>BTHU01000002.1:62527673-63735173 GCA_036184795.1 Tokudaia tokunoshimensis | reverse complement strand
TTTTCCCCTTCAGTTGTAGACTTAGAGAATAGATTTATTGCACTATGAACCTTGTGTAAAGGACCATATAAAGAAAGGATGGGGTACATGATCCAATTTTGGACATTTTTGTTTTTATTAAACAAATCTGTTCCAGGTGTGTTTACAGATCCATGCTTATCAGAGTTGATGAAGATGTTGTTTTTTATTGCAAAATTTATATAACTTTCCTCTGGTTAATTTATTCATTTTTTATTTTTGTTATTTGAGCCAAGATATTACACTCTGTCACCAGGGAACTCATGAACTTGCAATCATTTGCTTGCATACACCAAATTTATAATTAGACATTAATTATATCCTGTTAGTAGCTTATCCCAAAATTATAAGCTATGATCATTTCTCTTCTTAAACTGTCATGTTGATGAAAGAGATACTATAATATAGGCAGAAAATTCAGCATGAACACACTCTTTTGATTGTCACCAGTCATTTGGTATCAAGTCATGGCCTTGAGAAACTACACATTACCTTAGAGTTTAGAAAAGTGAAACTCAGAGCCAAAATCTACAAGAATTGATTGAGTGTCCCCAATTAAGTGGTAACATATTTCTAGGAAAGTGGTGAAAAAGCAGTGCCATACCTATTGTCCTGACTATAAGCAATGTCCGGAATTAAGCACACAATCAAAAGATGTATGTGTGTTCGGGGCTGGTCGAGCTTTTGAAGAGAAGCCATGCTGTTAGAGTTGATACTCATGAGCCTTGACCACCTGAAACCTAGATCTATATCTCCTTTTATTTTCAGCAGGAAGTCAATGAAGCAGATGGGTAGGTCTGTCCAGCTAAAATGGTCAGATGTTGGGATCCCTCTCAGTTTCACCAATTTGTTTTCCTTTTATAAAGGTCAGAATTCAGCTGAATCTTCAAAATTGATTCATAAATAAGACATCGAATTTTCTATTTTGTGATTATGAGATTAGAATTGCTTTAGATTATTAGCATGGACTGAGTTGCAAGGTTTTTTCTAAACAAGATCTGATCTTTTGGGTCTTTGCTTCTTACTTACTCTTCCTGTGGAGATATGTAAACTTTAATTACTTCTCTCTGTCTTCTGGATACCACAAACTCTCACTTCCCCTTTAACTCAGAGAACCCAAAGTTAAAAATCACTGAGCATATTATTACTCAACTCCTCTGATCTGTGTCCTTTATTGTATACAGAGTATGTTTCTGGAAAACGTAAGACAAATATTCACGAATTAGTCACATGTAAGTAGGGAGTGCATATATATTCAATGTAATTTTAACCACTGAATCAGTGAGCAAGAATTTGGACATCTTTTCTTCTTGTGTATAGGTTTTTCCATAAGACTGGGGTTCACAGTACATGTGTAGATAGTGTAATCCCGAAACTACTAGGAAATGTCATATCATCCTAGTTCTCTGCTGCACTACCTTCAGGCACTGCTCATTTTCCTTTGACCACTTGCGGGGAGTTCATGTATAGAGAGAAATTCCAGACTCCATTTTCAAAGGGATTTTTTGATTACCTCTATTGTGCTACAAGAGAAAATATAAGCTGAAAAATCTCTTGGAAAGTGAGAGTATCTAAGGGAACCATTACTTTACCCTCTTTGTATTTAAATAGGAGAAGGTTGTATTCTGTTTTTGATTGCAAGATGTCATTTAAGAGTAGACAGATCAGGGTAACTAATTCAGAATGTCTGCTATTCCATGATTTTAATGAGTTAGACAGCTATGGTTACAGATTTAAGGATGACCTATGGTTTGAGATAGATCTCTTTCATTTGCTTTTTATTTTATCATTGATTCCAATGGATGTGGATGGGTACTCTCAAATACAAGATGTTATGATTATTTATTTATTTATTATAAACTCATTTATGAACTATCTTTCTTCCTTGACACAGCCATTTCCTAAGGGAAAGTATAAGTCATGAAGCCAGTCCAGCTCTTTTGACATGGTACAAGGAAAGCTGAGCCTCATTCCATGATCTCTGATGTGATGCCCTTTCTATCATTTTGAGTCTCTGTGTGTAACACTCTTGGGGGGCTATTAACATATGATTCACTCATATCTTCTCTGACAAAATTGCCTTTGCATTCCTCTGAGAAAGTTCTGAATGTACTACTCCCTGCTCTCAAGGAAGTAACCTCAGTTGACCCTACTTGGGAGTCTCCTCTGTGCCTTGGAGATTGTTATCTGCCCCTAAGTAAATTCAAGAAACAAAATAATTAGAATAGTTTAAACTCAGAGGAGGTCGACAAGGTTCAGCAGAACAAGAGAAGTGACCTCACATCAGAGCACAGAACTTCTTTTACAGCATGTGTAGAGTTTCTTAGAATTATAACCTATACAGTAAAAGATCACACATACTAAGCCCCTAGTAATAACTCAGCAACAAATGCTAGAAATACTAAGATAATATAATAGCATGTATAGGTGGTATAAAAATGCAAGAAGAATAAGATATTAGGATTTGTCATTTTGAAAAGATTGGATTATGCCAGGTTATTGTAATTAATGCTAGTTAGTATAGAAAGAAAAAAAATCCTCTATTAAACAAATTCTTATAAGAATGTAAGTATCAACTACAATGATCCCTAAGCTTGAAGTTTAGGCAAATCTGTAAATAATGTGATTGATCATTAAAAGGAAACAGTATACTGCTTAGAGCAGGTTGATTTGCCGACTTGGATTCTCTCTATTCTCTCTATAGATATCTTGAAAGTGCATAGTGCTACCAGTCTGAGAACAGGCTGTAACATGCTTGCTTGCTTGCTTAACCTAAAATGATTTGTGGCTCTGACAGGCATATTCCTGTTTTTGAAAAGTAGATATGTTTCTATGATCAGGTATTGGGAGGTGGAACAGGACTAAAGCCCTGAGGACCAGCAGAAAGAATGGAAAGAAGTAACCTCAGAAGGTAGGAGGTGAGGGGGGTCCTCTAGACTGTACCAGAGAACTGGCAGGTGAAAGACTCTCAGGACTCAAAGGGAGGGACCTTAGATGAAATGGTGGGTAGAAGGAACCTGTAGAGCCCACCTCCAGTAGAAAGACAGGGAATCAAGTGGAGGGAAGTTGTTGCCATCCCACAGTCAAAACTCTGACTAATAATTGTTCCTGTCTTAAAGAACTGCAAGAGCAAAAATGGAGAAGAACCTGAGGAAAATGAGGCCCAGTTACAGGCCCAAATTGGGATCCAGCTCAGGGGGAGGCCCCAAGGCCTGACACTGTTATTGATGCTATGTTTTGCTCACAAACAGGTGCTTATCATTACTGCCCAACAAGCAGCTGAAAGAATCAAATGTGGATATTTCCATCCAACCAATGGACAGAAACTGGTGACCCCTGTGTTTGAATTAGGGAAAATCTGGAAGAAGCTGAGGAGGATAGGAACCCTATAGGAAGACCAGTAGTCTCAACTATCCTCGTCCTAGGAATCTCTCAGACACTGAGCCACCAACCAGACAGCATACCCGAGCTGATATGAGGCCCCCAACACATATACAACAGGGGGCTGCTGGGATTGAACTCAGTCAGAGAAGATGCACTTAAACTTCAAGAGACTTGGGGCCCAGGGAGTGGGGAGATCTGTTGGGGTGGGTGTGGGTGGGTAGATTCTCTTTGAGATAGGGGTAAGGGGATGAGGAATAAGGAACCTTAATGCAAAAGAAGCTCTATAATACATATGCATAATTGGCCACTCTGCCCATACTCAGAGGCAGCTTGACACCAAGGATAATAGTTGAGGTCCCAACATCTGCCCCAATACCCTGTATAACTGGGACTCTTCCCTGGGAACCAGGGGATGCAGGAGCTCCTGCCTAGCCAGAAGCCCATGTTTTTTTCTGGTTTGCACTTGTGTCAGAGCAGGCCCTGGGCTCTGGCCCTCCACTTACTCCACCCACACCCAGAGGCAGCTTGACTCCCAGTAGCTCTGACACACCCAAGACCTCAGAGGCATCTTGACTCCCAGGAATTCTGACACATCCAGCATCTCAGGATCAAAGAGATAGCTGGACTCCCAGGAGTTTTGACATAACCAGGCTCACAGGCTCACAGGCTCACAGGAGACACAGTCTATGGTCAAAGACAGCAAGGGCAGTTAGCATTAGAGATAACCAGATGGTTATCAGAATAGAGAGTGTTTAAGTTACCTTCTGGATACCAGACAAAAGGTATTTCTAGCATCATTTTTATTCAGGAAAATATCAGGGACCATTGATTTTCTAGTGTGACATTTGGTGTAACTAAAGATTTCCCTTTTTGTGTAATGACTTTTAATTCATCTTTTAAAACAATTTACCTATTTTTATTTTGTATATGAGTAGTTGAGTGTCCATTGTATCCATAACACTACAAGGTTGTTTCAGCTGCCCTGAAAGCATAGTGATGAGTGCTTGTGAGCCAACTGAAGTTCTCTGAGAGAGCAGTAACTGCTCTTAACCACTGAACCATATCTCTAGCACTCAAAAGTCTTTTTCATTTCTATCTGTTTTCTAAATGGCCACATTTTTTTCAATTATTTGAGTAGGAGCTGAAGAGTTTGGAAGAATGCAAGAAGAAAGTAGATACGGAATGAATGTGGAGATAAAGTGTGTCAGAACTTATTGGGGACAAGTAAGCCCTCACACAGAGGGACAACATACAGTCACTTTGTTCCTATATTTCTTACAGCTGCCAAAGCATGCCGATCAGTGTCTTCTTCACTCTCCATCATTACTGCATGGTACAGTCAGGAGAAGAGTTGAGAGGGAACCATCAGTCCAATAGAGTTTCCTGGTCACTGCCTCAAAGTCATACTTTTCTTTGTTGCATTGCCATTTTCCTTGATTTTCACTCTTCCCATTCTGTTTTACTCCTAAGTAGTCAGCTTATTCTTGGTATGAAGACAATTGGGGCACTGTTAAGAGGCCCTGCTCATCAATCTTCTCTATGATACTATTACTTTACTTTTGAAAAAAAAATTGTAACACATATAGTTCCAACAGAATTTCTCCTAGTTTCAAAATATAATACTTTTCTTTACATGTTAACTTTTAATTATTCACTTTTTCCACATTTTTTGTAACTTCCTTTTCCAATGGTAATTGAAATGTGTCTCCTAGTGTAAGTGGATTAGTTCTGTAACAATAGATGCATCAGAAACAGAAACCACATTACTGTTTAAGATTCAGGAATTTTTGTATGAAAAAACAGAGAGCACCAGAGGCCAAGAGTTGGGAGACCATATTTCTAGTTAACAGACAAATCCAACAGGGTGAAGCAAAGGGAGGTTAGAATAAACAGTCCCAGTCCTGATCACCTGGGGATTGTGTGGTCCTGGACTGGCAATGGTAATTTTTAGTGTTACCAGATATTATTCCATAGTGGAGATTTATGACTTCACAGTCAATCTTTGTTCATTCCCTTTCTTTTTTTTTTTTATTTTTTTTTTTAATTTAATTTAATTTTATTTTTTTAATTTACATTCCAAATCACTTCCCCTTTCCCGTTTCCTCCCTCCCCGAAGGTCCCATAAGCCCCCTTCCCTCCCTCTTTTCTCCGTTCAACCCCCTCTCATTACTCTGTCCTGGCGTTCCCCTACATCCAGTCTTTCCAGGACCAGGGGTCTCTCCTTCCATCTTTTTAGAAATCTATTGATATGCTGATTGTGTCTAGGGTATTCTGAGATTCTGGGTCAATATCCCCTTATCAGTGACTTCATACCATGTGTGATCTTTTGTGATTGGGTTACCTCACTAAGGATGATATTTTCAAGTTCTGACCATTTGCCTAGGAATTTCGTGAATTCATTGTTTTTAATTGCAGAGTAGTATTCCATTGTGTAAATATACCACATCTTCTGAATCCATTCCTCCGTTGAGGGACATCTGGGTTCTTTCCAGCTTCAGGCTATTATAAATAAGGCTGCTATGAATATAGTCCCTTTCTTATTTTTCTTATATAATTATAAAAAAATTCTCCACAACTTATTTCCTTCTTTTGTGTTAAATCTTTCATAGGGATCAATCTAGTCTCATGGTAACCACAGATTTGGTTCAATATTTTTTCTTCAACTGACTGCTCTTTATCTCTAAAATAGTAGTATAAAAGGTCTATTGACAAAATTGGTTTCCAACACAAATCCTCTTCATATCATTTACTAACTTTTCCAGTCTACTGCTTCTGTGATGGAAAAGTTCTTCCTCAGCAGATAAAAATTTCCCACCCAAGTTTCCATGGATTCATTACCATCTTGAAGATTCTCCTTTCCCTATTGAGTCTATGTACTGCTGGTGGACTTCAATTTTCTTCTTGTAGCTCAATGCTTTGTTTTTGCAGAAGTTTTAGGATCATTTATACATTATTTTCATCTTGTAAGAATTGTAACTTGACATTTAATTTCCTGTTTAGACTTAGAAAATAAATTTATCACACAAGGAACCATGTGTAAAAGAACATGTAACAAAAGAGTAGGGTGTATTATCAAGTTTCTGACATTTTTCTTTTGTTTAAACAAATCTGTTCTAGGTGTGGTTAATAGAACTGTGCATATTAGAGTTGATGAAAATGTTGATATTTATTGTACAATTTAGATATTTTTCTATGGGTAATTTATTCATATTATTTCTGTCACTTGAGACAAGATGTTCAATTTTGTCATAAGGGGAGTCTGGAACATGAAAATATTTGCTTCCACACACCAAGTATAGAATTAGAGATGAACTGGACCCTATACTTAGCTTAACCCCACAATATAGTCTAAGCTAACCTCACTTCTCATAGATGTCACTTTGATGAATATGATGATATGTATACAGTCTGTTCACTTATGTTTTTTTATAGGGGAATTGAGTCTGTTGATATTGAGAGATACTAAAGACAAATGATTGTTAGTTACTGTTATGTTTATTGTTGTAGGTGACATTATGTGCATATGATTCTTTCCTTTTGACTTTGTTGTGAGATGATTAATATCTTGCTTTTTCTTTGGTGTAGGTACCCTCCTTGTGTTGGAGTTTTCCTTACAGAATCCTCTGTAGGGCTGGATTGGGAGATAGATACTGTTTGAATTTGATTTCACCCTGGAATATTTTGTTTTTTCCACCTATTTTAATTGACAGTTTTGCAGGGTATAGTAGCCTGGACTGGCATTTGTGTTCTCTTAAAGTCTGCATCAACTCTGACCAGGCTCTTCTGGCTTTCAAGATCTCTGTTGAGAAGTCTGGTGTAATTCTGATAGGTCTACCTTTGTATGTTACTTGACTCCTTTCCCTTGCAGCTTTTAATATTTTTTCTTTGTTCTGTGCATTTAGTGTTTTGATTATTATGTGATGAGAGGATTTTTTTTTGCTGGTTCAATCTTTCTGGTGTTCTATAGGCTTCTTGTACATTTATGGCCACCTCTTTATTTAGATTGGGGAAGTTTTCTTCTATGTTTTTTGAAGATGTTTTTAGGTCATTTGAGCAGGGAATCTTTGCTCTCCTCTATTCATATTATTCTAAGATTTGGTCTTTTTATTGTGCCCTGAATTTCCTGGATGTTCAGGATTAGGAGATTTTTATGTTTTGAATTTTATTTGACCATTGTGTCAATATCTTCTAAGGTATCTTCTACACCTGAGATTCTGTCTTTTATCTCTTGTATTCTGTTGGTGATTCTTCCATCTGTAATTCCTCACCTCTTTTCTAGGTTTTACATTTCAAGGATTGCCACTATTTGTGTTTTCTTTGTAGTTTCTACCTCCACTTTTAGGTCTTGGGGTGCTTTGTTCAATTCTGTCACCTGTTTGATTTTGTTTTCTTCTATTTTTTAAGGGATTTGTTTCCTTCTCAAGGACTTCTACCTGTTTACCTGTGTTTTCCTGTATTTCCTTCATGAATTATTTATATGCTCCTTAAAGGACTCTATTATCTTCATGAGGTAGGATTTTAGGCCAGCTTCCTGATTTTCAGGTGTCTTGGTAAATCTAGGGCCTAGTGTAGTTGGAGAACCGGATTCTGATGATGCCAGAGTATATTGTGTTCTGTTGCTTATGGTCTTGTGCTTGCCCCTTGCCATCTGGTTATTCCTAATATTAGCTGGTCTTAGTGTCTTTGTCTGGTGCCTGCCTCTTGGTTCCCTGGGTTGCTGCAGGTCTCCTGGTAGGCCTGTGGCCCTGGCTGTAGGAGACCTCCTTTGAGGCCTTCAGACTGTTGTGTCTTCAGAGGGGTAGACAAGCTGTTGATTTGTTGCCCTGGCTATAGCAGATCTTTTGGGAGGCCTTCAGACTGTTGGGCCTTCAGAGGGGTAGACAAGCTGTTGTTTTGTTGCCCTGGCTATAGCAGATCTTTTGGGAGGCCTTCAGACTGTTGGGTCTTCAGAGGAGCAGTCAAACTGTTGCCCTGTGTAAGCTCTTCAGACTGTGTGGTCTGTTTCCCAGTTGCCCTGTGTGCAGCAGACCTCCTAGAGGCCTTAAGACTGTGGTGCCTTCACAGGATCAGAAAAGCTGGCACTCTGCCCCAGAAGAAGGCACTGCCGGAAAGACCAAATTTTATACTTAGTTCGAGTTTTTAAAATTTCAAATTTCTAACCTTTAGGACACTGACTCAACTGTCCTCATTTTCCCTAATGTAATGTAACTAAAAAGAACCTGTTGGTATCTTACATTATGTACAGTCCTTGGGTTTGTCTGCAATAAGACATTTAGAGCTATTGCCATAACTGAATAGACAGTCACTTCCAAACCTGTCTCCTTCATAAAAAACAAAAAAGAAATAATCTATATTTTTTACTCCATCAATTATCAGGTAAACTATGGTCAGCAATGCCTCTAAGAGAATTGCGCCCAGGTTTATCTCTTTTATAGAAAAGTAAAATGCATGTTCATAGCAAAAGAGGTAAGGTATCCTTCCTGTTCACATTTCTGTACTTTATATTCACACACTATTGCACATATTTGCCCCTGCATTTCTGTCATGATGTTTGGGACCTCTATCATTAATTTTCCTCATCTTCTCCAGGTTGACAATTATAGTGTGGATTACTTTGCCAACATTTGATGTTCTGCAGACAAAAATTGATGAAGTATTCTATGAACAGCAAATCATATTTACATCATACTGCTGTCCTTGAAGTAGATAGAATCATGAACAGTAATGGCAAAATGAACTCCCAAAAGGTTCTAAGGAAAGAACTCCCTGTAGAAGATCAACACTCTACACCATATTATAAACTATATGCTATAAACATAAACCTCTACGATAGCATAAAATATCCCATCCACATGAGATAAGCCCATGCCTATCACAAACATATTATTATGTGGAAAAGACAAAGCTTTTTATTCTCACAAGCCTGGGATACTTGACTCCAAAATCTGACTTCTTTTCTATTATTCGATATTTATTTCTTTTTAATTGTTTTTTTCATTTTATTGAAAACATATTTTCCCACTTAATATATCCTAATTATGGTTTCCCTGCCTTCTACTCTTTCCATTTCTTCCCCACTTCCCCTACCATCAAAATCCAATCTCTTTCTATCTCCTGTTAGAAAACAAACAGACCTTCAAGTGAAAATAATAAAATAATAAAAGAAGATTTTAAAAAATCTAACATGACAGAATTGAAAAAAAAAATGGTCCATAATAAAAAGAGCCTGAAAATAGATTTAAGAAACAGAGATTCACTCATTCACACATTCAGGAATAGAATCAAAACAAACTGGAAGCTGTATACATGCATATAGGATGTAATACAGATCCATGCTGGCCCTGGGCATGTTGCCTCAGTCTGTGAATTGATAGGAACTTTGGTCATGTTGATTTAGAGGCTCTTGTTTTCTTTGTGCCTCCCATCCACTTCAGCTCTTTTGCTTCTCTCTCTCTCTCTCTCTCTCTCTCTCTCTCTCTCTCTCTCTCTCTTTTCTTTCTTTCTTTCTTTCTTTTGAGGAAAATTTTAACTTTATTCTGAGATTGGAAGTCATTTTGATTTATATTGTAATACAACTGTTCTAGCACTCCAGCTCTTAGATTCTTTCTGCCTCCTCCTCTGCAAAGTTTTCTTGAATTTTAAGAGGTGGGAATTGATGGAGACACCCATTTTAATCCTGAGTGGTCCAAAATGTCCCACACTCTGAATATTATACTGCTGTGGGTCTCTTTAGTTGTTCCTATTTGCTACAGAAGTTAGGTTCTCTGATGATTGCTGAGCAAGATACTGTTCTATGAGTCTAATTTTAGTCATTGTATTGCTCCACTTTGTTTTTGTTATTTTACTAGAATAATACTTGATTTTACCCTGAGACCATAGGATGTCTGGTCTCATGTTTTTGTTCATCTAAGCAGTTTCAGGTATGGGTTCCATCTCATGGAGAGGGACTTAATTCAGATCAGATATTGGGTGGCTACTCCCCAAGCTTCATGTCACCATGAGTCTAGCATATTTTATTGGCAGGACTTCATTGTAGAAGAAATGGCTTGTGGCTGGGTTAGATTTTGATTTCTTCTTTTGGTATACTGTAAAGTACCTTTCTGTACCAAAGGCACTAGAATGTAGGGTTGTAGGACCATATGTAGAAAATACTTCAATACCACCATGTTCAATGTGTTGTGAAAGTGTTATCTTCAACAGTGGGTCTTTCTTTGATCTTTATAAGGAACAATCTATAGGCTTGACAACAGCCTGATTTATTTGGGGATTTCCATGGACTCTAAGTACTAACATTTAAGTTAGACATAACCCAACCTTGTAATGGAAATTGATTCTGTAACAAGAGTTGCTCAATTTTTTGACTCTCTTTGTTTACAAATACATTTTAGGAAACTTCTACTACATTAATTTTCTTTACTAACCACAGAGTCTAAAGTATTATTTTTCTGTGACGAAGAGTAGTTACTGCAGTTAAATAAGATGGCATTCCTTTTCTCTACATGTATTGAACATATTTTGATTATGTTTCACACCTCAGTTTCCCTATCTTATATACTGCTGTGTCCTGGTCAACTGAGGTTTTCTCTGAGGTCCTTTTGTATGGAGAAGGAACATAGCTCCTTCTCAAAATCAGGAACATACTTCGAAGAGCCAATAATATTCTGGGGACAGATCCCTGGAAGTTTTTCCTTGAGGTCTTGGTATCTATCTATCTATCTATCTATCTATCTATCTATCTATCTATCTATCATCTATCTATCTATCTATCCATCCATCTATCTATCTATCTACATATCTATCTATCTAGATCCTGTGAACCCAAGTCTTCCCACTCTAGGGGACTATATTGGTCAGTCCTATGGCACCTGTGTGCCTAGTTTGTGATGTTTTTAAGGTTTCCTCTGTTCTCCTTGTGCAACATCGTTTGATTAGCTTCTTGCTGCCTTCCTCTAGTTATTTGATAATTTCTGTTGACTTCAATTTATTTCTTAACTGAAAGAGTATGTAAGATGCTGCATTCTGTAATAGGTCTTTTTAGCATAAGATACAGGTTTTTCAAGAATTCCTCCTCCTAAACATTTTTCTGTTTCTGTCTATTCTCTCCATTATCTTCTGATCTCTCAGGACTCTGTCTCAATATTATGCTATGGATGAATGACCTCATGGTAAAAATCATAGTTCTCCCCATTCTCCTGAACTTCACACAATAGAAAAATTAAAACATTTAAAAAACCAATGAGTCATAGAGTATTTTTTTAAGTAAAGGGTCTCAAACAAAAGGGTCTTAAACTACAGAGAAATAAGTCTCAAAAAGGTTTTATATAGCTAATGGATGTAAGGAAAGGATATGTAAGGTAGTTCACTTAATGAGTTTATTTAAAAAAATCAACTTTGGTTTTAATACATCTGCTGTTTTACAGTTGCTTCTTCTGCTTAAGAGGCAATGATGCCAATGAAAGGAAAATCTAACAGAAGTCATCTCACAACCTAGGTAATTTCTATATCCTATAACACCAGACTCCATTTCTGGGAGAATCCTGGAAAGGCAAACACTCTGATTCTGAACTATCTATATCTATGCATTTTGGCATATCAACTTCCCATTTATCATGAATATAAAGATTGTCCTCTTTCAATAGTGTGTGGGCAAATCCATGGATCCCCTGGTTACTCTAACTCTCCAAGTGCTTCTTCAGCTTACAGATTATCTTGTAGCTAAATGAAGATAATCACAGATTCCTTTTAAAATAGATTCTGGGAAATCTCTTCACAAATTTATTCCCTATATGCAGACCAAATTGGTTGAGGAGTAACTGAAGTAAGAGAAGCATAGAAGTGGGATGTGCAGATCTTTCTTGGAAGTTGGAATTTCAGACTGTACATATTTTGTGCACAAAGAAGTCTGCTAGAAGAACCAATACACAGAAAGCAAAGCTGTGAACATTATTGATATCTGATAATATGGTGAAAATTATATCAAACATATTAACTCTCTAATCACATGTAACTCCTTCATAAATATGTGCCTTGAGCTTTCAAGGAATTTATATGTGTGGGAAGAGCATCATTCCTACAGAAGACAGTGTATGTAAGGATACAAATCAGGCTAATTAAGTAATAATAACATACTGAGTAACTACACAACTCTAGAAAAAATTTGATTTGGGATTCTTTGAGTTACCAGAGAAGGGAGATATTGTGGTATCCAGAAGACAAAGAGAAGTGATTAAAGTTTGTATATCTCCACAGTAGGAGTTGGGTAGGAAGCCAAGTTTAAAGTAGAACAGCTCTTGTTTAGAAAAAATGGAACTGGATCCATCTATATAATCTGAGAACATTCTAATATCATACTGAAAAAAAAAGAAAATCTCATTTCTCACTTACTATTATTCATTTTAAAATTACAACTGGATATAGACTTTGTTTTACAGAAAACCAAACAAGATGGCAATGAGAGGAATGCCAACATATGACTATTTTAGCTAGATTGACTTGCTCATTATTGTGTTACTTCTGCAAATAAAAAGAGAGATATGGGTTTCAGATGGTTAAGGCTCATGAGTGACTACTCTTACAGGATGGCTCCTCTTCAAATTATCTATCAGCCTCAAGAAGCTGTATATTTCCTGATTGTGTGCTTGATTCTGGGGATTGCTTTTTTAAAATTGAATATATTCTTCATTTATGTTTCAAATCTTATTCCCTTTCCCGGTATCCCCCTCCCAGAAAACCCCCAACCCATCCTCCCTCCTTCTGCCTCCATGAGGATGCCCCTCCACCCAACCCACTCCCACCTATCCCCCCTTGATTTTCCCATGCTGGGGCATCTATCCAGAAGACCAAGGACATCTTCTCCCACTGATGTCTACAAGGCATTCCTCCACCATAAATGCCCTGAACCATGTGTACCCCTTGGTTGATGGGAAACTCGAATGACTGTGAATCACCTAAAGAAATGTTCAATATCTTGAGTTATCAGGGAAATGCAAATCAAAACAACCCTGAGATTCCACCTCACACCAATCAGAATGGCTAAGATGAAAAAACTCAGAGGACAGCAGATGCTGGTGAGAAGGTGGAGAAAGAGCAACACTCCTACATTTCTGGTGGGATTGCTAGCTGGTAAAACCACTCTGGAAATCAGTTTGGCGCTGCCTCAGAAAATTGGGCATAATACTACCAGAGGATCCTGTTATACCACTCCTGGGCATATACCCGTATTGAAATAGAAACAGTCATTAAAATCTCCCAACCAAAAAAAAAGCCCAGGACCCAATGTATTTAGTGCAGAATTCTATAAGATCTTCAAAAAAGACCTAATACCAATACTCTTCAAATCTATTCCACAAAACAGAAACAGAAGGAACACTACCCAATTCATTCTGTGAAGCCACAGTTATGCTGAGTATTCCCCTTAGAGATGGAACCGTTTCTGTCTAATCAGGAACGTATCACAATTTCCTTTCATAGAGTATTTCATAAGAGATTTTTTCTTCTTCTATCACGTTTAATGTGCCAAATAGACTTTAAAAATTGGTTGAGTGCATTTTACTTTTAGCTTCAGATGATATCATTTAAAAGGCATTTAACTATTTAGATATCATTTAAGAGGCATATATTTAAGAGACATTTAACTATTATAAATTATTTTTGTCTTTAAAATGTCAGTAATGAGTTGTATATTTTAAAATAAATATTATTAGTTTGATAAAACAATAAAAAAAGAAAAAAACAATCAAGCAAAAAAAAACCTGACAAATTATTTCTAGAAAAATTATCTAAGTTGTAAATTACAGGCAAATGTCTTCATCATCTCCAAATATATAAATCTGTAATCTCAAACTAAAGCAGGTTTGTTTAAACAACAGCAAAAATTGAGGAACAAGATAGTGAACTCCTTCATGTTGTATATCTGCCATTTTATAAAAATAATGAGGGAAAAATATTCCAATTTCTCTAAGGAGAACAGACATTGTCTCTGAATTTTGACCAGAAGATGTCATTGAGATACAGGAAGTTATCAGAGTCTACTAGTAGTATACTGATTTACACAATTATCACAGTCAATGCCTTCAAAAAGTAAATTCAACTTTGTTTGTAATTTATATGTGTAGGATTTGAAGGTCATCCACTAATACATGCGTAGAGTGCGGTATTAGTTGATTTTATTGTCATTATTAAAAATGGAGCTTTTCTTATATAATTTGGTGTATTTCTAGGGAGTACTTTTCTCATAAGTAAATTAAAGACTTTATGAGATAAAGGAAAATGACCCATTGCACAAAGATGCTGAAGCCTGTGGTTTACTACAAACTTTCAGAAGCCTGAAAGGATTATCTTAGTCATTATAGCCAAACATATAGGTATTTTGCTTTCTATTTTAATTCTAAAATGAATAAATGTGAGTCCAAGACTAAAAGTAGTTAAACATTTAATTGTAAAACATTATGACTACTATGAAAAGGATGCTTTATAGTGTTCAATCATAAATGTAACATGTTTCTAAAAGGTTTAATATACAAACACACATTTTATTTATAGTTACATGTTGATCTACTTACACTCTCCAGCTCAGAAAACTCCAAATGAAAAAAGTTGAATGATGGTCTAGAAAGATGATTCAGTGCCTAAGAGCATTTGCTGCTCATGCAAAGGACCCATGTTCAGTTGTCATCACCTAATGAAAATTCACCTCCACTGGAATCTTCAGTTCCAGGGCATCAAACTCTCTTCTGAGGCTTCCACGGGCTCCTGGATACACATGTAGTACAAAAACATATACATAAGAAAGCACACATGCACTTAAAACATGTACAAATTGTTTGTTGCAGCTTTGATGGTGATAATCTATATGGATAATACCAACAACATTTGGGAGTGTTCTGCAGGAAGATCAGGACAAGGGTCAAATCTGAGCTCATAGTGAGTTTAAGGATTAAGAGAGCAAAACATTGAGAATGCTGAAAACAAAACAACAAAATTGCTTTTTACACAAGTCTTGTTTGAAAAAAAATTATGCTTTAAGAAGTTTTCACCCATTTTACATCTACTTGGGTAGATTTATACAAGATTTCTCTTTTGTAGTGGAAGCCTGACTTTCAAAATCAGATTTGATTCACTCTAATATCACATGTCATTTTGTTTACCTCAACAAAGGCATTACTTTAACTTTTGAAAAGTGAAAACAGACTTTAATTATTTTTCATCCCTAGAAATTATCTTTATTAGATAGGTTAATTGTGCATACCTCATGTAAACATTTACCTCAGAGTAATTTGTGATTATGACAAATAAAACACAAATTGCAAAAATGTGTAACAACGTCTGTTCTACACCCACATCGGCAATCATACTTTCTAGTCTTGACTTTCAAACAGAAATTTATAAAGCAGTGGGATATGTTTATAATCTGTCCAAGAATCTTTCTTTTATCAGTATGAATCTAATTCTATATTGCATTTTAATGAATGGTCTTTGGATACCATTTTTTTTCTTATTTGATTAGTGCTTTTGAAATCTTACTTGAATTCAGAAACTCATGCTGTAGGGAAAAGGAGCATAATGCTGTGTTCTATGCTCAGGCTGTTGAGTGTAGTCTTGGGAACTCTTTTCTGTATATCCTGGATATATCTCTAAGATGTGATACCTCCTTAGACTACTGAGCAAGATTCTGTGATAAGTTCTATTATACTTATTCAGAATATGTACTGAAGTCTGAGAACTAAAAGACTAGGTGAAGAAGAAGCATCTCAGTTTCTTGTCAGGTTCAAGAGTCAGAGGAAGACAAGAGAAAAGTAGGTTTATCTTGGGGACTTACTGGTGAAGAGGAAACAGATCCCTCATGTTCTCTTCTTACCCTTGCTCCAACCTATGGCTACACTTGAAGAGTTGAGAACTCTGTTCCCAAGCCCTCACCAAAATCCATTCATGCTCAGGACCCTGGAGGAAGCACTATATGTTCTCCACAAACTCATTTTCTACTTTCTCCAATTTGTTAGTATCATTTATGTTTTCCATTATCTTTCTTGCTCATTTTCTTCTTCCTAAGCTCCTTTGGCCAATGTGTTCATATATGAAATTAGAATCATCATCTGCTCTAAATTCTTAACATTGCAAATTGATCCATTCTCATGTTCTTGTACAATGTTCATGCCCAAGTGGGTCAAGGACCTCAAAATAAAGCCCGATACACTGAATCTAATAGAACAGAATGTTGGAAAGAACCTTGAAAACATTGGTACCGGGGAAAATTTCCTGAACAGAACTCCAATGCCTCAGCTTTAAGATCAAAAATCGACAAATGGGACCCCATAAAATTGAAAAGCTTCTGTAAGGCAAAGGATACTGTTAATAGGACAAAATGGAAACCCACAGCTTGGAAAAACATCTTTACCAACCGTATATTTGATAGAGGGCTAATACCCAACCAAAATACGCAAGCAACTCAAGAAGTTAGAATCCAGAGAACCAAATAACCCTATTAAAATAGGGTACAGAGAATTTAGGGTACTAAAGAATTCTCAACTAAGGATACTGAATGGATGAGAAGAAATTTTCAAAATCCTTAGTCATAAAGTAAATGCAAATTAAACTGACCCTGTGATTCCACCTCACATCAATCAGATTAACTAAGAACAAAAACTAAGGTGACACCAAAGATTATGCATGGAGGGACCCATAGCTCCAGATGCATATGCAGCAGAGGATGGCCTTGTTGGAGATCAAAAGGAGGAGAGGCCCTTGCTACTGAGAATGCTAGATGCCCCAGTATAAGGGAATGCCAGGACATGGAAGCAGGAATGGGTGGATTGGTGAGCAGGGGGAGAAGGGATGGGTTAGGGGATTTTCTGGGGAGGGGACCAGGAAAGGGGAAAACATTCGAAATGTAAATACAGAATATATCTAATAAAAAAAAGTTAGCTAGGTATAAAACTTCATACTCACCAAGATCTGATAGGGTACTTTCTCCAAGCTTGTCAAGTGCATATGGACTGGACACTTTGAGTGTACTTCTTACCTGATAGTTTTCATAATTATTCTTATTGAATATATTTTATTGATGTTAGAGAAACATGTATACCATGTGGAAGTACTACCTGTATCTCTTGTGTACTGTGTAGAAGTGTTACCTTTCAATAAAAATCTGATGGCCAATAGAAAAACCAAAACCAAAAACAAAAACAAAGACCTCCAGTGACAGCAGATGCTAGTGAGGATGTGGAGAAAGAGGAACACTCCTCCATTGCTGGTGGGATTGTGAGATGGTACAACTCTGGAAATCATCTTTGTGGCTCCTCAGAAAATTGGAAATAGTACTACCCGAGGACCCAGCTATATCACTCCTGGGCAAATAGTCAAAAGATTTTCCAACATGTAATAAGGACACATGCTCCACTAGGTTCATAGCAGCCTTATTTATAATAGCCAGAAGCTGGAAAGAACCCAGATGACCCTGAACAGAGGAATGGATACAGAAAATGTGGTACATTTACACAATGGAATACTACTCAGCTATTAAAAACAATGACTGATAAAGAATACAGAAAAGGCTGCCAATTGCAGCAGGGAACCAGGCAGCTCCATAGCCTTCTGTGCTTAGCCCACCAGGAGAGAGTGATCTCCCAGCAGCGATTTCAATTCTGAGTGTGGAGGTGAGATTTCCACCTTCTCTATGGAGCAGTACAGCTAGGAGCACACAGGGCATATGATCAGTGGAGCAGCTGGGACAGGAGTCTTCCCTTCCGGCCGCCATTTGCAGCAGGGAACCAGACAGCTCTACAGCCTTCTGTGCACAGACCCTGCCAGAAGAGAGTTGGTCTCCCAGGAGTACAGACACAGGCTTACAGGCCCATAGGAGGGGCAAGCTCCAGCCAGAGACAAGACCAACTAACAGAGATAACAAGATGGCAAAAGGCAAGCGTAAGAACCCTACCAACAGAAACCAAGGCTACTTGGCAACATCAGAGCCCAGTTCTCCCACCACAGCAAGTCCTGGATGCCCCAGCACACAGGAAAAGCAAGAGTTGCATTTAAAGTCTCATCTCATGGTGCTGTTAGAGGACATCAAGAAGGACATAAATAACTCACTTAAAGAAATACAGGAGAACATGGGCCAAATGGTAAAAGCCCTTAAAGAGGAAACACAAAAATCCCTGAAAGAAATACAGGGGAGCATGGGTGAACAGGTAGAGACACTTAAAGAGGAAACACAAAAATCCCTGAAAGAATTACAGGAGAACACAAACAAACAAGTGAAGGAACTGAACAAAACCATCCAGGATCTAAAAATGGAAGTAGAAGCAATAAAAAAAATCACAAAGTGAGACATCTCTGGAGATAGAAAATCTTGGAAAGAATTCAGGAGTCATAGATGCAAGCATCAACAACAGAATACAAGAGATAGAAGAAAGAATCTCAGGGGCTGAAGATACCATAGAAAACATTGACTCAACAGTTCAAGAAAATGCAAAATGCAAAAATCTCCTGAGCCAAAACATCCAGAAAATCCAGGACACAATGAGAAGACCAAACCTAAGGATTATAGGTATAGAAGAGAGTGAAGATTTCCAACTTCAAGGGCCAGTAAATATCTTCAACAAAATTATAGAAGAAAACTTCCCTAACCTAAAGAAAGAGATGTCCATGAACATCCAAGAAGCCTACAGAACTCCAAACAGACTGGACCAGACCAGAAATATCTCTCGTCACATAATAATCAAAACACCAAATGCACTAAACAAAGAAAGAATATTAAAAGCAGTAAGAGAAAAAGGTCAAATAACCTATAAAGGCAGGCCTATCAGAATTATTCCAGACTTCTCACCTGAGACAATGAAAGTCAGAAGATCCTGGGTAGATCTCATACAGACCCTAAGAGAATACAAATGCCAGCCCAAACTTCTATACCCAGGAAAACTCTCAATTACCATAGATGGAGAAACCAAGACTTTCCATGATAAAACCAAATTTACACAATATCTTTCCACAAATCCAGCCCTACAAAGGATAATAGATGGAAAACGCCAACATGAGGAGGGAAACTACACCCTAGAAAAAGCAAGAAAGTAATCTTTTTCCAACAAACTCAAAAGAAAGTAACCACACAAACATAAAAAGAACATCAAAAATAACAGGAAGCAACAATCACTACTCCTTAATATCTTATAACGTCAATAGACTCAATTCCCCAACAAAAAACATAGTCTAACAGAGTTGTTTCTCATGTGGATCTTCGATTTTATCAGAAAATGTTTGTGACTCCTCTTTCAAATCAGTAATGCTTTTTGTGACTACCATTTTGACTGTATTATTTTCCATGATAATCTTTAATTTTAACATTTTTACTGTGTATTTCTTCGATTTTTTTGGAGGTGTTTTTCATGTAGATCTTTGGTTACGTCGTGGGGGGGGTGTTTGTAGTTTCACTTTCAATCAATTTAGGAATGTTTTTGTGCCTACCAGTTTGTTGGGATAATTGTCCATGATAATCTTCAGTTTTAACGTTTCTCTGTATTTTTCTGCAATTTTTGTCAGAAGTATTTTCCATGTGGATCTTCAGTTTTATCAGACAATGGCTATAATTTTGCTTTCAATCAACTTAGGAACATTTTTATACCTTCCATTTTATCTGTATAATTTTCCATGTAATAGTTTTAACATGTTTCTCTATATATTTCTTGAATTTTTTTCAGGAATATTTTCCTTGTAGATCTTCAATTTTATCAGAAAGTGTTTATTTTTCCACTTTCAAAAAACATAGGAATATTTTTATCCCTACCATTTTATCTGTATAATTTTTCCATGAAATACTCAATCTTAATCCGTTTTTTTTAATATATTTCTTCAATTTTATCAGAGATATTTTCCAGGTGAATCTTCAGTTTTATCAGAAAATGTTTATAATTTCACTTTCAATTAACTTAGAAATATTTTTATGCCTACCATTTTATCTGCATAATTTTCCATGATAATCTTCAAATTTAATGTTTTTCCATAATTTTTTAAAAATTTTATCAGAAATATTTTCCATGTAAATCTTCAATTTTATCAGAAAACGTTTATAATTCTACTTTCAATCAATTTAGGAATATTTTAATTCCTACCAATTTATCTATATAAATTTCTTCAATTTATCAGAGATATTTTCCATGTAAATCTTCAATTTTATCAGAAAATGTTTTTATTTCTACTTTCCATCAATTTAGGAATATTTTTATGCCTGCTATCTTATGTGTATAATTTTTCATGAAATAGTTTTAACATGTTTTTCTATATATTTCTTGAGTTTTATCAGAAATATTTTTCTTGTAGATTTTCGATTTTATCAGAAAATGTTTATAATTCCACTTTCAATCAACTGAGGTATATTTTTATGCCTACCATTTTATCTGTATAATTTTCCATGAAATAGTTAATCTTAATGTGTTTTTCTATATATTTCTTCAATTTTATCAGAGATATTTTCCATGTATATTTACACAATGGAATCCTACGCAGCAATTAAAAACAGTGAACTCATGAAATTCTTAGGCAAATGGGGAACAGGGTGAGGGAAGAGGGCTTATGGGACTTTTGAGGAGGCGGGAACTGGGAAAGGGGAGATCATTTGGAATGTAAATAAAGAATATAGAAAATAAAATAATAATAATAATAAAAACAAAACAACAACAAAAAAAAAACAATGACTTCATGAAATTCTTTGGCAAATGAATGGAACTAGATAATAGCATCCTGAGTGATGTAACCCAATCACAAAAGCACACACATGGTATGTACTCTTTTTTTTTCAACATTTTTTATTGAATATATTCGTTTACATTTTAAATGTTATACCCTTTCCCAGTTTCCTCCCTCCCAGAAAATTCCCAACCCATCCTCCCAGCCCATGCCTTGAAGAACATGCCCCTCCACCCAACCCACTCCCACCTACCCCCCTTCTCGATTTCTGCACGCTGGGGCATCTATCTAGCCTTCATGAAACAAAGGACCTCTCCTCCCACTGAGGCCCGACAAGGCATTCCTCTGCCACACTTTTGGCTGGAGTCATGTGTACCCCTTGTTGATGGCTTGGTTCCTGGGAGCCCTGGGGATCTGCTTGGCCGACATCTTCATTCTTCCCATGGGGCTGCAAACCCCTTCAGCTCCTCCAGTCCTTCCTCCATCTCCTCCACTGGGGACCCAGCACTCAGTCCAATGGTTGGCTGCTAACATCTGCCTCTGTATTTGTAAGGCTCTGGCAGGGCCCCTCAAGAGACAACCATAATAGGCTCCTTTCAGCACGCACTTCTTGTCATCCATAATAGTGTCAGGGTGTGGTGATTGTTCATACGATGAATCCCCAGGTAGGACAGTCTCTGGGTGGTCTTTCCTTCAGTCTCTGCTCTACACTTTAATTGCTCCTGTGATTATTTGGTTCCCATTCTCAGAAAAACCAAAGCACACCCACTTTGGTCTTCCTTCTTCTTGAGCTTCCTGTGGTGGGTGAATTGTAACTTGTTTATTTTGAGCTTTTGGGCTAATATCCACTTATCAGTGTGTGCATACCATGTGCATTTTTTTGTGATTGGGTTATCAAGATGACACTTCTAGTTCCATCCATTTGTCTAAGAATTTCATGAAGTCATTGTTTTTAATAGCTGAATAGTACTCCATTGTGTAGATTTACCACATTTTCTGTATCCATTACTCTGTTGTAGGACACCTGGGTTCTTTGAAGCTTCTGGCTACTATAAATAAGGCTGCTATGAACATAGTGGAGCATGTGTCATTATTACATGTTGGAGCATCTTTTGGGTATATGCCCAGGAGTGATATAGCTGGGTCCTCAGGTCCAATTTTCTGAGGAGCTGGCAAAATGTTTTCCAGAGTGGTTTTATCAGCTTGCAATCCCACCAGCAGTGGAGGAGTGTTGCTCTTTCCCCACATCCTCTCCAGCATCTGCTGTTCCCTGAGTTTTTCATCTTAGCCATTCTGATTGGTGTGAGGAGGAATCTCAGGGTTATTTTGATTTACATTTCCCTGATAACTAAGGATGCTGAACATTTCTTTAGGTGCTTCACAGCCATTCGAGTTTCATCTGTTGAGAATTCTCTCTTTAGCTCTGTACTCCATTTTTTGATAGGGTTATTTGTCTCTCTGGTGTCTACCTTCTTGAGTTCTTTGTATTCATTAGATATTAGCCCTCTATCAGATGTATGACTGGTAAAGATCTTTTCCCAATGTGTTGGTTGCTGTTTTGTCCTATTGACAGTGTCCTATGCCTTACAGAAGCTTTGCAGTTTTATGAGGTCCCATTTGTCAATTCTTGTTCTTAGAGCATAAGCCATTAGTGTTCCAGTCAGGAAATTTTCCCCTGTGCCCATGTATTCAAGACTCTTCCCCAATTTCTCCTCTATAAGCTTCAGTGTATTTGGTTTTATGTGAAAGTCCTTGATCCACTTGGACTTGAGCTTTGTACAAGGAGATAAGAATGGGTCAATTTGCTTTTTTCTTCTTGTTGACCTCCAGTTGATCCAGCACCATTTGTTAAAAATGCTGTCTTTTTTTCCACTGGATGTTGTTAGCTCCTCTGTCTAATATCAATTCTCCATTTGTGTGTGGGTTCATTTCTGGGTCTTAAATTCTATTCCATTGATCTTCCTTCCCATCACTGTACCAATACCATACAGTTTTTGTCACTATTGCTCTGTAGTAGAGCTTGAGGTCAGGGATGGTGATTTCCCCAGGAGATATTTTGTTGTGGAGAATAATTTTTGATATCCTGGGTTTTTGTTATTCTAAATGAATTTGCAGATTGCTCTTTCTAGCTCAATGAATAATTGATTTGGAATTTTGATGGGAACTGCATTGAATCTGTAGATTGTTTTTGGCAAGATGGCCATTTTTGCCATATTAATCCTGCCAATCCATGAGCATGGTAGATCTTTCCATATTCTGAGATCTTTGACTTCTTTCTTCAGAGACTTGAAATTCTTGTCATACAGATCTTTCACCTGCTTGGTTAGAATCACACCAAGGTATGTAATATTATTTGTGACTATTGTGAAGGGTGTCATTTCCCTAATTTCTTTCTCAGCTTATTTATCCTTTGAGTAGAGGACGGCTACTGATTTGTTTGAATTAATTTTATATCTGGCCACTTTGCTAAAGTTGTTTATCAGCTTTAGGAGTTTTCTGGTGGAAGTTTTGGGGTAGCTTAATTATATGATCATATCATCTGCAAATAGTGATATTTTTACTTTTTCCTTTCCAATTTGTATACTTTTGACCTTCTTTGTTTTCTAATTGCTCTGGCTAGGACTTCAAGTACTATTCTGAATAGATAAGGAGAGAGTGGGCAGCCTTGTCTGGTCCCAGATTTTCATGGGATTGCTTCGTTTCTCTCCATTTAGCTGTATGTTGGCTACTGGTTTGCTGTATATTGCTTTCACTATGTTCAGGTATGAACCTTGAATTCTTGATCTCTCCAAGACTTTTTACATGAATGGATGCTGAATTTTGTCAAAAGCTTTTTAATCATCTAATGAAATGACCATGTGGTTTTTTTCCTTTGAGTTTGTTTATGTAGTAGATTACATTGATGGATTTCAGTATAATGAACCATCCCTGCATCCCTGGGATAAATCCTACTTGATCATGGTGAATTATTGTTTTGGTGCATTCTTGGATTTGGCTGGCCAGAATTTTGTAGAGTATTTTTGCATCAATATTCAAAAGGGAAATTGGTCTGAAGTTCTCCTTCCTTGTTTGGTTTAGGCTTAAGTGTTATTGTGGCTTCATAGAATAAATTGGGTAGTGTTCCTTGAGTTTCTATTTTGTGGAATAGTTTGAAAAGTGTGGGTATTATGTCTTCTTTGAAGATCTGATAGAATTCCCCGAAAAACCCATTTGGTCCTGGGTTTTATTTATTTATCTTTTTTGGGGGGCGGGGAGACTTTTAACAACTGTTTGTATTTTCTCAGAATCTATAGGACTATTTCTATAGTTTATCTGATCCTGTTTTAACGTTGACACCTGTTATGTGTCTAGAATATTGTCTATTTTGTCCAGATTTTCCGATTTTCTGAGCATAAGCTCTTGTAATAGGATCTGATGATATTTTGAATTTCCATAGTTTCTGTTATTAGCTCTCCCTTTTCTTTCCTAATTTTATTAATTTGGGTAGTACCTCTGTACCTTCTCCTTACTCTGGCTAAGGGTTTATCTATCTTGTTGATTTTCTCAAAGAACCAGCTCTTAGTTTTGTTGATTCTTTGTATAGTTCTTTTTGTTTCTATTTGGTAAATTTCATCCCTAAGTTTGATTATTTCTTGCTTTCTACTCCTTTTGGGTGTATTTGCTTCTTTTTGTTCTAGAGCTTTCAGGTATATTGTTAAGCTGCTAGTGTAAACTCTCTCCATTTTCTTTTTGGAATCACTTAGAGCTATGAGTTTTCCTTTTAGCACTACTTTCAATGTGTCCTATAAGTTTTGGTATTATGTGTCCTCCTTTTCTTTAAATTCTAAAATGTCTTTACTTTCTTTCTTCATTTCTTCCTTGACCAAGCTATCATTGAGAAGAGCATTGCTCAATGTCCAGGTGTTTGTGTGTTTTCTATTGTTTTTGTTTGAACTTAAGACCAGCCTTAGGCTGTGGTGATCTGAAAGGGTCCATGGAATTATTTCAATATTCCTGTATCTGTTGAGACCTATTTTGTGACCAATTATATGGCCAATTTTGGAGAAGGTACGATGAGGCACTGAGAAGAAGTTATATTCTTTTGCTTTAGGATGGAATGTTCTATAAATATATGTTAGATCCATTTGGTCCATAACTTCAGTTAGTTTCAATGTGTCTCTATTTAGTTTCTATTTCCATGATTTGTCCATTGCTGACAGTAGGGTATGTTGAAGTCTCCCACAATTATTGTGTGGAATGCAATGTGTGATTTGAGCTTTAGTAAAGTTTCTTTATGAATGTGGGTGCCCTTGCATTTGAAACATAGATGTTCAGAATTGAGAGTTCATCTGGTAGATTTTTTTCCTTTGATCAGTATGAAGTGTCCCTCCTTATCTTTTTTTGACTACTTTTGGTTGAACATCGATTTTATTCACGATAAGAATGGCCATTCCAGCTTGTTTTCTTGGAACCATTTGCTTGGAAAATTCTTTTCCAATCTTTGACTCTGAGGTAGTGACTATCTTTGTCACTGAGGTGGGTTTCTTGTACGCAGCAAAATATAGGGTCCTGTTTACATATCCAGTCTGTTAGTGTATGTCTTTTTATTGGGGGAATTGAGACCATTGATGTTAAGAGATATTAAGGAAAATTGATTGTTTCTTCCTGTTATTTTAGTTGTTAAAGGGGGAATTCTTTCTGTGTGGCTATCTTCTTTTGGGTTTGTTGAAAGAAGATTATTTTATTGCTTTTTCTAGGGTATAGTTTCCTTCCTTGTGTTGGTATGTTCCATCCTTTATTCGTTGTAGAGCTGGGTTAGTGGAAAGATATTGTGTAAATTTGCTTTTGTCATTGAATGTCTTGTTTTCTCTGTCTATGGTAACTGAGAGTTTTGAGTAGCCTGTCCTGACATTTATATTCTCTTATGGTCTATATGACATCTGCCCAGGATCTTCTAGCTTTCATAGTTTCTGGTGAGAAGTCTGGTGTAATTCTAATAGGTCGGCTTTTATATATTACTTGATCTTTTTACCTTACTGCTTTTAATATTCTTTGTTTAGTGCATTTGATGTTTCGATTATTATGTTCCTGGAGGACTTTTTGTTCTGGTCCAGTCTGTTTGGATTTCTGTAGGCTTCTTGTATGTTCATGGGCATCTCTTTAGGTTAGGGAAGTTTTCTTCTGTAATTTTGTTGAAGATATTTACTGACCCTTTAAGTTGTAAATTTTCACTCTCTTCTATACCTATAATCCTTAGGTTTGGTCTTCTCATTGTGTCCTGGGTTTCCTGGATGTTTTGGCTCAGGAGCTTTTTGCATTTTCTTTTCCTGTTGAGTCCATGTTTTCTATGGTATCTTCAGCACCTGAGATTCTTCTATCTCTTGTATTCTGTTGTTGATGCTTTCATCTATGACTCCTGAATTCTTTCCAAGGTTTTCTATCTCTAGAGTTGTCTCACTTTGTGATTATTTACTGTTTATACTTCCACTTTTAGATCTTGTATGATTTTTTTCAATTCCTTCATCTGTTTGGTTGTGTTTCCCTCTAAATCTTTAAAGAATTTCAAGTTCTCAAGTGCCCTTAGTGTGGTTGGTTCTCAAGTGCCATGAGTGTGGCTTGTTTTCTAGGAAGTATTAGGAGATGGTGTCTTCATTGCGGCAGATCTGGCAAGAGTCTGCCCCAGCAGAAAGGGTAGGTGGTGGTGGAAAAGGCAGAGGGATCAGAAGAGGAATGGTATTTGGGAGGGTGGGGTTTTGTTGGTTGCTGGGTAGCAAGTCCTGCTGTACCCCCAGCAGCAGTTCTGCATCTCCAGAGGTAGGAGGGTGTTCTCACCAAATGCCCTGAGTGAGGCTGGTACCCTAGGAAGTATCAGCACATGGTGTCTTCATTGTGGCAGACCTGGCACTAGTCTTCCCCAGCAGAAAGGGTGGGTGGTAATGGAAGGAGCCTATGTACTCTTTGATAATTGGATATTATTCCAAAAGCTTGCAATACCTATGATACAACTCACAGACCACATGAAGCTTAAAAAAGAGGAAGACCAAAGTGTGGAGACTTCAGTCCTTCTGAGTAGAAGGAAAGAAAATAATCATTGGTCATAGAGGGAGTGATGGACTTGGGAGCAGGGTCAGATGAGCGAAGAGACAGGGGAGAAGTATAGAGGTTAAGGAATTTGAATGAAGGTGTATAGCAG
This sequence comes from Tokudaia tokunoshimensis, assembly GCA_036184795.1. Classification (NCBI taxonomy): domain Eukaryota; kingdom Metazoa; phylum Chordata; class Mammalia; order Rodentia; family Muridae; genus Tokudaia; species Tokudaia tokunoshimensis. The sequence continues at coordinate 63,707,923 of BTHU01000002.1, read as the reverse complement.
TGAGGGATGGGGAACTGGGATTAGCCACTAGAATGTCCAGATGCCAGGGACCCAAGAGGTTCCTAGGACCCAACTGGAACATTAGCCAAAATACCCAACAAAGGGGAGATAGAATCTGTAGAGATCATATAAAGTGGATAGACATGGACCCTGGTTGAGGGATGTGGCAACTCACCTGTCTGAAAAATATTAACCCGGAAATGCTTCTGTCAAAAGGAAATGTAGGGACAAAGAGTAGAGCAGAGACTGAAGGAAAGGCCATCCAGAGACTGCCTTACCTGGGGATTCATCTGATTGTAGACACCAAATCCAGGCACTGTTGCTGATGCCAAGAAGTTCTTATTGACAGGAGCCTGATATGCTCCTAAGAGGCTCTTCCAGAGCCTGACCAATACAAATGTGGATACATGCAGACAACCATCACACTATGTGTGGGGACCCCAATGGAGAAGTTAAAGGAAGAACTAAAGGAGCTGAAGGGGTTTGTAACCCCGTAGGAAGAACAATAATATCAACCAACCAGACCCCCAGAGCTCCCAGCTACCAACCAAAGAGTACACAAGGGGGGATCTATGGCTCCAGGTGTTTATGTAGTAGATGATCGCTTTATCTGTCATCAATGGGAGAGGAGTTCCTTGGTCCTGTGTACCATAGGGGAGTGTTAGGGCTCTAAGGTTGGAATGGGTAAGTAGGTGGAGGAGCACTCTTACAGAAGCAGGGGGAAAGGGGGAGTGGATAAGGTGTTTTTGGAGGGGAAACTGGGAAGGGGGCTAACATTTGAAATGTAAATAAAATAACCAATAAAAATTATATAACACACATCTCAGTTTCTTGTCAGTTTCAGAAGGCAGAGGTAGGACAAGAGAAAAGCAGGTTTAGTATGGGGGCTTATTGGTGAAGAAGAAACTGGTCCCTCATGTCCTCTTCTTATCCCTGCTCCGAACTGTGGCTATGACTGCAGATCTTCTTATGAGAACACTGTTCCCAAGCCCTCAACAAAATTCATTGGCGCTCAGTACCCTGGAAGCATTATATGTTGTTCACAAACTCAATGTTTTCTTCCTCCAACTTTTTTCTTATTATTTATGTTTTCCATTATCTTTCTTACTCATTTTCTTCTTAGGCTTTTTTGGTGTCTTTATATCTGTTATTAGTATCATAATCTGCTTCATATTCTCAACATTGTTCTGAGATTCAGGTAACAGACACACATGAAGATGTTTTATTAAGTTTATCGGGCAGTATTAACATCTTACATGAATTCAATCATATTCATAACTCGAGATGTAGAGTTATAGAGATGTAGAGGTGTTTTTTATTGGAGTCACTGTCCAGGTATCTACTTAACACCAAAGTTTTTTTTTTTTAATATTCTTTTTAAGCTTACGTTTCACAGCCATCTCCTCATTTCGCTTCAGTGACTTCGGAACATCTAAAATAAATAATTGGCTTTCAGACATTTCTGGGAAGAGAAGCACAGGGCACAAAATAAGAAGACTGCATATGGGAGAAAGGACAATTCTGAAATGAGGTACAGGGTCAGAGAAAAGAGGCAGTAATATAACTTGAATCAACTGCTAAGCCTCAGAATACATAGGAATTATTTGCAGTGGCTGTGTGAATGTTTTGTTTGCTTTTTATTTTGTTTTGTTGTTGCTATTTAATTATGGGAGAGAGATATTGTTTAAAATTGGGCATCATTTTCACTAGTGACAAAAAACTAATTTTCAAGTGAAAAAGACTCACTACTCCCATATACCATTTCTTAACTCAGCAATGGTTCATGGCTACTGGGTTATGGTCCCTTCAAGGGTCAAATGACCACTTTACAGGGGTCACCTGAAATCATCAGAAAACACATAGGTACTTTATAATTCATAACAGTAGCAAAATTACAGTTGATGAAGTAGGAAAAAAATAATTGCATAGTTGTGGGTTACCACAACATGTAAATCTATATTAAAGGGTCACAGCATTAGGATAAATGAGAACCACTGCCCTAGAGTTTACTACTTTCTTGTTACTGACTAGATGAAGAGAGTCAAGTCATAGTTGGAAAATTTCAATTCCACAAATTTATGTAAACAATCCTGCACTAGAAGGGTTTATAGCTCTTCCTTTATGTATGTTGGATAGGCCCTAGGAATGCTAATGTACTTAGAAATATAGAAAATCTGAACCTTTTGTGCAGTTCAGAAAACCTGCACATCACATTTCAGAAAAAAAGATGAACCTGAGATGAAACAAAGAATAAAGTGTTTTTTGTTTTTTCTACAAAGGCTATTTAAAGCTGAAGGGATAATTTTTTTATATATATAAAGAAATTGGCTACTGTTCTTTGGTGCTACATGGGTAGAATTTTTTTTTTTAATTTAATTTAATTTTATTTTTTTAATTTACATTCCAAATCACTTCCCCTTTCCCGTTTCCTCCCTCCCCGAAAGTCCCATAAGCCCCCTTCCCTCCCTCTTTTCTCCGTTCAACCCCCTCTCATTACTCTGTCCTGGCGTTCCCCTACATCCAGTCTTTCCAGGACCAGGGGTCTCTCCTTCCATCTTTTTAGAAATCTATTGATATGCTGATTGTGTCTAGGGTATTCTGAGATTCTGGGTCAATATCCCCTTATCAGTGACTTCATACCATGTGTGATCTTTTGTGATTGGGTTACCTCACTAAGGATGATATTTTCAAGTTCTGACCATTTGCCTAGGAATTTCGTGAATTCATTGTAATTAATTTATTTGTTCACTTTTCATCCCAATATTAGCCCCCTCTTCTACCAGTACCTTCTCACACAGATACATAGAGACTCCCCCCATTTTTCACTCTCCTTCTCCTCTGAGAAGTGAATGTATTTCTACTGAGTAGCACATAATGTCATTGCAGGTCTATTGGGTTAGTGGTATGTCCAGAGTCCACTCCGCCACAGGGTTGGGGCTACTGGGGGAGGCAGGACACAGATAGTTTTGACTGTGCTTACCTCAGCCAGTGCCCAGTGGGTATCTGGCTATGCAAAGCAGCAGAACACCACTCTGGGTGTGTGTGTGTGTGTGTGTGTGTGTGTGTGTGTGTGTGTGTGTGTGTGGTGGGGCACAGTCTGTGGTCCTGGGGACTATTGGAGTTGGTTCCAGGGTTGCTGGGCTTTTGTGGAGGCTGGGGAAGTCTGGTTCTCAGGCTCACTGGATACTGTGAAAGAGCTGAGAATGGAGTGTTGGGGCTCACAGACTGGATCTAGCCCTGGGCCAAAGGAGAAAATAGGTGAAAGCTCCAACTGGGACCTGTGGGGAGGAGAGTCCTTAGCTGGCTTTGTGGGTGGCTTAGCTTGGAGGAGACCACGGTTTGGAGCACTGAGAGGCTTTCTGCAGGAGATTAGGCAGGCTCTTTAGGTGAAAACCTTCTCCATTCTTCCCCACAGTGGATCCCGATGAAAACAGACAATCCATGGTTTTAAGATATTTATTGTCATGGTGGAGAGTGGAGATGAGTAAAACTGTACCTCAGTTTCTCAGGGCAGGCCTGAGGTTAAATACCTTTTGCAGGGAGGAGTGTCTGGGAAGGTAACTTTTTTGGCTAAGCCTCCATGCCTTTAGGTACTTTACTTAAATGGAGATCTGTCTTGAGGCTACGTGATCTGTGGTTGTGTCTTCTGCTTGTGGAGGATCTTGGGGCATTACCCTTACAGGACTGATGGCTAGAAACCTATGGAGAGCTGTGGCTTTGTGCCAGGAGCCAGGGGCCCAAGAGAGTGGCAAAATGCCTACCATCCCTTGCAGGGTCATCCCCTGCAGGGTCACTGGGGTTTCAAGCCTGTGCTCAACGGTCCTATTATGGGCCTACACAGGTCTAGGTGTATTGAAGACCAAGATGCATTTATGCTACATATGATCAGGGAGCTCAACTTGAGTCCTTTGGTTGGTGGTTCAGTTTCTGGAAGCCCCCAACAGTCCAAGTCATACCACTCTGTTGGTATTTCTGTGGAGTCCCTGTCTTCTTTGGGACCCTCATTTATTCCTGCAACTCTTCCTCAAGACTCCCCAAGCTCCAAATATTTTTGTGGGTCTCTGTATCTGTTTCTATTAACTGCTTGTTAGAGCCTCTCAGAGAACAATTATGCTAGGCCCCTGTCTTCTAGCATAACAGCATACCATTAATAGTGTCAGGGATTGGTTTTTGCCCAAGGGATGGATTTCAATTTTGGACAGTCAATGGTTGGCCAATCCCTGTGTCTCTGCTCTATTTTTGTCCCTGCATGTCTTTTTTTATTTTATTTTATTTTATTTTTTTAATTTACATTCCAAATCACTTCCCCTTTCCCGTTTCCTCCCTCCCCGAAAGTTCCATAAGCCCCCTTCCCTCCCTCTTTTCTCCGTTCAACCCCCTCTCATTACTCTGTCCTGGCGTTCCCCTACATCCAGTCTTTCCAGTATTTTGGTTGGATGGATTTATGGGTGGGTTCTTGTCCTTATCTGTTCTCTGGGAGTCCTGCCTGGCTAGTGAAAATGGCCACTTTTGGATCCATATCCCCCACTGCTAGGTATCTCAGCCCCCATAGCACCCTGGGGTCTGCCAACCTCATCCCAAGTATCTGGCATGTTCTAGAGATGGCCCACATTTCTGCCTAATGTGAATTTCCTCTTCTCTCCCTTGATCTCCCTACACTGATTTCCCCTGTCTGGATTTCTCCTACCATCTTGTATATACTTCGTTCCCTCCATCTACCTTCTATATCTATTTTATTTCCCATTCTGAGAAAGATTGAACCATCCTCCCTAGGACTCTATTTTATTTGGTTCTTTGGTTCTGTGGATTATAGTGTTATCCTGTTGTTTGTGGCTAATATCCAATTATAAATGAGTATATAACATGTATTCCCTTTTAGGTCTGGGTTATCTCACCCAGCATGATATTGTCTAGTTCCATGTACTTCTCTTCAAAACTTACATTGTCCTTGTTTTTAGTAGCTGATTAGTATTCAATTTTGTAAATCAGCCACATTTTCTTTATCCATTTTTTAGTTGAGAGACACCTAGATTATAGAAAGGAATTCATAATTGTCATTCTTAGCACCATTTTCCCAAGTCAAATCATGTTAGATTTCAACTTAAGGTTAAAACTTTGTAAAGGACTTAGTTGGTATAAAAGATACATGAAGAAGTTGTCTTCTACAACTTATATTTTATGAATGAGTTTTATGAATGGTATGATGACCAGATTAGATATAGCTATTAACCATGTCATTTATTTTTGTTCTCAGGAAATATTCACTAATGAATACAGCCACGTAGAATGACCTAGTTTTTTTTTCTTTTATTTTTTTAGTATTTTTATTAGATATATTCTTTATTTACATTTCAAATGATTTCCCCTTTCCTGTTTCACACCCCCAAAGTCCCATAAGCCATCTCCCCTCCCCCTGTTCCCCAATCAACCCCCTCCTGCTTCCCTGTCCTGGGATTCCTCTACACTGCTGCATCGAGCCTTTCAAGGACCAAGGGCCACTCCTCCTTTTGATGTCCAACAAGGCCATCCTCTGCTGCCTATGCATCTGGAGCAATGGGTAATGCCATGTGTACTATCTGTTTGATGTTTTTGTCCCTGGGAACTCTGGGAATACTGGGAGGCTCATATCATTGTTTCTCCTATGGCGCTGAAACCCCTTCAGCTCCTTGGGTCCTTTATCTAGCTTCCCCATTGGGCCCATGTGATCACTTCAATGCCTGGCTGAAAGTTTTCCCCTCTGTATTTGTCATGCACTGGCAGAGTCTCCCAGGTGACAGCTATATCAGGCTCCGATCAGTATGCACTTGTGGGCATCAATAATAGTGTCTGGGTTTTGTAACTGTATATGGAATGGATCACTAGGTAGGGTAGTCTCTGGATGGTCTTTCCCTCAGACTCTGCTCCATACTTTGTCTCTGTATCTCCTGTGGGTATTTTGTTCACTCTTCTAAGAAGGACCAGAGTATCCATACTTTGTTCTTCCTTCTTCTTGGGCATCATTGGATATGTGAATTGTGTCTTGGGTATTCCAAACTTCTGGGCTAATATTCACTTATCAGTGAGTGCATACCATTTGTGTTCTTTTGTGATTGTGTTACCTCACTTAGGATGATATTTTACAGTTCCACCCATTTGCCTAAGAATTTCATGAATTCATTGTTTTTAATAGCTGAGTACTATTCCATTGTGTAAATATACCACATTTTCTGTATCCATTCATATGTTGAGAGACATCAGGGTTCTTTTCAGATTCTTGCTATTAAAAAAAGGCTGCTATGAACATAGTGGAGCATGTGTCCTTATTACATGCTGGAGAATCCTCTGGGTATATGCACAGGAGTGGTATAACAGGGTCCTCCAGTAGAATCATGCCCAGTTTTCTGAGAAACTGCCAGAATGATTTCCAGAGTGGTTGTATCAGCTTGCAATCCCACCAGCAGTGGAGGAGTGTTCCTGTTTCTCCACAACCTCTAGAGCACCTGTTGTCTCCTGAGTTTTTGATGTTAGCCATTCTGAGTGGTGTGAAGTGAAATCTCAGGTTTGTTTTGATTTGCATTTTCCTGATGACAAGGATGTTGAACATTTCTTTAGGTGCTTCTCAGCCATTAGATATTCTTCAGGCGAGAACTCTTTATTTAGCTCTGTACCCCATTTTTTAATAGGGTTATTTGGCTCTATGAAGTCTAACTTCTTGAGTTCTTTGTATATATTAGATATAAGCCCTCTGTCAGATGTAGGGTTGGTAAAGATCTTTTCCCAGTTTGTTGATTGCCATTTTGTCCTATTGACAGTGTCCTTTGCCTTACAGAAACTTTGTAATTTAATGAGGTCCCATTTGTCAATTCTTGATCTTAGAGCATAAGCTATTGATGTTCTGTTCAGGAAAATTTCCCCTGTGGCCATGTGCTCAAGGCTCTTCCCTAGTTTCTTTTCTATTAGGTTCAGTGTGTCTGATTTTATTTGGAGGTCCATGATCCACTTGGACTTGAGCTTTGTACAAAGAGATAAGAACTGATCGATTTGCATTCTTCTGCATGCTGGCCACCAGTTGAACCAACACCATTTGTTGAAAAGGCTATATTTTTTCCCACTGAATGGTTTTAGCACCTTTGTCAAAGATCAAGTGACCATAGGTGTATGGGTTCATTTCTGGGTCTTGAATTCTATTCCATTGATCTACATGCCTGTCACTGTGCGGTTTTTAACACTATTGCTCTGTAGTACTGCTTGAGGTCCAGCATACTGATTCCCCAGTTCTTTTACTGTTGAGAATAGTTTTAGCTATCCTGAGTTTTTTGTTATTCTAGATGAATTTGAGAATTGCTCTTTCCAACTCTGAAGAATTGATTTGGAATTTTGATGGGGATTGCATTGAATCTGTATATTGCTTTAGGCAAGATGGCCATTTTTACTATATTAATGCTGCTAATTCACGAGCATGGGAGATTTTTCCATCTTCTGAAGGCTTCTTTGATTTATTTCTTTAGAGACTTCAAGTTTTTGTCATACAGATCTTTTACTTGTTTCGTTAGAGTCACACTAAGATACTTTATATTGTTTGTGGCTGTCATGAAGGGTATCATTTATTTCTCTTACTTCTTTCTCAGCCTGTTTGTCCTTTGAGTATAGGAAGGCTACTGATTTTCTTGAGTTAATTTTATATCCGGCCACTTTGCTGAAGTTATTTTTCAGCTGAAGGAGTTCTCTGGAGGAGTTTTTTGGCTTGCTTAAGTATACTATCATATCATCTGCAAATTGTGATAGTTTGACTTCTTCCTTTCCAGTTTGTATCCCTTTGACCTCCTTATGTTGTCTAATTGCTCTAGCTAGCACTTGAAGTAGTACGTGGAAAAGATATGGAGAGAGAGGGCACCCTTATTTAGTCCCTGATTTTAGTGGGATTGCTTCAAGTTTCTCTCCATTTAGTTTGATATGGCTACCGGTTTGCTGTATTGCTTTTACTATGTTTAGATATGGGCCTCGAATTCCTGATCTTTCCAAGACTTTTTAGCGTGAAAGGATGCTGAATTTTGTCAATTGCTTTTTCACCGTCTATTGAAATGACCATGTTTTTTTAATTTGAGTTTATTTATGTAGTGAATTACATTGATGGATTTCCGTATATTCAACCATCCCTGCATCCTTGGGATGAAGCCTACTTGATCGTGGTGCATGATCGTTTTGATGCATCCTTCGATTCTGTTGCAAGAATTTTATTGAGTATTTTTGCATCGATATTCATAAGGGAAATTGGTCTGGAATTCTCTTTCTTTGTTGGATCTTTGTGTGGTTTTGGCATCAGTGTAATTGTCACTTCATAGAATGAGTTGGGTAGTGTTCCTTCTTTTTCTATTTTGTGGAATAGTTTGAAGAGTATTGATGTTAGGTCTTCTTTGAAGATCTGATAGAATTCTGCACTAAAGCTATCTGGTTCTGTGAATTTTTTTGTTGGGAGACTTTCAATGATGTCTTCTATTTCTTTAGAGGTTATGGGACTGTTTAGATGGTGTATCTGATCCTGATTTAACTTTGGTATTTTGTATCTGTCTAGGAAATTGTCCATTTCATCCAGATTTTCCAGTTGTGTTGAGTATAGGCTTTTGTAGTAGGATCTGATGATTTTTGAATTCCCTCAGTTTCTGATGTTTTATCTCCCTTTTCATTTCTTTTTTTTTTAAATTTGGATACTGTCTCTGTGCATTCTGGTTAGTCGGGTTAAGTGGTTATGTATCTTGTTGATTTTCTCAAAGTACCAGCTCCTGGTTTTGTTGATTATGCAGTTCTTTTTGTTTCTACTTGATTGATTTTAGTCCTGAGTTTGATGCTTTCCTGCCTTCTACTCCTCTTGGGTATATTAACTTCTTACTGTTGTAGAGCTTTCAAGTGTGCCATTAAGGTGCTAGTTTATGTTCTCTCCAGCTTCTTTTTGGAGGCACTCTGAGCTATGAGTTTTCCTCTTAGCACTGCTTTCATTGTGTCTCAGAAGTTTGAGTATGTTTTGCCTTCATTTTCTTTAAATTCTAAAAAGTCTTTGATTTCTTTCCTTATTCCTTCCTTGACCAAGGTATCATTGAGTAGAGCATTGTTCAGCTTCCATGTGTATGTGGGTTTTCTTTTTTTTTTTTTGCTGTTGTTGGTATTGAAGACTACCCTTATTCCATCGTGATCTGATCAGAGGCATGGGATTACTTGGATCTTCTTATCTGTTGAGTTTTGTTTTGTGACCAATCATATGGCCAATTTTGTAGAAGGTATCATGAGATGCTGAGAAGAAGGTATATTTTTTTGATTTAGGATGAAATGTTCTATTGATATCTATTAAATCCATTTGGTCTGAAACTTCTGTTAGTTTACCTGTGTCACTGTTTAGTTTGTGTTTCCCTGATCTGTCCATTGAAGAGAGTGGTGTGTTTTAGTCACCCACAATTATTGTGTGAGGTGCAATGTATGCTTTAAGCTTTAATAAAGATTCTTTTATGAATGAGGGTACCCTTGTATTTGGAGCATAGATTTTCAGAATTGAGAGTACTTCTTGGCAGATTTTTCCTTTTATTAGTATAAAGTGTCCTTCCATGTCTTTTTTGATGACTTTTGGTTGGAAGTCTATTTTATTGGATATTAGAATGGCTACTCTATCTCATTTCCTGGGACCATTTGCTTGAAAAATTGCTTTATTCTGAAAGCCTTTTACTCTGAGGTAGTGTTTGTCTTTGACACTGAGATCCATTTCCTGTATGCAGCAAAATTTTGAGTCCTTTTTATGTATGCAGTCTGTCATTCTCTGTCTTTTTATTGGGGAATTCAGTCCATTGATTTTAAGAGTTGTTAAGGAATATTGATTGTTGCTTCCTGTTATTTTTGATGTAATTTTTACTTTTGGTGTTTATCTTCTTTTGGGCTTGTTGAAAGAAGATTAATTTCTTGTTTTTTCTAATATGTAGTTTCCCTCCTTTTGTTGGCGTTTTCCATTCATTATCCTTTGAAGGACTGGATTTGTGGAAAAATATTGTGTAAATTTGTTTTTTGTCATGGAATACTTTGGTTTCTCCATCTATGGTAATTTAGAGATTTGCTGGGTATAGCAGCCTGGGGTGTCATTTGCGTTCTTTTTTGACAACTTATCTTTTTTGACAGCTTTTGGGTTTTTTTTGGTTCTTTTTTGACAACTTTTGGTTGAAAGTCAATTTTATCCGATATAAGAGTGTCTACTCCAGCTTGTTTCTTGGGACCATTTGCTTGGGAAATTGTTTTCCAACCTTTGACTCTGAAGTAGTAACTGCCTTTGCTACTTAGGTGGGTTTCTTGTATGCAGCAAAATGTTGGGTCCTGCTTATGTATCCAGTCTGTCAGTCTATGTCTTTTTATTGAGGAATTGAGACCATTGACGTTAAGAGAGATTAAGGAAAAGTGATTGTTGCTTACTGTTATCTTCTTTGTTAAAGGTGAAATTCTGTTTGTGTAGCTATCTTCTATTGGAGTTGTTGAAAGATTACTTTATTGTTTTTTTCTATGGTGTGGTTTCCCACCTTGTGTTGGTATTTTCCACCAATTATCCTTTGTAGAGCTGGATTTGTGGAAAGATATTGTGTAAATTTGCTTTTGTCATGAAACATCTTGTTTTCTCTATGTATGGTAATTGAAAGTTTTGCTGGGTATAGCAGTCTGGGCTGACATTTATATTCTCTTAGGGTCTGTATGATTTCTGCCCAGGATCTTCTAGCTTTCATAATTTCTGGTGAGAAGTCTGGTGTAATTCTGATACGTCTGCCTTTATATGTTACTTGACATTTTCCCCTTACTGCTTTTAATATTCTTTCTTTGTTTAGTGAAATTTGTGTTTTGATTATTATGTGACAGCAGGAATTTCTGCTCTGGTCCAGTCTGTTTAGAATTCTATAGGATTCTAGTATGTTCATGGGCATCTCTTTCTTTAGGTTAGAGAAGTTTTCTTCTATAATTTTGTTGAAGATGTTTACTGGCCCTTTAAGATGTAAATTCTTACTCTCTTCTATATGTATAATACTAAGGTTAGGTCTTCTCATTGTGTCTTGGATTTCCTGGATGTTTTGGGTTACCAGCTTTTTGCATTTTGCATTTTCTTTGACTGTTGAGACAATATTTTCTATGGAATCTTCAGCACCCGAGATTCTTTCTTCTATCTCTTGTATTCTATTGTTGATGCTTGCATCTATGACTCCTGAATTCTTTCCAAGGTTTTCTATCTCCAGAGATGTCTCACTTTGCGATTTCTTTATAGTTTCTACTTCCATTTTTAGATCTTGGATAGTTTTGTTCAGTTCCTTCACTTGTTTGTTTGTGTTTTCCTGAAATTCTTTAATGGATTTTTGTGCTTTCTCTTTAAGGTCTTCTACCCGTTGACCCATGTTCTCATGTATTTCTTTAAGGGAGTTAAATTTATGTCCTTCTTGAATTCCTCTAACAGCATCATGAGATGTGATTTTAAATCCCGTTCTTGTTTTTCCAATGTGATGGAGAATCCTGGATTTGCTTTTGTGGGAGAACTGGATTCTGATCATGCCATGTTGCCTTGGTTTTTGTTGGTAATGATCTTGCATTTGCCTTTGGCCCTCTAGTTATCTCCAGTGTTAGCTGGTCTTGCTATTTCTGACTGTGACTTCTCTGTCCTGCAGACCTGTGTATCTATACTCTTGGGATTCCCTTTCTTTCAAATGTCCTGCATACAGCTGGTTTTCCAGGAAGTATCAGGAAATGGGGTCTTCCCTATGGCAGTCTTCGCAAGGGTTGAATGTCCTGCAAACTGTTGGTTCTCAAATACCCCAGTGCTGCTGCATCTCAGGAAATGTGTGCTTCCCCCATGCAGGCCTGGCACAGGCCGAATGCCCCGCTGCTGCTGGATCTTGAATGCCTGCTGCTGTTGGATCTCCAGAAAGTACCAGGAAACTGGGTGTTCCCCCGTGGCAGACCTAGCATAGGTCTACCATGTCGGAATGAATGGGATAGGCAGCAGAGGAGGGAGGGGAAGAAGAGACAGAAGGGGCATGGTGATCCAGAGGGAAGATAGGTTAAGGTGGTTTCTGGGTAGTGGGTTCCTGCCTGCAGCTCTGGGCTTCCAGAGGTGGGGTTGTTTCTTATTGAATGCCCCAAGGCTGCTGGATCTCTAGAAAGCACCAGGAAATGGGGTCTTCCCCCATGGCAGACCTAGCACAGGTCTACCACGTTGAAACGAATGGGATAGGCAGCAAAGGAGGGATGGGTAGAAGCTTTAGGTATGCTTTTAACTCATTGGTGTGAGAACTCTCCAATTTCTTTATGATGGCACTTAATGTTATGAACTTTCCTCTTAATACTGCTTTCATAGTGTCCCATAAGTTTGGGAATGTAGTGCCTTCAATTTCTTTGAATTCTAGAAAGCCTTTCGTTTCTTTCCTGACCCAATCATAATTGAGCAGAGAGTTGTTCAGTTTTCATGAATATGTAGACTTTATGCTGTTTCTGCTGTTCGTGAAGTTCAGCTTTAATCCATGAAAATTGTATGCAATTGTTTCAATCTTTTATATATGTGGAGGGTTACTTTATGAGCAATTATATAGTCAGCTTTGAAGAAGGTTCTGTGAGCTACTGAGAAGGTATACTCTTTTGTGCTTCAGTGAAATGTTCTACAGATATCTGTTAGGTTCATTTGAATCATAACCTCCACTAGTTTTGTTATTTCTGTTTTGCTTCCTTTTTGTTAACCTGACTATTGGTGAGAATGGGATGGTAATATCTTCTTCACTAAATGTGTGAAGGTTGATATGTGATTTAAGCTCTAATAATGTTTGTTTTATGATTATGGGTGCCCTTGCATTTGAAGCATAGAAGTTCAGAATTTAGATGTGCTCTTGAAGAATTTTTTCTTTGACAAGTATGAAGTGTCATCTTCTGATTCTTTTGATTACTTTAGGTTGAAAATGTATTTTATTAAATACTAAAATTGCTACTCCAGCTTTTTCTTTTGTTCCTTTGCTTAGAAAAGATTTTTCCAGCCTTTTCATCTGAGATAATGTTTATCTTTGTTGCTGAGATGTGTTTCTTGTATACACTAGAATGATGAAATCTATTAATGGGTCCATTCTGTTGCCCTGTGCCTTTATACTGGGGAATTGAGTCCATAGATTTTTGAAAGCATTAATAATCAATGATTGTTACTTTCTATTATTTTGATGTTAGAATTCATGTGTGTGTGTGTTTATTTTCTATTGATTTGATGGTGTGAAATATATATGTTTTGTGTTCTTGAGTGTAGCTAGCCTCATCAGGTTGGAGGTTTCCTTCTTGTATCCTCTGTAGGGCTAGGTTAGTGGAAATGTATTGTTTAAACTTGGTTCTGTCGTGGAATATCTTGGTTTCTCCACCTACAAGATCATGAAATTCTGTTGAAGTGTTTTTTAAAGATTATTTTTTAAATGATAGACCCTGTCATGACTGATGTTTTTAAACACATTGGCACTATTTGGATGGTTGTAGAACCTTTAGAATGTGGTTCTTCTGGAGGCAGTGAGTCCCTGGGGATGAATACTGAAAGTTATAGATCAGTCAGTCTTCTAATCTGTTATCTGTTTGCTTCCTGGTCAGTATACACAACAAAGCCACTGCTGCATATTCCTGCCACTGTCACATATTCTCCTCCATGGTTAACTATTGCCTATAACTGTGAGCCAAAGCAAATTCTGGCTTCACTTGCTCTGCCAGATATTTTCTTACAGTGATGATAAACATACTTTGAGTTAGGGAGGCAATGTATATGTACCAATATCTGCAAGTGGGAATACATGGTCTCACCCAAATCCTGTGGTATAGTAGCAGTTCAGCTAATTTATGGGGCTCTGCTTGAGTGTTCTTAAGGTTGAAATGCCAGAAAAGATACAGGAAAATCTGCAAATAGGAATATCTGACTTATTACATCTCTAGCAGCTGAATACAGCTTTAGAGATCTTATACAAGCTTGGATATTGCTTTGAGAACTTTCCCTACTACAGATTCCAAACAGTACCACTGTTCAGTCAGAGGAAACAGCCTTGCATATTGTTTGGTCAGAGGATGTGTTAGAGCTCATTGTGCCTGCATAGCACTGTAGAGCACTGACTATATTATGGCCAGTGGCCTCTCCTGTTTCTAAGGCACCTCAGGGCACAGGCAACAAAAAAATGACAGTTAAGAAGATTACAGCAAAGTTTCTCTGTTTGAGATTGCTCTAAATTGATTCATCTAATACTTTAATCTAGACTAAACATAGAAACTGAATTTTCATGAAAGAATAACTACATGAAAATGCCAAAAGAGGTCACTGCCATTAAATGCACAGGCACCAATGTAGGGGAATCAGGATCTACTGTTTAGAAAAATCATCAATTGAATTCATCAAGTTTCAAGAAAGTACAGATAGAAGATTAAATGAAGTCTGGAAACTAAAACTTCATGATCAAAGTAGAAATTTTAACAAAGGGAAGGAGAGATGCAATTAATAATAGCCTGAGTTATAAAGAACACAGTAACTGAAGCAAAACCTTCAATTTGAAGCTCCACTAGCAAATTAGACCATGCAAAACCGTTATTGAGATCAAACAAAAGACACTTTAATTATTGTTGAAAGGAAAGGCATACAAAATAAGAAGGCTTATGAAAATCATGAAGACAATCCCAAGGAGACCAAAGGTATATTTAGGGGACAGTTAATTTCAAATTAGAGAATTGCAGCAGAAGATATTTAAGGAAGGAATAGTTGACGTTTTCCTAAATTAAGTGAAAGATGACAATAGATACAAGAAGTTGGAAAGTTTTTATCCAAACTCAACCCAAAGAAGAATTCAGAACCACATATCATGATTAAACATAAAAATGAAATATAATGAATTTGGAAAGCACCAAGAGAAAATCATCAAGTTTAAGGAATACCATTCATATGTGTCTGTGCATGTGTTAGCATTCAGCAGACTTCTTATCAGAAACCTGCAGTCTGAAAGAACTGAATTTAATGTACAAAGTTCTGAAGGAAGAGAAATGAGAAACCTGCAAAGTAAGAGTCTGTACCTGGAAAAATGTCTCTTTGAAGATATGGAGACTTTAGTGACTCACAACTCCAAACTCAGCACATGAGAAGCTCAGGCAGGAAGATTGTCAAGAGTTGGAGCACAGTTTAAGCTATGAAGCAAGAATTGTCTACAACCAACAAATAACTGAAATAAATGAGGGTTAAATAAAGATTTTCCCAAATGAAAATCAAAGAATGTCATTCATTTTTGTCTCACAGACATTTCTAAAGATTTCCTCTAAACAGAATCTCAAAACTGTTAGTGAATTAAATAAAACACTGGAAAGGTAAAAAAAAAAAAAAGGTCCATGGTATAAATAATATAAAACCATATATATGGCCCGTGTGCCCCACATGGGCCAATCAGCAGCTTTTCTGCCCCTCTGAAGACCTGACAGTCTAAAGACCTCCCAGGAAATCCGCTGGTCCAGGGCAAGAGGTAAGAGACAGTCCAAAATAACCACAGCAACTGGGAACCCCGAGGAGCCCAGCAGAATCAGGACTCAGCCCTCTGCTTGAACTCCACCACCCTTCCGGCCTGTGCCTTATGCTGAGGCAGATCATTATCTTCTCTGCCCCTCTGAAGACCACACAGTCTGAAGGCCTCCCATGAGATCAGCTCCACTCAGGATAACACACTCAAAAGTCTGAAGGCCTCCAGGAGATCTGCTGTACCAAGGGCAACAGGGCAGATTGTTAGTGTGTCTTCCCATCTGAAGCTTCCAAAGTTTGAAGGCCTGCCAGAAGATTTGCTCTACCTAGGACAACAGACCCCACAACTTGAAGGCCTCCCAGGAGATCTGCTGTACCCAGGGTGATAGATCATCAGCTTGTCTGCCTCTCTGAAGACAACACAATCTAAAAGCCTCCCAGAAGATCTACTGCAACAAGGGCAACAAACCCCTCAGTCTGAAAGCCTCCCAGGAGATCTGCTATATGAAGGGCAACAAACCCCAAAATCTGAATACCTCTAGGAGATCTGCTGTACCAAGGAAAACAGACTCCCCAGTCTGAAGGCCTTCCAGGAGATCTGCTGAACCCAGGGCAACAAGGCAGATTTTTAGTATGTCTTCCCCTATGAAGATCTCAAAGCCTGAAGGACTGCCAAGTGATCTGCTGTTCCCAGGACAGCAATCCTTACAACCTGAAAGCCTCCTAGGAGATCTGTCACACCAAGGGCCACAGGTCTCCCAGGAGACCTATAGAAACCAAGGGACATAGGTGGCAGACTCCAGACAGAGAAACCCAAGCCAGAACATTAGTACCCAGTTCTCATAACACAGCAAGCTCTAGATACACCAACATACCTGAAAAACATGACACAGAACTAAATCATATTTCAGGAAGATAGCAGAATCCATTAAAGAAGGATATAAATAACTTCACTGAACGAAATACAGGAAAACACAAGTAAACAGGTAGATGCTGTTAAAGAGGAAAAAATAATCCCTTAAAGAAATACAGAAAACCGCAATCAAACAGCTGACAGAATTGAACAAAATGGTCAAAGACCTAAATGGAAGTAGAAACAATAAATAAAGCAAAACACAAATGGAGGCAACCCTGGAAAAGGAAAACTTACAAATTGGTCAGGAGCTGCAGATGCAAGCATCAACAGAACAGAAGGTCCTGACACAACGGTTAAAGAAAATACAAAACATAAAAAATTCCTAACCCAAACGTCCAAAATATCCAGGACACAATGAAAAGACAAAACCTAAGAATAATAGAAATAGAAGAGAGTGAAGATTCTCACCTCAAAGGAAAAGAAAACATCACCAACAAAATCATAGAAGAAAACTTCCCCAGCCTAAAGAAAGAGATGGTCATAAATGTACAAGAAGCCTATAGAACACTCAATAGATTCAACCAGAAAAGAAAATCCTCCCGTCATATAATAATTAAAACTTTAAATTCACAGAACAAAGAAAGAATATTTAAAACTGTAAGGAAAAAGAGCCAACTAACATGTAAAGGTGGACCTATCAGAATTACATCAGACTTCTCAACAGAGACCCTAAAAGCCAGAAGAGCCAGGTCAGAGGTCATGCAGACCCTAAGGGAACACAAAGGCCAACCCAGGCTACTATACCCTGCAAAACTCTCAATCAATATAGATGGAAAAAACAAAATATTTCATGACAAAACCTAATTTAAAACAATATCTATATACTAACACAACCCTACAGGGGATTTTAAAATGAGAAGCCCAACACAAAGAAGGTACCCCTACCAAAACCAAAACCAAAACAAAACAAGAAATTAATCATCACACACATACACACACACACACACACACACACATACACACACACACACACACACACACACACACACACACACACACACACACACACACCCTAAGGAAAGACTTGCTTACACATAATGCAAACCTGCAACAATAAACGTAACAGGAACAAACACTTGTCTGTCTTTAATATCTCTCGATACTAACAGTTTCAATTCCCCAATAAAAGACAAAAGACAAGGAAGAAGAAGCAGGCCATAGCCTGCTGGCAAGGAGGGCAAATGCAGATTGGAGAAGCTGAGACAGGTATACAGCTATATGACCAGAACTGAGGCAGAGCAAGCCAGAGGATTGTCAGTTGGCTTCAAATGGGATCTTATCTGCTGATTTAATGGTTCTCACCTATAATTTTCTTTCCATCATGAATTTTAAAATTAATGCTCCAATGGAATGAGAAAACCATTAAATTATACCAATTTTCAACAATTTACAAGGTGCTCTGGAAGACAGTCTGTGTGGACAGAGTCCAGCACCTCATTAAAATGAAACATGCACAGTTGCAACATTTCAGCAAAAACTTTGGTAGATGTTATGGGTGTTATAGTTAGCAAACTGAGGCTCAAACGAACACAAGAAGTTTGCTCAAAGTCATTCAGCCTGAAGAGAATAGATGCCAATTTTAATCAAGATTCCAGCAAGATTCGAGGGTTGAAAGTCAGTGGTTTGAACAATTCTGAGTAACCTGAAATACTTGCTTGGAACAACCCAGTAGATGAATGATTGGAAAATATGTAAATAAAAGTGAAGTTTTTTTTTATTGCCTTATATAAACCCTTGACTACTTTATGGGTTAATTACTTCTCCCTCCCGAAAATTTTAAATGTTGGTTGCAGATGCTTATTTTGAGCTATCAGTCTTCACGGTGGGCTCACCAGCCACTGTCTTTGTACCACTCTGCAGGATGACTATTTATCAAAAAATAATGATGCCAACCATGCAAATTGGCTTCTGCACTTGGACAGAGTGTTTACATCCTTGTTCAGTTGTAGAGAGCATGGGCCATCCTGGGTGAAGTGATGCCTCCTTCCTGTGAGCTGCTCACACAGGTGTCATCTACACTCCTGTCAGTTAGTGGTTATAGGAATTTTAGATTTAATAACCCAGCATTTAGACTCTTTCAGTCCGTAGTCCTGACTTGCCTACCTATGAAGTCAGCCACACCAGTCCCTGCATGCCCAGACCTGGTTGACTTGGCATTGCCAAGTCACACACCTCTCCTCTAAGCAGAATTCTTCTGTGAAATCTTGTTCCTCTGACTGTGGCAAATGCTCAAGAATCCAAGAGAAAATTCTGCAAAATCTGTTGAAATGACTATTAACAGCACAAGTTGCTCCAGACACTCTGAATAACTAGTAGAAATAAGTTAGCAATTGCTAATTTGGCACATGGATGACTTGCCCAGTTCATAATTTCATCCAATATTTTTTGGCTGACTAGTTTTCAGAAGATGGGGAGTTGTGAATTTCCCTTTCTCTTCCCTTTTCCTAACAACTTTCAATCTTTCTGTCTCTTGAAACTCTCCTGTTCTCTGTCATTTCAAAAGATTTCACAGCAACAAAGGCCCAAAGCATCAGGTGATGGCATTTTTTCTTTTTGGCTATTCTTTATATTCCTTAGAAAGTTTGGCTTGTGGAAAAGCTTCAGTCAATGTCCACAGCTACCATGATCCTCTGTGTTGTTCACAGGCTATGTAACTCTTGGAAAGTGACTCATCTTCTCATGTCCTGCCTTCCTTCTCTTCTCTTCTCTTCTCTTCTCTTCTCTTCTCTTCTCTTCTCTTCTCTTCTCTTCTCTTCTCTTCTCTTCTCTTCTCTTCTCTTCTCTTCTCCTTTCTTCTCTTCTCATCTCTTTTCTTCCTTTCTGTTCTCCTTCCTTCTTTCCTTTTTTCTTCCTTGCCTTCACCTCTCTCTCTCTCTCTCTCTCTCTCTCTCTCTCTCTCTCTCTCTCCTTTATTTTTCCCTATTATTGAAAATAGATTTTTTTCACACATACTATATCCAGATTATGGGTTTCCCTCTCTCTACTCTTCCTAGTTCTCCCCACTTCCCTTCCCATCCGGATCCACTCTCTTTCTGCTTCTCATAAAAAAAAGAACAGGTTTATAGGAGATAATAATAAAATACCACGAAAAAATATAGTAAGATAAAAACTATCAAATCAAAGTTGGACAGGACTAACAAACAGAAGGAAAAGAAGCCAAGAGCAAGTACAAGAATCAGAAACCAATTCCTTGACCAGTCAGCAATCACATGAAAACATGAACTGGAAGCCATAACCGAAGCACAGAAGCACAAAGGACCAGTGCAGAATTTGCAGACACTACATACTGCTTCAGTTTCCAGGAGTTCATAAGAGCTCTTATGTTGATTCAAAAGGCCTGGTTTCCTTGGTAGCTCCATCACTGCTGACTCTGATTCTCTTTCCCCTCCTCTTCCACAGGGTTCTCTGAGAACAAAGTGGAGGGATTTGATGGAGACATTCCACTCTCACTCGGAGCTCAGTATTCTGTCTCTCACTCTCTGCATAATGCTGAATTTTGCTATCTTTTAATGAATATAATAATTTTATTTAAGTTTCCAAAAATTTGATATATATTCACATTGAATTTTTATAATATTAATAACCATTCCTCCCTCTAATTCCTCCAACCTGCTTTCTTATCCCTCTACTTGTTCATTTTTTCTTTTGTTTGTTTGTTTTTAATTTTTATTCATTAATCCATCTTTACAGTCCAGACTCTAGCCCTCTCTCAGTCTGTCTCTTGACTGCACCCCATCCCATATCTCCCCACCCAAGAGGATGTCCCCACAACCTACCTCCACCCCACCAGACCTCCCCACTCCCTGGGGTCTCAAGTCTCTCAAGGCTTAGGTACATCTTTTCTCACTGAGGCCAGACCAGACAGTACTCTGCTGTATATTTGTCTTCAGCCTTTACAACTTCCCTCTTCATACAGTAGGACATTTCATCTAAGGTCCTTCCCTATGAGTTCTGAAAGCCTCTCACCTCCCACGTCTCCAGTACATTCAAGGCTGAGTAGTATTCCATGGTATAAATGAATCACATATTCTGTGTACATTCTTCTGTTGTGGCACATCTGGGTTGATTCTAGCTTCTGGGTATCACAAACAAGGCCACTATGAACATAGTGGAACACGTGCCCCTTTGGCATGATGGGGAATCTTTTGGGTATATTCCCAAGAGTGGTATTGCTGTGTCTTTAGATAGATCTATTTCCAATTTTCTGAGGAACCTCCAGATTGATTTCCAGAGAGGTTGTACCAGATTGCAATGTACCAGCAATAAAGGAATGATCTTATTTCTCCACATCCTTGACAACATGTTCTGTTATCTGAGTTTTAGAGCTTAGCCATTCTGACTGGTGTAGGTAGAATCTCAGGGTCTTTTTGATTTGCATTTCCGTGATGAATAAGGACTTTGAACATTTCTTCAAGTGCTTCTCAGCCATTCAAGATTCCTTTGTTGTAAATTCTCTAGTTCTATACCCCATTTTTTTTATTGTGGTGTTTGGTTTTTATGGTGGTTAGTTTCTTGAGTTGTTTATATATTTTGAATATTAGCCTTCTATCGGATATGGGGTTAGTGAAGATTTGTTTTTTCCCAATTTGTAGATTGGCAGTTTGTCTTATTGATGATGTCCTTTGCACTACAGAAGCTTTCTAGTTCAATGAGGTCCCATTTATCAATTCTTTTATTTTATTTTTATTTTTTTTAATTTACATTCCAAATCATTACCCCTTTCCCGTTTCCTCCCTCCCCGAAAGTCCCACAATCCCCCTTCCCTCCCTCTTTTCTCCATTCAACCCCCTCTCGTTTCTCTGTCCTGGCATTCCCCTACATCCAGTCTTTCCAGGACCAGGGGTCTCTCCTTCCATCTTCTTGGAAATCTATTGATATGCGAATTGTGTCTAGGGTATTCTGAGATTCTGGGTTAATATCCCCTTTTCAGTGACTGCATACCATGTGTGTTCTTTTGTGATTGGGTTACCTCACTAAGGATGATATTTTCAAGTTCTGGCCATTTGCCTAGGAATTTCGTGAATTCATTGTTTTTAATTGCAGAGTAGTATTCCATTGTGTAGATATACCACATCTTCTGAATCCATTCCTCCGTTGAGGGACATCTGGGTTCTTTCCAGCTTCTGGCTATTATAAATAAGGCTGCTATGAACATAGTGGAGCATGTATCCTTATTGCATGCAGGTAAAGCCTCTGGGTATATGCCCAGGAGTGGTATAGCCGGATCCTCCAGGAGTGTCATGCCCAGTTTTCTGAGGAACCACCAGACTGCTTTCCAGAGAGGTTGTACCAGCTTGCAATTCCACCAGCAGTGGAGGAGTGTTCCTCTTTCTCCACATCCTCGCCAACAACTGCTGTCTCCTGTGTTTTTGATCTTAGCCATCCTGACTGGTGTGAGATGGAATCTCAGGGTTGTTTTGATTTGCATTTCCCTAATGACTAAGGATGATGAACATCTCTTTAGGTGCTTCTCAGCCATTAGATATTCTTCAGGTGAGAACACTTTGTTTAGCTCTGTACCCCATTTTTAATAGGGTTACTTGCCTCTCTGGAGTTTAACTTCTTGAGTTCTTTGTATATATTGGATATTAGCCCTCTGTTGGATGTAAGGTTGGTAAAGATCATTTCCCAGTTAGTTGGTTGCCGCTTTGTCTTTTTGACAGTGTCTTTTGCCTTGCAAAAACTTTGTAATTTAATGAGGTCCCATTTGTCAATTCTTGATCTTAGAGCATAAGCTATTGGTGTTCTGTTCAGGAAATTTCCCCCTGTGCCCATATGTTCAAGGTTCTTCCCTAGTTTCCCTTCTATTAGTTTCAGTGTGTCTGGTTTTATGTGGAGATCCTTGATCCACTTAGAATTGAGTTTAGTGCAAGGAGATAAGAATGGGTCAATTTGCATTCTTCTGCATGTTGACCTCCAGCTGAGCCAGCACCATTTGTTGAAAAGGCTATCTTTTTTCCACTGGATGGTTTTAGCTCCTTTGTCAAAGATCAAGTGACCATAGGAGTGTGGATTCATTTCTGGGTCTTCAATTCTGTTCCATTGATCTACATGCCTGTCACTGTACCAATATCATGCAGTTTTTAACACTATTGCTCTGTAGTACAGCTTGAGGTCCGGGATACTGATTCCCCCAGAGGTTCTTTTACTCTTGAGAATAGTTTTAGCTCTTCTGGGTTTTCTGTTATTCCAGATGAATTTTTGAATTGCTCTTTCTAACTCTATGAAGAATTGAGTTGGGATTTTGATGGGGATTGCATTGAATCTGTGTATTACTTTTGGTAAGATGCTCATTTTTACTATATTAATCCTGCCAATCCATGAGCATGGCAGATTTTTCCATCTTCTGAGGTCTTCTTCAATTTCTTTCTTCAGAGACTTGAAGTTCTTGTCATACAGATCTTTCACTTGTTTGGTTAGAGTCACGCCAAGATACTTTATATGGTTTGTGGCTATCGTGAAGTGTATCATTGATCCGACAAAGAAAGAGAATCTCAGGCCAATCTCTCTTATGAATATCGATGCAAACATACTCAATAAAATTCTTGCCAACCGAATCCAAGAACACATCAAAATGATCATTCACTAAGATCAAGTAGGCTTCATCCCAGGGATGCAGGGATGGTTCAATATAAGGAAATCCATCAATGTAATCCACTATATAAACAATCTCAAAGGAAAAAAACCACATGGTCATCTCATTAGATGCTGAGAAAGCATTTGACAAAATTCAGCATCCTTTCATGCTAAAGGTCTTGGAAAGATCAGGAATTCAAGGCCCATATCTAAACATAGTAAAAGCAATTTACAGCAAACCAGTAGCCAGCATCAATCTAAATGGAGAGAAAGTTGAAGCAATGCCACTAAAATCAGGGACTAGACAAGGCTGCCCTCTCTCTCCATATCTTTTCAATATAGTACTTGAAGTTGTAGCTAGAGCAATTAGACAACAAAAAGAGGTCAAAGGGATACAAATTGGAAAGGAAGAAGTAAAACTATCACTATTTGCAGACGACATAATAGTATATTTAAGCAACCCAAAGAACTCCACCAGAGAACTCCTACAGCTGATAAACGACTTCAGCAAAGTGGCCGGATATAAAATCAACTCAAACAAGTCAGAAGCCTTCCTATACTCATTTATCAATTCTTGATCTTAGAGCCTGAGCCATTGGAGTTCTACTCAGGAAATTTCCCCCTGTGTCAATGACTTTGAGGCTCTTTCTCACTTACTCTTCTATAAGATTCAGTATATCTGGTTTTATATTTAATTCCTTTATTCTCTTGGCCTTGGATTTTGTTCAAGGTGGCAAATATGGATCTACTACCATTTTTCTACATACAAACGGCCAGTTAGACCAGCACCATTTATTGAAGATGCTTTCTTTCTTCCATTGCATATTTTTGGTTTCATTGTCAATGATCAATTGTCTGTGGGTGGCTTTATTTTTGGGTCTTCAATTCTATTCCAGTGATCAACCTGTCTGTCTCTGTACCAGTATGATACAATTTTTACCACTCTTGCTCTACAGTATATAGCTTGAGGTCAGGGATGGTAATTCCTACAGAAGTTCTTTTATTGTTAAGAATTGTTTTCACACCCCTTCTGCCACTGCCAGCCCTTTCTGCTGTGGCAGAATCTTGCCAGTTCTGCCACAGTGACTATTCCATCTCCTGATACTTCCTAGAGAAACAGCTATTCAGGATATTAGAGAACCAGCCACTCAGGGCACTTAAGAACCAGTGAGTCAGGGCATTTGCACTTCCTGCAGTGGCAGAATCTTGCCAGGATTGCCACAGTGAAGACACCATCTCCTCATACTTCCTGGAGAATCAGCCACACTTGGTTTATTTGGAGTGCAGAGGGGCCTGGGAGTACAGGAGAGCTGGTCCCTCAGGGGAGCCTACATATCTGTGTGCACAGAGAGAACGGAATCCCAGGAGGACATAGACACAGGCATGCAGGATGGATAAGCCAAAATCAGAGACAGCAAGACCAGCTAACACCAGAGAAAATGAAATGGCAAAAGGTAAATGCAAGATCATTACGAACAGAGACCAAAGCAACATGGCACCATCAGAACTCAGTTCTCCCAGAACAGCAAATCCTGGATACCCCAACACAATGGACAAGCAAGAGCTGGATTTAAAATCACATCTCATGATGCTGTTGGAGAACTTCAAGAAGGACATAAATAACTCCCTTAAAGAAATACAAGAGAACATGGGTCAACAGGTAGAAGCCCTTTCATTTTATTTTTCATTGAAAAAAGAAGTAAAAACATTTTATGATAAAATTAAAGATTTACATGGAAAATATTTCTGACAAAATTGAAGAAGCATATAGAAAAACACATTAAGATTAACAATTTTCATGGAAAATTAAAGAGTAAAATGGTAGACATAAAAACATTGCTAAATTAATTGAAAAAGCAAATAGAAACATTTTATGATAGAATTGAAGATTTACATGGGAACTATTTCTAATAAAATTGTAGAAAAATATAAAATAACATAAACTTTGAAGATTATCATGGAAAATTACAGATAAAATGGTAGGCGTAAAAATATTCCTAAGTTGCTTCTTTTTCTTCTAGAGCTTTCAAGTGTGTTGTCAAGCTGTTAGTGTAAGCTCTCTCCATTTTCTTTTTGGAGACATTTAGAGCTATGAGTTTTCCTCTTAGCATTGCTTTCATTGAGTCCCATAAGTTTTGGTATGATGTGTTCTCATTTTCATAAAATTCTAGAAAGTCTTTAATTTCTTTCTTTGTTTCTTCCTTGGCTAAGCTATCATTGAGTAGAGCATTGTTCAACGTCCATGTGCATGTATGTTTTCTGTTGTTTTTTTGTTTTTGAACTTAAGACCAGCCTTAGACTGTGGTGATCTGATAGGGTGCATGGAATTATTTCAATATTCCTGTATCTGTTGAAACCTGCTTTGTGACCAATTATATGGTCAGTTTTGGAGAAGGTAGCATGAGGTGCTGAGAAGAAGGTATATTCTTTTGCTTGAGGATGGAATGTTCTATAAATATCTGTTAGATGCAATTGGTGCATAACTTTAGTTACTTTCACTGTGTCTCTGCTTAGTTTCTCTTTCCATGATTTGCCCATTGTTGAAAGTGGGGTGTTGAAGTCTCCCATTATAATTGTGTGGGTTGCAATGTGTGCTTTAGCTTTAGTTAAGTTTCTGTTATGAATGAGGGTGCCCTTTCTTTTTTCTTTTTAAAGATTTATTTATTTCATGTATGTGAGTACACTGTAGCTGTCTTCAGACACACCAGAAGAGGGCATCAGATCCCATTACAGATGGTTGTGAGCCACCATGTGGTTGCTGGGATTTGAACTCAGGACCTTTGGAAGAGCAGTCAGTGCTCTTACCTGATGAGCCATCTCTCCAGTCCCTGAGGGTGCCCTTTCACTTGGAGCATAGATGTTCAGAATTGAGAGTTCATCTTGGTAGATTTTTCCTTTGACCAGTATGAAGTGTCCCTCCTTTTCTTTTTTGAGAACTTTTGGTTGAAAGTCAATTTTATCCAAAATAAGTATGGCCACTCCAGCTCGTTTCTTGGGGCAATTTGTTTGGAAAATTGTTTTCCAACCTTTGACTCTGAGGTAGTGAGTGTCTTTGTCACTGAGGTGGGTTTCTTGTATGCAGCAAAATGTTGGGTCCTGTTTATATATCCACTCTGTTAGTCTGTCTTTTTATTGGGGAATTGAGAAAAATTGATATTAAGAGATATTAAGGAAAAGTGATTGTTGCTTCCTGTTATTTTCGTTGTTAAAGGAGGAATTCTGTTTGTGTGGCTATTTTCTTTTGGGTTTGTTGAAAGAAGATTACTTTATTCCTCTTTCTAGGGTATAGTTTCCCTCCTTGAGTTGGTATTTTCCACACATTATCCTTTGAAGTGCTGGGATTGTGGAAAGATATTGTGTAAATTTGGTTTTTTCATGGAATGTCTTGTTCTCTCTGTCTATGGTAATTGAGAGTTTTGCTGGGTATAGTAGCCTGGGATGACATTTATGTTCCCTTAGTGTCTGTATGCCATCTGTCCAGGATCTTCTAGCTTTCATAGTTTCCAGTGAGTAGTCTGGTGTAATTCTGATAGGTCTACCTTTATATGTTGCTTGACCTTTTTACCTTACTGCTTTTAATATTCTTTCTTTGTTTAGTGTATTTGGTGTTTTGATTATTATGTGTTGGGAGGAGTTTCTGTTCTGGTCCAGTCTGTTTGGAGTTCTGTAGGCTTCTTGTATGTTCATGGGCATCTCTTTCTTTAGGTTAGGGAAGTTTTCTTCTATAATTTTGTTGAAGATATTTGCTGGCCTGTTAATTTGTAAACCATCACTCTCTTCTATACCTATAATTCTTAGGTTTGGTCTTCTCATTGTGTCCTGGATTACCTGGATGTTTTCGGTTACAAGATATTTGCACTTTGCATTTTCTTTGACTGTTGAGCCAATGTTTTCTATGGTATCTTCAGCTCCTGAGATTCTTTCTTCTATCTCTTGTATTCTGTTGTTGATGCTTGCATCTATGACTCCTGAATTCTTTCCAAGGTTTTCTTTCTCCAGAGGTATCTCACTTTGTGATTTCTTTATTGTTTCTACTTCCATTTTTGGATCCTGTTTAGTTTTGTTCAGTTCCTTTGCTTGTTTTTTGTGTTTTCCTGAAAATTTTTAAGGGTCATCTTTAAGGGCTTCTTCCTGTTAACACATGTTCTCCTTTGTTTCTTTAAAGGATTTTTGTATTTCCTCTTTAAGGGATTCTACCTGGAGATCTTTTTTTTTAAAGATTTATTTATTTATTATATGTAAGTACATGGTAACTGTCTTCAGCACCCCAGAAGAGGGCATCAGATCTCATTACAGATGGTTGTGACCCACCATGTGGTTGCTGGGAATTGAACTCAGGACCTCCGGAAGATCAGTCAGTACTCTTAACCACTGAGCCATCTCTCCAGCCCCTACCTGGAGGTCTTTACCTTCTCTCTGGAGGGGAATGGCTGGGAGCTCACTGGGCATATGATCAGTTTTGCTGCTGGGACAGGAGTCTTCCCTTCCTGCCGCCATCTGCAGCAGGGAACCAGGCAGCTCCAAAGCCTTCTGTGCTTAGCCCAGCTGGAGAGAGTGATCTCCTAGCAGAACTTTCACTTCTGAGTGTGGAGGTGAGATCTCCACCTTATCTCTGGAGGGAACAGCTAGGTGTGCACAGGGCATGCAATCATTGGAGCTGCTGGGACAGGAGTCTTCCCTTCTGGCCACCATTTGCAGCAGGGAACCAGACAGCTCCACAGCCTTCTGTGCACAGACCCTTCCAGAAGAGAGTTAGTCACCCAGGAGTACAGACACAGGCTTACAGGCCCATAGGAGGGACAAGTTCCAGCCAGAGACAGCAAATACAGTCAACTAAGACTACTTCCTTAAGAACAGGGGGTAATACATTCAGGATTTTCTCAGGAATACAGATGCAATTTTGTTAGGAGTCTCCTCTATGCCTTGGAGATTCTTATCGTCCCTAAGCAAATTATTGAAAAAAATAATTAGAATAGTTTGTACTCAGAGGAGGTTGACAAAGTTCAGCAAGACAGAAGACGTGACATCAGAGTAGGTACAGGACATATTTTACAATATGTGTAGAGTTTCTTAGAATTATAACCTACAAGATAAAAGACCATACATACTAAGTCCCTAGTAGAAACTCATCAAGAAAGACTAAGATAATGTAATAGCTTGTATAGGTGGTATAAAAGAATGTAAGATGAAAGAGTAAGGTATTAGGATTTGTCATTGTTGAAAAGATTGATTTATGCCAATTTGTTGTAATGTTAGTTATTATTGAAACAAAACAATTCCTTTATTAAAAAAATTCTTATAAGTTTATAAGTAACAACTACAATGATTCCTAAGCCTGTGGCTTAGGAGAATCTGTAAATAATATGAATGAACATTAAAAGCAAACAACATAGTGTTTGGAACAGAGTGATTTGCCTGGACTGACCCAAATGCTGTCTATTCTTTACCTAAACATCTTGAAAGTTCAAATTACTGCTAGCCTGAGAACATGCTGGAACATGCTTTCTTGTTTGCTTGCTTGCTTAAACTAAACTGATTGTTACAATTTTATGAATAAGGATACAGCTTTGATGAAAATGAAATCTTTCTACTGTTTAACCACAGGCATACAAAAAAGTATGTGTGAGGCAAAATAACATGATCTGTATCTTTTTAAGTCATAACTGTTTTTGAATTTGTATGAATAAGGGAAATTTCTGATTGCAAGTTATTCAGAAGTTACAGAGCATCCTAGTCTTGCTGTCTGACTCATTCCTCTCTTCTCCTTTTCCCTACATCCTCTCTGGAAGCCATTCACTCCTAGGGATGGCCCCTAGCACTTCCCCATCTCTTACATTCAGGCAAATTAAATGTAGTGCCTTAACTACTGAAATATGGAACACCTCAAAAACTTGTGGAGTCTGAGTGCATTTAGACCAACCTCATGGAGGTGATACTGTTTAAGTTTTAACAGTTTAGCTTTCCTTCCTGTAGCAAATACTGTCTTACAAGGAAAGAAAGAAGTCATGCCAGCTAAGGGCACATGTCCTATCGCTGAAAACATGCTGCCAGTACCTTCCTACATAGGAACTATCTATCTATCTATCTATCTATCTATCTATCTATCTATCTATCTATCTATCTATCTATCTATCTATCTATCTATCAATCAATCTATCTATCATCTATCTATCTATCTATCTATCTATCTATCTATCTATCTATCTATCTATCATCTATCTATCTCTCTATCAACTTACTTGATGTTTGTTTTCTTCTTTATTCATTTGTTTATTTACTTATTTACACACCAAACTTTGCTCCCCATTCCAGTCCGTCAATCACAGAGTTCCTCCCTGATTCCCCCTCTCCTTCATGCATGAGAGGGTGAGACTCCTGCTGAAGCACCCTGGCACATTGAGTCTGCCAGATTAGGAGCATCCTCTCTCACTGAGGCCAGACAGGACAAACATAAACACTCAGTTGCCTATTTGCTACATATGTGCTGGAGGACATCATTCCATTCTGTATATGTTCTTTCATTTGTGACACAGATTCTGATAGCACCTAGGTTTGCAGGTTTGTTGACTCTTCCTGTGTTTTTCCATCTACTTCAGTGCCTTCACTCATTTCCCCAATGCTGCCATCAGACTCCCTATCCTCTATCTAATGTTTGACTCTAGGTAGCTATATCTGTTTCAGCCTGCTTCTGGGTAGAGCCTCTCAGAGGATACTTATGCTAGGCTACTGTCTGCAAGCACACAGAGTACTATAAATAATGTCAGAAATTGGTGCTTACACATGGAATAGGTTTCAAGTTTCAAGTTTGCCTGGTTATTGGTTGGTCTTTCATTTGGTCTCTGTTCCATCCCTTCTATTTTTTAGGCAGTACAAATATTGGGCCAAAAGATTGGTGATAAGTTGCCCCTATCTGGCTACAGGAGGTGGTCTCTTCAGGTTCCATGCCCCCACTTTTAAGCACCTCAGCTAATGTCAACAGCATTGACTCCTGGGAGCCTCTCCTATCCCAGGTCTCTGGGACTTCCTGGAGATTTTTTCCCCTACCCCCACAGCCGTAGATTTCCATTCATTTTCCTTTCTTTGTGGTCCCCTCTCCTGTCTTTTTCTGCACCTGATTCTCATCATTCCTCTTTCATTCCCCTTCCCACCTCGTTCTCTCCTTCTGCCTCCTATGACTATTTTGTTTCTCCTTCTAAGTCTGATTCAAAAATACTTGCTTGGGCCTTGCTTCTTGTCTAAGTCCTTTGCATCTATGGGATGTATCATGGGTGTTCTGTTCTTTATGGCTAATATCTACTTATCATTTGGTACACACTATGCTTGTTCTTTTGTGTCTGGAATCTCACTCAGAAAGATATTTTCTAGTTCCATCCATTTGCTTGCAAAACTTATAATGTCCTTGTCCTTAATAGCTGAATAGTATTCCGTTGTGCAAACGAACCACATCTTCTGTATTCATTCTTTGGTTGAGGGACATCTGTGTTTCCAGTTTCTGGCTACTAGGAACATAGTGGAGCACATATCTTTGGGGTGTGGTGGGCTCTCTTTTGGGTGTATGCCAAGATCAGTATACCTTCAGGTAAAACTATTTCAAATTTGCTGAAAACAACCAGATTGATTTTGAGAGTGGTTTTACAAGTTTGTAGTCCCACTAGCAATGAAGGAGTGTTCTCTTTTCTCCACATCCTCACAGCACGTGCTCTTCCTTCAATTTTTTATCTTAGCCATTCTGATTGGTGTAAGTAGAATCTAAGAGTCGTTTTGATTTGGATTTCAGTGATGACTAAGGATGTTGTGCATTTATTTAAGTGCTTCTTGGCCATTCGAGTTTCCCCTGTTTCAATTTCTCTATTTAGTTCTGTGCCCCCTTTTTAAAGTTGTGTTATTTGGTTTGTTGGCGTTTAACTTCTTGAGTTCTTTATATTTTGGGTATTAGACCTCTGTCAGATGTAGATTAGTAAAGATCTTTTACCAATCTGTAGACTGCCATTTTCTCCTGTTGACATTGTCCTTTGCCTTACAGTAAGTTTTCA
The DNA here is from genome assembly GCA_036184795.1 of Tokudaia tokunoshimensis. Classification (NCBI taxonomy): domain Eukaryota; kingdom Metazoa; phylum Chordata; class Mammalia; order Rodentia; family Muridae; genus Tokudaia; species Tokudaia tokunoshimensis. The sequence goes on along the minus strand of BTHU01000002.1, from coordinate 63,676,914 downwards.
GTTTCAAGAGGTCCCATTTATCAATTGTTGATCCTAGAGTCTGAGCCATTTGTGTTCTGTTCAGGAAAGTGTCTCCTGTATCAGTGTATTCAAGGCTCTTTGCCATTTTTTCTTCTATTAGGTGTCCAGTTTTATGTTGAGGTCCTTGATCCATTTGAACTTGAGTTTTGTGCAGAGTAATAAATATGAGTCTATTTGTACTCTTTTTGAAGATGCTTACTTTTCTCCATTGCATGTTTTTGGATTCTTGCTCAAAAATCAAGCATCCATAATGTGTGGGTTTATTTCTGGGCCTTTGAAACTATTCCATTGATCAAGATGTCAGTTTCTGTACCAATACAATGTAGAGTTTTTTTTTTAAATTACTATGCTCAGTTTGAAGTTAGGAATGGTGATTTCTCCAATGGTTCTTTTAATGTTCAGGATTGTTTTGGCTATCCTGTGTTCTTTGTTTTTCCATTTGATGTTACATATTTCTCTTTGAAGGTGTATGAAAATATTTTATTGGAATTTTGATGAATATTGCATTAAATTTCTAGAACACTTTGGTAAGATGGCCAATTTTTTTAAGGTTAATCCTATCTATTCACAATCATGGGAGATCTTTCCACCTTCTGATGTCTTCTTCAACTTCTTTCTTCAGGGACTTGACATTCTTGACATTCTTCTCATACAGATTTTTTACTTGCTTGGTTAGAGTTACACCAAGATTTTTTTTTCCTTTTTTTATTAGATATTTGCTTTATTTACATCTCAAATGGTGTTCCCTTTCCACATTACCTCTCTGAAAACCCCATATCCCATCCCCCTTCCCCTGCTAAACTCCCCCCTCCCAATTTCCTTACTTGCTTTCCCCTATTCTGGGGAATCGAGCCTTCACAGGACCAATGGCTTCTCCTCTCACTAATGTCTGAAATTGTCATCTTCTGCTACATATGTAGCTGGAGTCATGGGTCCCTCAATGTGTACTCTTTGGTTGGTGGTTTAATCCCTGGGAGCTCTGGGGGTACTGGTTGGTACCTATTAATGTTCCTCCTGTAGAACTGCAAACCTCTTCAGCTCATTGGGTCCTTTCTCTAGCTGCTCCATTGGGGACCCTATGCTCAGTCTATTGGTTGGCTGTGAGCCATGGGTCTTTTGGTCCACTTTCCAATAAGGATCAAAGTGGCCACACTTTGGTCTTCCTTCTTCTTGAGCTTCCTGTGGTCTGAGTTGTATCTTGGGTATTCTGAGCTTTTGGGCTAATATCCACTTATCAGCAAGTGCATCCCATGTGTGTTCTTTTGTGATTGGGTTACCTCACTCAGGATGACATTTTCTACTTCCATCCATTTGCCTAAGAATTTCATGAATTCATTGTTTTTAGTAGCTGAGAAGTACTCCATTGTGTAAATGTATCCATTCCTCTGTTGAGGGACATCTGGGTTCTTTCCAGCTTCTGGCTATTATAAAAAAGACTGCTATGAACATAGTGGAACATGTGTCCTTATTACATGTTGGAACATCTTCTGGGTATATGCCCAGGAGTGGTATAGCTGGGTCCAATTTTCTGAGGAACCACCAAACTGATTCCCAGAGTAGTTTTACCAGTTTGCAATCCCACCAGCAATGGAGGAGTGTTCCTCTTTCTCCACATCCTCTCCAGTATTTGCTGTCACCTGAGTTTTTGATCTTGGCCATTCTGACTGGTGTGAGATGGAATCTCAGGGTTGTTTGATTTGCATTTCTCTGATGATTAAGGATGTTGAACATTTCTTTAAGTGTTTCTCAGCCATCCAGTATTCCTCAGTTGAGAATTCTTTGTATAGCTCTATACCCCATTTTTAATAGGGTTATTTGGTTCTCTGGACTCTAACTTCTTGAGTTCTTTCTATAAAGAAGGACTACTGATTTCTTTGAGTTAGTTTTTTTCTCTTTTTTTAATCTTTTATTTGTTTGTTTATTTATTTACTTATTCTGCAGATTTTTCCCCCTCCTCCATCTGTTCCACATTCTATAACTCCTAAAAGCCCACCCCTGTTTTCACAAGGATCCCTCCACTCTCTCCCCCCATACCACCAGACCTCTCCACTCCCTGGCACCTCTACTCTTTTGAAGTTTAGGTGCATCTTCTCTGACTGAACCCAGACCCCACAGTCCTTTGCTGTATATGTATTTGGGGCCTCATATCAGCTGGTATATGCTGCCTGGTTAGTGATCCAGTGTTTGTAAGATCTTGGGGGTCCAGGTAAATTGATACTGCTGGTCCTCCTACAGGGTCATCCCCCTCCTCCTCAGTTTCTTCCAGCTTCTCCTCAATTCACACAGGTGTCACACAGCTTCTGTCTATTGGTTGGGTGAAAATATCTATATCTGACTCTTTCAGCTGCTTGTTGGGTCTTTTAGAGAGCAGTCATGATAAGTCCCCTTTTCTATAAAAACCTATGTGAGTTAAGATTATTAATATTTGCCTTAAAAGGACAAAGCTGCAACCAACTAACTGGGAAATGATCTTTACCAACCCTACATCCGACAGAAGGCTAATATCCAATATATACAAAGAACTCAAGAAATTAAACTCCAGAGAACCAAATAACCCTATTAAAAATGGGGTACAGAGCTAAACAAAGAGTTCTCACCTGAAGAATATCTAATGGCTGAGAAGCACCTAAAGAAATGTTCAACATCCTTAGTCATTAGGGAAATGCAAATCAAAACAACCCTGAGATTCCACCTCACACCAGTCAGAATGGCTAAGATCAAAGACACAGGAGACAGCAGGTGTTGGCGAGGATGTGGAGAAAGAGGAACACTCCTCCACTGCTGGTGGGATTGCAAGTTGGTACAACCTCTCTGGAAAGCAGTATGGTGGTTTCTCAGAAAACTGGGCATGACACTCCCGGAGGATCCTGCTATACCACTTCTGGGCATATACCCAGAGGCTTTCCCGGCATGCAATAAGGACACATGCTCCACTATGCTCATAGCAGCCTTATTTATAATAGCCAGAAGCTGGAAAGAACCCAGATGTCCCTCAACGGAGGAATGGATTCAGAAGATGTGGTATATTTACACAATGGAATACTACTCTGCCATTAAAAGCAATGAATTCACGAAATTCTTAGGCAAATGGTCAGAACTGGAAAATATCATCCTTAATGAGGTAACCCAATCACAAAAGAACATGCATGGTATGCAGTCACTGATAAGGGGATATTAACCCAGAAGCTCAGAATACCCAAGATGCAATTCACATATCAATAGATTTCTAAGAAGATGGAAGGAGAGACCCCTGGTCCTAGAAAGACTGGATGCAGGGAAAAACCAGGACAGAGAAGTGAGAGGAGGTTGAATGGGGAACAGAGAGAGGGAAGGGGGCTTATGGGACTTTTGGGGAGGGAGGAAACGGGAAAGGGGAAATCACTTGGAATGTAAATTAAAACATATAGAAAATAAAAAATTTAAAAAATGATTATTAATATTGGGAGATATTAAAGACAGATGACTGTTAGTTCCTATTATGTTTGTTTTTGTAGGTGACTTTATGTGCTTATGGTTCTTTCCTTTTGGCTTTGTTGTGAGTTGCTTAATAGCTTGTCTTTTCTTTGGTATAGGTACCTTCCTTGTGTTGGAATTTTCTTTCTAGGATCCTCTCTAGGGCTGGATTGGTAGATAGATACTGTTTGAATTTGGTTTTTGTCCTGGACTATTTTGGTTTCTCCATCTATGTTGATTGAGAGTTTTGCTGGGTTTAGTAGCCTGGGCTGGCATTTGTGTTCTCTTAGAGTTTCCATGACATCTGACCAGGCTCTTCTGGCTTTTAGTGTCTCTGTTAAGAAGTCTGGTGTAATTCTGATAGGTCTATCTTTGTATGTTACTTGGCCTCTTTCCCTTGCAGCTTTCATTATTCTTCCTTTGTTTTGTGAGTTTAGTGTTTCGATTATTATGTGATGAGAGGATGTTCTTTTATTGTCCCATTTATTTGATGTTTTATAGGCTTCTTGTACCTTTCTGGCCATCTCTTTCTTTAGGTTGAGGAAGATTTCTTCTATGATTTTGTTGAAAACATTTCAGGTCCTTTGAGCTGGAAATCTTCGTTCTCCTGTATTCCAATTATTCTTAGACTTGGTCTTTTTATTGTGTCCTGAATTTCCTGGATACTTTCGGTTAGCTGTTTTTTATGTTTTCAATTTTCTTTGACAGTTGTTTCAATCTTTTCTATGGTATCTTCTACATCTGAGATTCTCTCGTCTATCTCTTGTATTCTGTTGGTGATACATCTGTAATACTTAACTTCTTTCCTCGGTTTTCATTTCTAGGTTTGCCTCCATTTGTGTTCTTTATTGTTTCTACTTCCAGTTTTAGGTCTTGGACTACTTTATTTAATTCCTTCAGCTATTTGATTGTGTTTCCCTATATTTCTTTAAGGGTTTTATTTGTTTCCTCTTTAGGAGCTTCTACCTGTTTTCCTATATTTCTTTCAGTGAGTAATTTATATCCTCTTTAAAGGACTCTGCTATCTTCATGAGATAGGATTTTTGGACAGTTTCCTGATTTTCAAATGTGTTCGTTTATTTGGGGCTTGCTGTGGTGGGAGAACTAGGTTCTGATGATGCACACATATATTGGGTTCTGTTACTTATGGTGTTACTCTTTCTTCTCTATCTGGTTATCTGTGGTGTTAACTGGACTGGGTGACTCTGTCTGGAGTCTGCCTCTTTTGTCCCTGGGTTGCTTCATGTCTCCTGATGGCTCTGACTGTAGCAGACCACTTGTGGGGCCTTCCAAATGGAGGCTCTTCACAGGGACAGAAAAGCTGCTGATCTGTTGCCCTGGCTGCAATAAATCTCCTGGGAGGCCTCTGATTGTTAGGTTTTCAGAGGAGCAGTCAAGCTGTTGTCCTGTGTGAAGATGTTCTCCAGGGAGTCCCACAGTCTGTGATTTCTGTTTCCCTGTGTGTAGCAGAACTCTAGGGAAGCTTTCCATCTGTTGGGTCAGATGCCCTGCATGCCCCAGGGCTTCCAGGATGTTTTCAGACTGTGGTGTCGGCTGCCCAGTTGCCTAGTGTACAGTGAAGCTCCTGGTATGCCTTCAAGCCTCTTCAGGGGGAGTAAACAAGCTGGCAATCAGTTGCTCAGTTGCTCTGTGTGTAGTGAATCTCCTCGGATGCCTTCAGGCTCTGATATCAGTTGCCCTGTGTGCAGCAGATCTCCTGGGATGCCTCAGGCTGTGGTGTCAGTTGCCCTGAGTGAAGTGTGTCTTCTGGGATGACTTAGGATATGGTGTATTCAGGGGCAGACTAGCTAGCAGTCTGCCCCAGCAGAAAGTACCGGGCAGAAGTGGAGTAGTATTCAGTGGGTGGGAGGTTTGGATCCTGAGTCCACTGGGCTCCCATTGGCAACTGTGGGACTTCAGGGGAGTTCCTACCGTCTGCTCTGAGTGCAGTTTATGTTCTGGGATGGCTCAGGATTTGGTGTCTTTAGGGGAGCAGACTAGCTAGCAGTAGTCTATAGTCCAACTAACCTAACAATAGGCAGCTGTGAATGGGAACCCCAAGAATCTAGTAGTTTCTCAGTTCCATGAGCTAGTTGTTTAAACTGGTCTTCTGTAGAAGTAGGCTCCAACAGATGTGCTGGCAAGTAAGTTAAAGTTGTCAAAGAATCTCTTTGAGTAAATTTTATATCTTGCCACTTTGCTGAAGTTATTTACCAGTTTTAGGAGTTCTCTGGTAGAATTTTGGGGATCACTTATGTATGTAATCATGTCATCTATGATTTGTGATACCTTGGTTTCTTTCTTTCCAATTTGTATTCCCTTGATTTCCTTTTGTTGCCTTAGTGCTCTAACTAGAACTTCAAGAACTACATAGAATATACAAGAGAGAGTGAGCAGCCGTGTCTTGTCCCTGACTTTAATAGAACTGCTTTAAGTTCCTCTCCACTTAATCTGATATTGACGATTGGCTTGATGTATATTGCTTTTATTATGTTTAGGTTTGTGCCTTCAATCCTTGATTTTTCCAACATGAAGTGGTTTTCTATTTTGTCATATTGAATTATGTTGATAGATTTTCATATATTGCACCATCCTTGCATACCTGTAATGAAGCCTACTTGATGTTTCTAATAGGTTCTTAGATTCAGTTTGCAAAAATTTGATTGAGTATTTTTTGTCCATGTTCATAAGTGAAACTGGTGTGAAGTTCTCTTTCTTTGTTTGAGTCTTTATGAAGTTTAGGTATCAGGGTAACTGTGGCCTCATACAATAAATTAGGTAATGTTCCTTCTGTTTCCATTTTGTGGAGTCCTTTGAGGGATATTGGAATGTCTGGAAAAATTCTGCAATAAAACCATCTGACCCTGGGCTTTTTTGATTGGGAGATTTTTAATGCCTGTTTCTATTTCCTTAAGGGTTATGGGAATGTTTAGTTTACCTGATCGTCATTTAACTTAGGAATGTTTTATCTGTCTAGAAAATCATACATTTTATTTAGATTTTCCAGTTTTGTAGAGCATAGGCTTTTGAAGTAAGACCTATTGATTCATTGAATTTCCTCAGTCCATATATGTTGTTATGTTTCACTTTTCATTGATGATTTTGTTAATATGCCTCTCTGCCTTTTAGTTAGTTTGACCTAGGGTTTGTCTATCTTGTTGATTCTTTTTCAAAGAAACAGCTCTTAGTTATGTTCATTTTTTTGTATGATTCTCTTTATTTCTAATTGATTGATTTCAGATCTGAGTTTGACTATATCCTGTCATCCACTCCTCTTGGGTGTGTTTGATTTTTTTTTTGTTCTCCTAGAGCTTTCAAAGGTATGGTCACATTGCTAGTATGAGATCCTTCATATTTCTTCCTGAAGACACTTGGTGCTATGAGATTTCCTCTTAACATTGCTTTCATTGTGTTTCTAAGTTTGAGTATGTTGTAAGTTCATTTCCATTGATTTCCAGAAAGTTTTTATACTTTCAGTTCTTTCTTTTGCTTCCATGACCAAGTTATAATTGAGTAGAGGGTTGTTCAGATTCCACGAGTATGTGGGATTTCTGTTGTTTCTGTTGTTGTTGAGGCCTTGGTCCCTGTTCATCTTATTAGAAGGGGTTATTCCAATCTTCTTGCATCTGTTAAGGCTTGCCTTATGCCCAACTATATGGTAAATTTGGAGAAGGTTCTGTGATGCTCTGAGAAGACCTGTGGATCAGTGAAAGTTGGGTGTTGAACTCCCCTAACTATTATTGTATGGGGTACAATGTATAATTTGAGCTTTAGTAAAATTTCTTTCATGAACAGGGGTACAATTGGATTTGGGGCATATATATTCAGAATTGAGACATTTTATTGGGGGCATTTTCCTTTAATGAGTATGAAGTGTCCTTCCCCCTCTCTTTTGATTGATTACTTTTGGTTGAAAGTCTATTTTTATTATTGTTAGTTTCATCTTTTCACATTGTTTCAAATTTCTTGGATGTTTTGAGTTAGAAACTTTTTACATTTGGCATTTTCTTTGATCGATGTAATCATTCCTTCTCTGACATCTTCTATGCCTTTTATTCTGTTTTCTATCTCTTGTATTCTGTTGGTTTTGCTTGTGTCTGTAGTTTCTGTTCTCTTTTCTAGGTTTTCCTTCTCAAAATTTGCCTCTATTTCTGTTTTCTTTATAGCTTCTATTTTGCTTTTTAGGTTTCAGAAGTTTTTATTCATTTGCTTCAGCTGTTTGGCTGTATTTTCTTCTATTTCTTTAAGGAACTTATCTCTATCACCTTCATGAAATGAGTCTTAAGGTCAGAATCTTGTTCTTCAGTTGTGTTAGAATATTCTGGACCAGGTCTGGTAGGAGAGCTGGGTTCTGATGGTGCTATATTGTATTGACTTTTGTGAATTTTATTCTTTCCCTTGCCTTTAGCCATCTAGTTGTATCTGGTGTTGATTGGCCTGAGGGTGCCACATTGCAGTAGTCTTCCCTGTAGGTAGGTGGAGCTGTCTACCTTCGATTTGAGCAGGTCTCCTGAGAGGCAGACATGCTGTGGGGAGGGACTTTTTGTGGTACTCTGTGATCATCCCTCATGCAAGAGAGGACATAGAAAGATGGGGATCTGACTATGTGGATCAGAGCCCATAGCTTCAATGCTTGTTGTGGTATTAGGGTGAGGATTTGAAGGAGAATCGCCTGTCTGAGTTGGCCAGCCTCTTAGGAAATAGGTAGATCTGTGGGAACTCTATGATAGCCTCTGATGCCAGCTATAGTCATTTGTCCTGAGGGTGAAAACATATTCACAGTTACTTCCTACATAAGAACTGATACATGAAAAATTCTTGTAATATCATGAAATGGAAACTGTCCCCCCTAGATTTATGTCATCAAACTATGGGTGGGAAAGACTTTTCCTTTTATATATGTATCAATGTTGTAAAATAAAATAGGGTAAAATAAACTCTGGTAATACCTAAGTGATAAAATTTTACAACTTCATAATGAACTGTGCATCATTCTTCCACAAACTAATAGGTTTCCATTAACACAATTTTCAAGGACACATATAATTCGAACCCTAATGAAGTTAAGACTGGGTCTCACCCCTTAGCATAAGACAGTGTATGCCCAAAGACAGGATGAATAACTGTTTACAGAGTTACGCCAAAAATTTAAAGAGGAAATGAGGAAAGATTTCAAGTTTTTCTACCATTAGAGTTCAACTACATTCAGCTGTCCCTCCAAACTGTATAATCTATATCTTTCTTCATTTCATCTGCTGGCCAGAAAAAATTGGGAGCTTATGGAACATTTGGATGCCAAGTCATTTTGTGTATTGTGTTTTTGATATTTCTGCAGTGAGGAAAATTCAAAGAGTAATGCCAAGTGTGAGTGTGAAATGCAGAGATGCTGAAAACCTAAGTGAAGCACCACTGGTGGGAGTATAAAAATTGGCAAAGCTTTTAAACTTTGGTAAAATTCTTTACATATTTAGTATGTTCACAATTGAAAGTGATGATAAGGGATAACACTTCATCTCTATTTCCTGGGCCAATATATTCTCTCAATCAATGATACAGTACAAGGTAGCTGCCAGGCTTTCTCTTCTTTGAGTAGAAGGAGAGGGAGTAATGGGTGAACGGATTTCCAAGGGTTGGACTTGGAAGAGAGGAGGAAGAGGGGTACAATTAGAATGTAAAGTGAATAAAATAAAACATTGAAAGAGAAGTAGAAAAAATACAAGGTATTATGCCTACAGTCAGTTTCTTCCTAGCTAGGAAAATATAGTTTCTAATTCTCAATCTTTAATTTCCATTTTTTTTGTGCTAGAAATTTAATGTAGGAATTTAGACAATAACTGTATTACTTTATTATATTCCCATTGCATGTTTCTTCTTTTGTATGCACACAGAGGGGAGAGAGAGAGAGAGAGAGAGAGAGAGAGAGAGAGAGAGAGAGAGAGAGAGAGAGAGAGAGAGAGAGAGAGAGACAGATTAGAGCCAAATGTGTTTGGGGGAAAGTTACTAGTCTAAGAATGCAAACAAGTTAGGTCAGGGGGTTTTGTTTGTTGTTATTGTTTTGTTTTGTTTTTTTCAGACGTTTCTCTTACTGAAGACCACATTCGACTTAAGTTCCCCATCTCATTTCACTGTAACTGGCACTTGAGGGCAAATTAGTAAGATGTACTGGGGTTCCTTTAATTGATTGACTTTCTGAGGCCATGAAGAGATTCCATCTATTCACATTTACCTTTCTCTGAACTTAGGTTCTTGGACAAAATTCTACCACCAAATTTCGATGATCCTATATAACATGTCCTGGCAGTTTGAGTATAGCTAGATATAGGTAGGGAGAGGTGGAGGAAATGGGGTGTGAATGTGAGGGTTGGTGAATTGAGATATGGCTGATAATGCATCTGTCAGCTTCAGTTTCCTTACCACAATATTGCTTCTGTATGTCTCCACTGTTAATACAGGTTGAGATCTGCTGTTCTGAATATCAGGCTAGTGAATCAAGTTAACTGTGTACTTCTTGTAACCCTGATCCTTTTCTTTTTTTTAGGCATTGGCAGAATGGGTGATAGAAAATAAGAGTCTTGAAATGTGCAACATATAGTTTGGAAATGTGGCAGATAAGTGGCACTGTGTCCTTGATAGAAAGACTATGTTCGCCCATGAAACAGAAAGTCAAAGTGTGATCTTAGAGCATAAGCTATTGGTGTTCTGTTCAAGAAAATTTCCCTTGTTCCTATGTGCTCAAGGCTCTTCCCACTTTCTTTTTTATTAGTTCCAGTTTTATGTGGAGGTCCTTGATTCACTTCGACTTGGGCTTTGTAAAAGGAGATAAGAATGGATTTATTTGCAATCTTCTGCATGCTAATCACCAGTTGACCCAGTACCATTTGTTGAAAAGACTATTTTTTTTCCACTGGATGGTTTCAGTTTCTTTGTCAAAGATCAAGTGACCATAGTGCGTGGGTTCATTTCTGGGTGTTCATTTCTATTGCATCTATCTACCTGCCTGACCCTATACCAATACTATGCAGTTTTTAACACTATTGCTCTGTAGTACTGCTTGAGGTCAGGGATACTGATTCCCTCAGAACTTCTTTTATTGTTGAGAATAGTTTTTGCTATCCTGAATTTTTTGTTATTCCAGACGAATTTGAGAATTACTCTTTCTAACTCTATGAAGAATTGAGTTGGAATTTTGATGGATTTCCGCACATTGAACCATACCTGTATCCCTGGAATGAAGCCTACTTGTTCGTGGTGAATGATCGTTTTGATGTGTTCTTGGATTCGGTTGGCAAGAATTTCATTGAGTATTTTTGCATTGATATTCATAAGGGAAATTGGTCTGAAATTTTCTTTCTCTGTTGGATCTTTGTGCTGTTTTGGTATCAGCATAATTGTGGCTTCATAGAATGAGTTGGGTAGTGTTCCTTCTGTTTCTATTTTGTAGACTAGTTTGAAGAGTACTGGTGTTAGGTCTTTTTTGGAAGTCTGATAGAATTTGAAGGTCTGATAGAATTCTGCACTAAAGTCATCTGGTCCTGTGCTTTTTGGTTGAAAGACTTTCAGTGACCACTTCTATTGCTTTAGGGGTTATGAGACTGTTTAGATGGTCTCTTAGATCCCGATTTAATTTTGGTATTTGGTATCTGTCTAGGAAATTGTCCATTTCCTCCAGATTTTCCAGTTGTGTTGAATATAGGCTTTTGTAGTAGGATCTGATGAATTTTTGAATTTCCTCAGTTTCTGTTGTTATATCTCCCTTTTCGTTTCTGTTTGTTTTTTTTTTTTTTTTTTTTGGTTTTTCGAGACAGGGTTTCTCTGTGTAGCCCTGGCTAGCCTGGAACTCACTCTGTAGACCAGGCTGGCCTCGAACTCAGAAATACTCCTGCCTCTGCCTCCCAAGTGCTGGGATTAAAGGCGTGCGCCACCATCGCCCGGCCCTTTTCGTTTCTGATTTTGTTAATTTGGATATTGTCTCTGTGCCCTCTGGTTAGTCTGGATAAGGGTTTATCTATCTTGTTGATTTGCTCAAAGAACCAGCTCCTAGTATTGTTGATTCTTTGTATGGTTTTATTTGTTTCTACTTGATTGATTTCAGCCCTGAGTTTGATGATTTCCTGCCTTCTACTCCTTTTGGGTGTATGTGCTTCTTTTTGTTCCAGGGCTTTCAGGTGTGCCATTAAGCTGCTAGTATATGCTCTCTCCAGTTTCTTTTTGGAGGCACTCAGGGCTATGAGTTTTCCTCTTAGCACTGCTTTCATTGTGTCCCATAAGTTAGGGTTTGTTGTGCCTTCATTTTCATTAAATTCTAAAATGTCTTTGATTTCTTCCTTTATTTCTTCCTTGACCAAGGTATCATTGAGTAGAGCATTTTTCAGCTTCCATGTGTATGTGGGCTTTCTGTTGTTTTTGTTGTTATTGAAGACCACACTTATGCCATAGTGATCTGAATAGGAAGCATGGGATTAGTTCAATCTTCTTACATCTGTTGAAGTCTGTTTTGTGACCAATTATATGGTGGATTTTGGAGAAGGTACCATGAGGTGCTGAGAAGAAGGTATATTCCTTTGCTTTAGGATGACATGTTCTATATATATCTTTTACAACCATTTGTTCCAAGGCTTCAATTAGTTTCACCGTGTCCCTGTTCAGTTTCTGTTTTCCTGATCGATCCATTGTGGAGAGTGGAGTATTGAAGTCACCCACAATTATTGTGTTAGGTGCAATGTGTGCTTTGAACTTTAGTAAATTTTCTTTTATGAATGAGGGTGCCCTTGCATTTGGAGCATAGATGTTCAGAATTGAGAGGTCTTCCTTGTGGATTTTTCCTTTGATCAGTATGAAGTGTCTTTCCATGTCTTATTTGATGACTTTAGGTTGAAAGTGAATTTTATCCAATATTAGGATGGCTACTCCAGTTCGTTTCCTGGGACCATTTGCTTATAAGATTGTTTTCCAGCATTTTACTCTGAGGTAGTGTTTGTCTTTGACACTGAGGTGTGTTTCCTGTATGCAGCAAAATGCTGGGTCGTGTTTATGTATCCATTCTGTTAGTCTATGTCATTTTATTGTGGAATTGAGTCCATTGATGTTAAGAGATATTAAGGAATAGTGATTATTGCTTCCTGTTATATTTGATGTTATTTTTATGTTTGAATGGTTATCTTCATTTGGGTTTAATGAAAGAAGGTTGCTGTCTTGCTTTTTCCAGGGTGTAGTTTACCTCCTTGTGTTGGCGATTTCCACATATTATCCTTTGCAGGGCTGGGTTTGTGGAAAGATATTGTGTAAATTTGGTTTTATCATGGAATATCTTGGTTTCTCCATCTATGGTGATTGAGCGTTTTCCTGGGTATAGTAGTCTGGGCTGGCATTTGTGTTATGTTAGAGTCTGTATGAGATCTGCCCTAGTTTTCATAGTCTCTGGTGAGAACTCTGGTGTGATTCTGAGAACCCAGAAATGAATCCACACTCCTATGGTCACTTGATCTTTGACAAAGGAGCTGAAACCATCCAGTGGAAAAAAGATAGCCTTTTCAACAAATGGTGCTGGCTCAACTGGAGGTCAACATGCAGAAGAATGCAAAATGACCCATTCTTATCTCCTTGCACTAAGCTCAATTCTAAGTGGATCAAAGATCTCCACATAAAACTAGACACACTGAAACTAATAGAAGGGAAACTAGGGAAGAACCTTGAACATATGGGCACAGGGGAGAATTTCCTGAACAGAACTCCAATAGCTTATGCTCTAAGATCAAGAATAGACAAATGGGACCTCATTAAATTACAAAGTTTTTACAAGGCAAAAGACACTGTCAAAAAGACAAAGCGGCAACCAACTAACTGGGAAATGATCTTTACCAACCTTACATCCGACAGAGGGCCAATATCCAATATATACAAAGAACTCAAGAAGTTAAACTCCAGAGAGGCAAGCAACCCTATTAAAAAATGGGGTACAGAGCTAAACAAAGAGTTCTCACCTGAAGAATATCTAATGGCTGAGAAGCACCTAAAGAGATGTTCATCATCCTTAGTCATTAGGGAAATGCAAATCAAAACAACTCTGAGATTCTATCTCACACCAGTCAGGATGGCTAAGATCAAAAACACAGGAGACAGCAGTTGTTGGCGAGGATGTGGAGAAAGAGGAACACTCCTCCACTGCTGGTGGAATTGCAAGCTGGTACAACCACTCTGGAAAGCAGTCTGGCGGTTCCTCAGAAAACTGGGCATGACACTCCCAGAGGATCTGGCTATACCACTCCTGGGCATATACCCAGAGGCTTTACCTGCATGCAATAAGGACACATGCTCCACTATGTTCATAGCAGCCTTATTTATAATAGCCAGAAGCTGGAAAGAACCCAGATGTCCCTCAACGGAGGAATGGATTCAGAAGATGTGGTATATCTGTACAATGGAATACTACTCTGCAATTAAAAACAATGAATTCACGAAATTCCTAGGCAAATGGTCAGATCTTGAAAATATCATCCTTAGTGAGGTAACCCAATCACAAAAGAACACACATGGTATGCAGTGACAGATAAGGGGATATTAACTCAGAATCTCGGAATACCCTAGACACAACTCACATATCAATAGATTTCCAAGAAGATGGAAGGAGAGACCCCTGGTCCTGGAAAGGCTGGATGTAGGGGAACGCCAGGACAGAGTAACGAGAGGGGGTTGAATGGAGAAAAGAAGGAGGGAAGGGGGCTTATGGGACTTTCGGGGAGGGAGGAAACTGGAAAGGGGAAATGATTTTGAATGTAAATTAAAAAAAATAAAATAAATAATTAAAAATATGTTTTCTTTTACAAATGTACAAATGATAAACATTAGTGTTCTTATTCCCAATACACTGGACACATATAAAAGTCAAAAAAATAAAAAAATGGTCTTCCTTTATATGTTACTTGACCTTTTCCTCTTACTGCTTTTTATATTCTTCCTTTGTTTAGTGCATTTGGTGTTTTGATTATTATGTGTAGGGAGGTATTTCTGTTCTGGTCCAGTCCTTTTGGAAGTCTGTAGGTTTCTTGTATGTTCATGGGCATCTCTTTCTTTAGGTTAAGGAAGTTTTCTTCTATAATTTTGTTGAAGATGTTTACTGGCCCTTTAAGTTGTAAATCTTCACTCTCATCTATACCTACAATCCTTAGATTTGGTCTTCTCATTATGTCCTGGATTTCCTGGATGTTTTGGGTTACAAGTTTTTGGAATTTTGCATTTTCCTTTACTGTTGAGACAATGCTTTCTATGGTATCTTCGACCTCTGAGATTCTTTCTTCTATCTCTTGTATTCTATTGTTGATGTTTGTATCTATGACCTCTGATTACTTCCCAAGGTTTCATTTATTTATTTATTTTTTTATTTTCTAAGTTTTTTTTAATTTACATTCAAAATCATTTCCCCTTTCCCGTTTCCTCCCTCCCCAAAAGTCCCATAAGCCCCCTTCCCTCCCTCTTTTCCCCATTCAACCCCCTCTCGCTTCTCTGTCCTGGCATTCCCCTACATCCAGTCTTTCCAGGACCAGGGGTCTCTCCTTCCATCTTCTTGGAAATCTATTGATATGTGAGTTGTGTCTAGGGTATTCCGAGATTCTGAGTTAATATCCCCTTATCTGTGACTGCATACCATGTGTGTTCTTTTGTGATTGGGTTACCTCACTAAGGATGATATTTTCAAGTTCTGATCATTTGCCTAGGAATTTCGTGAATTCATTGTTTTTAATTGCAGAGTATTATTCCATTGTGTAAATATACCACATCTTCTGAATCCATTCCTCCATTGAGATACATCTGGGTTCTTTCCAGCTTCTGGCTATTATAAATAAGGCTGCTATGAACATAGTGGAGCATGTGTCCTTATTGCATGCAGGTAAAGTCTCTGGGTATATGCCCAGGAGTGGTATAGCCGGATCCTCCGGGAGTGTCATGCCCAGTTTTCTGAGGAACCGATCCCAAGGTTTTCTATCTCCAAAGTTGTCTCCCTTTGTAATTTCTTACTTATTTCTATTTCCTTTTGTAGATCCTGGATCGTTTTGCTCAGTTCCTTCCCTTGTTTGATTGTGTTTTCCTGTATTTCTTTAAGATATTTTTGTGTTTCCTCTTTCACAACTTCTGCCTGTTGACCCATGTTTTCCTGTATTTCTTTAAGTGATTTTTGTGTTTCTTTTGTAAGGGCTCCTACTTGTTGATTCATGTTCTCCTGTTCTTCTTGTACTTCTTTAAGAGATTGTTTTATGTCCTTCTTGAAATCCTCTAATAACATCATGAGATATGATTTTAAATACAAATCTTGCCTTTTAGTGTGTTGGGGGTATCCAGGACTTGCTGTTGTTGGAGAGTTGGGTTCGGATCGTGCCATATTGCTTTGATTTCTGTTAGTAATGTTCCTATGTTTGCCTTTTGCCATCTGGTTAACTGTGGTGTTAGTTGGTCCTGCTGTCCCTGGCTAGTGTTTGAATCTCCCGTGAGCCTGCAAGATTATTTCCGCACCCCTGGATGACTGGGTTTCCCTTGGCACAGATTGCTGAGGGGCTGCCCTGCTCCTGGGTGCTGCTGGACCCCTGGTGTGCCTTGCCCCAAGCAATGTTACACTCTGGATATCTCTGTGTACCTGGTTGTCCATGTCTTGTCCTTCACTGGGGCAAAGATGGCGGAGGCTGTGGGACCCCCTCCAAGTGTGGGTTACCTGGCAGGGCTGGTGCACAGACAACCCCAGAGCTGCCTAGCTCTTGGGAGCAGGTGGAACCTTAGCAGGCTGTGTCCCAAGTGATGTTATACTCGGGATATCTCTGTGTACCTGGTTGTCCCTGTCTGGTCTGTATGGAACACTCTTAGTACTGACTTTCACCACAGTAAATAAAGGAAGGAATGGTTAAATAGTATCAAGACAGAGAAGGCAACACAGGATTGACCATTAAGCAAATTAAGCAATTAATATAGCACTATAGGAAGGGAAGACTAAATACTACCCTTTAGTTGTCAGGATAGACTAGATGCTTAGCTTCTTTTCTGGAACTTACGTGTTAAATCCAACTTTAGCTCCCATGTAGTCTCAGAAATAAGCAACTATTTGCATAGTAAATAGCTGGAATTTAAAAGTTTATTTTATAATTTGTCAATATTACATATCCATCCAATGTAGTGAAAGTCTCAAAGTCTCAAAGTCTCTCTCTCTGTCGCTCTCTCTCTCTCTCTCTGTATTTGATTTTTGGGATTGATTACTAAGTCCTTAGTTTTAGTAGTTTGAGGGTCAGAGTATTATTGTTTCATAATGTTTAGGACTTTAATTGGCTTTTATCTAGCCTGATATTGAAGATCTCCAAATCATAATCAAAGGGAATAATGTAAATGTCTAAAGAACCAAGAAAGATTTTAAGGCAGGATATCCTGTTTACAGTTCTTCCTCCTCATTTCCAATTACTCCTGTATATGGAGTGAGAATGTATAAATCTGAGCTCAGTATGGGTGGTTCAGCAGGATCTAGGTCAGGCTGTGAGTGCAGGGATTTGGGTTTGGGGTAAAATGTCTTCTCCTAGGTTTTTAGTGCTATATCTCATTTAGATGGTACTCACTGAAACAATTCTCTTAGGTCATATTCAGTAAAACAAGTTGTAAGCTTTATCATATGTGATCAAGGGCTAAATAAACTTTGGAGAGTGGGAAGTGGCTTTTTTTTTAATGAATGTACTTTGGGTGGTGCTTATGGTATGGTGCCTGATTCTATTTTATTGAAAATTTTATGTATTTACATTTCAAATGTTATCCCCTTTCCTAGTTTCCTCTCTGGAACCTCCCTATTCCATACCTCCTTCCCCCTGTTTCTATGAGGGTGCTCTCCCACCTACCCACCCACTCCCACATCACTGCCCTGGCTTCCCCTACACTGGGGAATACAGACTTTACAGGACTAAAGGTCTCTATTTCCATTGATGCCAGACAATGCCATCCTCTGCTACATATGCAGCTGAAGGTATGGATCCCTCCATGTGTACTCTTTGGTTGGTGGTTTAGTCTCTGGGAGCTCTACGAGTGGGGTCTGGTTGGTTGATATTGCTCTTCCTATGAGGCTGAAAACCTCTTCAGCTCCTTCAGTCTTTCTCTAACTCCTCCATTGCGGTTCTTGTGCTCAGTCCAATGGTTGGCTTGGAGCATCTGCCTCTGTATTTGTCAAGCTCTGGCAGAGCCTCTCAGGAGACAGTTATAACAGGCTTCTGTCATCAAGAACTTCTTAGCATCCACAATAGTGTCTGGGTTTAGTGTCTGTAAATGGGATGGATCCCCAGGTGGAACAATTTCTGGATGGCCTTCAGTCTCTGTTCCACACTTTGTTCAGTATTTCTTTTAGACAGGAGCCATTTTGTGTTAAAAAATTTGGAGTTGAGTAGGTAACCCCCCTCCCCAACCGGGGAGGTTGCCTAACCTCTTGACATGGTCTCTATAGGTTTTCCCTCCTCTTTGTTGGGCATTTCAGCTAATCTAATCCCTGTTGGGTCCTGGGGGCCTCTTGCTTTCCTGGCATCTTAGACTTGTTGGTGGCTACTCCTGGTTCCCCATCCCCCTTTGCTACACATCTCTATTCAAATTCTTGTATAACATTCCTGTCTCTTTTCATACTCGAACCTGCCCTGCCTTTCTCCTCTTCCCCTCTTTTATTCATCCCAAGACATTCCCACCCTCTGCCTCTCATGAGTATTTTGTTCCCCCTTCTAAGAAGGACTGAAGCATCCACATTTTGGTCTTCCTTTTTTCTTGAACTTCAAATGGTATGTGAATTGTATGGAGAGGCCTTCCAGGTGCTTGACTTCCTGGTTCTTATCAGTAGAAAGGAATTTGAACCTGTAATTTCACCAAGGACTATGTCACATTCCTCAGATAGATGATGTGGAGGTCAGGCTCCTCAGATAAGATCAGGCCGGAAGGGGGAAATCCTTGCTGGGAAAGGAAGACCTCCATTTTACACCTATCTTAGGGGATCTGTCCTGATATACACTTACAACCTTAATAACATGATCTTCCGACAAACAAAACACACTAGGTTATCTACTCTGCTGTGTTTAAATAAGTATGGTAAAGACTAACAAGCAAATGGAGTTTATAATCCAAAATGCCTGAATTTGTGTTTCTAGTTTTGTAATATAGGAGTGATACACTGATTTTTTTTTTATATCATGGTGAGATGAAAGAATTGATGCATATATGTCTTGCATGAGTTTGTGAGTTTTGTACTTTCTGAATGAAAGGTATGATTTTAGACTTAACATAAGATGTTTACTATACAAACATTAATCATAACAGTTTTAAATTTCTTGGGAGACTAGTATTTAAACATTGTTTTTATTTAATCAAAAGATAGAAATAATTTATTCCATCATCTTATATAAATAACATCTTATTCTACATGGATTAACCAATCTACTGAGTTCAAAATCAAATACCAACAATATTAGATCATCTGTCTAGTAACAGATCTGAAAGTATTTCTAGCATCATTTTTATTTGGGTGCTAACCGGGATTGGTTTTTTTTTTTCTTCTATTGTGGTTTTTCTCATAACTAAATTTTTTTTCACTCCTGTATTGGTAATGTATTTTAAATTCAGTATTTAAAATGTATTTGTTTATTTTAATTTTATGTTTGTAAGTTAGTGTGTGTACCTAGTTTCCAAAAAGACCAGAATATGGTATTATATGCCCTGGAATTTGAGTGATGGATGATTATGAGCCACACAGGGTGCTCTGAAAGTGCAGCAAGTACTCTCAACCCCTGAAATCTGTCTCCACCCCTCAAACCTTCCTTTTGTACCTCTTTTCTAAGAGACAAAAATAAAGTTGAAAGGGAATTGTAAAAGAAAATGAGCAGGAGGTGAAGAGTTTTGTACAATTGAAGAAGAAAGTAGACCAAGGATTAAAAAATGAAGCAATGCATGTCTGTGTTTATTGGGAGAAGTATGCCCGTACATTGAGGGACAGTGCACAGTCACTTCACTTCTATTTTTTTTGTACCTGACAAAGCATGTTGATCTGTAGCTTCTTGACTCTCCATCATTATTGTGTGAGCTGGTGTTGGTAGGAGAGTGAATGTAGGAATATACATCCAATAGCATTTCCTTGAAATGGCCATTCAGTAATATTTATAATCATTTAGTTACCATTTTTATGATTTTCACTCCTCTTATTCTTCTTTTTTCTCCTAAATTTTCATCTTGTTTCTTAGCAAAGATTTCCATTCACCAGTCTTCTTCATTACTGTTACTTTATCATTAGAATAGAATCTGTAGCATATATTTCTAGCACAAACTCTCTGGGCTTCAAATCAATGTATATAGAAAAACCTAAAAATGTAATATTTAGCACCATATTAGAGCAATGACACTTTTATTATAATATTTATATTTCATGTTATATAACAACTATTCACTTATCACATACACTTATCCACATTATTTGTAATAGTGAATGTTACCTTGAATTCAATTGCCTTGTTCATCCAAGAAACTTTTATATTTGGTGAAATTACTTTGTTTCTGAATCAGTAGAAAATTCAGAAACACAAAATCACATTAAAATCAAAGACTCAAATGTTCTTGTATGGAAATCAGAAAGAGACCCATGTGCCAAGTGTCAAGGAAATGCTTGTAAGGCTCCAGACTTTACTCTGGAGAGATCCTCTACCTTGATTTCTCTGAAAATATTTTATGTTTCTAGCCAACACACACATCCAACACGATAAGCAAAGTGGAAGTCAGAAATATATATGTATATGTGTATGTGTATGTGTATAGGATATATATGCGTATGTACATTTTTATGTATGTGTGTATAGATAGATAGATAGATAGATAGATAGATAGATAGATAGATAGATAGATAGATAGATAGATAGATGATAGGGAAATAAGTAGGTAGGCAGATAAAAATGAGATGAAGAAATTTACCTTCATTATTTAATTTAGGTTAGTTTTCTAGGATTAATTCATTAATTTTCTTTTCTCTCTCTCTCTTTCTTTCTTTCTTTCTTTCTTTCTTTCTTTCTTTCTTTCTTTCTTTCTGTCTTTCTTTTTCTTTCTTTCTTTCCTTTGAGTCAAGGTGTTCCACTCTGCCATCAGGCAAGTCTTGAACATGCAGTCCTTTGCTTCCAAACACCAAGCATAGAAGTAGTGCTGAATTATACCTTATCTATAGCTTATCCCCCCAAAATATAGGCCAGGTTTACTTCTTTCATACTTGTCATAAGATGAAAATGATAATGCTATAATCTACACAGAAAAGTCAGTGTGAACACAATCTTACTGTCATGCAATTATTTGGTATTTGGAAGTAGGCTTAAGAAACTACAAATTGTCTCAGTGTTTAGAACAGTGAAACTCAGACCCACAAATACTTAGAATACAATATATGTCCCATCAAGTGTAAACATTGTTTAGGAAGGTAATGCAGAAAAAGGAATGCTTTACCTATTTTAGTGACCAAAGGCAGTTGGGGCTGATAGACTATTTGAAGAGAAGCCATGCTGTAGTAAGTGTTGTCACTCATAATCCTCGACCATCAGATACTCACATCTATCCTTTTACTTGCAGAAGGAACACCAATCAATCAGATGGGCAGGTCTACTCAGCTAAAATCATCATATGTTTGGATCCTTCCCATTACTAATTAACTTGTTTGTTTTTCTGTGAAAAGGTCAGTATCTAGCTGAAACTTCAAAATGGAGTCTAGTGAATAAGACCTAAGATTTTTTCTTTTGTCAATATCAGATTAGAATGTTTTCAGATTATTAGAATGGATTCATTTTCAGTTTTTTGAAGCAAGATGAATACTTCTTTTTGTCCTTTGCCCCCTACTTGGAATCTTCTAGGAAGATTTGTAAATTTTAATAACTTCTCCTGGTCTTCTGGCTATTTTAAGGTCTTACCTCCCTGATACCTCAGAGAAACCTAACTCAAAAAATTTCTACGTTTGAGGAATATCTCAGCATTTTATTATTACTTAACTCCTCTGATTTGTGTCCATTAGAACAGTGTGTCTTCTATAGGAAATGATGGTCTTCCTATTTAAATTTCTTGAAAATTCAAGGCATATGTTTTTGAAGAAGTTACATATGAATAAGGGGTACAGATGTGTTTAATATAGTTTTAGTCATATATTCAGAGATCAAGAATGTGGACAGCTTTGCTTCATGTGTATTGATCCTTTAGAAGACTTGTTTGCACATTAAATGTGTAGGGCCTGAAGTTCTGAAACTTCTAGGAAAGGTTTTGTCATTTTAATTCTCAGGTTCTGTATCTTAAGTTATTCCTCAGCCTAGTTTGTCCACTTGTGTGGAGTTTGTCAGGAAAATTTCCAGGCTCTGTTTCAAAGGGAATTTGTTATTACCTCCATTTAGCTGCAAGATAATTTGTAAGTTGAAGAAACTCTCAGAGAGTAGGAGTAACCAGGGGTTCATACATGTTTCCAAGGGCAACTTCTCCCAACAGTATTAAGGTAATCATGTCTCCCTGATATGTGTGGCAGTAGTTCACACTTGGACACCGTATCAGCAAGGTAGATACCTTTCCAAAACATGTAGCCTGTCACAGGCATTTCAGGTGGGGCTATTTGTAGTCTTTGGTTTGATTTTGGTAAAAGATTAAGCATTAATTTTGAGCTAAAAATAAAAACTAATTTCATACCAAAAAAAAAAAAAAAGAAAAAAAGAAAAAGGAGTAACTAAGGGATGCATGGATTTTCCCACTCACTTTTGAAATAAGAGAATCTGTTTTCATGATCGATGGGAAGTTGATATCCCAAAATCATAGATATGGGTAACTCAGATTTAGAGTGTCTGCTGTTCTAGGATTCTCCTTGAGATGGAGTGCTGAGGCTATGGGACCTGGAGATGCCCTATGGTGTGCAATGTCTTTGGCTTCATTTTCTTTTATTGTGTTAGTGCTCCCTTTTAATTGGGAGGAGCTACTGTAAAACAGCAGGTGTCATACGAACGTGAGTTGCATTTTTAAAAATATAAGCTCATTAAACAAACTACCATACATATATTTTCCTTACATTCATTATTCATTTTACTGTGTTATGATTATCATTTATTTTAAAGTACTTTTCTATATTAATCATTTTATTCCTTTGCAATTCAAATGATATCCCCTTTCCTGATTACCTCTCCACAACCCACTATCCCACTTGCCTTCTCTCCACTACCCTTTTCCTCTATGATGGTACTCCTCCACCCACTCACCCACTCCCAATTCAACCCTCTAACATTCCCCTTTGCTGGGGCATCAAGCCTTCACAGGACCAAGGACCTCCCCTCCCATTGATGTCAGATAAGGCCTTCCTCTGCTATATATGTATCTGGAGCCATGGGTCCCTCCATGTGTACTCTTTGGTTGGTGGTTTAGTCTCTGGGAGCTCTAGGTACTATGGTTAATTGATATTGTTCTTCCTATGGGCTTGCAATCCCCTTTGGCTCTTTCAGTCCTTCCTCTAGCTCTTCCATTGGAGTCCCTTAGTCAGTCTGATGGCTGGCTGTGAGTATCTGCATCTGTATTGGTCAGGTGCTAGTAGAACCTCTCAGGGAACAGCCATACCAGGTTCCTGAAGCAAGCCCTTTTTTAATTTTAATTTTTATTTTTATTTTTAATTTTTTTTTGAGGCAGGGTTTCTCTGTGTAGTCCTGGCTGTCCTGGAACTCACTGTGTAGACCAGGTTGGCCTCAAACTCACAAATCCACCTGCCTCTGCCTCCCAAGTGCTGGGATTAAAGGTGTGTGCCACCACTGCCCAGCTAGTAAGCACTTCATGGCAACAACAATAGTGTTGGTGTTTGCTGTCTGCAGATGGGATGGATCCCTAAGTGGGGTGGTCTCTGGATGGCTTTTGCTTCAGTTGCTGTTCCAATTTTTTGTCCCTGTCTTTCCTTTGGAAAGCAACATTTCTGGGTTAAAAATTTTGAAATAGGTGGGTGGCCTCATTTCTCTCTCTCTCTCTTTTATTGATTTATCTATGTAACCTCAGCTGTTCTGGCATGAATCTGTTAAATAACCATGTCTTATTTCTATTAATCTGCAGACAAAGGGAACTATTGACATTCTTCTCTAGGCTTTGCATTGGTGTATTTTATGGAACTTGGAAATTGGAGTGAATCCTGAAATCCATACTGAGTAGGAGAGAATGACACATATATACTCTTCAATTGCTTTGCATTTCTAGGTTAAAAATTATGAGCTGGGTGGATGATGCCATCCCTCAGCTGGGGGCTGTGCCTATCTCCTGGAGGTGGTCTCTACAGGTTCTATTTCCCCTTTTTGTGTACTTTGGCTAAAGTCATCTCCATTGGGTCCTGAGAGCCTCTTGCTTCACTGGTGTCTGGGACTTTCTAGTGGCTCCCCCCTCCAAGTTCACCATCCCCCCACTGCTACATATTTCTATTCGATTTCCAGACCCTCTGTTCTTTTCTCCTGTTCCTTCCAATATACGATTCTTTCCCCATTTTTCCGTCCCCCTCCTCTCTTTCTTTCCCAGGCCCCTCCCTCCATCTACCTTCTGTGATAATTTTGTTCCCTTCTATGTAGGATTGAAGCATCCACACTTTGGTCTTCCTTCTTCTTAAGCTCCATATGGTTTGTGGGTTGTATAGTGGATATTCTGAACTTTTGAGCTAATTTTCACTTATCAGTGAGTACATACTATGTGTGTTTATTCACTTATCACCATAGACTTATCTATATTATTTGTAATCATGTTAGTATAAATTCATTTACTGTGTTCTTCTAAAAAACTTTCATATTTAGTGAAAGTTAATTGTAACTCAGTAGAAAACACAGAAGCACAAAATCATATTAAAGTCATAGACTCACATATTCTTGTACAGAAATCAGAGAGAGATCTAGGGACCAAGTGGCACCAAAATGCTTATAAAGCTCAACATTTTATTCTGGAAAAATTCTCTGCATGTGATTTCTCTGAAAGTAGCCCATGTTTCTAGTCAACATACATATACAACAAGATAAGCTAAATGGAGTTCAGAATATAAGACCACAGTCATGGTCACCTATTGAATGTGGGAACTTGTACTGTCAGAGCTACTTTCTTTTGGTTTGTTCTGAGTCATTATTCCAGTGTGGAGATTTAGAATTTCACAGTTTACCTTAGTACAATCACCTTTGTTTTCCTTCTGCAATTACCTAACCAAAACCCCAAAGCATTCTTGTTTCCAAAAGTAGAACATGCAAAAGATGTTATACATCGAGTGTCTGATAAATTCATCACATGGATGTACCTGTAATGTGGTTAAATATTAATCTGCTCTAAATTCCTGTGTGGGTGTGTATGTCTCCTTGATACATGTCTAATTGTTCTGAATTCACGAATGAAAGACAGACATGCAGGCTTATTTTTAGTATGCTTCAAGTAGCTCAATGTCTGGGCACTTCTGACCTTTCCCGAGGCTGACACACTCTTCCCTCCGATATTCTTGAGTTATTACTTTCTAAAATCTATACTTGATCTCTGCTACCTCAGACCCAACCAGGAGAGTGGTCCCCTGGGGCCACTTTTCCCTGATTCTTACATTGTTGATTCTCTGTCTTTTACAGCTCTCATGCTTGAATCCTCTTCCTTTTCTGACTTGGCGATTCTAAAACTTCGTTCTTCCCGTTGTTGTCCCTTGCCTGGGAAATCTAAAGTCTTGTCTCTGTCTCCCTGCCCAGCCATTGGCTGCTGGCAACGTTATTTACCAATTAGAGTCAACTGAGGGCAGGGACCTCTTCTTCGGGACATGTATTTGTTTGTTTGTTTGTTTGTTTTTTCAAGACAAGGTTTCTCTGTGTAGTCCTGGCTGTCCTAGAACTCACCCTGTAGACCAGGCTCACCTCGAACTCAGAAATCTGCCTGCCTCTGCCTCCCAAGTGCTGAGATTAAAGGCGTGTGCCAACACTGCCTGGCTTCTGGACATGTAGACTCCTGTCTGCTTAGGGGAGATGAATAAAAACAATTACCATTAGAACCAATCCACAACATATCTGTGTTTATAGTAATATCTGATTCATCTCAATATTTTTTATTCAGTTTACATCTTTGTAGTCTAGAAGTAGAGAATATCAAAATTTCTCATTGAGTAAAGTTAGATTCCCACCTCAAATCCTCGTGATATTATTCTCATGTGTTGCTAAGTCCTTTGTCTCTGTTACAGAAATGATTTTCCTTGGCAGATAAATTTCCTCATTCAAATCTTCATGATTTTATTACCATCTGGAAGATTCTCCATTCTCAAATGATTCTTTGTATTCCTAGTAGATATATAACTCCCTGTAACTCAATGCTTCCTTCTTGTTCAAAGTCATAAAAATGTTTATTATCTTTGTAGGATTGGAATCTGTTATTTCTTCCTCTCTACTTGTGTAAAAGAACAGGAATAAAAAGTTTAGGGGTACACTGTGTTCCTGAATTTTTGTTGTTGTTTAAACAAATATACTCTAGTTTGTGATTAAGAAATATGAAGACATTTGCCTTTATTGTTCAATTTAGACAATTTTCTATGAATGATTTATTAGGTTTTTCTTGTATTTTGAGTCAAGGCATTCCACTCTGTCAACAGGGGCATTGTGAACCTGCAGTCCTCTGCTTACACATACAAAGTATAGAATTAGTGATGAATTATGTCCTATCCATGTCTTATCCCCAAAATATAGGTCAAGATTGCCTCTCTTTTCATTTTTGTCATGTTGATGAAAACGATGATACTATTATCTAGGGAGAAAAGTCAATCTGAACACAATTTTTTTCTTTTTAAAGACTTTATTTTATATAGCTTTATATGTGAATAGAGCACAACTCATGTTTTTAAACTATTTGAATTCTTTCTTTCTTTCTGTCTGTCCCTTCCTTCCTTCTTTCTTTCTTTCTTTCTATTCGATATTTGCTTTATTTACATTTCAAATGTTATCCCCTTTCCTCCTTACTCCTCTGAAAATCCCCTATCCCATCCTCTCTCCCCTTGCTTACCCATCCCCCCTCCCAATTTCTGGACCCAGCATTCCCTTACATTGGGACATCGAGCCTTCACAGGACCAATGGCCTCTCCTCTCATTGAAAAGGCCCCTGCTACATATGTAGCTAGAGTCAAGGGTCCCTCCATGTGTACTCTTTGGTTGGTGGTTTAGTCCTTGGAATCTCTGGGAGTATTGGCTGGACTGCAAAACCTTTCAGCTCCTTGGGTCCTTTCTCTAGCTCCTCAATTAGGAACCCTATGATCAGACCATTGGGTATTTTGATCCACTTTCCAAAAAGGATCAAAGTGTCCACACTTTGGTCTTCCTTCTTCTTGAGTTATATGTGGTCTGTGAATTGTATCTTGGGTATTATAAGATTTTGGGCTAATATCCACTTATCACTGAGTGCATACCATGTATATTCTTTTGTGATTGTGTTACCTCATTCAAGGTGACATTTTCTACTTCCATCCATTTGCCTAAGAATTTCATGAATTACTGGGAAGGGGGAAACCATTGGGAATGTAAATAAAAAAATATAAAAAATAAAAAAATGGTTTATAAAAAGAATTTCATGAATTCATTGTTTTAATAGCTGAGTAGTACTCATTGTGTAAATGTACCACATTTTCTGTATCCATTCCTCTGTTGAGGGACATCTGGGTTCCTTCCAACTCCTGGCTATTATAAAAAAGGCTGCTATGAATATAGTGGAGCATGTGTCCTTATTACATGTTGGAACATCTTCTGGGTAAATGCTCAGGAGTGGTATAGCTGGGGCTCAGGTAGTACTATGTCCAATTTTCTGAGAAACTGCCAAACTGATATCCAAAGTGGTTTTACCAGCTTACAATTCCATCAGCAATGGAGGAGTGTTTCTCTTTCTCCACATCCTCTCCAGCATCTACTGTCCTCTGAAGTTTTGATCTTAGCCATTCTGGCTGGTGTGAGATGGAATCTCAGGGTTGTTTTGATTTGCATTTCCCTGATGATTAAGGATGTTGTATATTTCTTTAGGTGTTTCAAGGCCATCGGGTATTCCTCAGTTGAAAATTCTTAGTTTAGCTCCGTACCCCATTTTTGAAAGGGTTATTTGTTTCTCTGGAATCTAACTTCTTGAGTTTTTGTATATATTGGATATTAGCCCTCTATCAGATGTAGGATTAGTAAATATCTTTTCCCAATCTGTTGGTTGCCATTTTGTATTATTGACAGTGTCCTTTGCCTTACAGAAGCTTTGCAATTTTTTGAGGTCCCATTTGTCAATTCTTGACATTAGAGCATAAGCTATTAGCGCTCTATTCAGGAAATTTTCCCCTGTGCCCCTGTGTTCCAGGCTCTTCCCCACTTTCTCTTCTATTAGATTCAGTGTATCTGTTTTATGTGGAGGTCCTTGATACACTTGGACTTGAACTTTGTACATGGAGATAAGAATGGTTCAATTTACGTTCTTCTACATGTTGACTGCCACTTGAACCAGCACCATTTGTTCAGCACCATTTGTCTTTTCCCTTCTGGCCACCATCTGCAGCAGGAAACCAGGCAGCTCCAAAGCCTTCTGTGCTTAGCCGGCCAGGAGAGAGTGATCTCACAGCAGCAATTTCACTTCTGAGGGCGGAGGTGAGATCTCCACCTTCTCTCTGGAGGGGTACAGACAGCTTCACAGCCTTCTGTGCACAGGCCCTGCCAGAAGAGAGTTGGTCTTCCAGGAGTACAGACACAGCCTTACAGGCCCATAGGAGGGACAAGCTCCAGCTGGAGACAGCAAGATCAATTAACATCAGAAATAACCAGATGGTGAAAGGCAAGCACAAGAACCCTACCAACAGAAACCAAGGCTACTTTGCAATATCAGAGCCCAGTTCTCCCACCACAGCAAGTCCTGGAAACCCCAACACACTGGAAAAGCAAGAGTTGGATTCAAAGTCTCATCTCATGGTGCTATTTGAGGACATCAAGAAGGGCATAAATAACTCCCTTAAAGAAATACAGAAGAACATGGGTCAAATGGTAAAAGCCCTTAAAGAGGAAACACAAAAATCCCTTAAAGAATTATGGGAAAACACAAACAAACAAGTGAAGGAACTGAAGAAAATCATCCAGGATCTAAAAATGGAAGTAGATCATCCTTAGTGAGGTAACCCAATCACAGAAGAACACACATGTTATGCAGTCACTGGTAAGGGGATATTAACCCAGAATCTCAGAATACCCTAGACACAATTCGCATATCAATAGATTTCTAAGAAGATGGAAGGAGAGACCCCTGGTTCTGGAAAGACTGGATGTAGGGGAACGCCAGGACAGAGAAACGAGAGGGGGTTGAATGGAGAAAAGAAGGAGGGAAGGGGGCTTATGTGACTTTCGGGGAGGGAGGAAACGGGAAAGGGGATGTAAATAAAAAAAAACTTAGAAAATAAAAAAAATACAGAAAGAATAAAAATAAATAAAAATGGAAGTAGAAGCAATAAAGAAATCACAAAGTGAGCCATCTCTGGAGATAGAAAATCTTGGAAAGAATTCAGGAGTCATAGATGCAAGCATCAACAACAGAATACAAGAGATAGAAGAAAGAATCTCAGGTGCTGAAGATACCATAGAAAACATTGACTCAACAGTCAAAGAAAATGCAAAATGCAAAAAGCTCCTGAGCCAAAACATCCAAGAAATCCAGGATACAATGAGAAGACCAAACCTAAGGATTATAGATATAGAAGAGAGCAAAGATTTTCAACTTAAAGGGCCAGTAAATATCTTCAACAAACTTATAGAAGAAAACTTCCCTAACCTAAAGAAAGAGACGTTTATGAACATACAAGAAGCCTACAGAACTCCAAAACGACTGGACCAAACCAGAAGGTCCTCCTGTCACATAATAATCAAAACACCAAATACACTAAACAAAGAAAGAATATTAAAAGCAGTAAGGGAAAAAGGTCAAGTACCAATAAAGGCAGGCCTATCAGAATTACACCAGACTTCTCACCTGAGACACTGAAAGCTAGAAAATCCTGGGCAGATCTCATACAAACCCTAAGAGAACAAAAATGCCAGCCCAAACTACTATACCCAGCAAAACTCTCAATTACCATAGATGGAGAAAACAAGATATTCCATGATAAAACCAAATGTACACAATACCTTTCCACAAATCCAGCCCTACAAAGGATAATAGATGGAAAACACCAACAAGAGGAGAGAAACCACACCCAAGAAAAAGCAAGAAAGTAATCTTCTTCCAACAAACCCAAAAGAAAGTAACCACACAGACATAAAAATAACATCAAAAATAACAGGAAGCAACAATCACTATTCCTTAATATCTTATAACATCAATGGACTCAATTCCCCAACAAAAAAACATAGTCTAACAGAAGTATTTTTCATGTAAATCTTCAATTTTATTAGAAAATATTTGTGATTCCTCTTTCAATTTAGTAATGCTTTTTTATGTCTACCATTTTAACTGTATTATTTTCCATGATAATCTCTAATTTTAACATTTTTTCTATATTTCTTCAATGTTATCAGAAATATTTTCTATGTAAAGCTTCAATTTTGTTAGAAAATGTTTATAATTCCACTTTCAATCAACTTAGAAATATTTTTATGCCTGCCATTTTATCGGTATAATTTTCCATGATAATCTTCAATTTTAACATTTTTCTATATCTTTAATTTTATCAGAAATATTTTCCATGTAAATCTTCAATTTCATCAAACAATATCTATAAGTTTACTTTCAATCAACTTAGAAACATTTTTATACCTACCATTTTATTTGTATAATTCTCCATGAAATAGTCAGTTTTAACATGTTTTTCTATACATTTCTTGAATTTTATCAGAAATATTTTCCTTGTAGATCTTCAATTTTATCAGAAAATGTTTATAATTCCACTTTCAATCAACTTAGAAATATTGCTATGCCCACCATTTTATCTGTAATTTTCCATGATAATCTTCAATTTTAATGTTATTTTATATTTTTCTACAATTTTATTAGAAATATTTCCCAAGTAAATATTCAGTTCTATCATAAAATGTTTCTACTTCCTTTTTCAATTAATTTAGTAATGTTTTTTATGTCTGTCCCTTTACTCTTTAATTTTCCATGAAAATTGTCAATCTTAATGTGTTTTTCTATATGCTTCTTCAATTTTGTCAGAAGGATTTTCCATGTAAATCTTTACTTTTATCATAAAATGTTTTTACTTCCTTTTTCATTAAAAAAAATAATGGACAAGGAGCCAGGTATTGTGGTATGTGCCTTCAATCCCAGTGCTCAGGAGGCAGAAATAGGCATATCTCTTTGAGTTCATAGCCAGCCTTGTCTAAAGTGAGTTCCCAGATATCTAGAGCTATACAGTGAGACCCTGTCTCAAAAAGAAAAAAGGAAAAAGAAAGAAAGAAAGAAAGAGAGGAAAGAAAGAAAAGCAAGAGTGGACAAGAACCCAAGGTGCCTAGGACAGGGAGTGACTTCACTCATCTCACACAGAATAAAGCTCGTCTTGGCATATCTTTTCCCCGAAATAAGACACAAGGACAAACTTCAACAACTTTTATTGGACAATAATGGTGAGAAAACCTTATCCTATACCAAAAGATATAACAAGATGAGCTGTTATTGGGTTTTATTGCTAGAGGCAACATTCTGCTCCAAAGATGAAAGAGGCAGAATCTAGTGCCTTTTTGAAAATGACTGCTTTCCTCAATCATTTCCTCAACCATGGCTTTCCTCAGAACTTGTACCTAAGACTGACAGAAAGAAAGTAGCTTTTCTCAGTATAGAATGACTACTGGAAAATTCTCTAGTTTTCCCTATTGTATGTGGGGTATTATTAATATTGTTAAGATATAGAATGTCAATTGGGAAAATTCAGTCTGAATGCAAGACTTAGTATTTCACCCACAATGTACAGGACTCATTTTTATTATTATAGGAAGGAATTATGACCACTTTTCCTGCCTTGGCTAATGAATTGCATTGAATCTGAAGATTGCTTTAGTCAAGATGGCCATTTTTACTGTATTAACCCTGCCAATCCATGAATATTGGAGATCTTTTCATCTTCTGAGATCTTCAATTTCTTTCTTCAGAGACTTGAAGTTCTTGTCATACAGATCTTTCACTTGCTTGGTTAGAGTCACACCAATGTATTATATATTATTTGTGACTATTGTGAAGAAAGTTGTTTCTCTAATTTCTTTCTCAGCCTGTTAATCTTTTGAGTAGAGGAAGGCCACTGATTTGTTTGAGTTAACAAATCAGTTATAACTGCTAACATAACTGTTAATTTGTTAATTGTTTATATCCAGTCACTTTGCTGAAGTTGTTTATCAGGTTTAGGAATTCTCTGGTGGAATTTTTGGAGTCACTTAAGTATACTATCATATCATCTGCAAATAGTGATACTCTGAATTTCTCCTTTCCAATTTATATCCCATTGACCTCCTTTGTTTGTTTAGTTGCTCTGGCTAGGACTTCGAGTACTATATTGAACAGGTAGGGAGAGAGTGAAGAGCCTTTTCTAGTTCCTGATTTCAGTGGGATTGCTTCAAGTTTCTCTCCATTTAGTTTGATGTTGGGTACTGGTTTGCTGTATATTGCTTTCACTAATTTTAGGTATGGGCCTTGAATTTCTGATCTTTCCAAGCCTTATGATCACAATATTTTAATTGTCATGTAATTATTTGGTATCTGGTCAAAAGATTGAGAAGCTACATACTTCCTCAGAGTTTAGAAAAGTGAAGCTCAGACCCCCAAATACTTAGAATCCCATGTGAGTTCCCATCAAGTACAAATGTACTTTAAGAAGGTATTTTAGAAAAGGGAATGCCTTACCTACTATAGTGACCATAGTGAGTCTCCAGAAGTGAGCACACAATCATGAGATGTATAGCAAATAGGGCTGATAGCCATTTTGAAGAGAAACCATGCTGTAATTGTTGTCACTCATGATCCTTGACCATCAGATATGCAGATCTATTATTTTATTTGCAGAAGGAACAAAATGAAGCAGGTGGGTAGGTGTATCTAGCTAAAATCATCATATATTGGGATGCCTCTCATTCCTCCTTTGTTCTTCTGTAACAAAGGTCAGTATCCAGCTAGAACTTCAAAATGGATTATAGGAAATGAGAAATGAGATTTTCTCCTTTGTCAGTATGAGATTAGCATGTTCTTAGATTATTAAGATGGACACAGTTCCAACTTTTCTAAACAAGATATATATATATTTTTCCCTTTGCTTCCTAATCTGCTCTTACTGTGGAGATATGTAACTTTCATTATTTCTCTTTGTCTTCTGGAGACCATAAAGTCCCAGCTACCTGGTAACTCAGAGAACCTAACCTCAAAAATTTTCTAGAGTTGAGTAATCACTTATCTTATTATTATTACTTAACTCCTCTGATTAGTGTCTCAATGTATAGCATGTTTTCTCTAGCAAATTATGGTCTCTTACATACAGAGTAAATTTCCTGAAAATTAAAGGCATATGTACTCATACATGAATAGGGTTTGCAGACATATTTGATATAATTTTAGCCTTGTAAACAGAGATCAACAACTTGAACTCCTTTGCTTCTTGTGGTGTATTGCTTCTTTATGAGACTTGTTTGCATATTCAATGTGTAGAGCCTGAAATCCCAAAAACTTCTAGCAAAGATCTTGTCATCCAACTTCTCTGCTTCTCTAACAGAGAGAGGAGGGGACAAGCAGCACTTTTTATAGTGGACCAGGCTACCTGACTATTACCAGGAAACTGGGGTGGTGCAAACCTTGTTGTAGCCAGGTGACTGTGGGGGTGGAGTCCAGCCAGAATACTAGGGGCCTGAGGCGTGGCCCTATGTGACTGATGGCCACAAAATTATGGAGTTGAGGGCCTCATGGTGTCAGCCTAGTGTCTGGGAACATGGGCAAACAGCATTCTATCCCTTGTGGATTAAATCCACTGCGTTGCCAGGGTTCAAGCATAACTCAACCAGGACATAGACTGCCTGTCACTGTCTGACAATAGAGTGCTGAGGTTATAGGATCTAGAGATGACAAATGGTGTGAGATGTCTTCTGTATCATTTTCTTTTTATTTTATCAGGGTCACCTTTGAATTGGGAGAAGCTACTGTAAAACAAAAGATATCATGCAGACCTAAGGTTTTTTTGTTTGTTTGTTTTTTTGTGTTTTTTTTTGTAAAAGAAAATCCCATTAAATGACCTACTTTACTTATTTTCCCTTACATTTATTTTTATATAAAACCTTTGAGTAATCTTTCTCTTTCATTCAATTTTTTAAAATTTGTAAGCCTTTAGTATTTCAATAATTTGCTCTGTGTTTCTTTAACTCCTTATAAATTATAAAGTTTCTAGTGCCAGAAGTTCAGGAAAATGTGGAGAAATATGACCTGTATTATCAGGCTATTCATCAGGGGCAGTGTCCTGAGAAAGAGTCCCAGGATATAAAAGATACTGTGGACAGAATGTAGAAAAGATAAGAATGTTTAGGAGCGGAAGGTCTTAAAAAAGTTATATCTTTTGATGATAAAATTATGAAACATAGTATTTAATATACACTTTCATGGGAGAAATAGAATGACATCAACAGACTATCATATAATGAGAGGAAGTCAGCAAGTATATCATCAAACAATGCTGAACAAAGGGAACACAGGATATCTTGAGAACATCATAAACTAGGGACATAGCAGCCTAGGGACTGATAAACATAGCCTCCTACAGTGGGAACAGTTTGGTTCACAGTATCTTTACATATACATCAAAGCCTCAAGAAAAAGTTTCCAAAACTCTGGCCCCAGAATATTATTGATTCTTCCAAGCATATTTTTGATGTTGAGAAGGAGTTCTTGTTCCTTCTTTGTACATCAGGTCCTCACAGATAGCTTCAGTTGATCAGCCCACTTCTCTGCAGCAAATAAAGCACGCAAACTGTGGGATGTAGCATAATCAAAGTACATTACTTAGATCTATGAGAAATCATGGTACTTTATTTAACTATAGTAACTATTCTTCACCATAGACAAATAATAGCTTAATCTCTAAGCAT
This sequence comes from Tokudaia tokunoshimensis, assembly GCA_036184795.1. Taxonomy (NCBI): domain Eukaryota; kingdom Metazoa; phylum Chordata; class Mammalia; order Rodentia; family Muridae; genus Tokudaia; species Tokudaia tokunoshimensis. Next base: position 63,642,382 of record BTHU01000002.1, on the reverse strand, counting down.
ATCAGTGCATGGTAAGTGATGGAACATGGATAAAGACAACTGTAAGTAAAGACCCTTTGGGGTTAATAAAGAAAATTAATAGAATATAAGATCCCTAAAATATATAAATAGATAACAAAAGTCCAAATAACATCCCCAAACAATTGACCATCTCTTGTTACCAAATGATGTTCCCATTACTGGGATTGAGTCATAGTTAATTGCAATGTTGGTACAAGGAATCCAGTGGGAATCTGCAAACAAACAAGGCTATCACTAAGACTATAGATTTTTCTTCACAATGAACGAAGACCCATTGTTGAAGACAACACTTACACCACTCACTAATCATGGAGATATGGAGCTAGGGTCTACATAGAAACTTCTAAAGTGGAAATTTCTAGTTGTGTCATATGATGTTTGTTGAAGCAGACCTGTAAGAGAACCTGTGATATTAGGCAAGAGTATAAGTAGAGCCCAAGGGAGAGTGATGGTACTTTTGAAAAGCCAGCTGTGCAATACTTCCTTGGTCTCTTATCTTAGCTGATCGTAAGTTCCTAGAAAGAGGCACAACAGAGAGCTTCCCCTGGGATTTCAGCTAAGTTTGGATGCTTTTTCTGACTTGTACCAATTTGGTGGAGGCCTGGATCTCTCTGCTGAACTATTCTGGTGTTGCTGATTTGTGTTTCATGACACCTTTGAACTGACTGTTGCTATCCTGTGACTACTAAACTGGACTGCTCTTATCTTGACACTACTGAACTGGACTGTTGGTATCCTGACAAGGAAGATAGGAATTGTTCTAAACAAGTCTACATCCCTATTGTCCTATTACCCAACTTTTCTCCCCTACTTTTTAACAGTGGGCTACAAGGGTGGTCAAAGCATTGGAGAACCCTGATTAAAGTAGGCTTTGAAAAATCTAAGCATTTAGGTAGAACCCAACGTGGATTATGTATAATTGGTAACTCTGCCTCCAGTATGGTAGAGGAAAAGAGAGATTATGAGAGATTAGCAAAGTTCTTTAAGGAGGTTGGCAAAATAGCATCTGTGGGTGCTGGATAATCTTCTACCTTGTTCATGGACAGGCTTTTCTGGTTTTGTTCTGTAGTCTTCATGTATTCTATTTTGTAGAAGATTGGAGAGAAAGCTGACAATTCTCTTATGTTAGAGTAAATTTCAGAGTTGGGTATATATGTAGAAAGTTTGTGAGTAGAGGTAGAAGTGCTTAGGAAGCAAAAAGAGCCAGCAGCAGGAAAAGAACAGGGTTCAGGCTTGATGTCTGATACCAGGAATGTATTGTACATTGAAATGGGAAAGGGGAAATGATTTTGAATGTAAATAAAAAAACTTAGAAAATAAAATAAAATTAAAAAAAAAAAGAAAAAGGGAAGCACAATCTTCGGGTCTGTCTGGGCCAGTGCCCTAAGCAGACCTTGGGCACAATCTCCACAGTCAGTCCCACAACACCCAGAGGAAGCTCCACTCCCAGATGCTCTAACATGCCCAGGAGCATAGGATCAGAATTGAGGAGGAGACAACATCTGTCCCAACACCAGGAGTTACTGGAACCAGCAGGACCCTGGCATGCAGGAACTCCAACAGACCAATGGCATGGGTTCCTTTGGTCTGGGCCAGGGTGCCATGAGCAGACGTTGGGTGCAAATACCATAGCCAGTCCCACAACACCCAGAGGAAACTCCACTCCCAGATGTTTTTATAGGATTCCAGGATCCCAGGATCCCAGGAGCTTGGTCACACCAGGATCTCAGGATCACAAGATTACAGAGACAGTTTGATTCTGAGGAGTTCTGACATAACCAGGATAACATGAAGGACAGGCTCCAGTAAGATGTAATGAGGGCAGTAAATCACAAAGTGAGACAACCTTGGAGGTAGAAAACCTAGGAAAGTGTTCAGGTGTCTTAGATACAAGCATTACCAACAGAATACAAGAGATAGAAAAGACAATCTCAGGTGCAGAAGATACCATAGAAAACATTGACACAACAGTCAAAGAAAACACAAAAAGCAAAAAGCTCTTAACCTAAAATATCCAGGAAATCCAGGACACAATGAGAAGACCAAACCTAAGGATAAGAAGGATAGAAGAGAGTGAAGATTCCCAACTTTAAGGGACAGTAAATATCTTCAACAAAATTAGAGAAGAAAACTTCCCCAACCTAAAGAAAGAGATGCCTATGAACATACAAGAAGCCTACAGAACTCCAAATAGATTTGATCAGAAAAGAAATTCCTCCCATCACATAATAATTAAAATGCCAAATGCACTAAACAAAGAAAGATTATTAAAAGCAGTAAGGGAAAAGGGTCAAGTTACATATAAAGGCAGGCCTATCAGGGTTACACCAGACTTCTCACCAGAGACTATGAAAGCTAGAAGATCATGGGAAGATCTCATACAGACCCTAAGAGAACACAGATGCCAGGCCAGGCTGCTATACCCAGCAAAACTCTCAATTACCGTAGATGGAGAAAACAAGATATTCCATAACAAAACCAAGTTTACACAATATCTTTCCACAAATCCAGCTCTACAAAGAATGATAGATGGAAAACACTAACACAAGGAGGGAAGCTCCACCCTAGAAAAAGCAAGAAAGTAATCTTTCAACAAGCCCACACAAAGATAATTCCAGTTCTAACAACAAAAATAACAGGAAGTAACATTCACTTTTCCTTATTATCTCTTAATATGAAAATTAATGTTACCAACATGTCCTAATCAATTGAAATTTAAAAATATGAGGAACTAGAAATTTGTTGGCTGTCACCCAGTAGTCTCTCTAACTTGGTAATTGGAGAGATATGTCCAATATTGTACAATCCATATACACTTTCTGTTTCTTTGTACATGACAGTGTCTTGCTGTGTACCACATAATGGCCTTGAAATCATACTTCTCCTATCTCAGCCTCTCTATAAGTAAGATTGTTTATTTTATGTTTTTACACTATACTATGGCTTTCAGAACAGCTTACATATTTCAAAATTATTTATTCAGCCAAAAGAAATGTAGACAATTAATTTGGAAGGTGACTTGTAAGAGAACAAAGAGTGAGACTGAATGTTTTGTTTGATATTTACAATTATTTTAGCAAATTTGAAGAAGATGACCTTATAAGTCACTCTTTATGAGATGAGTGCTTTTCAAAATCATTACAGCTAATGAACCAGAATCTTACTCTCACCTAATGTCTGTGCTACCCTCCAAGCAGAACCACTGTTCATTGAAACAGTTGATGAATGACTTCATGGATAGACCATCTTAATATATACACCATTTCTTATATGAATGCAATCTGTTCCCTGTGGGCTGAGAATGATGACAATCACTCAAGTCAAATAGCTTTGAGCATAACAAGAAATCTGTATCCAAATAATTGTGCCTACAATTTATTCCTTGGCACAGTAGAACTGTCAATGGTTAGCTACTATGGAAGTAAAATTTTTGGTTTGTGAGGGACATTGAAGTACAGCCTTATTACAATAAACTATAATGTCTAAAAATTGTTCTTATTTTGGGTTTCTACCACAGTAAAAGCTAAGATTTTAAGCTCTACTAAAAACAAAATGAACAAACTTAATGAATGAAAAATGAATGAAAAATATTTTGTCTTTTTATGTTCATTTAATAACATGTCCATTGTTTTTATGATTGGTATAAAATATATACTGTGTTGAATATGATAAAAATAAAAATAAAAATTACAAAAAGAAAAGAAAAGTAAAAGGGAAGCACAATAGACTGAAGGTAAACTGCTATATTACCTCTTTCCATGCCCTTTAACTGGCAAGCACTCAGGTCATCTTCATGGTCTGGAAGATTAGGAGATGATATAGGTACAATAGGATAGTGTTCAACTGAGTGCACCACCAGAGGATTTCCTTGGGGTTATACAGGCATCTTCCACCTTCCCTGTCTTTTTGCAGCATATTCCTGTTAATGATGGTGTACCTTCTTATAGTGATCTAACCTGGCATCCAATAAAAATGCTAGAACTCAATCATTCTACAGAGGCTATTATAACATATAACTTGCATTCTTCATTTGTTACAGAAATGTTAAATACCTGGGCTATGCAAAATAGTGTTAGCCCCCAAGAGTAGAAGGAATGTGTGTCAGCTCTATTAGAATCTGGACAACCATTACAATGGTGGTTGTGGAGGAGGCACAAAGCTACAAAAATAGAACAATGTAATATAGACAGGGGGAATAAATATTACTGAAGACCAGCTGCTTGATGAAGGGTGTTATGCTGACCTGCAAGAACAAATCTGATCTGATGATGTTGTGATTGAACAATGTCATGTTGTAACTTTAAGAGCTTGAGATATGATTGAGAAACCAGGGGGAAAATGTCTACTTCATTTACTAAGATAATCCAGGCTGCTGCAGAAGTTTTTCTGTTTTCTTACAGAGATTGGTTCAGTTGTAAATAGAGATGTATCAGACCCCGAAATCAGATAGTCAAGTATGAAAATATTGGCATTTAAAACCACAAATACTGAATGTAAGAGAGCAATAAGACTGGTGAAAACAGAAGGAGTTCCAATCCATGAGGAAAGATGCCTGCCTGGTACTTCTTTTCAGGAGCATTGTGCTAATATTTTAGGGCAAGCCATAGATAGAAGTCTTATAAATCAAAATGCCCAATGCTTTAACTGTGGTGAATTTGGCCATTTACAAAGTAATTCTAGTGTTAAAAGATTCAGAGCTCAAAATAGCAGAGAATATAGTATTTGTAGAAGAAAACAAGCAATTTCTGACTGCTATGAACAGCAAAAGCTTCCAACGTATTATAGCCATTGTGGAAAGAGCAAACATTGGTCAAAGGATTGCAGGTAGAAGAGACATACAAGTTAACCTCTTGCAATCAGAAAATGAGCAGAGGAGCCTGTCAGCTCAAGGTCCAACAATAAGAGTTGTCTTCCTTTGGTCCAAGCAGAAGGTATCAATTATGCAAGAAAATCAAAACTAAGAGTTTCTAATCTTATACATGCTACGTGCAGCTTTCTATCTCCCCAAAAGTTGAATGTTAAAATATAACATTATGGTACTGAACCCTCAGTAGTAGTGAAATAATTTTGGGAAGAAGTGGGTTAACTTCTCAAGGATTTATTGTGCATCCAAGTAAACTAGATATGGATAACCAGGGAGAAATTAAAAGATACAAGAAGATTGAAATAATTCCATGCATTCTATCAGATCACTATGGCATAAGGCTGGTCTTCAATAATGGCAAAAACAACAGAAAACTCACATACCCATGGAAACTGAATAACTCTCTACTCAGTGATAACTTGGTCAGGGAAGAAATAAAGAAATTAAAGACTTCCTGCAATTCATTAAAAATAATGACACAGCATATGCAAACTTATGGGACACAATGAAAGCAGTGCTAAGAGGAAAATTCATAGCACTAAGTGCTCTGGTAAAGGAATTGGAGAGATCCTACACTAACAAATTAACAGCACATCTGAGATCCTTAGAACAAAAAGAAACAAACACACCCAAGAGGAGAAGGCTGCAGGAAATAGTGAAATTCAGAACTGAAATCAACCAAAAAGAAACAAAGAAAACTATATGAAGAATCAACAATGCTGGGCAGTGGTGACTCATGCGTTTAATCTCAGCACTTGAGAGGCAGAGGTAGGAAGATTTCTGAGTTCGAGGCCAGTTTGGTCTACAGAGTGAGTTTCAGGATAGCCAGGGCTATACAGAGAAACCCTGTCTCGAAAAACAAAAACAAAACAAAACAAAAAAAGAATCAACAAAACCAAAAGCTGGTTCTTATTGGCGTGAGGTGGAATCTTAGGGTCATTTTGATCTGCATTTCCCTAATGACTAAGGATGTTGAACATTTCTTTAGGTGTTTCTTAGCCATTCGAGTTTCCTTAGTTGAGAATTCTTTGTTTAGCTGTGTTCCCCATTTTTAATAGGGTTATTTGGTTCTCTGGAGTCTAACTTCTTGAGTTCTTTGTATATATTGGATATTAGCACTCTATGGGATGTAGATCTTTTCCTCTATGGATAAAGATCTTTTCCCAATCTGTTGGTCACCTCTTTGTCCTATTGACAGTGTCCTTTGCCTTAAAGAAGCTTCACAATTTTATGAGGTGCCATTTGCCGATTCTTGATCTTAGAGCATAAGCTATTGGTGTTCTGTTCAGGAACTTTTCCGCTGTGCCCATGTGTTCATGCTTTTCCCCACTTTTTCTTCTATTAGATTCAGTGTTCATGGTTTTAAGTGGAAGACCTTGTTCCACTTGGGCTTGAGCTTTGTACAGGGAGATAAGAACGGATCAATTTTCATTCTTCTATGTGTTGACCTCCAGTTGAACCAGCACCATTTGTTGAAAATACTTTCTTTTTTCCACTGGATGGTTTAAGCTTCTTTGTCAAAGATCAAGTAACCATAGGTGTGTGGGTTCATCAAAAAACTCAGGTGACAGCAGATTCTGACAAGGATGTGGAGAAAGAGGAACACTCCTCCATTGCTGGTGGGATTGCAAGTTGGCACAACCACTCTGGAAATCAGTCTGGCCTTTCCACAGAAAATTGAACATATTACCTGAGGACCCAGCTATACCACTCCTGGGCGTATACCCAGAAGATGCTCCAACAAGTAATTAGGACACATGCTCCACTATGTTCATAGCACCCATATTTATAATATCCAGAACCTGGAAACAACCCAGTTGTCTCTCAACAGAGGAATAGTTACAGAAAATGTGGCACATTTACACAATGAAATACTACTCAACTATTAAAAATAATGTCTTTATGAAATTCACAGGCAAATGGGTGGATCTAGAAAGTATCATCCTAAGTGAGGTAACTTAGTCACAAAAGAACACACCTGGTATGTAATCACTGAGAAATTGATATTAGGTAAATAGCATGGAATGTTCACCTTACAACTCACAGACCACATGAAGCTGAAGAGGAAGGAAGACCAAAGAGTTGATGCTTCAGTCCTACCTATAAAGGGGAAACAAAATAATCAAGAGAAGCAGCAGGTCGGAGGGACTTGGGAGAAAGAGAAGAGGGGGAGGGGAAAGGGGGAAGAATCAGGTAAGGGAGAAGATGGAGATGTACAAAGGGACAAGAAATTGAACACAGGTATGTAGCAATGGGGGATGGGGGACTGGGGGTAACAACCAGAAAGTCCCAGAGACCAGGAAATCAAGAACCTCCCAGGACTCCATGGGGATGACATTAGCTGAAATACCCCACAAAGAGGAGGAGAACATGTCCAGACCATATCCAGAGACTATCCCCCAGTTGAGGGTTGGGGCCACCCACCAATTTCCAAAATCTTAACCCAGAATTGCTCCTTTCTAAAGGTAATACAGTGACAAAGAGTGGAGCAAAGATTGAAGGAAAGGTCATCCAGAGTCTGCCTCACTTGAGGATCCATCCCACATGCAGACACCAGACACAGACACTATTGCTGATGCCAAGAAGTACTTACTGACAGGAGCCTGATACAGCTGTCTTCTGAGAGGTTCTGCCAGATCCTGACCAATACAGATGCAGATGTTCACAGCCAACCATTGGACTGAGAGCAGGGACCCCAATGGGGAAGTTAAGGCAAGGACAGTAGGAGCTGAAGGGGTTTGCAACCTCATTGGAAGAACAACAATATCAACTAACCATAACTCCCAAAGCTCTCAGGGACTAAACCACCAATCAAAGGGTACACAAGGGATACTCATGGCTCCAGCTGTATATATAGCAGAGGATTGCCTTATCTGGTATCACTGAGCGGGGAGCTCCTTTGTCCAGTGGAGGCTTGATAACCCAGGATAGGGGTAGGATAGGCTGCTGAGACAGGAGTGGGTGGGCGGGTAGAGGAGCACCCTCATAGAGGCAGTGGGAGGGAGGAGGGAATAGGGAGCTTGTGGAGGGGAAACTGGGAAGCAGTATAACATTTGAAATGTAAATAAATTCTCCATCAGCAAAGCAAGATGCCCAAAGGAAAGAATGCCAGGGGTAAGAAGGTCGCCCTGGGCCTCCGCCTTCATCAAGAAACTGGAGGCCAAAAAGGTGGTGAACCCTTTGTTCGTTTGAGAAAAGGCTCAAAACCAGTCCAAAAGAGATCTAATACACTTAGTCAAATGGTTCCATCAGGCTTCAGCAGCAAAATGCCATCCTCTATAAGAGGCTCAAAGTACCTCTTGCCATTAACCAGTTTACCCAGGCCCTGGACAGCTAAACAGCTACTCAGCTGCTTAAATTTGCCCACAAGTACAGGTCAGAGACAATGCAAGAAAAGAAGCAAAGGCTACTACTGGCCCGTACTGAGAAGAAAGCTGCTGACAAAGGAGACATCCCAAATAAGAGGCCACCTGTCCTCTGAGCAGAAGTCAATACAGTCACCACGTTGGTGGAGAACAAGAAGGCTCAGCTGGTGGTGATTGCCCATGATGTAGACCCCATTGAATGGTGGTTTTCCTGCCTGCCCTGTGTTGAAAGATGGGGATGCCATACTGCATCATTAAGGGAAAGGCCAGGCTGGGGTGCCTGGTCCACAGTAAGACTTGCACCACTGTTACCTTCACACAGGTTAACTCAGAAGACAAGGGTGGGTCTGCCTAAGCTGGTTGAAGCTATTAGGACTAATTACAGTCACTATGACAAGATTGACTGCCACTGGGGAGAATTGCCGTCCTGGGTCCTAAGTCTGTTGCTCATAATGCCAATCTGGAAAAAACAAAGGCTGAAGAACTCGACACTAAATTGGGTTAAATGTACACTAAGTTTTCTGTACATAAATATAATTACAAAATTTAAAAATGTAAATAAATAAAATAACCAATAAAAAAAAAGCTGGTTCTTTAAGAAAGTCAACAAGATAGATAAACCCGTAGCCAAACTAACTTAAAGGCCCAGAGACATTATCCAAATTAACAAAACCAGAAATAAAAAAGGAAACATAACAACAGAAAGCTAAGGGAATTAAAAAAATCATCAGATCATGCTACAAAAGCCTATACTCAATAAAACTGGAAAATCTATGTGAAAAAGATGACTTTTTAGAAAAATACCACACACCAAAATTAAATCGAGAGCAGATAAACTATTTAACAGTCCCATATCACCTAAGGAAATAGAAATCATTAAAAACTTTCAAACCAAACCAACCAACCAAATAAATAAATAAATAAAACAAAAGCTCAGGGCCAGATGGCTTTAGTACAGAATTCTTCCAGACCTTCGAAGAAAATCTAATACTAATACTCCTTAAACTATTTTATACAATAGTAACAGACGGACCATGACCTAATTCATTCTATGAAGCCACAGTTACTCTGATACCTAAACCACACAAAGACCCAACAAAGAAAAAAAATTTCAGATTAATTTCACTAATGAATATTTATGCAAAAATATACAATAAAATTCTTGCAAACTGAATCCAAGAACATACCAAAACTATTATTATTCACCACGATCAAGTAGCCTTCATCCCAGGGATGCAAGGTTGACTCATAATGTGAAAATCCATTGACATAATTCACTACATAAACAAACTTAAAGGAAAGAAATCATATGATCATCTCATTAGATGCTGGAAATGCATTTGACCAAATACAACACCCCTTCATGTTAAAAGTATTGATTTTGGTTAATTTGTCAAAGATCAAATGTCCATAGGTGTGTGGAATTATTTCTGGGTCTTTGCTTCTCTTTCATTGATCAAACTGTCTGTCTCTGTACCAATATCATGTGGTCTTTATCACTAACTGTTGCTTTGTAATACAGCTTGAGGTCTGGGATGGTGATTCCCACTGAATATCTTTTATTTTTGAGAATTGTTTTGACTATCCTGGATTTTTTGTTTTTCCATATGAAGTTGAGAGTTGCTCTTTCCATGTCTGTAAAGAACTGTGTTGGATTGCATTGAATCTATGGATTGCTTTTGGTAAGATGGACATTTTTACTATGTTAATCCTACCAGTCCATGTGCATGGAAGATTTTTTCCAACTTCTGAGGTCTTCTTTGAGTTCTTTCTTCAGGGATTTGAAGTTCTTGTTATGCAGATCTTTCATTAGTTTGGTAAGAGTTATACCACAATATTTTATACTATTTGTAGCTATTGTGAAGGGTGTTTTTACCCTAATTTCTTTCTCAGCCTGTTTATCATTTGTATAAAGGAAAGGTTCTAATTTGTTGAGTTTTTATATTTTATATCCTGCCACATTGTTGAAGTTGTTTATCTTATGTAAGTGGTATCTGGTGTAATTTTGTGGGGATGGATTTTTTTTTATTCTATCACATCATATACAAGTAGGGATACCTTGATGTCTTTCTTTCCAATTTGTATCCCCTTTATCTCCTTTTGTTCTCTAATTGGAGAGAACAAAACTATTAGCTAGAACTTCAAGTATTATATTAAATAGATAGGGAGAGAACAGGCAGCCTTTGACTTGTCCATGATTTTAGCGTGATTGCTTCTTGTTTCTCTCCACTTAATTTGATGTTGGCTGCTAGTTTGTTAATATTGATTTTTGTTATGTTTAGGTATGTGCCATGAATTCCTGATCTCTCCAATACTTTTAACATGAAGGGGTGTTGATGACTTTTTCAGCATCTATCATGTGACTTTCTTTCTTGAGTTTGCTTTATAGAGTGTATTATATTGATGAATTTTCATACACTGAACCATCACTGCATCCTTGGGAGCCTAATTGAATGTGGTGAATGATGTCTCTCATGGTTTTTTTTAGATTGGGTTTGCAAGAATTTTATTCAATATTTTTGCATCAATATTCATAAGTGAAATTGGTTTGAAGTTCTTTTGTGTGTGTGTTTTAGGTATCAGAGTAACAGTGTCTTCATAGAATTAATTAGTTAGTGTTCTTTTTGTTTCTAGTTTGTGAAATAGTTTAATAGTTTATTGTTATTAAGTTTCTTTGATGGTGTGGTAGAATTCTTCACTAAAACCATCTCAACCTGGGCTTTTTTTTTTTGGTTCGGTGGGAGGTTTTTAATGACTATTTCTGTTTCTTTAGGGGTTGTGGGACTATTTACAATAGTTTACTTTATCTTGATTTAACTTGTGTATATGTTGTCTGTCCAGAAAATCTTTCAGTTCATCTTGATTTTCCAGTTTTGTAGAGTATAGGCTTTTGTAGTAAGTTCTGATAATTTTTTGAATTTCCTCAGTTCTTCTGTTATGTCTCCTTTTAGATTTCTAATTCTGTTGATTTGGATACTGTCCCTGTGCCCTTCAGTTAGTTTAGCAAAGGGTTTATCTATCTTGTTGATTTTCTCAAAGAACAGCTCTTGGTTTGGATGATTCTTTGTATCATTCTCTTTGTTTCTAATTGGTTAATTTTAGCCCTGAGTTTAACTATTTCCTGCTGTCTACTCCTCTTGAGTATATTTATTTCTTTCTGTTCTAGAGCTTTCAGGTGTGCTATTAATTGCTAGTATTGGATCTCTCCATTTTTTGAAAGTATTTAATGCTATGAATTTTCTTCTAAACACTGATTTCATTATAACCTATAAGTCTGGGTATGCTGTGTTTTAATTTTCATTGAATTCTATAAGTCTTTGGTTTCTCTTTCCTCTCTCTCTCTCTCTCTCTCTCTCTCTCTCTCTCTCTCTCTCTCTCTCTCTCTCTCTCCCTCCCTCTCTTCCCTGACCAAGTTAATGAATAGAGGGTTGTTCAGTTTCCATGAGTATGTGTGCTTTCTCTTGTTTTTGTTTTATTGAAGTCCAGCTTTAGTCCCTGGTGATGTGACAGAATGCATGGAGTTATTTAAATCTTCTTGTATTTGTTGAGGCTTGTTTTGTTTCTGATTATATGATCAATTTTGGAGAAAGTTCCATGAGGTGCTGAGAAGACAGTATATTTTCTTGTTTTGGGGGTGAAATGTTCTATTGATATCTGTTAAAACCATTTGGTTCATAACTTCTGTTAGTTTCACTTGGTCTCTGTTTAGTTTCTGTTTCAATATTCTGTTCAGTGGTGAGTGTGAGGTGTTGAATTCTCCCACTATTAATGTATGAGGTTCAATGTGAGCTTTAGTTGTCTCCATTTACATTTTCTTGATTGTTTCTATTGTCATTTTTAGGTCTTGGATCATTTTGGTTATCACCTGCTTGATTGTATTTTCCTGTTTTTCTTTAAGGGATTTATTTGCTTCTTCTTTAAGGGCTTCTGCTTATTTGCCTGTGTTTCCCTGTATTTCTTTAAGGGAGTTATTTATATACTCCTTAAAGTCCTCTATCATCTTCATGAGATAGGATTTTAGGTCAGAATCTTGCTTTTTAGGTATGTTAGGGTATCCAGGGCTTCCTGTGGTGGGATAATTAGGTGCTGGTGATATCGAACTGCATTGCATTCTGTTGCTTATATTCTTGCCTTTGATTCTCTCCATCAGGTTATCTCTGGTGTTATCTTGCCTAGTTGTCTCTGACTGGAGTCAGCCTTATTGGAGTGAGGTAGAGCTCTGTGACCTGGGTTTGAACTGGCCTTTGAGGCAGACAATGCTGTCTGTGGTTAGGGGTCCTCCTGTGTCTCTGGTTAGACAGGCTTCCTGTGTCCCTAGTTAGGGCAGACCGGTTTTCCTGGTTATGGTGAACCTCCTGGGAGACAGGTAGGCTTTGGGTTCTAGGGGCAGGATCTGCCCCAGTTGTAGATAGAGGTGCAAACAGGAAGGACTGTGCCTCTAGTTAACGCATCTCCCTCGCTATGGCAGACCTTCTGTGTTTCTGGTTATTGTAGAACTCCAGGGTGACGGGCAGGCTGTAAGGTGTGAAAAAGTACGGCAGATCTGGTTTGAGTGTAGAAGCACACCAGAAGGAAAATGGAGCTTGGAAGGGCGGGATCGGTCCCATGTCAGCTGAGCTCTGTGTGTGTCTCTGCTACTGTGGGTATTTGGGCAGGAGTCTCACCTGTGTCCCTGAAACTACTGAAGATCTCCGGGGAGACAGGCAGGTTGTAGGGTGTGAGAGAGTATTAGGCACAGTGATCTGGCCTGAGTGGAGAAGGAGACTGGAAGGAAGATGGAACAAGAACTAACGTAGTGGGGTATTTACTCCTCTTATTTCTATTTCAATTAGTATCTTACAAAAGCAAAACAAAATTCAATGAAGTTTGTTTTGATTTTATTAAGTCTCATATAAGTGCATGCTTAACTATAGTGTCCACACCTGAAGGATGTATGTACAAATGTTCTATAATAATAAGAAATCTGGGGTACTTTGATAACTTTGAGGATAGATTTTGGAGGCAAAACATAGTATGGAGTAGCTTATAAGAAATTTATTTAACAAACTCTAATGGATAATCCAACCAAATTGAAAATTACTTATGGTTTGAAAGACACATAAGAGGCTTCCATTAATACATGAGCACTGCACTAAAACAAAATACTGGTTTCCTCTGATGGACACCACTCTCACATCATTAGTGTAATATCTTTGTCCATAGTAGTGTCAAACTAATGTAAATGCAAAGTTTTTGGAAGATATGAAGACAAAAGCCATCTCTCGGGTACTCTGTGATCCTCCCTTTCTCCTGCTAGGACCAAGTGGCTGCATACTGGAATTCACTTTCCCCAAATCATTTGCCCATCATTCTCTCTTTCACCCTTTCTCAGTCCATTCTAACTATAGTATTAGAATCCAGCAATGGTCCTCATAGGCTTTCTTTCCATCTACAACCTGACCTCTCTTTGCTGGCCCCAGGAAGTTCTGCAGTCATGTTTGTGTTCTAATGTTCTGTTTTGATAGATAGTCCTTCCTACTTAACATTGACTGAAAATACCCAGAAAAAGACTACAGAATAGTCCTTACAGGGGCATCGGGTTTCAATATAGCTGATGAAATCTTCCATTTGGACATTACTTACAAAGTAACCTTTGACCTGGTGCTGAGAGACAGCCCAGTCTTAGTCCAGAAAATGGATTGAAGAGGGCAATACAACAGAGAAAATAGCTGAGATGTGGACTAGAACCACACAAACCTCATATTCATTGTTGTATTTTCATCCCACAGGCTAGATTTCCCGGACTTCTTCTTTTCACACCTTCAAACTGAGCATGAGAAGTCTGACTGTGAGATTCAGGAGGATGTAAATGAATCCACTAGGCAAGGAGATTCGCCTAACTGTGGCTGTTTCCTGAGGGAAGGCTTGTCTTTGGGACTTTACAATGTTCATTCATAAAATCAGTATATTCCTAAAAAGTTTAAAATACATTTTAATTATAGTTATATGCTGATACACTCCTACACCCCACCTCAGAAAGCTCCAAAAAAAAAAAAAGTTGATTGGTAGGCTATTGAGGTGGAGGATTAGTATCTATGAGCATTTGCTGCCCCTGCTAAGGACACAGGTTCAGTTTTGAGCACCTAAATGACAGCTCAACTACCTGAACCCTCACATTCAGGCTACCCAACTCCTGCTTCTCGTGTACAGGCACCAGGTACACATGTAGCGCACAAGCATACACACAGGGAAACACTCACACACATGAAAACATCTTTAAAAATGGTTTGTTGCAGGATGAGATGGCTTTACTTTATTCCTGCTATCCCCAAACCTGGAAATCTGATGCAGGAAGACCAGGAAAACTATCTACTATGAGCTCATAATGAGTTTGAGACTAAAAAGAGCAAAATTCTGAGGCTGCTCAGAAGAAACTGTCCAAAATTTCCTTTTACACAAATCTTGGTTGAAAAAAAAAATACTGTTTAAGGAGTTTTCACCCATTTTACTTCTCCTTTGGTAGAGTTTTACAAGATCACTCTTTTGTAGTAGAAGCACGATTCTCAAAATCAGAATTCGATTCACTCTGACAGCACATGCCATTTTGTTTAGCTCGTCAAAGTTACTACCTTAACTCTTTAATGGTGCAAATAGACTTTAATTGCTTATCACCAGAACTATGTTCACTAGAGAAGCCGTTTTTGCATACCTTATGTAAACATTTCCCTCATCTTCATTGGTGGTTATGACTAACAAAACGTGTAAAATTGTGAATCAACCTCCATTCTATACCCCTATTGGCAAACATAGTTTATATTCTTAACCTGCAAACAGAAAAAAGTGATAAAGCAGTGGTATATGTTTGTACTATGCCCAAGAATCTTTATTTTATCAATATGACACTATTTCTAGAATGAATTTTAATGAAGTGTCATCTGATACAATTTTATTTCTTGTTTGATCATTGTTTTTGAAATCTCACTCCAATTCAGAAACTCATCTTGTAGGGAAATGTAGTATAACATTGTGTTGTATCCACTCTTTCAATTTCTCTTATTTCTTTAAAAAATGGACTCTCAGCATGCTTCCTTGTGCTAGCATAAGTGTATCTATAGGCCCTAGTGTGTACCTTTTGGATTTAGCATAAGAACAATATCTATGATGCCTATTTGACTCTCTCAACCATAGGAAGTAACAAAGACTCTTATTCCCAATGACTCCTGCAAAAGACATATGAAGCTGTTGCTTGGACTCACAGACCTCTACACCTTTACATGTTAAACTGAGCAAACGTCTGAGTGGTAGATGAGAGAAGGATTAATTCTTTATGGCCAACTTATCACATACATTTGAGACTTGATTTCTTAGGCAAGCCTATACACCCGGAGGAAATATGAAGGGGGTGGGTAGAGCAAACTAAGAGAGTGAATCCTGACGTGAGATCACTGAGAGCTCACAAGGATAGAGATCCCCACTGCTGTGAGTCTCAGCTAAGGTCACTCGTATTGATTCCTAGTAATCTCCCTATCCCAGGTCTCTGACAGGTCCTTGAGATGCACCCATCCTCCACCCCTACCAGCTGTGGTTTCTATTCATTCTCATGGCCTTCTTGCCCACTTTTCTCTCTCTAACCACACCTGATCCAGACCTTCCCCCAGTCACATCCCCATTCCTTCTCTGACCCAGTTCCCTTCCTCTGTTAGGCTTCTATGACTATTTTATCTCTCCTTCTAAATGAGATTCAAGCATCCTTGCTTGGGCCTTCCTTCTTGTTTAGCTTCTTTGAATCTATGGCTTGGTATTTTGGTATTCTGTACTTTATGACTAATATACACTTGTGTGTACACACTTGGGTCTGGGGTACTTCACTCAGGGCATTATCCTAAAGTTCCATCCATTTGCCTGAAAAATTCATGATGTTTTTGTTTTTAATGTCTGAATAGTATAACATTGTGTAGATGAACCACATTCTTAATCCATTCTTCAATTGAGGGACATCTGGTTTGTTTCTAGTTTCTTGCTATTATGAATAAAGCTGCTATGTAAGTAAAAAAAAATCTACAGAAAAGTGCCATCCAGTTTCCTGGCCCAGAGGAGACTCCTCTCTATATGTTTTTTTGTACAGAAAGAGGAAGGTTTTGACTCACTGGTATCCTAGGCTTTGATGATTCCCAAGCTACAGATAGAGGACCAAGAAGTGAGTGGCAGCATCAAATGTGAATGAGAGACCCTGTATGGTAGAGAAAACAGGACATCAGAGCAGTAGGGTCCTTGGTGCTCAGCTCAGGATTTATAAATAGATCAAGGACACAAAAATGCTGGCAGGTAGTGAATCACCTAATCATTTTCCTTACTCGTGATCTCTCCTTGTTGAGGAACTTTGAGATTTCCCTTTATGGAAAAAATATCATCATTCATTTAAATTGTTAGAATTTGTTTGATTGTGTTTCTTTATATTCTCAGTGTCAGAGATCGTATTTAAAGGTCTTTTCTTAGTTAATAGGTGTGGGATTTTTCCTCTGTCATTCTCCTCCCAGTTCTGTTCCTTAAGCCACTGCTTTTATGGTCTTGGCAGACAATGGACATTCTGTGTGGCGTGTCCCAAGACACAGCTAAACTACACATTTATTGTTGGTTTTTAGTTAACTCAAAAGTAGGGTGTTTTTTTTTCATAGTTTTAATGACACAGAGATATTTTTTACCCAAAATTTATTATGAGATTTTTTTTTGGTATTTTATTTATTACATTTCAAATGTTATCCCCCTTCTCGGTTTCTTCCCCAGAAAAACCTCTATCCCATACCTCTACCCCTTGCTTATATGAGAGTGCTCCCCCAACCACCCATCAACTCCTGCCTCACAGCCCTAGCATTCCCCTGAGGCATGGAGCCTCCACAGGACCAAGGGCCTCCCACCCATTGATGCCAGATAAGGCCATTCTTTGCCACATATGCAGCTGGAGCCATGGGTCCCTCTATGTGTACTCTTTGGTTGGTGGTTTAGTCCCTGGGAACTTTGGGGGGGGACTGGATGGTTTATATTGTTCTTCCTATGGGGTTGCAAACCCCTTCAGCTACTTCAGTCCTTTCCTTAACTCCTCCATTGGGATCACTGGCACTCAGTCTGATGGTTGGCTATGTGCATTAGCATCTGTATTGGTCAGGCTCTGGCAGAGCTTCTCAGGAGAGCTATACCAGGTTCCTGTCAGCAAGTGCTTCTTGGCACCAGCAATAGTTTGGTGTCTGCAAAAGGAATGAAGATTCTTTTTATCTGTTGAATGACAGAAATCCAGAAAGATGCTTTGAGGTATGACTATGTAAGTCAGTAATCTAAGACTAACTTACATAAACTGCCATAGTGAGTGTAGGGAAATTAAAGTCTAGCTGTATGCTCATAGTGGCTGAATTTTTAAAATTTCCCTGCTAATCCCTGTTTACTTTCAAGCTGAATACCAATAATTCATGTAGTTGTGACCAGATACTTTTGTCTCTAGAATATTTTCATTCTCCTTTGCCATGATCTCAGTGATAGTCCTTCATAAATCCTCTTTTATGTTTTATTTCACAAAATTGTTTTCTTATTTGCTTGAATATTCTCTACTAGTGTGTTATCATTGCTGATATTAGCCAAGGAAGTGGACAAAATGATCTTGACCATACACATGGGAAATCCAGACATGGCTTTCTGCTGGATCATAACACCCCTTCAAAGTACATTTCTGACCTTTAGTGTATGTCTGTGACACTTTTGATAAGCTATGGTTCAATAAAAACAGATGCAAGTAATTTCTGAGCATTTTTAGAGTTTAAAAATTTTATTTTATAAGCCAACAGAACTTGTGGCACGAATAAGCCTTAAAAATTTCCCTGTCTTGTATCCTCCTTTTCTCTGCCTCTTCTTTATTCTTCATCTTTCTTTCTTTCTTTCTCTCTCTCTCTCTCTCTCTCTCTCTCTCTCTCTCTCTCTCTCTCTTTCTTTCTTTCTTTCTTTCTCTCCCCTTCTCTTCTCTCTTCTTCTCTTTCTTCTCTTATTTTTTTTGAATATGAGCAAATTTATTCATAAATTTTTCTTGGACTCTAAATTTATTTATGTTTTTGTGTCTGATCACAACTAAATACATATAATATTTTTCCATGTCTAGAAATATAAAGCTGGTTATTTTGTTTGTTCTCTCTTTTTAATTTTTAATTTTTAATTAATCATTTCATTTGTTTACATGTATGCATGTATGTATAGGATAAAGGTATACAAACATCCTGTGTTTTCTTCAGTTGCATTATCCTTTATTTTTTGAGGCAGGGTCTTTCATTAAATTTTGAGTTCACTGACTTGGATAGGCTTACTGATCAGAAAGTTAATGTGCTTTATGTGTCTCTGAATCATAACTATGAGCACCACATTCAGGTTTATGTGGCTGTTGGGGAGAAAACTCAGGTTTTCCTGATGATAGGACAAACAACCTGCTGAAATATCTCCTCAACCCCCTCAATCATTTCAATCTTGGGTTTTCTCTTTTGATTATAGTGAGGAATTGTTGTGATTATTAATGGCATTTACATTTTTAATTTGTTTTTTTATATTGTGCATGCCATTTTATGAATAATCTGGTCTCCTATCAGTTGGCTTGTTTGTCTTTTATTATTACCAGTAGACTTTCTCTACCTGTTCTTCACGTAACTCTTTCTTTATATTACTAATTTCTCTGACTTTTTTGTTTTTTTTCTGATATTGTCTCTCCATGAACATAATTCTTAATTTTAATATTTATATTTATGGGCCCTATCCTTTGCCATTAGAATTTCTATATTGACTTTCACTATGCCAATTATATGCTCTTCTAATAACTATAATTTTGTTATAATTACTTTTGATAGCTAATACAAAATACAGTATTTTTCATGTTATTTTTATTTAATATTTCTTTTTTGTACTTACTATAGATTTTCTGCATCTCATGTATCCTTTTCTAAAAGCAGTTTATAAAATCCTGCAAAGAAAAATTGATATTTTATTGGGATTACATTGACTTTGTAGAAGGCTTAATGTTCCTCTAACACAGCTACTGAGCACTTCATGTTCCATCTAGTCTGTTGTTGAAAAACAGAGCAAAAATTGCCATTATGCAAGCTGAGAGCATTCTGCCATTAAGATAGTGCTGTGCTTTATAAAAAGATAGGAAGAAGAAATATGTTTGGTGGAGGCATGGTTAGGTGTCGGGGAAGGGGGTGCCTCTGCGGGTCCATGCTGAAGTATCGCTTCCTCACTGAGGTACCAGCCACACCACAGTATAGTATAGAATAGAGTTTATTCAGGGCAAGAGGAGATGAGTTGAGAGCAAGGCAGAGAGAGAGAGAGAGAGAGAGAGAGAGAGAGAGAGAGAGAGAGAGAGAGAGAGAGAGAGAGAGAGGCTATGAGCACATGGAGGGGGATGGGAGAGTGGGAGTAAGGAGCAAAAGAGAGAGCAGGGGAAAGCAGTCACTTTTGTAGAGTCAGGAACTCCTGGCTGTTCCCAGGCAACTGTGGGGCAGAGCCTTAAACTAAGTGCTAACAGACAATAAATCTGCCGGTGCCTTAGCCTCAGAGTTCTAAAACTCTAATGATGAAAGAAAGAGCTGTGGAAAGTTGTAGGACAACTTGAAGAAATTGGTTGTCTTCTTCTACCATATTGGTTCCTGGAAAAAAGAATTATTTTTAATATAAATTATAAATAGTTAACAGGATGGCTGTATTTCTTTACCATTGATAGTCCCCAGTAACCATACAGAGAAACCTAGATTTACTTCAAGCTGCACCTCAATACTGGGCAGTTAAATGACCTAGAATAACCCTTATGCTAATCTGACTACCTCCTTTCCAGGATCCCAGATACTTACATATTATAATCGCTCTTGCTCTTTGGGCTTCAGATGTTTGTTTCTCATGGTATCTTCTCAGACCTTCTCCTTCTGCAGAACTCATTCCAAAATTCCCACTCTTTCTCTTTCCCCCTCCTGGCTGGCTGATGCCCTTCCATATTCTCTCTCCTACCAAGCCATGGGGCGATCAGCATTTATTGACAGGGCACAGAATAAATTGTAAGAATTGTTTACAGAAGGTGAAACAGAAGATTCTTGACCTGAGCATTACAATGAGGTAGCCAAATTGAAACAAGTGCAGAGAACTCAGCATTAGAGTAACACAATGAAGGCAGCTATGCTCACCACTGTACCACCAATGCCTCCCTATAACAGCTGAAGGAGATGGCAAACACCTAGGAAGAATAACAGTGTTAACTAACCCAGACCCTTCAGAGCTCCCAGAGACTAAGCCAAAAACCAAGGAGCCAATATGGGCTGGTTTCTGGCCCCTGTCACATGTGTAGCAGAGGACTGCCTTGTATGGCCCCAGTGGGAGAGGATGCCCTTAAACCTGTGGATACTTGATGCCCCAGGGAAGAGGCATGCTAGTGGGAGAGAGGTGGGGATGGGCAGGGAGGTCAGAGAGCACCCTCTCAGAGGCAGAGGTGGGAGATGGGGTGAAGAACTGGAGAAGGAGAGATCAGGAAGGAGGGATTTTTGCAATGTAACTAAAATACAATAACTTGATGATGATGATGATGATGATGATGACAAGGATAACCTTTATACAGTGCAAAAAGCATTATACCTACAAGTTCCAAGGATTGAAGTAAGATTATGATTGTTGGGATTGATGGCAGGGGCTTTTACATGATGAGCCATTTCACTGGTATATGCATACTGGTACAGTTTAGATGTCAAATATCTTCTAAAAGCTCACATATTTAAGGCTTGAACTCTGTGTTGTGTTGTGTTGTGTTGTGAGAGTTTTCAGAATATTTCTTGACAGGCATGCATTATAAGGTATTTAAATCCCAGGAGATGTGTTTTCAAGAGCCCTGTTCACATGGGCATCCCTGGTACTCTTAGGTATTATTCTTATATAAACTTGGCTTGGCCCTTCCTCCACTTTTCGTTCAACATATAATCATTTGCTCGTCCCCACACGTATAGGTGTCATTGGTTTTTGAATCATAATGATGATGCTAACAGATGACTGTAGAGTCTGTGCTATACCACTTGAACTTTCAGCCTTCAAAAATACCAGAAACAAAACATTTCTCTTTATAAGGTTAGTTGTATTGGGTATTTTGTTAAAGAAATAGCAAACACATGCATTTTGGTACAAATATGCACCTTATTTATTTGGGTGATACACATATTGTTCTTCTATAATGTGTCCTATAGATTAATAAAATCAGTGCCCAATGCAAAATCTCACAACAAAACACTAATGTCTCACAAATACTATGTTTCTATATGAGTTTTCAAACCTATCAGTTAATACATTAACTAGACAATGCAGTCTAAAAAATGAAAGGTCTTGAATGAAGGTACTCTGCATGAGTAGATAATAATGATGCAAGCAATCATAAGTTTTTAAGCCAAAATCTCATATGACTTGATTGAAAGTCATTCCTTATATGCTTAGAAATCAAAACCAGTTGTTGCCATTGCTCTTGGCTGCCTAACAGAATTAGATGGTAAAACCCCATTGCTGAACACCCCACACACTTTGGATAGAGGATGTAGAAAAATCAAGCCATAAGTGAACTGAGCACTTCCTCCCTGTTGGATAGTGTTCATAGTGTTAGAAGTTTCTATGCAGGCTGTTGTGGGAGAAGTCATCAGCAGTCTTATCCAATTGTAGTCCCTGCATTCTATAATACAGAAAGACCTACTAGACAAGATATACCTTCTGATACAAAAGTGGCATAGATATACTTGAGGTTTCCAATCACTTTCTGATTGGATTTGTAGCCTTACCCATTGAATAGAGTGTCTGCCACTTACTGAAAATCAGATCAGTCTCTTGTGGCTGGGGAGACTACAGTCCCTATAGAGATATCTACTAGTGATGTTTAGCTAAACTGAAATGTAATTAATATGCTCTCTAAATATTTAGGTTTATATCCATAGAAAAGAACTGCTTTCAGCCTTGATCAGAGAAACTTTTTGTTTACAAGGAGTTAAAAACTTATAGCTGGTCAAAATGCAAAGTGTATGTAACTGTTGAGTACTCATCCCTAAACTGAACATCTTTACCTTCCTTTTAAGGTCTAGAAAACATGCTGTAATAGGTGTAAAGGCCAGAAGTTAGGGAACAGCATCATGAAATGCTGTTTTCTGGACAAGATATCACCATTTGTACTCATGAATGCATAGTAGCTCTGACCCCTTGCACACCCACAAAAAACATGTATGTAGAAGGGAGGTAGTTGAGAATAAGATCAGGGTCAGTAGGAAAGAGAAGGTAGATATGATGGGGCATTAGGCTGATCATAATCATCTTTATTCATTTATATAATTGTCAAAAGTAAAATAACAGTAGAAGAAAACCCCACATGGGTTTTGGACAAAGTGGGATTAAAGACTTAATCCTGAAAACATTTCAGTTAAAACTAAACTAAAAGTAATTGCAGAATGGTGTATATGTTAGGCTACAGGATCCTGGAACAGGGAAGAGCTTGTTTGGAGCAGAAGTGGTGTTGAGTTGTATTCTTCCTCAGAAATCCATTCTCAAGAGCAATAGGAGTGGGGCCACTTCTACCCCTGCCCAGGGACTTTATTTTCTGACATACTTAGTCCTGCACCTCCACCCCACCTTTGCCCACATCAGAGGAGGCCACAAAGTTGCAGCCAGGTTATTCTTTTCTTCTTATAAGGTCATGTCTAGCAAGGTCCTGGAATTCTTCCTTATTAAAATTAGGCATCCCCAGCACCCTGACTCTGACCAATAGTGTACACCCATCACAATAGTCTCTGTTCACCTCAAAGGTTTAAAAATCCTCTGCTCCCACTAATTAAGTGAGCTGTCTCACTGAAGCTTGTCTCCAGACTGGCTATCTCTCTCTCTCTCTCTCTCTCTCTCTCTCTCTCTCTCTCTCTCTCTCTCTCTCTCTCTCTCTCTCTCTCTCTCTCCCCCTCTCTCTCTGGCCACGAGTAGTGATCTCTCCTGATCATGCCATTAAAGGTAAGGAAGCAGAATGAGAGCAATATTATTGTGAATGTGTCTTGGAAAAGCAGTGTTAAGAAATCTTTGGGTGTCTGGACAGTTACTAAAATTCTTTTGGGGGAAAAGGATACAGATAGTCCGTTGTGAAGTGGTAGAAATTTATTTATCATGTAGAGGTTTTGCCACAGAATTAATTTAACACTACTTTTATTTTATTGCAAAATATATGCATGAAAAATAATCCTCTCCAAGGGTACTTTGGTAACCTGGTTCTATTGGAACCTTCCAGTTTACTGTGTTACATGGATATAATGTGTAATATTGTATATTTGGTAGGGGTCCACATGGAGGTGCGCAAACTCAGGACACTTGTTCTTATATGGCAGAACTGAGGCTGAAGCTTGTATGTAAGTACTTGCTACAAAAAGACAAAGTAGAAATGTTAAGTTATAAACTCCATATAACTTCATTCATTCCCCACGCTGACTTTAGCACACTCTGATTCCTTTCCTATACGTAAGGTACAGCTGCTCTTTGAACTCTTTTTCCTTCCTTTCAGCTCCTTCTCTCCCCTCCTTTTCTTTCAATTTGGTTTCTTGTAAGTACTACAGTTACTCCCCCTGCCCCCTTTTCACCTGCTACAGTGTAGTTTTATTTATTTTCTACCCACTCTGATACATTCTGACACTGACTGTTATCTGACATTCATAAGAAGGTAGAAAATTTTCCCACTTACCAGAGACATATATATTCCAGAAGAAATTGCTAGCAGTACATACACAAGCATCATAACTTGACGGGGCAGAATGGTACTTGATGTATGGGTTCTCTTCAGTAGTTACTGCTACCTGAAACAAAACAAACAAACAAACAAAAAAGTGGGAAAGCGTTAAAGAGTGTCAACATAGAGAATGCTGCCTGGGATTGAGCACCAGAAGATAAGCAATTTCCAGCTTGCTAAGTAAGTACTTTCTGTTAGCTATCAGGATGCTTAGCATTAGATGCTGAGAATGTTCTTTGCAACTAATGTTTTAAATTCAACTTTAGCCTACATTGAGTGTAAGAAGGAAAACAAATGATGCTTTCTTTGGCCCAGTTAACAACAGTAATTTAAAAATGTTGCTACAAGTTATCAGAAACTCATATTTCAGCCTAATAGAATGAAACTGTCTGTGTGTGTGTGTGTGTGTGTGTGTGTGTGTTTGAGAATGTGTATATCTGGCTATGTTAAACATATCAGCGGATTTGTGGGATATATTACTAAGCACTTTATTTTACTAATGTAACACAGTTCAATGTTTTACAGTGCTGTTGTTGTTGTGTTATGTTTAGGGCATTGCTTGGTTTTCACCTAGACTGAGGCTGAAGATCTTCAAATCAAAGAAAAATGAATGATTGGTTATGAAGAACAGAAAAGGATTTAAAGAAGGAGGCAGAAGGATGTGTACTCTGCAGTGGTGAAAAGAGTACCACCAACACTAACAAACAGTGAGAGTTTATAAACTATTCCTTGACTTGGGGTTTCAAGGTTTGTGATACAAACAGTACTTGTTACAGTGCTATTTCTTTCTGTCATTTTGAGATGGCAGTATTGATACCTGTGCCTCATGCATGAGTTGTGAGTCTTTGTAATTCTGGAGTGAAAGGTATTTTTTAGACTTAAAATAACAAGTTTATTGTACCAATAGGAATAGTCCCAGCTGAAAATTTATTTGCTGACTAATATTTAGACATTGTTTTCTTTCAGCCAAAAGATATGTCTTTTAGTCAAAGGCCATATATAAGTAAAGAATTCTTCTACTGGGTTAATCAATGGATGGTGATCAGAAATAAATAAAGAGAATATAGAGAGTATATTCTGGACACCAGCTCAAAAAGCACTTCTAGAATCATTTTCACTTGGGAAATTATCAGGGACTGTTGTATTTCTATTTTGATTTTCGGTGTAACTAAGAATTTTCATTCATTTTTTAATTTTTTTTTTATTTTCTGTTTTTTTATTTACATTCCAAATCATTTCCCCTTTCCTGTTTCCTCCCTCCCCGAAAGTCCCATAAGCCCCCTTCCCTCCCTCTTTTCCCCATTCAACCCATTCTCGCTTCTCTGTCCTGGTATTCCCCTACATCCAGTCTTTCCAGGACGAGGGGTCTCTCCTTCCATCTTTTTAGAAATCTATTGCTATGTGAATTGTGTCTTAGGTACTCTGAGATTCTGAGTTAGTACACCCTTATCAGTGACTGCATACCATGTGTGTTCTTTTGTGATTGGGTTACCTCACTAAGGATGATATTTTCAAGTTCTGACCATTTGCCTAGGAATTTCGTGAATTCATTGTTTTTCTTTTTCTTTTTTTTTTTGAACTCATTGTTTTTAATTGCAGAGTAGTATTCCATTGTGTAAATATACCACATCTTCTGAATCCATTCCTCCATTGAGGGACATCTGGGTTCTTTCCAGCTTCTGGCTATTATAAATAA
Source organism: Tokudaia tokunoshimensis (assembly GCA_036184795.1). Lineage (NCBI taxonomy): Eukaryota > Metazoa > Chordata > Mammalia > Rodentia > Muridae > Tokudaia > Tokudaia tokunoshimensis. Next base: position 63,616,664 of record BTHU01000002.1, on the reverse strand, counting down.
GGCTGCTATGAACATAGTGGAGCATGTGTCCTTATTGCATGCAGGTAAAGCCCCTGGGTATATGCCCAGAAGTGGTATAGCTGGATCCTCCGGGAGTGTCATGTCCAGTTTTCTGAGGAACTGCCAGACTGCTTTCCAGAGTGGTTGTACCAGCTTGCAATCCCACCAGCAGTGGAGGAGTGTTCCTCTTTCTCCACATCCTCGCCAACAACTGCTGTCTCCTATGTTTTTGATCTTAGCCATTCTGATTGGTGTGAGATGGAATCTCAGGGTTGTTTTGATTTGCATTTCCCTAATGACTAAGGATGATGAACATCTCTTTAGGTGCTTCTCAGCCATTAGATATTCTTCAGGTGAGAACTCTTTGTTTAGCTCTGTACCCCATTTTTTAATAGGGTTACTTGGCTTTCTGGAGTCTAACTTCTTGAGTTCTTTGTATGTATTGGATATTAGCCCTCTGTCGGATGTAGGGTTGGGAAAGATCATTTCCCAGTTAGTTGGTTGCCTCTTTGTCCTTTTGACAGTGTCTTTTGCCTTATGTAGATCAATGGAACAGAATTGAAAACCCAGAAATGACAGAGGGCTAATATCCAAGATATACAAAGAACTCAAGAAGGTAGATTCCAGAGAGGCAAGTAACCCTATTAAAAAATGGGGTACAGAGCTAAACAAAGAATTTTTACCTGAGGAATATCAAATGGCTGAGAAACACCTAAATAAATGTTCAACATCCTTAGTCATCAGGGAAATGCAAATCAAAACAACCCTGAGATTTCACCTCACACCAGTCAGAATGGCTAAGATCAAAAACTCAGGAGACAGCTGGTGCTGGTGAGGATGTGGAGAAAGAGGAACACTCCTCCACTGCTGGTGGGATTGCAATCTGGTAAAACCACTCTGGAAATCAGTTTGGCAGTTCCTCAGAAAACTCGGCATAATACTACCAGAGGACCCAGCTATACCACTACTGGGCATATACCCAGAGGACTCTCCAACATGCAATAAGGACACACGCTCCACTATGTTCATAGCAGCCTTATTTATAATGGCCATAAGCTGGAAAGAACCTAGATATCCCTCAACGGAGGAATGGATACAGAAAATGTGGTATATTTACACTATGGAGTACTACCCAGCTATTAAAAACAATGAATTCATGAAATTCTTAGGCAAGTGGGTGGAACTGGAGAATGTCATCCTGAGTGAGATGACCCGTTTGCAAAAAATTACACATGATATACACTCATTGATAAGCAGATATTAACCCAGAAGCTTGGAATACCCAAGAAACAATTCACATATCAAAGGATACCAAGAAGAAGGAAGGAGAGGCACCTGGTCCTGGAAGGGTTCAATGTGGCAGTGTAGGGGAATACCAGGAAGGGGAGGCAGGAGTGGGTTGGTTGGGGAGCAGGGAGAGGGACTTTTGGGGAGGGGGAGGAAACCAGTAAGAGGGAAATCATTTGAAATGTAAATAGAGAATATACCTAAAAAAAAATTTTAAAAAAGAAAAAAAAAAAAAGAAAACCCAGAAATGAATCCACATTCCTATGGTCACTTGATCTTTGACAAAGGAGCTAAAACCATCCAGTGGAAAAAAGATAGCCTTTACAACAAATGGTGCTGGTTCAACTGGAGGTCAACATGCAGAAGAATGCAAATTGACCCATTCTTATCTCCTTGCACTAAGCTCAATTCCAATTGGATCAAGGACCTCCACATAAAACCAGACACACTGAAACTAATAGAAAGGACACTAGGGAAGAACCTTGAACATAGGGGCACAGGGGAGAATTTCTTGAACAGAATTCCAATAGGTTATGCTCTGAGATCAAGAATTAACAAATGGGACCTCATAAAATTACAAAGTTTCTGTAAGGCAAAAGACACTGTCATTTTTTTTGTAATGATTTTTTTTTAATTCTGATTTTAAAAAGATTTACTCATTTTATTTTATTTGTGTGAGTTCATAAGTGTCCCTGGTGTCCATAAAGAAATTTGCTTCAGTTGCCATGAAACTAGAGTGATGGGATCTTGTGAGCCAACTGGGTTCTCTTAGAGAGCAACAATTATTCTTAAACACTAAACCATATCTCTAGCACTCAAACTTTGTTTCATTTTTACCTGTTTTCTGAATGACTAAAGATAATAATGTTGAAGGAATTTTTAAAATAATAGAGCAGGAAGTGAAGAGTTTGGAAGAGTTGAAGAAGAAAGTAGATATAAGAATGAAGGTGGAGATAATGTGTGTCTGAACTTATTGTGACAAGTAAGTCCTCAAATTAAGGGACAGCACAATCACTTCATTCCTATATTTCTTACAGATGCCAAAGCATGTTTATCAGTGTCTTCTTCATTCTCATCATTACTGCATGAGGTGCAGTCAGGAGATGAGTTTGGATGGGACCATGAGTCCAATAGGGTTTCCTGGTCACTGCCATGCAGTCATACTTATCTTTGCTGCACTGACATTTTCCTTGATTTTCACTCTTCTCATTCTGTTTGTGTCACTCCTATGTTTTTCATCTTAGTTTTGGTGTGAAGACCCTTAAGCCACTGTTAAAAGGCCCCCCCTTACAAATCTTCTTGTCACGATTACTTTATTTTTTCCTTAGAATTTGTAATACATATATGTCTAACACAATTTCTCCTAGTTTCAAAACTATGTAAACAGAAAAGCTTAAAAGGATATCATTCAGCAAGTTTAAATTATTATATCTTAAATATAATATTTCAGTTTTCATGATCTTTTAATTTTTCACTTACCTCCATGCATTCCTTCACATTGTTTGTAATTGTGAGTTGTACTAGAAATTCATTTGCTTTTTTGTTACTACGGTTAATAATTGGGGTGAGTTTCATATTCAGTGTAAGTGTGTAGTTCCTGGATCCAGATTCGTAGTAAAAGCTGAAACAGAAACTCACATTACTGTCAAAACTTAATTGTTTTCTTATGGAAAGACAAAGAAACCACAAAAACAAGAGTTGGGAGATCAGATTTCTAGCCAACAGACACATCCAACAAGATGAAACAAAGGGAAATCAGAATAAAGAGTCCCAGTCCAGGTTATCTGGAGATTGTGGGGTGCTGGTTTGGCAAAGCTACTTTTGTATATTCCCAGCCAACATTCCATAGTGAAGATTTATGACTTCATAGTCCATCTTTGTTCACTCCCCTTTCTATTTTCCTTTTACAATTATCAAAAAGTCTTCACAACTCTCTTCCTTCTAAAATTAGAACTTGTAGAAATATATTGTGCTACAAAAGTGCTAAATTCATCATAAAGATCAGCCCAGTATCATAGTACCTGCAGATTCAGCTCAATATTTTTTTCTCAACTGACTGTTCTTTAGATCTGAAGTAGGGAGCATTAAGCTTCTAGTTGACAAAATTTGATTTTCAACTCAAGTCCTCTTAATATAATTTCCTAAGTTGCCCAGTCCCTTGCTTCTATTATGGAAAAAGTATTTCCTTGACACATAAAATTTCCCACCCTAATTTCCATGAACTCATTACCATCTTGAAGATTCCCTTTTCCCTATTGATTTTAGGTATTTTTTGGCAGATTCTGATTTCTTCTTGTAACTCAATGTGTTCCTCTTGTCAGAAGTCTTAGGACCATTTACATATTATTTTCATCTTATAGGAATTGGAATCTGACATTTTCCCCCTTTAGTTATAGACTTAGAAAATAGATTTATTATACAAAGAAACTTGTATAAAAGAACATGTAAAGAAAGGGTGGGGTACAGGATCAAGTTTCTGACATTTCTCTTTTTATTAAACAAATCTATTCCATGTTAACAGAGCTCTGCATATTAGAATTGATGAAGATCTCAGGTTTTATTGTATAATTTAGATAATTTTTCTGTGGATAATTAATTCAATGTGTTTTGGTTATTTGAGACATGATGTGATGTTTCATTCTATCATAAGGGGACTCTTGAACATGCAATCATTTGTTTCCACACACCAAGTTTAGACTCAGAGATAAATTATATCATGTCCATAGTTTATCCCAAAATATAAGCTAAACTCACTTCTCTTTTAATATTGCATGTTGATGAAAATGATGATACTATAATCTAGGCAAAAAAGTAAGTTTGAACACAATCTTTTTGTCACCAGTCACTTGATTTCAGGATGTAAGCTAGAGAAACCACATATCACCATAGAGTTTAGAAAATACAAAGTCAGATCCACATACAACAAGAATCCATTATATGTCCCCATTAAGTGTGAACATATTTCTAGGAAGGTGCTGAGGAAAAAGTAGTGCCTTACCCAGAGTCCCAAAGACTGCAGGCAGTCTCCTGGATGAAGCACACAATAAGGAGATATATAACTGCTCCAGGCTGGTAGAACTTTTGAAGAGAAGCCATGTTGTATGGGTTGACATACATGAGCCTTGACCAACTGCAATCCAGGTATCTCCTTTTATTTACAGCAGGAAGACAATGAAGCAGATGGGCAGGTCTATCCAGCAAAGATGATCAGATGTTGGGATCCCTTCCAGTTTCACCCTCTTTCTTCTTTGTATATAAAGGTCAGTATTGAGATAAAACTTCAAAATGGATTATAGTGAATAAGACATCAGATTTCTCCATAAGAGATTAGAATGTTTTTTGATTATTAGAATGGATCCAGTTCCAATTTTTCTAAAGAAGATCTGATCTTTTTGTCATTTGCTTCTTAAACTACTTTAACTGTAGAGGTATCTAATTTTTTCTTACATTTTATTATTTGTATACACACATGCCTACACATTTGTCTTTTTGTATAACACATGTGAGCCCATGCCCAAGGAAGCCAAAAGAAAGCATCAGAACCCCTGGAACTAGAGGTACAAGCTGTTGTGAACCACCATGTTTGTGCTGGGAACTGAATCTAGGGCCTCTGGAAGAGTAGCCAGTGTCCTTGATCCCTAAACCAGTTTTCCAGCCCCCAAACTAGAATTCTTTTGTGTGTCATCTACTATGGTTTATTATATATTATTACACATGATTATACATCTGCCTTTTTCACTCTTTTTTTTAAGAGGAAAGAGTTTATTTCATCTTATATATTACAGTGCACTATGAGTGATATTCAAGATAGGAAATCAAACATGATCTTGGAGGTAGGCACTAAAGAAGTCATGAAGGAATAGAATTACTATCTTTTACAGACTGATTTCTTATTCCAGTTGTTCAGGGATGACACTTGCAATCGTAAATCATCAGTCAAGGAAATACTAGATCTTTTGCCTACAAGACAATCTGATGGGGAAATTTTCACAATTAAAGTTTCCTTTTTCAGTTTGACCTCTGTTAGATTATATTTTATAAAAACAAAGAAAGAAAAAGAGAAAGAAAGAGAAAAAGAAAGAAAGAAAGAAAGAAAGAAAGAAAGAAAGAAGGAAGGAAAGAAGGAAGGAAGGAAGGAAGGAAGGAAGGAAGGAAGGAAGGATTTTCTCAAAGAACCAGCTCCTGTTTTTGTTGATTCTTTGTATAGTTTTTTTCTGTTTCTACTTGCTTGATTTTTTTCTGAGTTTGATTATTTCCTGCCATCTACTCCTCTTGGGTATATTTGCTTCATTTTGGAGGCACTCAGAGCTATGAGTTTTCCTCTTAGCACTGCTTTCATTGTGTCCTATAAGTTTGGGTATGTTGTACCTTCAATCGCATTAAATTCTAAAAAGTCTTTAATTTCTTTATTTCTTCCTTGACCAAGTTATCATTGAGTAGGTCTATGTGGGATTTCTGTTATTTTTGTTGCCATTGAAGACCAACCTTAGTCTGTGGTAATCTGATAGGATGCATGGAGTTATTTCAATCTTCTTGTATCTGTTGAGGCTTGTTTTCTGACTGATTATATGGTCAGTTTTGGAGAAGGTACCATGAGGTGCTGAGAAGAAGCTATATTTTTTTTAGGATAAAATGTTTATATATATATATATATATATATGCATAGCATATATATCTCTGCTAAATCCATTTGGTTCATCATCACTTCTGTTAGTTTTACTGTGTCTGTTTAAGTTTCTGTTTCCATCATCTGTCCATTGATGAGAGTGGAGTGTTAAAGTTTCCCACTGTTAGTATGTGCTGTGAAGTAAGTATCTTTTATGAATGTGGTTTCCCTTGCATTAGGAGCCTAGATGTTTAGAATTGAGAATTTTTCTTGGTAGATTTTTTCCTTTGATGAGTATGAAGTGTCTCCTTCCTTATCTTTTTTGATAACTTTAGACTGAAAGTTGACTTTATTCGATATCAGAATGGCAACTCCAGCAAATTCCTTAGGAACATTTGCTTGGAAAATTGTTTTTGAGCCCTTTACTTGGAGGTACTGTCTGTCTTTGTCACTGAGGTGTGTTTTCTGTATGCAGCAAAATTCTGGGTCCTGATTATATATCCAGCCTATACAGTTTTATTGGGTAATTAATACCATTGATGTTAAGAGATATTAAGGAGTAGCAATTGTTGTTTCCTGTTATTTTCGTTGTTAGAGATTGAATTATATTTGTGTGGCTATTTTCTTTTAGGATTCTTGAAAGATTACTTTCTTGCTTTTTCTAGGTTGTCATTTGTCCCTAGTGTTGGAGTTTTCTATGACCTTTTGTAGAGCTGGATTTGTGGGAAAATATTGTGTAAATTTGTTTTTGTTATGGAATATCTTGTTTTTTCCATCTGTGGTGATTGAGAGTTTTGCTGGTTATAGAAGTCTTGGCTGGCATTTGTGTTCCCTTAGTGTCTGTATGACATCTGACCAGGATCTTCTAGCTTTCATAGCCTCTGGTGAGAAGTCTGGAGTAATTCTGATAGGTCTACATTTATATGTTACTTGACCTTTTTCCCTCACTGCTTTTAATATTCTTTCTTTGTTTCTTGCATTTGGTGTTTTGACTATTATGTAACAGAAGGAATTTCTTTTTCTGGTCCAATCTATTTGGAGTTCTGTAAGCTTCTTGTATATTTATGTGCATCTCTTTCTTTAGGTTAGGGGAGTTTTCTTCTATAATTTTGTTTTCTTTTCATGATGCTCTAGTATAAATTTTTTTATTAGATAAATTTTTTATTTATATTTCAAATGACTTCCCCTTTCCTGGTTCCCCACTCCCTAAAATCCCACAAGCCATCTCCCCTTCTCCTGTTCCCCAATCAACCCCCTCAAACTTCCCTGTCCTGGTATTCTCCTACACTGCTGCATCGGTCCTTTCCAGAACCAGGTGCTTCTCCTCCCTTTGATGTCCAACAAGGCCATTCGCTGCTGCCTATGCATCTGGAGCCATGGGTAACTCCATGTGTACTATCAGGTGGATGGCTTTGTCCATGGGAGCTCTGGGAGTACTGGGTGGCTCATATCATTGTTTTCCCTATGGCTCTCAAACCCTTCCACTTCTTGGCTCCTTTCTCTACTTCCTCCATTGGGGACGATGTGCTCAGTTTAATGGCTGGCTGACAGTGTCCCCCTCTGTATTTGTCATACACTAGAAGAGCCTCCCAGGTGACAGATATATCCTGCTCCAGTCAGCAAGTACTTGTTGGCATCAGTAATATGGTCTGGATTTTGTAACTGTATATGGGAAGGATCTCTAGGTGGGGTAGTCTCTGAACAGTCTTTCCCTCAGCTTCTGTTCCACACTTTGTCTCTGTATCTACTTCTGTGGGTATTTTGTTCCCCCTTCTAAGAAGGACCAGAGTCTACATACTTCTTTCTTCCTTCTCCTTGGGCATCATTTGATATGTGACTTCTGTCTTGGGTATTCCAAACTTCTGGGCTAATATCCACTTATCAGTGAGTGCATACCATGTGTGTTTTTTTGTAATTGGATTACCTCACTTAGGATGATATTTTCCAGTTTGCCTAAGAACTTCGTGATTTCATTAGTTTCAATAGCTGAGTAGTATTCCATTGTGTAAATATACCACATATTCTGTATCCATTGCTCCATTGACCAACATCTGAGTTTTGTCCAGCTTCTGACTTTTATAAATAGGGCTGCTGTGAACATAGTTGGGCATGTGTCCTTATTACATGCAGTAGAATCCTCTGGGTATATGCCCCGGAGGGGTATAAAAGAGTCCTCCAGTAGTATCATGCTCAGTTTTCTGAGGAACCACCAGACTGATTACCAGAATGGTTGTCCCAGCTTGCAATCCCACCAGCAGTGGAGGAATGTTACTCTTTCTCCACATCATCCCAACACCTGCTGTCTCCTGAGTTTTTGATCTTAACCATTATGACTGGTGTGAGGTAAAATCTCAAAGTTGTTTTGATTTGCATTTCCCTGATGACTAAGGATGTTGAACATTTCTTTAGATGCTTCTCAGTCATTTGATATCCCTCAGGTGAAAATTCTTTCATTAGCTCTGTACCCCATTTTTAATAGAGTTACTTAGCTCTCTGGAGTCTATCTTCTTGAATTCTTTGTATATATTGGATATTAGCCAACTCCCAGGTGTAGAGATGGTAAAGATCTTTTCCCAATTTTTTGCTCGACATTCTGTCCTATAGACAGTATCCTTTGCCTTACAAAAACTTTGCCATTTTATGAAGTCCCATTTGTCAATTCTTGATCTTAGAGCGTAACCTATAGGTGTTCTGTTCAGGAAAATTTACCCTGTGCCCATGTGCTCAAGGTTCTTCCCCAGTTTCTTTTCTATTAGTTTCAGTGTGTCTGGTTTTATGTTGAGGTCCTTGATCCACTTGGACTTGAGCTTAGTACAAGGAGATAAGAATGGATAAATTTGGATTTTTCTGTATGCTAGCCACCAGGTGAACCAGCTCCATTTGTTGAAAAGGCTATCTTTTTTCTACTGGATGGTTTTAGTTTCTTTGTCAAAGATCCAGTGACCATAGATGTGTGGGTTCATTTCTGGATCTTCTATTCTGTTCCATTGATCTACCTGCCTGTCACTGTTCCTATACCATGCAGTCTTTAACATTATTGCTCTGTAGTACTGCTTGAGGTCCAGGATACTGATTCTCCCAGAAGTTCTTTTATTGTTGAGAAAAGTTTTACTGATCCTGGGTTTTTTGTTACTTCATATGAATTTGAGAATTACTCTTTCTAACTCTATGAAAAATTGAGTTGGGATTTTGATGGGGATTGCATTCAATCTGTAGATTGCTTTTGGCAAGATGACCATTTTTCCTATATTAATCTTGCTAATTCATGAGCATGGGAGATCTTTTCATCTTCTGAGGTTTTCTTTGATTTCTTTCTTCACAGACTTGAAGCTCTTGTCATACAGAGCTTTCCCTTGTTTGCTTAGAGTCATACCAAGGTACTTTATATTGTTTGTGAAGAGGGTCATTTCCGTAATTTCTTTCTCAGCCTGTTAATCCTTGGAGTATACTAAGGCTACTGATTTGTTTCAGTTAATTTTTATCCGGCCACTTGGCTGAAAATGTTTATCAGCTTTAGAAGTTCTCTGACAAAGTTTCTTGGGTTGCTTATGTATACAATCATATCATCTGCACATGGTGATAATTTGATTTCTTCCTTTCCAACTTGTATCCATTTGACCTCCTTTTGTTGTATAATTGCTCTTGCTGGAACTTCAAGTACTACATCGAATAGATATGGAGAGAGAGGGCAGCCTTGTCTAGTCCCTGATTTTAGTGGGATTGCCTTAAGTTTTTCTCCATTTAGATTGATGTCGGCTACCGGTTTGCTGTATATTGCTTTTGCTATGTTAAGGTGTGGGCCTTGAGTTCCTGATCTTTTCAAGACTTTTAACAAGAAAGGATGCTGAATTTTGTCAAATGCTTTTTCAGAATGTAATGAAATGGCCATGTGGTTTTTTCTTTGATTTAGTTTATGTAGTGCATTACATTAATGGATTTCCATATATTGAACCTTCCCTTCATTGCTGTAATGGAGCCTACTTGATTGTGCTGAATGATCTTTTTGATGTGTTCTTGGATTCAGTTGGCAAGAATTTCATTGAGTATTTTTGTATTGATATTCATAAGGGAAATTGATCTGAATATCTCTTTCTTCGTTGGATCTTTGTGTGGTTTTGGTATAAGGATAATTGTGGCTTTATAAAACAAGTTTGATAGTGTTCCTTTGGTTTCTATTTTGTGGAATAGTTTGAAGAGTATTGGTGTTATGTCTACTTTGAAAGTCTTATAGAATTCTGCACTAAAACCATCTGGTTCTGTGCTTGTTTTGGTTGGGAGACTATCAATGACAGTTTCTATTTCTTTAGGGATTATGAGACTGTTTAGATGGTGTATCTGATCCTGATTTAACTTTGGTATTTGGTATCTGTTTAGGAAATTGCCCATTTCATCCACATTTTTCAGTTGTGTTGAGAATAGGCTTTTGTAGTAAGATCTGATGATTTTTTGAATTTCCTCAGTTTCTGTTTTTATCTCTCCCTTTTTTGGTAATTTGGTTACTGTCTCTGTGCCCTCTTGTTATTCTGGCTAAGGGTTTAGCTATTTTGTTGATTCTCTCAAAGAACCAGCTCCTGGGTTTGTTGATTCTTTGTATAGTTCTTTCTGTTTCTACTTGGTTGATTTCAGCCCTGAGTTTGATGATTTCCTGCCTTCTACTCCACTTGGGTGCATTAGCTTCTTTCTGTTCTACAGCTTTCAAGTGTGCTGTTAAGCTGCTAGTTTATGCTCTCTCCAGCCTCTCCAGCTTGTTTTTGGAGGCACTCAGAGCTATGATTTTTGCTCTTAGCACTGCTTTCATTGCGTCCCATAAATTTGGGTATGGTGCCTTCATTTTCAATAAATTCTAAAAAGTCTTTGATTTCTTTCCTTATTTCTTCCTTTTCCAAGATATCATTGACAAGAGCATTATTCAGCTTCCATGTGTATGTGGGCTTTCTGTTGTTTTTGTTGCTATTGAGGACCACCCTTACTCCATAGTGATCTGATAGGAGGCATGGGATTAGTTGAATCTTTTTGTATCTGTTGAGGTGTTTTGTGACCAATTGTGGTCAATTTTTGAGAAGGTACCATGAGGTGCTGAGAAGAAGATGTTAAAGATGCCAGAGCCACAGGATATCTGCCAAGGAAATCTGCCAGCAGGGAGGGGAACCAGTCCAGGAGAAAGAACCTTGTTGCAGTCAACAAAGATGAAAAAGGAGTTGAAGATCTCAAGATTGCTTTGCCATCAGACATAAAGATGTAGAGTTTGGAGTTTACCCAGCTGATTTCCTGTCTTGCTTTGGGGATTACAGTTAAGTAATTGGATGAATCTCAGAAAAGACATTGAACATTGGACTTTTAACACTGTTGAGACTGCTATAGACTATGGGGACTTTTGAAGTTGGACTAAACGTATTTTGCAGTATGCTATGTTTAGGTATGGCCCCCATAGACTTATGTTTAGACAAGCCTATGGGGACCAGGGAGTGTAAGGTGATAGTTCTTATATGCTTCTAGCAGGGACTTGCAGTATTAGAAGGTGTGGTTTTTTTGTAGGAAGTGAGTCACTATGAGGATGTGCTTGGAGATCTTCCTCCTAGATGCCTGAGCATGCCCCGTCTGTTCCTGGCTTCCTTTAGATAAAGATGTAGAACCCTCAGCTCCTCCTGCACCATGCCTGACTGGATGCTCGCATGCTTCTTCCCTGATGACAATAGACTGAAACTCTGAACTTGTAAGCCAGCCCCAACTAAATGTTGTCTTTTATAAAACATGCATTTGTCATGGTGTCTATTCACAGCAGTAAAACCCTAACTAAGACACTATCTGAGATGTTTCTGATTATTAAAAAATACTGGTACTACTTATGACAACAACAACAATTACTACTGCTGCTGCTGTCGCCGGTGCTGCCACTGCACTGCTACTGCTATTACTACTACTACTACTAAGAATATTTTGTGTGTATGAGAGTTGTGCCTGGGTGTATTTAAGTACATCATATGGGTGCTCTGTTTATGGAGGACAGAAGAGGACATCACATCCCTGACACTGGAATTATAAACAGTTGTGAGCCACCATGTAAATTCTAAGAACTGAAGCCTGGGCCCACTCTTAGAACATCTAGTGATCTTAACTGTGAAGATATTACTTCAGAGTACTCTCTGAGTTTTAAATACATTTATTTAAAAGCTATAGACTTTCTTTCAAGATCTCACTTGGCTGTATTGTTTTCATTTGATTATTAGAATCTGAAAAAAAATCTAATTTCTTCAGTTATCAGCTATACTTAAAAGTATATTTTTAAATCATCAAATAATTGTGTAGTTTTTGTGTTTTCTATTATTGTTTTCTATTTTTATTCTACTATAGCTTTATATGATACATGGAATTATACTAATAATGTTGAATTCATGAAGAAGAGTTTTGAATATTCTATGACAAAATATTCAATGAGAAAATAAAAATTAAAATAATTATACTAATACTAATTATTATATTATATTATTATATGATAATTATTATAATACTAATACAGCCCTACCAAAGGTTCTAGAAGGAAAACCCCAACAGAAGGAGAGTATCTACACGAAAGAAATAATAAGAAATTAGTCATTTTACAGCAAACCTAAAAGGAGAGAATCACATATACATAATTCCACCTCCAACAACAAACATAACAAGAACTAATGACCATTTGTTTTTAAAATCTCACAACATCAATGGACTCAATTCCTTAATAAAAAGACATAAGCTAACAGACTGGATATGCAAGCAGGATCCAACATTTTGTTGCATTTAAGAGGCATATCTCAATGGCAGACACTATTTCAGAGTAAAAGGCTAGGAAAAAGTTTTCAAAGCAAATGCTTGCAGGAAACAAGCAGAAACTGCCATTCTAATATCAAATAAAATAGAATTTCAACCAAAAGTTATCAAATAAGATGGGGAAGTACATTTCACATTCATCAAAGGAAGCATGCATCTAGATGAAATCTTAATTCTGAACATCTATGCCCCAAATTCAAGGGCACCCACTTTCATAAAAGAAACTTTACTAAAGCTCAAAATATACATTGAAGCCCATACAATAATATATTGGGAGACTACAACATCCACTCTCAACAATAGACAAGTCATTGAAACAGGAACTAAAGAGACCATGTGTGTTCTTTTGTGATTGGGTTACCTCACTCAGGATGATATTTTCTAGTTCCATCCATTTGCCTAAGAATTTCATGAAGTCATTGTTTTTAATAGCTGAGTAGTACTCCATTGTGCAAATGAACCACATTTTCTGTATCCATTCCTCTGTTGAGGGACATCTGGGTTCTTTCCACCTTCTGACTATTATAAATAAGGCCAGAATAGTGGAGCATGAGTTCTTATTACCTGTTGGAGCATCTTCTGGGTATATGCCCAGGAGTGGTATAGCTGAGTCCTCAGTTAGTACTATGTCCAACTTTCTGAGGAACTGCCAAACTGATTTCTAGAGTGGTTTTACCAGCTTGCCAAGTGGATATTAGCCCAGAATTTTCGAATACCCAAGATAAAATTCACAGACCACATGAAACTCAAGAAGAAGGAATACCAAAGTGTGGATACTTAGGTCCTTCTTAGAAGGGGGTTCAAAATACCCATGGGAGGAGATTCAAAGTATGGAGCAGAAACTGAAGAAAAGGCCATTTAGAGACTGCCCTACCTTGGGATCCATCCCATATACAGTTACTAAACCTAGACATTATTGTAGATGCCAACAAGTGCTAGCTAACAAGAGCCTGATATAGCTGTCTCCTGAGAGGCTTTGTTAGTGCCTGACAAATACAGAAATTGGGTCTCATAGCCAACAAATTAACTGAACACAGGGTCCCAATGGAGGAGCTAGAGGAAGGACCCAAGGAGCTGAAGAGGTTTGCAGTCTCATAGGAGGAACAACAATATGAACCAACCAGTAACCCCAGAGCTCCCAGGGACTAAACCACCAACCAAAGAGTTCACATGGAGGGATCCCTGACTCAAGCTACAAATATAGCAGAGGATGGCTTTTTCAGACATCAATGAGAGGAGAGGCCATTGGTCCTGTGAAGGCTTGATGCCCCAGTGTAGGGGAATGCCAAGACAGGAAAGTGGGAGTAGATGAGTTGGTGGGCAGGGGGAGAAGGGATAGGATAGGGTTTTTTTTTGGAGAGCAAAAGAAAAAAGGGGATATCATTTGAAATTTAAATAAAGAAATGTCTAATAAAAAAGAAACTGAACAGACACACATGAAAGTAATAGAAGTTATGAACCAAATGAATTTAACAGATATATACAGAACAACTCACCCTAAAACAAAAGACTATATCTTCTTCTCAGAACTTCATGGTACCTTCTCCAAAATTGGCTATATAATTGGTCACAAAACAAGTCTAAAAAGATAAAATAAGATTTAGATAATCCCATGCATCCTGTCAGATCACCATGGCCTAAAGCTGGTCTTCAATAACAACAAGAACAGAAGTCACATACCCATAGAAACTGAACAATTCTGTACTTAATGATAACTTGGTCAGGGAAGAAATAAGGAAAGAGATTAAAGACTTTCTAAAACACAACATACTCAAACATGGGACACAATGAAAGCAGTGACAAGAGGAAAATTCATAGTACTAATTGTCTTCAGAAAGTAACTGGAGAGAACCTACCCTAGCAACTTGACAGCACACCTGAAAGTCCTAGAACGAAAAGAAGCAAATATACCCAAGAAGAGTAGAAGTCAGGAAATAATCAAACTCAGGGATGAAATCAACCAGTTAGAAATAAAGAAAATGATACTAAGAATCAACAAAACCAAAAGCTGGTTCTTTGAGAAAAAGAACAAGATAAAACCTTTAGCCAAACTAACTAAAGGGCACAGAGATAGTACCCAAAGTAACAAAATAAAAACTGAAAATGAAGACATAATAACAGAAACTGAGGAAATTAAAAGAAAAATCATCAGATTACACTACAAAAACATTTACTCAACAAAACTTGAAAGTCTAGATGAAATTGATGACTGTTTAGAAAGATCCCATATACCAAAGTTAAATTAAGAGCAGGTAAAATGTCTAAACAGTCCCATATCCCCTAAGGGAATAGAAGACTTCATTAAAAATCTTCCATTCCCCACTCCCAAAATGCCCTGGGCCAGATGGCTTTAGTGCTGAATTCTACCAGACTTTCAAAGAAGAGATTTTTATCAATACTCCTCAAACTATGCAATACAATAGAAACAGAAGGAACACTACCTAATTCACTCTATGAAGCCACAGTTTTTCTGATACCTAAATCACACAAAGACCCAACAAGGAAAGAAATCTTCAGACCAATTTCACTAATGAATATTGATGCAAAAATATTTAATAATATTCAAACTGAATCCAAAGAACACATCAAAACCTTCATTCATCACCATCAAGTAGGCTTCATCCCAGGGATGCAGGGATGGTTCAATACCAGAAAATTTATTAATGTAATTCACTGTATAAACAAACTCAAAGAAAGAAATCAGAAAATCACCTCATTAGATGGCAAAAATTCATTTGACAAAATACGGCATACCTTCATGTTAAAAGAATGGGAGAAATTCTGAAATCAAGGCCCCTACCTAAATATATTAAAAGCAATATACAGCAAACCATCAGCCAATATCAAATTTAATGGAGAGATACTTTTAGCAATTTCACTAAATTCTGTGACAAGACAAGGCTGCTCACTCTCCATATCTATTCAATATAGTACTCAAAGTTCTAGATAGAGTAAAAAGACAACAAAAGGAGATTAAGGAGATACAAATTGGAAAAGAAGTCAAGGTATCACTATTTGCAGATGATATGATACTATACAAAGGAGACCCAAAAATATCTACCAGAGAATTTCTACAGCTGACTCAAATCAGTAGCCTTCCTTTATAAAAATGATAAACAGGCTGAGAAAGAAATTAGGGAAGCAACACTTTTCACAATAGCCACAAGTAGCATAAAATATCTTGGTGAAACTCAACCAAGCAAGTGAAAGATCTGTACGATAAGAACTTCAAATCCTTGAAATTTGAAATCAAAGAGACCTCAGAAGGTCCAAAGATCTACCATGCTCATGGAATGGTAGGATTAACATGATAAAAATGGTCTTCCTGCAAAAAACAATATACAGATTCAATGCAGTTCCCATCTAGAATCCAACACAGCTCTTCACAGACATGAAAAGAACAATTCTTAATTCTATATGGAAAAACAAACCCCAGAATATGTAAAAAAAAATTCTCATTAATAAAAGAACTTCTGTGGAAAAAAACATCCCTGACTTCAAGCTATAATACAGAGCAATAGAGATAAAAAAAAAAAAGAAACACATGACATTGGTACAGAGACAGACAGTTCGACCAATGGTATAGAATTGAAAGCCCAGAAGTAAGTCCACCCACATATGGACACTTGCTCTTTGACAAAGAACCCAAAATCATAAAATGGAAAAAAAAAGAAAGCATCTTCAAAAAATGGTGCTGATACAACAGGCAGTCTGTACGTAAAAAAAAAAAAAAACAAAAAAAAAACAAAAAACAAAAAAAAAATCAAAACAGATCCATATTTATCACCTTGCACAAAGCTCAGTTTCAAGTGGATCAAAGACCTCAACATAAAACCAAACACACTGAATTGAATAGAAGAGAAAGTAGGAAAGAGCCTCAAAGTTCTTCCAACAAGAAGAACTCTCAATTATGAACATCTATACTCCAAATGCAAAGGCACCCTCATTCGTAAAAGAAACTTTACTAAAGCTCAAAGCACACATCGTAACTCACACAGTAATAGTGGGTGACTTGAACACCCCACTATCTGAAATGGACCGATCAGGAAAGCAGAAACGAAACAGGACACAGTGAAACTAATTGAAGTCTTGGACCAAATGGAACTAATATATATATAGAACATTTCATTCTAAAGCAAAAGAATATACCTTCTTCTCAGCACCTCATGGTAACTTCTCCAAAATCGACCATATAATTGGTCACAAAACAGACCTCAACAGATAAAAGAAGATTAAACTAATCCCCTGCCTCCTATCAGATCACTATGGATTAAGAGTGGTCTTCATAGCAACAAAAACAACAGAAAGCCCACATACATGTGGAAGCTGAACAAGGCTCTACTCAATGATACCTTGGTCAAGGAAGAAATAAAGAAAGAAATCAATGACTTTTTAAAATTTAATGACCTCCAGTTGAGCCAACACCATTTGTTGAAAAGGCTATCTTTTTTCCACTGGATGGTTTTAGCTCCTTTGTCAAAGATAAAGTGACCATAGGAGTGTGGATTCATTTCTGGGTCTTCAATTCTGTTCCATTGATCTACATGCCTGTCACTGTACCAATAGCATGCAGTTTTTTAACACTATTGCTCTGTAGTGCAGCTTAAGGTCCGGGATATTGATTCCCCCATAAGTTCTTTTACACTTGAGAATAGTTTTAGCTATCCTGGGTTTTCGGTTATTCCAAATGAATTTTTGAATTGCTCTTTCTAACTCTATGAAGAATTGAGTTGGGATTTTGATGGGGATTGCATTGAATCTGTATATTGCTTTTGGCAAGATGGGCATTTTTACTATATTAATCCTGCCAGTCCATGAGCATGGCAGATTTTTCCATCATCTGGGGTCTTCTTCAATTTCTTTCTTCAGAGACTTGAAGTTCTTGTCATGCAGAAGAATGCAAATTGACCCATTCTTGTCTCCTTGCACTAAGCTCAATTCCAAGTGGATCAAGGACCTCCATATAAAACCAGACACACTGAAACTAATAGAAAGGAAACAAGGGAAGAACCTTGAACATAACGGCACAGGGGAAAATTTCCTGAATAGAACTTCAATAGCTTATGCTCTAAGATCAAGAATTGACAAATGGGACCTCATAAAATTACAAAGTTTCTGTAAGGCAAAAGACACTGTCAAAAAGACAAAGTGGCAACCAACTAACTGGGAAATGATATCTACCAACCCTACATCCGACAGAGGGTTAATATTCAATATATACAAAGAATTCAAGAAGTTAAACTCCAGAGAGGCAAGTTACCCTATAAAAAAATGGGGTACAGAGCTAAACAAAGAGTTCTCACCTGAAGAATATCTAATGGCTGAGAAGCACCTAAAGAGATGTTCATCATCCTTAGTCATTAGGGAAATGCAAATCAAAACAACCCTGAGACTCCACCTCACACCAGTCAGAATGACTAAAATTAAAAACACAGGAGACAGCAGGTGTTGGGATGATGTGGAGAAAGAGGAACACTCTTCCACTGCTGGTGGGATTGCAAGCTGATACAACCACTCTGGAAGACAGTCTGGCGGTTCCTCAGAAAACTGGGCATGACACTCCCAGAGGAACCTGCTATACCACTCCTGGGCATATACCCAGAGGCTTTACCTGCATGCAATAAAGACACATGCTCCACTATGTTCATAGCAGCCTTATTTAAAATAGCCAGAAGCTGGAAAGAACCCAGATGTCCCTCAACGGAGGAATGGATTCAGAAGATGTGGTATATTTACACAATGGAATAGTACTCTGCAATTAAAAACAATGAATTCACGAAATTCCTAGGCAAATGGTCAGAACTTGAAAATATCATCCTTAGTGAGGTAACCCAATCGCAAAAGAACACACATGGTATGCAGTCACTGATAAGGGGATATTAACCCAGAATCTCAGAATACCCTAGACATAATTCACATATCAATAGATTTCCAAGAAGATGGAAGGAGAGACCCTGGTCCTTGAAAGATTGGATGGAGGGGAATGCCAGGACAGAGAAGCGAGAGGGGGTTGAATGGTGTAAAGAGGGAGGGAAGGGGGCTTATGGGACTTTCGGGGAGGGAGGAAATGGGAAAGGAAAATGATTTTGAATGTAAATAAAAAAAACTTAGAAAACATATAAAACAAACAAACAAACAAAAAAAATATTTAATGAAAATGAAGGCACAACATACCCTAATTGATGGGTCACAATGAAAGCAGTGTTAAGAGGAAAATTCATAGCCCTGAGTGCCTCCAAAAAGAAATGGGAGATTGCATACACTAGTAGCTTAATTGCACACCTGAAAGCCCTGGAACAAAAAGAAACAAATACATCCAAGACGAGTAGAAGGCAGGAAATCATCAAACTCATGGCTGAAATCTATCAAGTAGAAACAGAAAGAACTATACAAAAAATCAACAAAACTAGGAGTTGGTTCTTTGAGAAAATCAACAAGATAGATAAGCCCTTAGCCAGACTAGCCAGAGGGCACATAGACAGTATCCAAATTAACAAAATCTGAAACGAAAAGGGAGAGATAACAACAGAAACTGAGGAAATTCAAAAAAATCATCAGATCCTACTACAAAAGCCTGTATTCAACACAACTAGAAAATCTGGAGGAAATGGACAATTTCCTGGACAGATACAAAATACCAAAATTAAATCAGGATCAAATAGACCATCTAAACTGTCCTATACCCCTGAAGAAATAGAAGTGGTCATTGAAAGTCTTCCAACCAAAAAAAGCACAGGACCAGATGGTTTTAGTGCAGAATTCTATCAGACCTTCAAAGAAGACCTAACACGAATACTCTTCAAACTTTTCCACAAAAGAGAAACAGAGGGAACACTACCCAACTCGTTCTATGAAGCCACAATTATGCTGATACCAACATCACACAAAGATCCAACAAAGAAAGAGAATCACAGAACAATTTCTCTTATGATTATCGATGCAAAAATACTCAATAAAATTCTTGCCAATCAAATCCAAGAACACATCAAAGCGATCATTCACCACGATCAAGTAGGCTTTATCCCATGGATGCAGGAATATAAGGAAGTCCATCAATGTAATCCCCTACATATACAACTCAAGAAAAAACCACATGGTCATTTCATTAGATGCTGAAAAAGCATTTGACAAAATTCAGCATCCTTTCATGATAAAAGTCTTGGAAAGAACAGGAATTTGAGGCCCATATCTAAACATAGTAAAAGCAGTTTACAGTAAACAGTAGCCAACATCAATCTAAATGGAGAGAAACTTGAAGCAATCCCACTAAAATCAGGGACTAGACAAGGCTGCCCTCTCTCTCCATATCTTTTCAATATAGAACTTGAATTTCTAGCTAGAACAATTAGACAACAAAAGGAGGTCAAAGGTATACAAATTGGAAAGGAAGAAGTCAAAGTATTACTATTTGCAGACGATATAATAGTATACTTATGTGACCCAAAGAACTCCACCAGAGAACTACAGCTGATAAACAACTTCAGCAAAGTGCCCCGATATAAAATCAACTCAAGCAAATCAGTAGCCTTCCTGTACTCAAAGGATAAGCAGGGTGAGAAAGAAATAAGAGAAATAATACACTTCACGATAGCCACAAACAATATAAAGTATCTTGTTGTGACTCTAACCAAACAAGTGAAAGATCTGTATGACAAGAACTTCAAGTCTCTGAAGAAAGAAATTGAAGAAGACCTCAGAAGATGGAAAAACCTGCCATGCTCTTGGATTGGCAGGATTAATATAGTAAAAATGATCATCTTGCCAAAAGCAATATAGAGATTCAGTGCAAGCCCCATCAAAATCCCAACTCAACTCTTCATAGAGTTAGAAAGAGTAATTAAAAAATTCATCTGGAATAACAGAAAACCCAGGATAGCTAAAACTATTCTCAAGAGTAAAAGAACTTCTGGGGGAATCAGTATCCCGGACCTCAAGCTGTACTACAGAGCAATAGTCTTAAAAACTGCATGATATTGATAAAGTGACAGGCATGTAGATCAATGGAACAGAATTGAAGACCCAGAAATGAATCCACACTCCAATGGTCACTTTATCTTTGACAAAGGAGCTAAAACCATCCAGTGGAAAAAAGATAGTCTTTTCAACAAATGGTGCTGGTACAACTGGAGGTCAACATGCAGAAGAATGCAAATTGACCCATTCTCATCTCCTTGCACTAAGCTCAATTCCAAGTGGACCAAGGACCTCCACATAAAACCAGACACACTGAAACTAATAGAAAGTAAACTAGGGAAGAACCTTGAACATATGGGCACAGGGGAAAATTACCTGAACAGAGGAACCGGGAAAGGGGAATAGCTATGCTCAAAGATCAAGAATTGACAAATAGGACCTCATAAAATTACAAAGTTTCTATAAGGCAAAGGACACTGTCAAAAGGACAAAGCGGCAGCCAACAATCTGGGAAAAGATTTTTACCAACCCTACATCTGACAGCGGGCTAATATCCAATATATACAAAGAACTCAAGAAGTTAGACTTCAGAGAACCAAATAACCCTATTAAAAAATGGGGTACAGGGCTAAACAAAGAGTTCGCTCCTGATGAATATTGAATGGCTGAGAAGCACCTGAAGTAATGTTTAACATCCTTAGTCATTAGGGAAATGCAAATCGAAACAACCCTGAGATTCCATCTCACACCAGTCAGAATGACTAAGATCAAAAACACAGGAGATAGCATGTGTTGGCTAGGATGTGGAGAAAGAGGAATACTCCTCCACTGCTGGTGGGATTGCAAGCTGATACAACTACTCTGGAAGGCAGTCTGGTGAATCCTCAGAAAACTGGGCATGATACTCCCAGAGGATCCTGCTATACCACTCCTGGGCATATATCCAGAGTCTTCCCCTGCATGCAATAAGGGCACATGCTCCACTATGTTCATAGCAGCCTTATTTATAATAGCCAGAAGCTGGAAAAAAACCCAGAGGTTCCTCAACGGAGGAATGGATACAGAAGATGTGATATATTTGCACAATGGAATACTCTGCATTTAACAACAATGAATTCACTAAATTCTTAGGCAAATGGTCAGAACTTGAAAATATCATCCTTAGTGAGGTAACCCAATCACAAAAGAACACACATGGTATGCAGTCACTGATAAGGGGATATTAACCCAGAATCTCGGAATACCCTAGACACAATTCGCATATCAATAGGTTTCCAAGAAGATGGAAGGAGAGACCCCTGGTCCTGGAAAGACTGGATGTAGGGGAATACCAATACAGAGAAGCGAGAGGGGGTTCATTGGGGAACAGTGGGAGGGAAGAGGGCTTATGGGACTTTCGGGGAGGGAGGAACCGGGAAAGGGGAAATCATTGGGAATGTAAATTAAAAAAAATATAGAAAATAAAAAAAAAGGTTTTACAGACCAATTTCTGTCATGAACATCAAAGAAAATATACACTTACTAAAACATCCACAAAATGAATTCAAGAATACATCAGAAACATCATTCAAAATGAGCAAGTAGACTTTATCCCAGGGATGTAGGGTTGGTTCCATATGTAAAATTCCATCGACGTAGTCCACTATGTAAACAACTGAAAGAAAAAAATCACATGATATCCCATTAGATACTGAAAAATCCTTTGACAAAATCCAACACCCTTTCATGTTAAAAGTACTAGTGTGATTGGGGATACAGGGAACATACTTGAACATAATCAAATCAAAATACAGCAAGCCAACAGCCAATATCTAACTAAATGGGAGAAACTTAAAGCAATTCGACTTAATTGAGGAGTAAGACAAGGCTGTTCCCTCTCTCGCTAACTATTCAATATAGTACTTGAATTTCTAGCCAGAGCCTTAAGACAGCTAAAGGAGATCAAAAGCATACAAATTGGAAAAGAAGAAATCAAAGTATTGCTATTGACAGATGACATAAGTGACCTCCAAAATTCTACCAGAGAAGTCCTATAGCTGATAAACACCTTCAGCAAAGTGGCTGGATATAAAATTAATTCAAACAAATTATTACCCATCCTTAAAACAAATGATTGAAGTGGAAACTTTATTGTTCTTGTAGAGTTGATTGTGTTGGATGGTGGTTTGCTGGGGCAAACCTTTGAAGGCGTGTTTTCGTGAAGTGGATACAGGTGAAAGACTAAGGCAAACTTAAGAAGGAACATTTCACTAAAGCAGACACAGAGAGAGAATATTCTGCTAAGACAAACATGTGAAAGGACACATGATGAAGGACTATTTGATAAGAACCTGAGTGAATTGATCCACCTTACATTGTGTAATTGAGGTCCAGGACTTGTTTCAGGACTCCACAGACTCAGGGTCATTAAATGTACCACATCCTGAGGCAAGGATCATTGTGGAAGGACACGTGTTTGGAGAGTATAAATAGGACTCCATGATGTGATGATGGGGACAGAGCTTGACTTGCTGATATAGCTAGCTGTACAATGCTTGTGGCTCTAGCCTCTTCATTAATCCTTGCTTCCCTGAAAGAGTCACAGCAGAGAACTTCAGCTGTTGTTTCTGTTGGTCCATCCTGCTGAGTTGAGTTGAAGCTGAGGTCTGACTGTCTCTGCTAAGCCTTGTCACCACTGTTGTTAATCACACTCTACTGAACTATGCTACTGGTTTATCTGTGAAGTGTTTGTGAGTGGATTGAGTTGCTAACCTGTGAATTGAACTGCCTATTTCCAGTCCATGCAGAATGGAATTGCTCCAAAGAGTCTTTCTAATCCATTTGCCCCATATACTTTCTTTTCCACTACCTCTGGTGGGTGGTAGGCTACATGGGAGGTTTAAGCATTTAAGAAGCATCATTAAAAAAAAAGTTTTTAATAGGCAAGCACTGTTTATTGACTACATGCCTAGGTCAGAGATCACAGCTTTCCCTTCATGACTGTTTATCAGACTTTCTCCCATGTATTTGTCTAACTTCAGAAGTTCTTCACCTACAGAAGTATATCATATTGTTAATATTTTAAAGTAGGGAGTTTGGCAACACAAAGCCTCTGCACACAAGGCAGTCTTGAACCCAGGGTGGCAATATGATGTTTGCCAACAGGAAATTCAGGGTAGAATGTCAGAAGGAGCACTAGATGGTTTAATGATAGCTGAAACCTAACAGCAAATGCAAATGCTAGAGGCCACGGTGAAAAAATATTTTTAGTCCATAGTGAGCCAGATTTAAGGATTGAAAACTTTATTGTTTTATGGATACGTAGGTATGTGAATTCCATCCCCAGTATCTTGGTGAATTTTATCAATTGCATAAGTCGTGAGGTTTTTTTTCATCATTTCCTAAAAATACTATTTGACTCATACTCAAGAGCCAAGATAAAAGAAAAAGAAACCAACCCTCCCAAAACAACAACAACAAAAACAACAACACCCTTCTCATTATTGTCATGCTGTTCTACATTTATTCAACTATGGACTACATAAGCTACAGTATATGAGTCTATTATTTCATCTAGAAATTTTTCCATCTGACTAAAGACCATTGAAAATATGCTAACTTTGCTTTTTTTAATTAAATTCATTTATTTATTTACTTTACAACCTGTGTCAGCCTTTTCTCTCCTCCCAGTGACCCCTCAAGTAAATCCTCCCCTCATTCCTTTTAGAAGGGGAAGACCCTCTCTGGGTGTCACCCCCACACCTCAATCTCACCTTCCCATTCCATTAACTGACCCATAGCAGTTTTATTCATAGTAACCAGAACCTTCAAACAACCTAGATGTTCCTGGGCTGAAGAATTGATAAGGAAAATGTACATCTACATAATGGAGTACAACCCAGCTATTAAAAACAAAAACATCATGATTTTTTTCAGACAAATGGATGGAACTTGAGACTATCACCCTGAGTGAGATAACCCAAACTCAAAAGGATATGCATGATAAGAGTAAGTACTTACTTATAGGTGGATATTATCCATAAAATACAGGATACACAAGCTATACTCCACTGACCCAAAGAAGTCAAACAAGAAGGAAGGCACAAGTGAGGACTCTTGAATCTCACTTAAAATGGGAATAAAATAGTCATAAGAGGCAGAAGGAGGGAGGGAATACAATGGGAGAAGAGACAGGTAGAGGAATGGGGAGGAGTTCAGGATCAGATGTGAAAAGGACAGGAAAGATGGCTAGATGGTCATAAGACTCGTTAGAAGTCTGCAACTGACAGGGTGGGGAGGTAGTTGACAACTTCAGAACATGGCAGAGACCTGAGAAATTGGAGATGTCTGAAAATCAATGGGAGTGACCTTAGCTGTGACTCACAGCACTGGGGATATAGTATCTGAAGAGGATACTTCCTGTAGCAAGGCAGGATTCCAAGTAAAGTGATAGAGACATTAACCCATCCACAAAACTTTTGACTAAAATGTATCCTGTCTATAAGAAATGTAGGCACAGGAAATGGAACAGAAACTGTAGAAATGGTCAACCAATAATTGATCCAACTTGAGACTCATCCCACTGGCAACCACCAATCCCTGACTCTATTAATAAAACTCTGTTATGGTTGCAGACAGGAGTCTAGCATGGTTGTCCTCTGTGTAGTAACTACACCTAGCAGCTGACTGAAACAGAGGGAGAGACCTATAGTCAAGCATTGGGTAGAATTCAGGAACTCATAGGCAAGAGTTAGGAGAAGAATTGAAAGTCTCACAGATGGTAGGAATTCCCCAGGAAGACCAACAAAGTCTACTAACCTGTACCACCAACCAATGAGCATATCTAAGCTGGACCTAAGCCACCCCATGCTATCAGAGGTGTAGCTTGGTCTTCATGTGAGTCCCAGAAGCTGTTGCCTGTCTGTGGGATATCTTCTTCTAGCTTGGCTGCCCTGTCTGGCCTCTGTGAAAGAGGATGTGCCTAGCCCTGCAGAGACTTGGTGCGCCAGAGTGGGGGGATACACAATGGGGGTCTCCATACTCACAAAGGAGAGGGAGTAGGTGTGTCCGGAAGGATTTTGCGAGGGGATGACCTAGAGGAGCGTCATTGATTGAGATGTAAAGTAAAAAAAGAAAGGACATAAAACTGCAAGATCAATGTAAAAAATTTAACAAAGTGAAACAAACAAAGAAAAAAATGTAACCTAAGTGATAAAGAACACAATAACTGAAGCAAGATCTTTAACTTGAAGCTTCAATAGCAGATTTGGCCATTTTAAAATATCACTGAGCTCAAATAAAAGAAATTATTATTGAAAGAAGCAGTGTAAAAAATAAGAAAGCTTATGAGAAGTATCAAGATACCATCAAGTTACCAAAAGTTTATCAGGACATTTCATTTCAAAATAGAGTATAAGAACAGAAAAATACATTTAAAGAAGCAGTGGTTAAAGTTTTTCTAAATCTCCTGAAGGGTAATAATAGATATATGACACTGTGCAGTCTTCACCCAAATTTATCCCATTCATGAATTCATCAACACATATACCATGATCAACCATAAAGACAGAAAACAAAAAGTTTGAAAAAGTTTTGTTAACAGAGTTTTATAAGCAGATATATATATATACATATGTCTATCAAGTTTAAGGAAGGTCATATATGTAGTACGTAGCACTTAGTCAACTTCTAATCAGAAAACTGCATGCAGTCTGAAAGAGCTGAATTATATGTAAAAAATGCTGAAACAAATGAAATGAAAAAAAAAACTTCAAACTAAAAGTCTTTATCTGAATAAATAGCCCTTCCAATGTTAGGGATACTTTTATGGCTCACACTTTCAACCTTAGCTCTTGAGAGGCACAGGCATAAAGATTGCCAAGACATGGATACCAGCTTAAGCTACAAAATAAGACTTATCTAAAAATTACCACTTTGTACTGAAATTTCCTCTTCTCATTTTTTTTCTGTAGCTGGAACTTTGGAGCAGATTAGAACACCTACTCTGGGCTTCCTTAGATGGGTTAAGTTTCTGACACAGCGTAGGCGACCCTGTCTACCCATATTTACCTTGTCTATGCTTAGGGTACAGGAGAAAATTCTGTCACCAACTTTGTCACATCCAATACACAAAGTCCAGGCAGTAACTAGGTTAGGTGGCAGGAGTAGTGGGGAGATATGGGTAGAGAGAAGTGGAGGAAGCCAAGTGTGAGTATGAAGATGAGGGTTGCTGGCTTGGGATATAGATGGGTTTGGGCATCTTTTGGCTGCACATGCCTTTACAACACTACTGCTTCTGTGTGTCTCCACTGTCAGTGTAGGAAAAGATCTGTTGCTCTGAGTATTATGCTAGGGTATCAAGTTTTCTGTGTACTTCTTGTGACCCTGGATCCCTTTCTGTTAGAGGCAATAGTTAAGGGTGGGAGAGAAAATAAAAGGCCTGGAATGTGTGGCATACATTTTGAAAGCTGTTAAGTGGCACTTTATCCTTGAGAGAGAGGATAAAAACTACTGTGGGAAACAGGGAGTGGAATCTCAACTGAAAGATCAGGTATGTGTTTAAAGTACTTTACACAATATCAGACCATTGTCCAAAAACTTTGACAAAGACCCTGACAGGAACCCCTTTTTCAAACTCACACTTTGCATCACTCAAGATCCCAAATTTTCTTTATTTCAGGAAAATCAAAATCATAACCTGGCATCCAAATGCACAATAAGCTCTGAGTCTTTTTCTGGTCAGTAGATGAAAAGAAGAAAGGTATTGATCAGAGAGTGTGGAGGGATAGCTGGGTGTAGTTGAACTGTCATGGTAGAAAAACTTGAAATATTTCCTCAGTTCTACTTTGAATCTTTTGTACTACTTTGCAAGCAATTGTTTATTCCATCTTGAGGTATTTTCTCTTCTCTAGTAAGTCGTGAAATCTGGTCCTGACCTCACTTACTACTATTTAAAAGTTTATCATATCATTTTTATGAATGTATCCTGGAAAAACAGTGCTAAAGAAACCTTTGTCTATCTGGGCAGATAAAACAGTAATTTTTGGGATTCAGACAGTTCATTGTAAAGTTGTAGTAGTTTATTTATCACAGATATTTTGCCACATTGTTCCTTTCACAGTATTTTATTTTATTATACAGATACACACAGGAAAGTAATCTTCTCCCAGTGATCCTTTGGTGACTTGGATCTATTCAAGAACTTCCAGTTTATTCTCTTTTGACATTTTATAGAAAGTATTCCTGAGGTAGACAGTTACTAGGTGTCGAGTATTACCATCATTACATATGTCCTTTTTTGAAAAAACTTCCACCTTCATTTGTAGGACAGCATTTTCTAAGAAAGGATAGCAGAAGTATTAACTCACGAACCCAGCATATTGTCATCCACACCTTTTCCTGGATTTCACACTCTAATTTGACTTTGAAGTAGAGTTGCTCTTTGGTCTTCATTCCTGTACTTTTTGCTCCCTTTCTCCTCTCATCTGCTTTCTATTTGGTTTCTCATCACTACTCCAAAATCATCCCTATTTTCTTCCTGCTACAACATGGTTCCTTTTATTTTCTTTCCACTCTGAAACATTCTGACATTAACTTTTTTTCTGAAATTTCATAAGCAGGTGGGAAATGCTCTCACCAGAGACATGAACCTTCCAGAAGTATTTGTCAACAGTACACACACAAGCAACAAGGCTTTCAGGAGTAGAAAGGTACTTGATATTTTGGTTGTCCTCAGTACTGATTTCTATCTGAAGAAAAGAAAGTGAAGAAGGATTAAATACTGTCAATACAGAGAAGGCAGCCTG
This sequence comes from Tokudaia tokunoshimensis, assembly GCA_036184795.1. Classification (NCBI taxonomy): domain Eukaryota; kingdom Metazoa; phylum Chordata; class Mammalia; order Rodentia; family Muridae; genus Tokudaia; species Tokudaia tokunoshimensis. The sequence goes on along the minus strand of BTHU01000002.1, from coordinate 63,588,266 downwards.
AGATAGATCATTAAAACAATAAGTAATTTTCAGGGCACTGTGGGAAGGAAGTACAAATCGTTTCCTATTATTTATGAATATATACTAGATGTTTAGCATGTTTTCTGTAACTTGTATATCAAATTCACTTTAGCCCCCATAAAGAAGGAAACCACCAATTTGTCTGTTTTGTTGGGGGCTATTTTGGCATGGTGAATGATTGAAATTTATAAAAATTCTGTCAAAATTGTCAGATATTACATTTCCCCCTTCTCTCTCTCTCTCTCTCTCTCTCTCTCTCTCTCTCTGTGTGTGTGTGTGTGTGTGAGTGTGTTTAACTCATGAGCTGGTTTGTGAGATGGATTAGTAAGCTCTTTATTTTAGTATTGTGAGGGTCAAAGAATATTGTCCATGTTATGTTTAGGGGAATAGTTGGCTTTCATCTAGCCTAAGATTGAAAATCTACAAATCAGAGTCAATGCTGAATGATATAAACCTCTCCAGAACTAAGAATGGCTTTAAGGCAGGTGACACCAGGTTGTCTACTGGGCTACATTTAAATAAGAATGACAAAGACTAATAAGCAACCAGACTTTATAACCCCAACTCTCTGACTTCAGTTTTCTAGCTTTGTGATGCTATTGTTACATTGTTTTATTTCTGTAGCTGTGAGATGAAAGAGTTGATACTTTTAACCCTTGTGTGAATTTGTGAGTCTATGAAGTTTCTTTTTTTAAATAAAGGACAATATTTAATTAGGGCTGGCTTACAGGTTCAGAGGATCAGTTCATTATCATCAAGGCAGGAAGCATTACAGCATCCAGGCAGGCTTGGACTGGAGAAGGAGCTGAGAGTTCCACATCGTATTCCAAAAGGAACCAGGCAAAGACTGAATCTCTCTTCCCCACTGGCCAGAGGTTGAGCTTAGGAGCCTCAAAGCCTACCCACAGGGCGACATACTTCCTCTAATGAGACCACACCTCCTCCATCAAAGTCATAACTCGTAACAGTGCCACATCCCTCTATGAACTTTAAAAATTATCATTTTAAGCTTAACATAGCATGTTTATCTTGCAAATAGAAACAGTCACAGCTTGAGAAATTTTGACAGGCTATCTTAGGCATTGGTTTTCCTCAGCTAAAAGATATAAATCTTTCAGTCAATAGTCAGATATAAGTAATGACTTCTACAAGGGCTAAGCAATTTACTTATTTTATATTTGTATTTGGTTTATAAAATAAATTTTTTATTTTATAAACCAAATAAAGAGAACTTCAGGGTTTCTGCCCAATACCAGATCTAAAGCATTTCTAACATCATTTTTATTTCTGTAAGTATCTGTGACTCTACATTTGCCTATATCAGCAAAGATAATTCTTATTTAATCTACTCAACATATGGGGAAGACTCTGACCTCCCAAACAATTTCAGCATCTTTGAGTTTTGGACACATGGCAAGATTACCAGTATGTTATACCAGATGGTTTATTGGATGTTCAAACAAAAGGTGGGCATAATGGGAACTTTGACTAGGAAAGGAAAAACAAGAACCATTTTTTAAACAGATGTCACACAATATGGATCATAAGAACTGTAGGGTCCACAATTCAATTATAATATTGGGTTTATTCTGTTTAAAAGGAAAAATGGGATTACTTTTTTAAACTAATATCAGGTCTGTTCGCTTTTTCTATTATGGCTTTTGGTATAATTATACATTTCCTTTCCTTTTTGCAATAATTTTTAAATTCAGTTTTGAAAAAATATTTACTTAGTTTTATTTTAGGTCAGTTGGTGTGTGCGCTCTCTGTCCACCCAGACCAGAGTTGGTGTCAGATGTCCTGGAACTGAACTGCTGTATGGCTGTGAGATATCAGTGGTGCTCACAAAAACCAAGAAGTACTCTTGACCCCTGAATCATATCTCTAACCCTCAAACTTTCTTTTTGTAAGAATTTCTTTTCTAAGAGATGCAAGTTAATGCCAAAGAAAATGTTAAAGAAATTGAGCAGGAAATGAAGAGTTTGGAACAGTTGAAGATGAAATTAGACCCAGGATTAATGTTGGGTACAATGTGTGTCTGTGCTTATTGGGGTCAAGTAAGACCTCACATTGAGGGACAGTGCACAGTCACCTGATAAAGTATGTTGACCTCTATCTTCTTGAGTCTTCGTCATTACTTCATGAGGTGCAGTTGAGGTGGGAACATAAGTAATAGAGTTTCCTGGTCACTGCCACTCAGCCATGTTTATCTTTGTTTCATTGCCATTTTCTGTGATTTTTCACTCTTCCTATAACTTTTTTCTCTAAATTTTCAATGTGAAGATGCTTATAAATCAGTTAAAATTCCTTACTCACCCATCTTCTTCAAAACACTGTGACTTTACTATTAGAATAGAATTTGAAATACATAAAGTTGTAACAAAATTTCTCTTGATTTTCAAAGCTATGTGCATAGAAATACTAAAAGGGAAGCGTTTAACACAATATTAAAATTATTGGATTATCTTTATTATGATACTTTTCTTTATTATGATACTTCTCAATTATTCACTCACCCCCAAACATTTATTCACATTGTTTGTAACTGTGAGTTCTACTATAACTTCATTTGTCCTATTTGTCTGAAGGAGTGTCCAGTTCAGTGTAAGTTGCCCATTCCTATAAAAGTAGAAGAGGCAGAAACACAAAATCATATTACTGTCCAACACTCATATGCTTGTGTATGGATGGGCAGAGTAAGCTCCAGGGCCCAATCACTGGGAGACCAATTTTGCCAGCCAACACCCATATCCAATGAGAAGAAACAAATGGAGGCAAGATAAGGTCTCAGTGCTGCTTACCCAGTGAATGTGGAAACCTGGGCTAGAAAAGCTATGTTTACTTTGTTCCCAGTAGCATTTCCTGGGGAAGATTTATGACTTCACAGTCCACATTCATGTACTCCCCTTTCTCTTTTCTTTCTAAACTTATCAGTAAGCTCTCCAAGGCCTTATTCCTTCCAAAAGTAGAACTAGTAGAAGGATATTGTACTCTCAGAATTTGCTAAAGCCATCATATGGATCATTACAGCTTCACAATAGCAATTGATTCACTTCAACATTGTTTTCTTCAAAGGAAGATCTGGAGTAAAGGAACATCTAAAGTTCTAGTTGACAAAAATTAGATTCCCAATCAGAAATTCCCAACTTTTTATGTTATTCCCACTCTTATAGAAATGATTTTTCTTGGCGTATAAAATTTCTCCATATAAACCTTCATGGATTCATTACAATCTGGTAAATTCTCCTTTCTCACATGATTCTGTGTGCTGTTAGTGGATTCTGATTTTTCCCTGTAACTGAATGCTTTCCTCTTGTCAAAAGCCATTACCTACCATTATCTCTTTGCAGGAATTGTAGTCTGTTATTTCTTTCTATTTTTAGCTATAGACTTAGAGAATAGTTTTATCACACAAGGAATCTGTGTAAAGGATCAGTTATTGAATGGGGTACAGTAACAAGATTCTATATTTTTGTTTGTTTGTTTGTTTAAACAAATCAGCTTCAGTTGTGGTTAAAAGCAACCTACGTGTTAGAGCTGATGAAGATATTCACCTTTATTGTACAACTTAGATAATTTTCCTATGGGTAATTTTTCTTTCTGTCTCTGTCTCTCTGTCTCTGTCTATCTGTCTGTCTGTCTCTCTGTCTCTATCTGTCTCTGTCTCTGTCTCTCTGTCTCTGTCTCTGTCTTTCTCTCTCTCTCTGTGTGTGTGTGTGTGTGTGTGTTTGTGTTAAGTCAAGATGTCCAGTAGAGTTGTGAATATGTAATCCTTTGCTTCCATACTCCATACTGAGAATTAGAGGTTAATTACATGCTATCTATAGCTTGTCCCCAAAATGGCCAAGTTTATATGTCTCTCCTCATAATTGTCATGTGGATGAAAATTAAATTATAATCTAGGTCAAAAGTCAGTTTGTACACAATATTTTAATTGTCAACTCATCATTTGGTTTCAGGACAGAAGCTTTAGAAACTTTAGACCCTGGAGCTTACTCTGCCCATCCATACACTTTAAAAAAGTGAGACTCAGAGCTACAAGTAGTAAGAATCCAATGTGTCACTGTCTAGTGGAAGCAGATTTTAGAAAGGCAGTGAGGAAAGAGTAGTGCCTTACCTATTGTCCTGACCACAGGCAGTCTCCAAAAGTAAGCACAGAATCAGGAGGTATATGAGTCCTCTGGTCTGGGGGAGAATTTGAAGAAAAGCCATGCTGTAAGAATTGATGCACATGAGCCTTGATGAGTTAAACCTGGATCTCTCCTTTTACTTGCAGAAGGAATACAGTGAAGCAGAAGGGCAGGTCTACCCAGCTAAAGTCATCATGGGCTGGGATCCCTTCCATTGACCCCCCCCCCCCTGTTTGTTTTTCTATAGTAAAAGTCAGTATTCATCTGGAACTTCAAAATGGAGTATAGTGAATAAGAAATTAGATTTTCTTTTTCATCAGTATGAGATTAAAATGTTCATAGATATTCACATGGATCCAATTACATTTTTTTTCTAAACAAGATTTATTTTTATTCATCCTTTGTTTTCTAAACTGCTCTTACTGTGAAGACATGTGAACTTTAATCACTTCTCTTTGTCCTCTGGATTCCATAAAGCCTTACCTCCCTGGTAACTCAGAGAACCTCAACTCAAAAACATTCTGCAGTTGAATAATGACTCAGCATATCATTAATACTCAACTTCCCTGATTAGTGTTCTTAGGTAGAGTGGTTTTCTGTAGGAAATAATGGTCCTATCTTGCATACTGAGCAAATTTTCCTGAAAATTCAAGGCATCTATGTACAAGGAAATCACATGTGAATAAAGGGAGCAAATATATTTGGTATAATTTTAACCATATCATTAGAGAGCAATAACTTGGACAGTATTGCCTCTTGTATACTTGTTCGTTCAGGATCCTTGGGTTCACATTAGCTGTATAGAGAATGTAATTATGAAACATCCAGGAAAATTATTCTCACCTTAATTTGTTGTCCACTTCTCTACTTTCAGTTACTGCTCAGGCTGCTAGGTCTACATGTTCAGGTGTGAAGAGGTGCTAGACTCCATTTTCTTGCAGTCAGTCATGAACCCCTTTTGGGTCCATGCTCCCACTGTTGCACATCCCATTCTTCCTCACCCCCACCCCACCCCCGTCTCCAAGAGGATGTCCCTACTCTTCCCTCCCCACCTCCTGCCAGGGCTCCCCAATCCCTGGGGCCTCACGTTTCTTGAGGGTTAGATGCTTCTTCTCTCACTGAGGCCAGACCAGGCAGTCCTCTGCTGTATGTGTCAGGGACCTCATACCAGCTAGTGTATGCTGCCTGGTAGGTGGCTCAGTGTCTGAGAGATCTCAGGGGTCCAGGTCAGTTGAGACTACTGCTTGTCCTATGGGGTTGCCCTCCTCCTCAGCTTTTCCAGCATTTCTCTAATTAAGCCATGGGGATCCCTGAACTCAGTTCATTGGTTGGGGGTAAGTATCTGCATCTGTCTCAGTCAGCTGCTTGTTTGGGCCTCACAGAGGACAGCCATGCTAGGCTCCTGTCTCTAAGCACACCAAAGCATCAGTAATAGTGTCAGGCCTTGGAGCCTCCCCTTGAGATGGATCCCGATTTGGGCTGGTCACTTGACCTCCTTTCCCTCAGTCGCTTCTCCATTTTTGTCCCTGCAGTTCTTTCAGACAGGAACAATTCTGGATCAGTGTTTTTGACTTTGGGATGGCAATCTCACCCCTCCACTTGATGCCCTGACTTTCTACTGGAAGTGGATTCTACAAGTTCCCTCTCCCCACTCATGGCATTTTAGGTCCCAAGAGTCTTTTACCTCTCAGATCGCTGGTAAATTCTAGAGGATAACCATACCTCCCACTCTTTAAGTTTGTATAATTCCATTCTTTCTGCAGGCCCTCTGGACTTCTTTCCTGTTCCTCACACACCAATACTTGATCATGTTCCCTTTTTCTTCAATTTGTGATCCCCTTCATTTTGCTGCAACACAAAAAATAAACTGAAGGAACTCTTTGAAAATTAGAGCAACCAGGTTATCCATGGATTTGCTTCTCATCGTTGAAATAGGAAACTCTTAGAATCCTATGTTATAAGACAAGATGTTATCCATGAGTGGATTGTTCAGGATACTTTAGAATTCAGACTGTCTACTATTCTATTATTCTCCTTGAGTAGAGTCCTCTGGTTACGAGAGAGGGCCTAGAGCTTAATATGGTTTCCGCAGCATTTTAGTTTTCTTTTATTAATGATACCAATGGATTGGGCAGGGCTACTGCCAAACACCAAGTGCCATGAATGCTATGCATACATATTGAGGGAACTACCCTACTTCCCCTTTTCATATGCTCATTTATCACCTAAAAGGTTTTTCTTAGATTTTTTGGTTGTTTGTCCACCTTATTTCATTTTTCAAAGAATTAGCATTACATTTCATTAAATCCTTGTAATTTTTAAAGTTTCTTTTTCATAAAGATCAGAAAAATGGGAAGAGGAATTCCCTAGACAAGCAGGTCATTCTTCAGTGACTGAGTCTAGGGAACGAAGACCAGGAAATAAGGCAAATTGGATAGAAGATAGAAAAGATCAAAATGTGTGGGATCAGAAGGTCTTGCAAAAGTCACGTCTTCTTATGCCAAGCAACCTTGATTTGAAGCACAACATCTTATATCCTGTTTTTGTGGGGAAGTGGGATGAAGGCAAAAGAACTAATAATATAATGAGAAGAAGTTAGCAAGATGTGAATCAAACAATGTTGCACAGGGGCAACACAGCGTATCTTAAAGCATTTCAGTCTTACCACACAGCAGCTTTGGGACTTCCCACCCCCGCAGTGGGAAGAGTTGGGTTCTCTGAATCTCTCTCTCTCTCTCTCTCTCTCTCTCTCTCTCTCCCTCTCTCTCTGTGTGTGTGTGTGTGTGTGTGACTGTCTCTCTCCACAAACTATTTTTTTTCTACATTGGAGTCCTGACTACAAACTATGCTATTGTAATGATGAGAGACTACTTGTGTGAGTAATCACTCAACATGTGATTTGACTTATGTCCCACTCCATTAGATTGAACTGATACCTGACACTGCTTAGGTGACCAAGAACATGAGACTAGATATCCCAGAGATGATGATTTTATATCTTACTACTTTGTTTTATGTATTTATTAGTTCTAAACATAGGATAGATGGATTATTTATAGTACATATTATGCTGTATAAAAATATTTTTCTTTTTTTATTTATATCATTTAATTTTTTTCTTGCCTTAAGACATAGAGTCATGGCCAGGCAGTGGTGGTGCATGCCTTTAATCCCAGCACTTGGGAGGGAGAGGCAGACAGATTTCTGAATTTGAGGCCACTCTGGTCTACAGAGTGAGTTCCAGGACAGCCAGGGCTATGCAGAGAAACTCTGTCTCAAAAAAATAAGCAAAAACCAACAAAATAAAAGACATAGAGTCCTGTTTTTGAATAAAAGTCCATAGAATAAGTTCTCTTTCTTTGTTGGGTGTTTGTGCAGTTTAGGTATCAAGGTAATTGTGGCTTCATAGAATGAATTGGGTAGTTTTCCTTCTGTTTCTATTTTGTGGAATAATTTGGAGGGAATTGGTATTCGATCTTCTTTGAAGGTCTTATAGAACTCTGTGTTGAACCCATCTGGTCCTGGGATTTCTTTTGGTTGGGAGACAATTAAGAACTGCTTCTATTTCTTTAGGGGTTAGGGGATTGTTTAGATCATTTATATGATCCTGATTTAACTTTGGTTCCTGGTATCTGTCTAGAAAATTGTCCATTTCATTCAGATTTTCCAGTTTGGTGAGGATAGACTTTTGTAGTATGATCTGATGGTTTTTTGAATTTCCTCAGTATCTGTTGTTATATCTCCCTTTTCATTTCTGATTTTGTTGATTTGGATAGTGTCTCTGTGCCCTCTGGTTAGTTTCGCTAAGGGTTTATTTATCTTGTCAAAGAACCAGTTCCTGGTTTGGTTGATTCTTTGTATAGTTCTTTATGTTTCTACTTGGTTGATTTCATCCCTGAGTTTGATTATTTCCTGCTGTCTACACCTCTTGGGTGTATTTGCTTCTTTTTCTTCTAGAGCCTACAGATGTTCTGTCAAACTGTTAGTGTATGCTCGTTCCTGTTTCTTTTTAGAGGCACACAAAGCTATGAGTTTTCCTCTTAGCTTTCATTGTGTGCTATAAATTTGGGTATGTTATGCCTTCATTTTCTTTAAATTCTAAAAAGTCTTTAATTTCTTTCTTTATTTCTTCCTTGGACAAATTATTGTTGAGTAGAATGTTGTTCAATTTCTAAGTGTATGTAGGCTTTCTGTTGTTTTTGCTGTTATTGAAGACCATGGTGATCTGATAGGGTGCATGGGCATTTATAATAGCGAGAAGCAGGAAAGAACAAAGATATCCTTCAACAGAGGAATGGATATAGAAAATGTGGTTCATTTACACAATGGAGTACTACTCAGCTATTAAAAAATTCATGAAATTCTTAGGCAAATGGATGAAACTAGAAAATATCGTCCTGAGTGAGGTAACCAAATCACAAAAGAACACACATGGTATATACTTGCTGATGAGTGAATATTAGTCCCAAAGCTCAGAATACCCAAGATATAACAACTCACAGACCACATGAAGCTCAAGAAGAAGGAAAACCAAAGTGTGGATAAATTTGTTCCTTCTTAGAAGGTGGATCAAAATACCCATGGCTCACAATGGACTGAGCATAGGATCCCCAATGAAGGAGCTAGAGAAAGGACCCAAGGAGCTGAAGAGGTTTGCAGCCCAATAGGAGGAAAAATAATATGTACCAACCAGTACGCCTAGAGCTCCCAGGGACTCAACCACCAACCGCTTGTACACATGGAGGGACCCATGGCTCCAACTACATATGTATCAGAGGATGGCCCTTTCAGACATCAATGAGAGGAGAGGCCATGGGTCCTATGAAGGGTAAGGGAATTTCAGGTCAGGAAAGTTGGGGGGGGTGTTGACAAGCAGGAGGAGGAGGGATGGGATAGGGGGTTTTCAAAGGGGTAATGAGGAAAGGGAAATACCATTTGAAATGTAAATAAAGCAAATATCTAATAAAATAATCTAAAAATAAAAAAGTCCATAAAATAGGCATCAGTGACATTCTAGAGTTTAGATGATAGGCTTCCAGGTTTTCATAGTTCATTATAATCTTGGGTGTAGGTGTGTATTCATCTGTTAAGATTCCTTTCTTTCTCGTGCTTTCAGAACTTTTTATGTATATAGATATTGATATAGATATAAATATAGATATTTATGTTTATAGATATTTTGAAGACTTTTTGACATACACTGACATTGTCACAAAATATCTGTTCTCATGTTTTTTTTACATAATAGTATTATTTCTTTTTATGAATATAAATTTTGAACCACCTCACTCTTATGTGCTTGTTAGTTTATGTGTATGTTTGTTTAGATGGTATATAGCCTATATGTTTTTAATTTCTTCAGGATTTTACATGTAGCCATGTTGATCTTTGTCAAAGACCCTTTTTATTGGTTAACCAGTAGGTGTACTTTTCTTTGGGAAAGATTATTTCTCCTACTCTCAGCATTCCTGAGTTCCTTGTAGTTATTTGTTAGATAAGAAACCTTGTCATCATTTCTTATTCCAAATTAACATGCTGATTGGTTTCCCTCAGTTTCAGGTCATGCTTAATCAGTTACACTGGTGTGACTGATAGGTGTATCTTCTGCCATTTCTGGGAAACAAACTATCAAAGCAAACTCTTTGTTCTTCTGGCACTTAAAATCTTTTTGTTCTCTTTCTTCTTTGATCTCTGAGCCTGAGGTACAGGAAATATGTTATAGATAGATTTATATGCTGGGATCCTATGCCACTGGTCAGTCCTGAAAACATGTACATACAACAAACATTATAGACCCTGTAGGGGGCCATTTATTTATTTAGGAGCCCACATATACACACCACCACCACCACCACCATCATCATCATCACCCCCACCATCAACAGCAACAACATCATTTTCATCATTGTCATCAAAAACAGCAACAATAATAACAACAAAAAAGGAAAATACACCATGAATTTGAAAGAAAGCATGGGGTTTGCAGGGGAAGATTTGGAAGGAGAAAACAGAAGGGGAAATAATATAATTGATTTATAATCTCAAAAAGGAAAAAAAGACAGAAATAAATTTTCATTATCTCCCAAAAGTACTTTCATTTTTTCTTATTTATTCTGATTTATTGGTGGATTGAATCTATTAATGTTTAAAGTTATTCTTTTAAAGATTTATTTATTTATAATATATATTATTATATTACACTGTAACTGTCTTCAGACACACCAGAAGAGGGCATTAGATCTCATTACAGATGGTTGTGAGCCACCATGTGATTGCTGGGATTTGAACTCAGGACCTCTGGAAGAGCAGTCAGTGCTTTCAACCAGACCATCTTTCCAGCTCTGATGATGAGAGCTATTAATGACCAATGATTGCTCATTCTTGATATTTTGATTTTGGTGGTGTTAGTCTCTCTCTCTCTCTCTCTCTCTCTCTCTCTCTCTCTCTCTCTCTCTCTCTCTCTCTGAGTGTGTGTGTGTGTGTGTGTGTGTGTTTCTCTTTTTGTTTTGCTGTGAGGTGATTAATTTCTTGTGTTTTCTCCTTTACTGTGTTTGAGTTTTCCTTCTAACATTCTCCGTAGGGCTCAAGTAATAGAAAGATTTTGTTTAGATTTTGTTTTGTTGTGGAATATCTTGTTTTTCTATCTATGATGATTGAAAGTTTTGCTGAGTATTGTAGTCTGGCCTAACATCTGTGGTCTCTTAGGGTGTCTAAGATATCTCTTCAGGTTTTCCAGGGTTTTAGAGTCTCTGTTGAGAAGTCCATTGTAATTTTCACAGGTTTAAATTTTTTACTTGACATTTCCACTTGCAACTTTTTAATATTCATTTTTGTCATGTACATTCAGCGTTTTGATTACTATTTGGTGGGAGAATTTTCTTTTCTGGTCTAATTTATTTGGTGTTTTGTAAGCTTCTTGTACATTTATAGGAATCTCCTTCTTTAGTTTTGGGAAGGTTTTGTATGATTTTGTTGAAGATATTTTTGTGGGTCCTTGAGATGGGAATCTTCTCCCGTTTTTCTTTCTATTATTCTTCAGTTTGGTCTTTTTATTGTGTCCTAATTATCATGAATAAAATGCCTTAGAAACTTTTTTAGATTTGGCATTTTTCTTTGACTCTTGTATCAAATTATTTTATTGTATCTTCTATGTCTGAATTTCTAGATCCTATCTTTTATATTCTGTTGGTGATGCATGCGTCTGTAGTTTCTATTCTCTTTCTTAGTTTTTCCATCTCCACAGTTTTATTCATTTCTGTCACTTTTTTGATTGTATTTTCCTGTATTTATATTTATTTGTTGCCTCTTTGAAGGCCTCTTCCTGCTCAATTGTATTTTCCTGCATTTCTTTATCGTATTTGCTTATTATTTCCTCTTTCAAGGCCTCTATTATCCTCATAAGATGAGATCTAAGGTCATAATCTTGCTCTTCAAGTGGGTTATGACATCCAGGGCTTGCTGTATTAGGAGAACTGTGTTGTAATGATGCCATATTATACTGGCTTTTGTTGATTGGTTTCTTGTGCTTACCTTTAGCCATCTGTTTGCCTCTGGTTTGGCTGGCCTGGTATTCCCTGGTAGTAGCAGTTGTCTGGGACTGGTTGCACAGGATGCCAGCAAGCCTCCAGGGAGGCAGGCAAAGCTCTGGTTTGGGGGAGTGGACTGCAAATTTATGATTGCAGGTAGAGGACCTGAAGATGGATTACTTTTCTATATCAGTGGAAGATAATAGTATGAATCCTAGCTTTCATTTATTTATATTGATTAATTTTATTGACCTACGTTACCATTCTAGTCTCATACCTCTAGAATAACCTCAGTGTAGTCATGATGGATGTATTAGTCAGGGTTCTCTAGAGTCACAGAACTTATGGGTAGTCTCTATATAGTAAGGGAATTTGTTAGGATGACTTACAGTCTCTAGTCCAACTCCCTAACAATGGTCAGCTGTGAATGGAAGTCCAAGGATCTAGTAGTTGCTCAATCCCACAAACTAATCTTGCTTCTTCCAATGTCCTTATGTAGGTTTCCAGCAGAAAGTGTGGCCCAGATTAAAGGTGTGTACCACCATGCCTGGATCTGGAATTTGCTTTGTCCCAGACGACCTTGAAGTCAGAGATCTCCTTGCCTTAGTCTCCTGGGATTCATAGCCACTATGCCTCAAGGTCTCCATACCATGATCCAGGTTAGAAACTTGTATCTCCCAGCCTCAAGATCTGGATGACAGGTGAGCTTTCCAATTCTGTATTGTAGCTTATTCCAGATATAATCAGGTTGACAACCAGGAAGAGCCATTACAGTGGATGATGTTATTTTGTTCTTGAATTTAGTTTGCCAGTGCTTAGGTGAGAACTTCTCTATCTGCATGTACCATGGAGATTGGTTTGTAACATTATTCATTGGTAATATCTTTATCTGGTTTTGTTATCTGCCAAGGATTTTAGAGATTCTCAGTCTTGAAAGAGACAAAAGTGTAGTGCACAAATGTCTTCACATCATAACTGCTCTCAAACAACTGTATCTGTTACTGGCTTTGATCCTGAATATAATTTGAAGAGAATAAAGTATACCAGAATGAAAACAAAATAAACAAATAATCCTTGTTTGATAAACTGGAGCTTATACATTTTTTCTTCAGGTCTAATGATATCAATAATTAGTCAAGGTAGGAGGGAATGAGAAATGTATATGGTAATAAGAAAAGAATAACAAGAAAAGTATATGTGATAGAGATATGAGATATACTAGAAAAATATATCATTTTAGGTAAAGAAAAGAGATGCATACAATTATCAAAATACATATATAAGTTCAAGTACAGATAAATAATGAAGTAAAAATTAATCATGAATAATAAGGAAATTAAAGTTTCAAATTGGTATAAAAACAAACATTTAAAAAGATCAGTAAGGTAAAATAGAAAATGTTATGCCTGCAAGATGTACTTATTCCCAGCTGGGGAGATTCAGTTGTTTTTTTTTTTTTTTTAATTTTATTTTATTTTATTTTTTTTAATTTACATTCCAAATCATTTCCCCTTTCCCGTTTCCTCCCTCCCCGAAAGTCCCCATAAGCCCCTTTAACCTGCTCTCCCGACTCATCAGCAAATTTGCCTTATTCTGTCTCCAAGTGCCCATATAACATATATATTATATATAAACATATGTTTAAAATCTGGATTATTGCAGTAGCTTTTCAAATCCTTTTCTCCTAAATTCATATTCTTTTAGGATTTACTGAAAAGTCAGACTGATTTTTTAAAATAGAAACTAGAGATTCAGTTTTTTAATTTCCAATTTTTATATATTCATTTTCTCATTTTGAAGTTGTGCAGGATATTAAATTTAAAGCCTCTCAAATCTAGGCAAGCAGTCTACCACTGAAATATGTCCTCATCATGCTTTTGTGCTGTTGTAATATACATATCATTCTCTAAAAGCATAGGGAAGGGGAACTAATCTAAGAAATTCAAATAAATTAGGCCATTGATTTTTTTCCAGAGGGTTCTGTTACTGAAGAGAACTTTTACTGAAATTTCTCCTTCTTATTTCTCTATACCTGGTACTTTGGGGCCTATTAGTAAGTCTGTGCTGGACTTTCTTTGATTAATTGAGTCTCTGATGCAGTGTGAAGATCCTATTTAACTATATTTAACTTTGTCTGTGTTTGGGGTACTGGAAAAAATTCTACCATCAGTTTCCTATAATCCTATAAACAATGCTCTGGCAGTAACCATATTGTTGTGGGGAGATGTGGGTCGGGAGAAGTGGAGGAAGTAGAGTGTCAATGTTCGGATTGCTGGATTGGAACATGGGTGGGTTTGTTCATATTAAGCTTCACTCTCTCTTAGCATAATCTTGGTTTTACATTTCTCCATTTTTAGTGAAGGTTAAGATCTATTGCTTTTAGTATTGTACTAGTGTATCAAATTCTTTGTGTACTTCTTATGACACTGATTCCTTTATCTTCCAGGCAACATCTCAGGAAGAGGGAACAAGAGGAGAAACCAGGAAAGGGGATAACATTTGAAATGTAAATAAAGAAAATATATATATATAAAAAAAGAGTACTGGAATAAGTGACACTGTATCCTTGTTAGAGAGAATATATTAGCCCAGAAAACAGAAAGTAGAAATGTTATCTCTAATCAGTACTTCCAGTTGTGAACAAACTGGAAGATTATAGACATATATAAAGTATTTGACAAAGTAATGTTAGACCATTGTCTAAAAGTTTTGCTGGTTTATAAACCCCCACAGGCAGTGCATCATGGTTTCAGGATCCCTTTTTTTCCAACTTGCATTTGGCATCACTCTAGACACCAAATTTTCCTTACTGCAAGAAAGGAAGAAAGTCAAAGTCACAATATGTAAAATAAGTGGGAGTTCAAATGCACCATAAGCTCTGAATCTTTTTCTGGATAGTAGCTGAAAAGAAGAAAGTTATAGGTCAGATTGTTGATGTACAGCTGGATGTAGTTGAATTGTAATGGGAAAAGAACTTGAAATCTTTTCTGTTCTACTTTGAATTTTTAGTGTTCCTCTGGAAACTGTTGCTCATCCTGACTTGGGTATTTTCTTCTTTTATGCTAAGTGGCACGAACCAGTTCTGACCTCATTCACTATAATTTAAATGTTTGTTATATAACAACTGTTGTAAATGTGTCCTGGAAAAAAAACAGTGTTAATGAAACCTTTGGCCATAAGGCAAATAGAGCAGTAATTCATGGAAAAAAGACGCAAATAGTTCACTTTGAAGATGTAGAAGTTTATTTATCACACAGATATTTTTCAGAGTTAATTTCACTGCAACCTATTTTAACTATAGAAATTAATATATGAAAAGAATATGTATCCCTTCAGGTAGTTTGGTACCATGGATCTATGGGGGACATCTTCCAGTTCATGGAGATACAAGGATTTCACCTGTAACTCTCTCAATATAAGAAGTTACTGGATATATGCGTTCACCATCAGGACATATGTCCTTAGCTGGAACAACTTCTGCTTTGCCTTGTAAGATAGTATTTGCTACAGGAAAGAAAGCATAAGTATTAAAACATGAATTCCACTTAGCTACATCTGCACTCCCTTCTGGGTGTAGTGTACTCTGATTCTTATTCCTATATGCAAGGTATGGTTGCTGTTTGAACTCCCTTCCCTTAGTTTCAGTGTCTTCTGTCTCTCATTTCCTTTCAATTTGTTTTCTCATCACTACAGTCTGTTCCTCCCTTTCTTCCTGCTACAACACACTTTCTTTTATTTTCTTCCAATTCTGACACATCCTGACATTCACTCTTATAGGAAGTATTTCCACTTACCAAAGACTTGAATATCCCAGAAGTAGTTGTTTACAGTACAAATGCAAGCAGTGTAAGTTACTTTAGCAGAAACGTATTTGATATTTGGATTGTCCTCAATACTGATTTTCACCTAAGGAAATAAAGTGAGGAAGGGTTGAATGGTGTAAATATAGAGAAGGCAGCTTAGTATTGACCATTATGGAAAATAAGCGATTCACAGAGCATCATAGTAAGGGAGGAGTATTTCCTTATAGCTGTCAGAATATGGTTTTTGTGACTTAAGTGTCAAATTAGAATTTAGCCCCATTCAGTGTAAGAAGGAAAACCACTGATTGTTGTTGTTGTTTTTGTTGTTGTTGTTATAATGAATGACTGAAATTCAAAAGGTTTTCTTAGAACTTGTGAGATATTACATGTTTCTGTCTAATGGAGTAAAGCTGAATGCTTCTGTTTGTTTTGTATTTTGAGGGTGGGGTGGCTGGGAATGTTTACCTCCAGTAGTAGTCCAAACCATGGACATCTCCTTGGCTTTTGTTGATAACTCAGGTCACAGACATTAACACAGACACCTGGTGCAGCAGAACCATGGACTTGGACATGGCTCTTAACAGCAGCCAGGGCCAGGAATTCACCATGGACTCCCCATATCTGCCTGGTCCTCATCACCACTAAGTTTCCAGTTTGAGGGGTAGATTTACTTCAGTAACTTAAGGGCCAAAGAATACTGTTGTTGTATTATATTTAGGACAGTAGTAGCTTTTCATCTACTCTGAGGATGAAGATCTCAAAATCAGAGTCAAATGGGAGTGAACAAACCTTTCAAGAAGCAAGGAGGGTTTTAAGGGAGGAGAAACAACATTTCTACTCTGCCATGGTGAAATGAGTGTGCAAAAGGTTATATGCAGATAGTTTATAATCCAAACTCTCTGACTTTAGTTGTCTAGCTTTGAGATGCTGTGCGTGTTACACTGATATTTGTCCTGTCATTGTGTGATGAGAGTATTGATACCTAATCTTTGCATGGGTTTTTCAGTCTTTGTGCTTTCTGGGTCAAAGGTATCATTTTAGACTTTAAATAACATGTTTATTGTATAAATAGTTTCTGTTTGAAAATTATTAGATAACTAGTATTTAGACATTGTTTTGCATTAGTCCCATAATTTAGTCAATGGTCAGATATCAGAAATTACTTCTAAATGGGTTAAGCAATCTACTGTGTTAAAAATCTGAAAACAGAGAACTTTAGGGCATCTGACAACACTAGAACCAAAAGTATTTCTAGCATCAGTTTTGTTTGAGTATCAGAGACAGTTAAATTTTCCTTCTTTTTAGAATGATTCTTTAGCTCAATTTTGAAACGGATTCATGTGTTTGAGGGGGTATGGATATTTAATGTTCACAAAGACTAGAAGATTTGTCAGATACCCTGGTTCAGGAGTTAAGAGCACTTGCTATTCTTTCTGAGTACCCCAGGTGGTTCACAGCCATGCATGAGTCCAGTTCCAGTGTAGTCACTCTGAAACTGCAGCTACTGCTCTTAGCCCATGAACCATATCTCCAACTCTCAAAATTTTTGGTACTTCTTTTCTAAGAAATAAAGTACATGTTTGAAGAATTGTTAAGGAAATTGAGCAGGAGATGAAGAGTTGGGAACAATTGAAGAAGAAAGTAGACCTAGAAATACAGGTGGAGACAATGTGGTTTCTCTGCTTACTGGGGGCAAAATAGGCCCTCACATTGAGGGACAGTGCACAGTCACCTCATTCCTATATTTCTTACACCTGCCAAAGCATGTTGATCTGTATCTGCTTAAATCTCCATCATTAATACATGGTATGGAGTCAAGAGGTGGGTGGAGGTATGAATGTAAGTTTATAAGTGTTTCCTGGTCACTGCTACTCAATCATATTTATCTTTAATTTATTGGCATTTTTCTTGATTTTTCACTCACCCCATAAATTTTCACTCTAAAATTTTATCTAGTTTCTTTGGGAAGTTGCTTATTCCTGTCTCACCAATATCCTCTACAACCCTATCACTTCACTTTTAGAATAAAATTTGTAACATGTACATTTACAACACAATTTCACTTAGTTTCAAATCTATGTACACAGAAAACATAAAAGGGCAACATTTAGCACAATATTAAATCACTGAAATTTCTTTATCATAATACTTCACTTTCATGTTAGCTCTTAATTATTCACTTACCACCATGCATCTATCCACTCTATTTATAACTGTGAGTGTTACTGTAAATTCATTTGCCTCGTTTGTTGAATATACTTTCAAATTTAGTGAAAGCAGATTGTTCCTGTATCAGTAGAAAAACAGAAACACAAAATCACACAAAAGTCAAAGACTCGGGTGTTCTTGTATGGACAGGCAGACAGAGTTCTAGGGGTCAAGCGCCAGGAAGATGCTTGTAAAGTTCAAGACTTTACTCTGGAAGGACCCACTGCATGTGATTTCTCCCAAAGTATTCCATGTTTCTAGCCAACACACACATCCAACATGAGGAAACAAATGAAGATCAGAATAGAAGGTTGAAGTCCTAGTCACTGGGTGTGAGAGCTGGACTGGCAAAGCTACATTCTCTTTTCTGTCATTACTCATCATTCCAGGTTAGAGACTTACATACGACTTTACAGTTTACCTTGGTACACTCACCTTTCTGTTTTCCTTCTACAATTATCTATAAATCCTCCAAAGTTCTCTTCCTTTTAAAAGCAGAACTTGAAGAAGAATAGTATATCCCCCAAATCTGCTAAATACAAGTGGGTAAATATGTCTTTACAGGAACAATTAGTTTACCTCACTATTTTCTACTCAGCTCACTGTTCTTTAAGGCTTAAAGTAGGAAACATTAAAACTTCTAATTGTCAAAAGTTAGATTCCCAAATCAAATGATCTTGGTGCCATTCTCCTTATTTTCTAGTCCTCCACCTCTTAAGAAATGTTTTTCCATAGCAAGTAAAATTTCCCTGTCTAAACTTCCATGGATTCTCTACCATTTGATAGCTTCTTCTTTCTCAGATGATTCTGTGTACTGCTAGAGGACTCTGATTTCTCCCTGTAAATCAATGCTTTCTTATTTTTAAAAGTCATAAAACCAAATACATACCATTTTCTCCTTATATTAATTGGAATCTGATATTTCTTTCCCACTTTAGTTATAAACTTAGACAATGTATTTATCACACAAGAAATCTCATGCAAAGAAATGGGTCTAAAAAGAGCAGGATACAATGTAACATTTCTGCATTTCTTTCCTTCGTTGAAACAAATCTACTCTAGGTGTGGTTAACAGTGCCCAGCATATCAGAATTGATGAAGACATAGCATTCATTGAACAATTTAGATAATTTTTCTATGGATAATTTGTTAATTTTGTTTCTGTTATTTGAGACAAGATATTCCACTCTCCATCATCTGGGAGTCTTGAACATTCAGTTCTTTGCTTTCATACACCAACTTTAGAATTAGACATCAATTATATTATATCCATAACTGATCCCAAAAATATGAGACAAGCTCACCTCTCTTCTCATATTATCATGTTGATGAAAGTGATGATTGTATAATCTACATAGAAAAGTCAGTTTGAACAAAGTCTTTAAATTATCACCCAGCCATTGGTATCAGGATATGGGCTTGAGAAGCTGCGCATTGTCTCAGAGTTTAGAAAAGTGATATCAGAACCACAAATCCCAAGAATCCAATATGTTCCCCCTTCAAGTAGGAACATATTTCTTGGAAGGTGGTGAAGAAAAAGTAGTGCCTTACCTATTGTCCTGACCAGAGGTGATCTCTAGAATTAAACACAAAATCAGGGTATGTATAACAGCTTGGGGCTGGTAGAGAATTTGAAGAGAAGCCATGTTGTAAGCTTTGACACTTGTGAGCCTTGTCCATCTGAAACCCAGATGTCTCCTTTTATTTGCAGCAGGAATACAGTGAAACAGATGGGCAGGTCTACTCAGCTAATGGCATAATATGTTATGATCCTTCCCACTAACGCCCTGTTTGTTCTTCTGTAACAAGGGTGAGTATCCAGCTGGAACTTCAGAATGGATCATATTTAGTAACAAATGATATTTCCTTCTTTGTCAGTATGAGATTAGAATATTCTTAGATTATCAGGATGGACCCAGGTCCAATTATTCTAAGCAACATCTGTTCTTTTTTAACCTTTGGTTCCTAACTTGCTCTTACTGTGGAGATATATAAACTTCAATCACCTCTCTTTTTCTTCTGGGTACCATGCCTCACCTCCCTGATAACCCAGAGAACATACACTCAAACCTATTCTACAGTTGATTAATGACTCAGCATATGGTTATTACTCAATTCCCCTATTTAGGGTTCTTAGGTACAGTGATAGCACGCAGAGAAGGTTTCTGAAAAATCCAAGGAATATATTTAGAACAAGTCACATGTGACTAGGGGGTACAGATATAGTTTATATAGTTTTAACCATATTATCAGTGAGGGAGATCTTGGATAACTTCACTTCATATGTCTTAGTAAGGATTTGTATTCCTGCACAAAATATTATGACCAAGAAGCAAGTTGGGGACGAAAGGGTTTATTCAGCTTTCACTTCCACATTGCTGTTCATCACCAAAGGAAATCAGGACAAGGACTCACACAGGATAGGAACATGGAAGAAGGAATGGATGCAGAAGTTATGGAAGAATACTGCTTGCCAGTTTTGCTTCCCCTAACTTGCTCAGCTTACTTTCTTACAGAAGGCAAGATGGCCAGGGATGGCACCACCCACAATGGGCTAGGCCCTCCCCCTTGATCACTAATTGAGAAAATGCCTTACAGTTGGATCTCACGGAGGCATTTCCTCAAGGGAGGCTCTTTTCTCTGTGATAGTCCAACTTGTGTCAAGTTGACACAAAAAAACCAGCCAGTACAGTATGTATTGATTCTTCCATGAGACTTGGGTTCACAGTAACTGTGTAGGGTGACAAATGCAGAAACTTCCAGAAAACTTCTTGTCATCCTATTTCTATGCTCTCTAGCTTCAGTTACTGCTCACCTTGCTTTGTCTTTGAGTGTGGGGAGGTCAGAGGTGGAGAAAAATGCCAGACTTCATTTTCAAAGAGAAACTATGATGATTTCCATTGAACTGCAAGTTAATATGCAAGCTGATGAAAGTCTTGGAGAGTTAGAGTAACCAAAGGATTCATTGTTTTTGCCCACTTGCCATTGCAGTAGGAGAGTTTTGGTATCCCTGATAGACGGTAAGGTGTTACCTAATAGTAGATGGATCGAATAACTCAGAATTCAGCATGTCTATTCTTCCGTATTTCTCCTTGGGACATAGTACCTAGGTTAAAAGATCCAGAGATGTTTTATTGTGTTAGGTGGCATCTGTTCCATATATTATTTATTTTATTAGTGTTGGCTTTGGGCTGGGAGTGGCTAGTGTCAAACACCATATGCCATGCTGCCCTAGTTTTTTTTCCCTCTTGAATAAGCCCATTAAATGAACTACCTCACTTCTCCTTCCCTTACATTCATTTGTTGTGTAAATATTTTAAGTCTTCTTCTTCTTCCTATAACTTTGCTGTTTGTAAACCTTAAACAGGTCAAATAATTAGCACTATATTTCATTGATTCCTTGTAATTTTTAAAGTTTCTTTTGCATGCAGTTCAGGAAATTGGGGAGGATTATATCATGAACAAGTAGGTAGTTGTTTAGTGATTGGATCCTGGGAAAAAGTACCAGTAGGTCAGAAGACAAGGAGGATAAAAGATAGAAGAGGTTAAAAATTTGGGATCAGAAGGTCTTGCAAAAGTTACCTTATTTGAAGCAACACTATTATAAAGTACAGCATCTTATATACTTTTTTCTGGAGGGAAATATGATGACATCAGCAGAAGCCATCATATAATGGGAAAAAATCAGAAAGAAGCTAATCAAACAACATTGTCCCAGGAGAACACAGAATATATTAAGAATATTATAGGATGAGCTTTGGGACATATAGCCATAGCACTCTACAATCGAAAGAGTTGCGTTCTCAAGAGCCCTGTATGTACATCAACGCCTCATGGAAGAGCTCCCAAAGCCCTGCCAAGTATGTTCCTGGTTTTGAGAAGGAGGTATGTTCCTTCCTGGTACAACAGGGCCTCAGAAAAAAAGCCTTTTTTTTTATCAGAGCTGCTCTCAACATCGGATAAGATAGAGTAACTGAAGGTGAAACATAATCAAAGTATGGTATGTACTTATATAGAAAAGTGTGTCACCTTATTCATCTTCAGTAACTATTCTTCAACAATGACAAATAATAGCTTAGCCTCTAAGCATATCAGCATATGATAAGGGAGGGAATGTGGGGAAAAGATAACTAAAATTAAGGACTATTTTAGGGGTAGTAAAGAAACTTATTATAGCCAAAACTCTGTAAAGTGTATGCAAAAGGGAAAACATTCCAAATCAAATACAAAAATAACTGGGGAGGCAGAGCCCCAAATGTCCATCCACTGTTACAAAATAAAGCTTCCTGTACCAGGATTTGGTTAAAGCTAATTGATTTGATGGCCTAAGAAATCCAATGGTAATCCCCAAACAACTCAAAGCCCCATTAGAAGTCAAGCTAGGGTCTACATAGAGATTTCACACCTACATTCTAGTGCCTGTCCTTCAGAAAATTATTGTTCAGCTACCAAAGGACAAACATAAACACCAAACCAGCCACAAACCATCTTTTCTTCAGTGGAGTCCTGCCAACAAAATATGTTAACATGATGGTGACACATAGCTTTTCAGAGTAACTACACAATATCAGATTTGGCTTAACTCTATGGCTCTCCATGAGATAGAGCTTGACACTACATAAGTGAACAAGAACCTAAGCCTGGGGAACTAGGGTAAAACCAAATATTACTGTTCTAAAAATAATGAAAACAAAATATAGCAATAAAATTACTTCTAATGACACTCTGTTACACTCACAGATAGGTAGGTACCTTACTCAAACATTATCTAAGAAGTTTTACTACTGTAGCACATGGAAACAGATACAGAGATGCATGGCAAGATAATATACAGAGAGTGAGAGACCTTGGAACACTCTGGCCTAAAACAGATGTCTTCATCAAATCTCTCCCCTTATGTTTCAAGGAAATGAACTTGAGGAGGAGGGTGCACTGGAGAAATGGTTAACAGAGTGGCAGCCAGGTGAGATGGCCCAGTGGGAGCCCTGTGGCTCCGTCGGTTGCCAGAACTAGGGTGGGAATGTGCCAGTTGATTTTTTTTAATATTTCCCTCAACAGAGGGTCAAAAATTGATGCTGTTGTAGTTATTTGTATTTTGTTTATAACACAGAACAGTAATTGTTGCTTTTATTTCTTCAAATAAAGGGATTAGATGAGAGCCATAGCCAAGCTGTGTATTTACTGCTTGGGCTGAGCTCAGAGTGTCTCTTTCTCTCTTCTGACTATTCCTAGACCTAGGTATGGAAGCTTCTAGCCTTCATGCAATTGAACCTTTCAAGCTGACTGATTCTATCCAGCTATTCTCAGCTTTTGCCTGAATTGCTCTGCTTGACCTCATAATAACTTTGGCAATATGCTCTAATCTTGTTGCTACTTATTTCCTAATTGTTCTGTCTTCACCTGTGTCTAGCTTGTTCTCTCTTTAACCTGTCTCTGCAAAATTGACATGGTATAACTGCTATGCCCAATACCCCTTTCTCTTCTCTCACTGCTCTTAACAAAGAAGCCTCACTTCCTTGTGCTATTTTCATGTGAGTTGGATGAATCCTATCTCTGACTCATTCTGTCAAATGTTTCTGATTCATCATTTCATCTGCTCCTCAATTAGGTGTCACTTTCACAAGGCTGCTTCCCTCTACAAACTAACCTTATGTTCACTATTAAGGATTAAAGGTATGTACTAAGGGTGGTGTGTATTCAAGCCAGATCATACTGTCATCCAGGGAATGTCTTCATTTGGAGTGATCATAAAGATTTAGAAGGTATTTAGATATGATCCCTTGCCAGAAAAGCCAAGTTGCTGGATTAAAATACCCAAGTCTTATAATATAATAGAGGGTTTTGATGTCTGGCTCTGTGTTTTATCTCCTGAGAGTGATTCTGAGAATCTTTGGGGTATTCATCTTCACAATGCAATCCATGGACCTTCTTCACCAATTCATGAAAATGACATCAAGGTTAGCAATATGATTTGCTGTTCATCGAGCAGATCTGTTTAAAATAAATAACAGTCCATAAAACTCAGAAGTAGATGTGTTCTGAATGTGTTATAAAAGAGCAATACTTATACTAGTATTTCATTGATTTTTCATTTGCAGAACCTCACATGGCAAGAAAGTGGTGAGCACCATAGAAGCAAGCCTGGTGAAGAAGGGGGAGAAGGATGGTGGAATATTGACCACATTATAGCATGTGTGAGGCACAAATATTTGCACTAGTGTGTGATTGTAAATTCCATTCAATGTGAGCATGAAGGACAATTATCTACCTTTTCTAAATATAGGTATATAACTCAATTTGTGTTAATGCATTTATCATATTTTAATATTCTATGCAATAGAATATTCACCTTGGGCAGAATTCTCTTCAAGCCAGTTCTGCACATAGTTTAGTCCATGATTGATGTAGTAAAACACAGTAGTAGATTATTGTTTTGTTCTGTTTTGTTTTGTCTTTATGAAGGTAACAAGATTGGTGGTAGCCCTCTACTCAGTTCAGATAATAGTTCCAAATATCTTAATTCAGAAAACCTCAAGGAATGTGCAGAAAGTAAAGTATCAATGGTGTAGTTTTTGTTACCTTACATTGGGGGAATGAGGGCAACTATATGAGTTTCCTAAAGGTTAGGGATCTAAGATTAAAAAATACACTGTACAGATAAAAATAATGCATGAATTTAGCCAATGTGCCTCTCTGTGTCTTCTTTTACTTATTTATCAATCTAACTTCAGTAGCTTTGGCATGAGTTTGTTTAATCACCCTATAGTATTGTTTCTTTTAATCTGTAGAAAATAGTGCTATTGTCATTTTTCTCTAGGCTTTGCATTGATTTATTTTATAGAACTTGGCAGTTTAGAGTTAATCCTGAACTGCTTAATGAGTGGGAGAGAATTTCATACCTATGCTCTTCCATTTTATCTCTAGGAGTATTTATTCATATCTCAGGAAAATTATTTGTCTATAATAACAAGCAAAGCCCACGTAATTTAAAGTTCTATTGCTTTGCTAGCACTTATAGTTAGCAAAGTTGGGCATGCACGTTGTCAATCTGGAGATCTGAGGGCAGCAGAGAAAGCACAAAGAGGAGCCTCCAGGTCACTAGGAGAGATCTGTAAGCACATCACCTATATAAGAAAACAGATAGTAGAAGACACACAAATATAACCCAGAGGTGAAGCTCTGATATAGTTTGATCTTATAATTGTATAATTCATACAATATAGTTAGAAATGTATTGGTAGTTCCATTTTTTCATTGCTGTGCTAAAATAGCACAACCAAAAGGAACTTCAGGAACCATTTATTTATATTTACAGCTCCAGAGAGAAAAGTCCATCATAATAATGGTGTGGAGGTGTTACAGGAACTTTCCTGTAACATTGCATCAGGGCAGAGAGGGTCTGTGATTGGACAAGGAAAATGGGGGATGGAGCTAGGAGTTGGAGAGGAAGGGCGTGGGGAGAGTGTCAGGGCAGGAGTAGATGAATCATGGCTCGTGACATTTTTCTGTGTGTTTTGTAAGGTTAGAAATATTGGGATAAGACTTTTATCATTGTCAATTGGCATCTTGTAATTGTGATTATAATATGCATAAATCTAATTGGCTAACTAATTAAGCATTAAGAGTCATGTTTCTACCTGGTAATCGAGGGGTGGGAGCTGGGAAGAGAGCAGGCCTGCAGATCGGGAGCTAGGGTCATGTGGTATGGGACCCCGCTGGGACATAGTGTTATAAACTGTCAGTGCTATTACTACAGAACAGTTGCCCAGGCGCAGGAGACCTGAGGGCCTGGCATGAGCTCTGCACTCTGCTGGTTGCTTGCTTTGCCGATGTTTCCGGTTCATTTTTAAATATTTCCCGCAACATGGCGGCATGGCAGCAAGTGGTGGTGGCATGGCGACAAGAGCTCAAAGGTGAACTTGGAAGTGGGGAAAAGCTATAATCTCCTAAAGCCCACCCTCATCCATGTACTTCCTTCAGCCAGGCTTTACTTGCTAAAAGTTCCAGTAATACCTCCCAAAAGCACCACCAGATAGGGACTAACTGTTCCAATATGGGAATCTATGGGCAACATTTCTCAACTTACTTTGTCTATTTATTATATTTATTTAAGCATAACGATAATAAGAAAGTTAAATTTATTTTCCTGTTGTGGAAATGGGGAGATGGAGCAAATAACTTGGAGCACACAGAAATGTAGCTGGTAGGATGTCTAACATAGTCACTGAGTTGGATGTTCATGTTAAGTTATGTAACAAAGGCACCTCCTCTGTTCCTCTGCCGCTGAATATCAGCCAGATTCTTGTGGTGCTGAGAAATTCTTGTATTGTTGAAGTAAGAGTACAGTCAAGTTCTCAGAAGCGATGTCCAACCTAGGCTTGCAAACTAGTAAGGTGGGCTTAACTGGCACTACATCCTCTTTGCAGGCCAAGTACCAAAATCTCCTGAGTAGTTTTGGGTTACCCCTGTGAGTTAAATCTTCTTGTGCTCTATTTTATGTGTCTATGATTTACATTTATGTGTATCTGTCAGTGGCTGTGCTCACCTGTGCATATATGTTTGGAGTCCAGAGTTAGACTACAAGTATCTTAATCTATTGTTTTTCACATTCTTTTTTGAACTAAATTGGACAGTGAGACTAGAGCTCCCTCCTTTATCAAGATTGGCTATCACCAGGCTCCTGGAATCAGAATGTCTTGTCCTTGCAAACCTGTGTTGGGGCTGCAGGTACACTTAACTACTCTCAATGTTTTAAATGCATGCTGAGGATCAAATCCAAGCCCACAAGCCTGTGCTGTAAGTGAAGGAAAAAATAAATAAAAAGTAAAGACCTGACTGCTCCTAGGTATGATGGAGCAGTAATATTGTAGATGAAATGGAGAGTTTAGCCAGAGCAGTGGCATTGAGGGTACAGGGGAGAAAGTAGAGTGAACAAAACTGTGGACCCAGCCATGTGAAAAGAGGTGGGAGAAGAGACACAAGAGTTAGTAGAGTAAAGGTTAGATGAAAGGGTGTAGAATCCAATATGGCTAGATTATATAGGGAAGGGCAACTGGGAGAAGAGCAGCCCAGACTCTGGGCTGGAGAAGTTTAAGGTGGGGGACATGGTATGCCACCTGTACCTTGTAACAGCTAGGGATTGAGGTATGCTGGGAGAATCTGGTTTTTAGGTCCATTTTGATATGTCCTATTGTCCTAGGTTTGAGACCTAACGGTAAGTAAGCATCTTATCCACTGAGCCATCTCTCCAGACTTGACTTATTTTTATGTTAAGGTTTGACGTACATGTAGCAGTTTTTCTTCCTTTGCCAGCTTCCTCTTATTTACATCAGCATTGGGGAGGACTATGATGAGCGGGTGCTGCTATCTCTTTCCACAGCGATCCTCAAGTCAGTGATGGCTTGATTCGATGGGGAATTGATTACCCAGCAAGAGCTGGTATCCAGTCAGGTGAGCGATGACCTCACAGAGCGAGCAGCAATATTTGGGCTCATCCTGGATTCGGTGTCCTTGATACATTCTTCGGGAAGAGTTCACAGAGGCAGTAGAAGCCAAATATGTGGCTCAGGAGGAAGTGAAGAGAGACAGATTTGTGGTGGGAAAGTCTATCTTCTCTCCTGTAGGCTGAACAGCAGAAGAAGGCAGCCATCATCTCTCCTGGGGATGACTCCAAGGCAGCTGAGCTGATTTCCAACTCACTGGCCACAGCAGGTGATGGCCTGATTGAGTTGCAAAAGCTGGAAGCTGCTGAAGAGATTGCATACCAGCTCTCAGAACATCACCTACCTGCCAGTAGGGCAGTCCTTGCTCCTCCAGCTTCTCCAAGTGAGACCAGTTGGACCACAGCCTCCATTATTCTGAATGACACCTTCCTTCCTTCTGCCTCATTCCAGAAATCACTGTGAAATTTAATGAGTGGTTTAAAGTGAAGGAAATAAAAGTAGAATCACTTAAAAAATAAAAACCCAAAATAAATAAAAAAACCCAAAACAACAAAAAAAGGATGTGTGCTGCTTTTCGGTTTTGGACGTGCTATCTATCACACAGTGGATATATTAAGTGTATATTTCTATAAGTATATATTAAATCTAAACAGATACAAGGAATGTGTTGCTCTCATTCATGAAGATGGACAGTTTATCTTTCTGTTTATGGAATTTATTAGTGCTTTTCTTTTTTATTTAAAGATGAACCACACACTTCTTCAAAACAGACCCAATATATCCACTTTGTTCTTCACAAAATAGAAATAAGTCACCTTCTTCTCTTACTTTTAATGAGCTGTATCTCCTCAGCTACTATAGATGGACTGTTTTTATCTATCCATTTTAATATTTGTTAACTACATTACTAAACATTGTACCTGAAAACATCCAATTTGATGTCAAATTGTTTAATAATCACTTGATCATGCTGACATAAATAAAGTTTCCATTTTGTAGAACTTGACGAATAAATTATTGCTAAGATAAAATATACTGAAGAAAAGATAACTCACATCAGTGCCTTTTTTTATTGTCAGCACTACATACCAGGATCACATAAATTTAAACAGAAAATTTAATTTTGGTTCACACTTCTAGCATCTTAGAATAACATGGCATATTTGGCAATGGCCTTCTCAAAGGTTCAACAAGTACTGGTCAAAGAGAGGTGGATAATTTCCAAGAGCCAGAGGATCAGTGAGGTTGCTGTGAGACTATATTTTATAGGAATGTCAGCAACATGGTTGCCTAACCACGAGAGGGAAAAAGACAAGAGACATCCTAAATGGATGGGGGAAAGTCCATGAGCTCTTCCATATTTATACAGGCTATTCATTAGTATGACAATTTCCTTTTTTAATGAGGAGAATATTTTAATACCATAGAATTACATGGAAACTGTACAACTTGGTTGTTCTCTGGCATAAGAAGCAACAGACATACTGTAGACATTTGTCTAGGTACCTGTACATTGCAGGTTTGAAAGGGCTACATTCATAGAAAATTTTAGGTATTTAATAGGCTGGGGCATTACATTTTGTAAAACCTAAATCTAAGAAAATCATTGGATTGCAAAATTAAGGTAAGCCTTAATTTTGGTTTACTGTTTTCAGGAATGTTGTATTTAACTATACTTATTCAATAGATAGAAAAGAGTCCAATACTGAGTAATGTTAAGGGGAAAGTGGGATTTCTACAGAAGGCTTGAACTTTTACATAAACATACCTGAGTTATTCCATTTTATCTGACAGATCTTGTAGATGAATAGACATGCTACAAATTAGTGATATTAGCTACACTTTAGAAAAGACAGGATGAAGGTTGCAGACTTGACCAATGGGTTTCTGGAATAATATCATTCCATTTACATTAAAGAACTATTTTATAGAAAAGAGAAGTTTGCTGCATACTTCCCTACAAATATCTAATACCACAAGAAACAAAGGGCTGTGGGCACATACTGCATATCATGAGTTTCATAGGCAGAGCCACAAATTAAAAATTTCATGGAAAAAATATTAGATTGTTATATAGTGGAATTAGTATAGTAAAATTTGACTCAGCCTGGGCTTCAAGTTTTAAGATACAGAAAGTTTAAAAATGAAAATATTTTCAAATGAGAAAAAAGTTTAAAAGGTAGATTTGTCCTTTAGTAAATATTGTTTCAAAATATGACTTGAAATGAATTAGAACAAAGCCAGAAAGTCAAGTTATGCTTCAAGAATACTACATATATATAATATATATGATAAAAACATATATATATAATTATATTTACTACAATTAAATGCTATTAATTATTTTCTTTTTTTTAAATTTTTTATTTATTTATTTATTTATTTTATTTTATTTTTTTAATTTACATTCCAAATCACTTCCCCTTTCCCGTTTCCTCCCTCCCCAAAAGTCCCATAAGCCCCCTTCCCTCCCTCTTTTCTCCATTCAACCACCTCTCGTTACTCTGTCCTGGCGTTCCCCTACATCCAGTCTTTCCAGGACCAGGGGTCTCTCCTTCCATCTTCTTAGAAATCTATTGATATGCGGATTGTGTCTAGGGTATTCCGAGATTCTGGGTCAATATCCCCTTATCAGTGACTGCATACCATGTGTGTTCTTTTGTGATTGGGTTACCTCACTAAGGATGATATTTTCAAGATCTGACCATTTGCCTAGGAATTTCGTGAATTCATTGTTTTTAATTGCAGAGTAGTATTCCATTGTGTAGATATACCTCATCTTCTGAATCCATTCCTCCGTTGAGGGACATCTGGGTTCTTTCCAGCTTCTGGCTATTATAAATAAGGCTGCTATGAACATAGTGGAGCATGTGACCTTATTGCATGCAGGTAAAGCCTCTGGGTATATGCCCAGGAGTGGTATAGCCGGATCCTCCGGGAGTGTCATGCCCAGTTTTCTGAGGAACCGCCAGACTGATTTCCAGAGTGGTTATACCAGCCTGCAATCCCACCAGCAGTGGAGGAGTGTTCCTCTTTCTCCACATCCTCGCCAACAACTGCTGTCTCCTGTGTTTTTGACCTTAGCCATCCTGACTGGTGTGAGATGGAATCTCAGGGTTGTTTTGATTTGCATTTCCCTAATGACTAAGGATGATGAACATATCTTTAGGTGCTTCTCAGCCATTAGATATTCTTCAGGTGAGAACTCTTTGTTTAGCTCTGTACCCCATTTTTAATAGGGTTACTTGCCTCTCTGGAGTTTAACTTCTTGAGTTCTTTGTATATATTGGATCTTTGACAAAGGAGCTAAAACCATCCAGTGGAAAAAAGATAGCCTTTTCAACAAATGGTGCTGGCTCAGCTGGAGGTCAACATGCAGAAGAATGCAAATTGACTCATTCTTATCTCCTTGCCCTAAGCTCAATTCTAAGTGGATCAAAATCTCCACATAAAACCAAACACACTGAAACTAATAGAAGGGAAACTAGGGAAGAACCTTGAACATATGGGCACAGGGGAGAATTTCCTGAACAGAACTCCAATAGCTTATGCTCTAAGATCAAGAATAGACAAATGGGACTTCATTAAATTACAAAGTTTTGCAAGGCAAAAGACACTGTCAAAAAGATAAAGCGGCAACCAACTAACTGGGAAATGATCTTTACCAACCTTACATCCGACAGAGGGCTAATATCCAATATATACAAAGAACTCAAATTGCCTTTTAAATGTGGCTTTCTGAGCTTTCTAAAGCAAATACAAAATTGAAGCTACAGCTTATGAAAATAACAATAGACAGAACACCAAAACTAAATGACAATTGCAATCCTGGGAAATAATAACTTTATTTAGAAAGATAATAACCTCCCCAACCAAGACATAGACTAAAGAGTTGTACATGGGTAGTGTCTGATTTGGATGATGAAAAGCAAGATACCAGAAAAATGTATCCACAAGAGCATTTTAAAAGGAAACAGGGCTTTGTCTCCTCTTCAAGAATGTAAATAATAACAAGAAATAATACCTTCAGAAAGATGTATAGGCTTTAGTTATCTTATTTTACATGTACAGTTGGTGTTAGTATACCAATAAAATCTCAAATGATATTTTTGAACAAACTACTTTCTCTTCCCTGAATTCTGATCCTCATTTAGAACATGGGCTTTGAAGGGGTGAATAAATTTTTTTGTCCAGATATGCTCAGTCTGTTCCAACTCTGAACCTTCTTGTAGCATCCTCTCCAACCTTCCACTTAACCATGCCCAGGACCAGAGAGCATATCTTCAGAAATATCCTGCCTTTTGTGCTTTGGATTCTCGAGGCTACTATTCTATCTGCCAAATTTCCTTAACCTACTTTGGACACTTGCTCATATTGTATTTCTATCAAAAATCAGTAGTAGGTCCACTGTGAGGAAGCAATTCACGCTCACCTTCATTTATAGCCAGTTTCATTTGCTATGCATGAGTTCCATAGACAAAGCTGTATGCAGTGCTTGAGATAGTCATAGGTTCTTGTTTCTAACTGGTTGAGATAAGCAATAGAATGTAGCACAGTGCTATAGTTCATGGTGAGGACCGCAAACTGTCCCTGACTTCCTTGGATTCAAATCACTCCCATCTCCTGGGATTTGGATGTGGAACTCCTTGCAAAAGTAATTTATTCCCTTGATGTAATTGTCATTTCCAGGGCTTATTGCCTCAGTCTGTTAACCTAAGCCTCTGTACAATCTCATCTAGGCCTAGAATTCTTTCAGCGACTGAGACTGACAAATAAATCTTTCTTGTCCTTTATGCACCCTAGAACATAGGTTCAAGCCAGCTGTTCTGGTGCAAACTCCCCTTCAAGCTGAATGATACAATCTGATTTCCCTTTTGGCCTCTGACTAAATTGTTCAGCTTGAACCCATACTACCTTCTATACTTATGTTCTAAGCTTCTGGCTTCTTCTCATTGTCTAGCTCATTCTGTCTTTGCCTGAGTGTACATTGTTCTTTATCTGCAACATCTCCTTACACAATTGTCCCAGTAAAGCTGCCTCTCTCTGTCTGTCTCTGTCTCTGTCTCTGTCTCTGGGTCTCTCTCTCTCTCTCTCTCTCTCTCTCCTTCTCGTCTTTTTCTGTGTATCTTTCATGCCTTGAGTAACTTTCCTTTCTTCTCTCTACTCATGAGAGTTAGATACATCCTATTCTGTCAAAGCTTTATCTGATTCATCATTTGTCTGCCACTCAGGTAGACATCACTTTCAAACATGGGTGCTTTACTTCATTCTACAAACTAACTTTACCTTCCTTGTTTGGGATTAAATTCAGAAGCCCTTACTATACACTAAGGGCATATCTGTATTCAGTCAAAGGGATTAAAAGTGTGTGCTAATACTGAGTCACACAGCTACTTAGTGGAAATGTTTTGAAGAAAGCCAAAGCAATATGCAGCTTGACTTCCAGCCTTGCCCATTTCTCTTATTTGTCCTGAGTATTTGGATTATCAGTTACATTTCCACTCTGAGAATGGCTATTTTCTTCCTTATCTCTTCTTTTCTTTAAAAGTTGTTGTTGTGCATTTGTATGATTTGTGTGCATGGGTGAATGTGAATATGAATATGTAAAGCTCACTCAGGAAGATCAAATTACAGTATTAAGTGTTGCTTCATGTCTTCGACCCAGTTTAGATAGCATCTGCATTTGCTCCTCCTGCAAACACCTAGAGAGCTTGACCAATTGCTTCTGCATAGGCAATTCTATATCTGTCTTCTATCTCACTGTAGAAACACTGGGATTACAAATGTGTGGTACTATTTCTGGCTTTATGTAGGTTCTTGGGATTTAATCTCAGGTCTTTACACTTGTATAGTAATTTCTGTACACACTGAGTTAACTCCTCATCCCTACCTTCCTTTTTATAGATAGTAAAATTGCATCAAAATCTCAGTACTGGCTTTTTTTTTTAAATTTTATTTTCTAAGTTTTTTTTTATTTACATTCAAGATCATTTCCCCTTTCCCGTTTCCTCCCTCCCCGAAAGTCCCATAAGCCCTCTTCCCTTCCTCTTTTCCCCATTCAACCCCCCTCTCGCTTCTCTGTCCTGGCGGTCCCCTACATCCAGTATTTCCAGGAGTACTGGCTTTTTAAAAGCATAATGTAAAAAATTTGGAGCACTTTACTAACATTGAGGATAGATTTTTGAAGCCAGGCAAAATAACACATAGAGAACCTTATAAGTGATTTATTTAAGACTGTAATGATCGTTCCAGTCTATTTTACTTAGAAAAATTATATTGGTTTCTAAAGGCACACAAGAAGCATCCACTACTACATAAGTATAGTGTAACAAGTGTAATACCAGTCTCTTGTGGTGAGTACCACTGTCACATCATTAGGGCAGAGAGATACCTTTGGATTTAGTGATGTTAATCACTATTGCACAATATAGTGTTCCTAGAAGAGATGACGACAAAAGTCATCTCTTAGACACTCTGGGGTCTTCTTATTTTCAAACTAGAACCAGGTAACTGCTTTGTGATGCAGTTTTCCAAAATCATTTGCCAATCATTCCCATTTTAGCCTTTCCTACAGTAAGTCTTTTACAGGTTTAAAACCCAGGAATTGTCTTCATGCACCTCCTTCCACCCACCACCTTGTCTTTCTATGCTTTTAACTGGAAGTTGTGCAGTCATGTTTATGTATTTTATTTCTCTCTTTGACAAGGAGTTATTTTTACTTGTCTGTGACTAGAAAGTCCCAGCATAAGGTGGCAGAGTTATCATTACAGAGACAGCAGGTTTGAATATAGCAGAAGGAATCTTCCATCGGATAATTTCTTACAAGGTCATCTTTGATCTGGTAGAAAGAGATGGCCCACTCTTAGTCCAGAAAATGTAAAGAAGTGGGAAATATAAGAGAGGAACTTGCAGTTCATGCACCTCACTTAATTATCATGCCTGCAATAAAAAAAAATAAGTGAGTTAACCCCCAGACCTCAAAGTCAATGCCCTCTGGCAGACTGATGTCATCTACATACTCCAATTTGGGTAACAAAATATGTTTATGTTACAATAGACACTTACTCTCACAACATAAGGGCTTATGCCAGTATGGGAGAAAGCTCAAACAACAACAACAACAACAACAGCAACAACAACAACAAAACCATTACATTCCACAAGCTTTCCTCATTTGCTGTTATGGGCCTTCCGCAACCAATCAAGAATGAAAATAGCCACTATAGATAACCTTGATGCCCTCCAATGACAAATGACTTCCTTTGCCAGAGTTGTACTATAAAATAGAAAGGCTCTGGACCTTTTGACATCAAAAGGGGCATGGAGGGGGTGACTTGTGGCATCCTGTGGAAGAAATATTATTTCTATATAAATGAATCCAGGTTGACTGGATTCACCACTTCTGCAACCTTTTGAGGTTCTGATACGTCTTCGATGACCCTACCCCTGGTACTCCAACCCCTTCATAGCTTAGCTCTTGCCATTCAAGCCCAGTCACAGTCATCGAAGCCCCACTTATTCTTACCCCAGGCCTTAAGCAGTTTTTCAAAAAAAAAAAACAACTTTAATATAACTAAAGCCACTGCTAACCAAGGTCTGATACAATATCAAGCTATTCTCACAGACTGTTTTGACACATTATAAAAAGGTGGG
Organism: Tokudaia tokunoshimensis; assembly: GCA_036184795.1. Classification (NCBI taxonomy): domain Eukaryota; kingdom Metazoa; phylum Chordata; class Mammalia; order Rodentia; family Muridae; genus Tokudaia; species Tokudaia tokunoshimensis. The sequence goes on along the minus strand of BTHU01000002.1, from coordinate 63,553,482 downwards.
GAGATAAGGGATGATAGAGTATTGCCTATACCCCAGAAATCTCTCAGAGAATACAGTAGGAATTGGGCTGTACTCTACTCAAGTCCGGATTGGGAGTACTCAACACCATAAAGTAAAAGGCCAAGTCATGATAAAGCTAGTTAGGCTTTGGTTTCCTAGCCAGAGAACTTGCATCTCAAATATCATGTAACTGGCGCTCTGTTAATCTAGCTGATACACTTGGAATGCCCTTCCCTCTGCTGCACCACTTCCTCTCTTGTCCCTTTTCCTCTCCTCCTCCATGACTCAAGGTATATAATCTAGCTCACTATTTCATGAAATGAGCTGTCCTCTAAAACAATCTTCTGAGTCTTTCATAGCTGTCTTATTTACCACCACCCAAGATCATGCACCCCAGCTCCTCTACACCCTGAGACCACTGGTGATCAATGGCCAATGGGGGTGGGACACACAAGAACGAGAGGATGCAAGGGAATCCACTAGACAAGAAGATTCATACTACTGTGACTGTTTCCTGAGGAAAGGCTTCCTTTTGATACCACTATTATTCTGGGAAATGATTCGTGAACTTTTACTAGGTAACTCAGTAAGCTAGCAGCCCAGCTGTTTAAGTCCACATGTCAGGACAGGTGAGTGATGGCCAAGCCCCAACTGCAACTGTTAATGATATTTTTAATATAACTGTAAACAGTGAATTAATATGGCAGCTGTATTTCTTTATCCTAGCTAGTTCCCGATAACCTCATAGAAAGACTTATTTTAAAGCTTCACAGCAATATTTGGGCAGTAAAATGATTTATATTAACCCCTTAGATAATCTGACTACCTCCCATATATGATCCCAGATACTTGCAATTGGACATTTCCTTTTCCAGTTTGAACTCTTAAGAACTTGTTCTTCCTCTCTGTGGCCAATCTGCTCTCCAGACACTGCCTCTGGCTCCAACTCCACCTCCCAGTCTCTTTCCCTTCCACTGGTTGGTGGAAGTCCTGCCCTATTTCCTCCTCTATCTAGCCATTGGGTGATCAGTATTTACTGACAAGGCAGAGAATAAATAGTAAGAATCACAACTTGAGCAGGATACTCTCGATATAAGCACTACAATGGTGTGCCCTTATTGAAACAAGGTATGAGGCCAGAGAAATCAGCATTTGAGTAGCACAAGGACAGCATTTGCACAATGCACAAAAACATTATGCCTACAGCAACTACTTCTAACTCTAAGACAACTGAATTAATCTCTCATTCGCTCATTCCACTTGTGAGATTAAAAGTTACTCTGTCAGCCCATGTCTGCCAATTATTAGACAAGTAAATAATTCTTGAAGCCCATTTTTTGTTTTGCTTTTTAAACCTGAGAATGACTGTCAACATAATACATTAGACAACTGAATATATCAATTCTTGTTTCTGGTTTGTAATATAGGAGTTTTAATGTCTAACCAGAAGGACCTGTGAATAGAATTTGATAAGTATGAAAACTGATAGGAAATATTGTCTTTAAATGAGATTTAGCATTCATCCTGAAATTATAGTCATCAGTGAAACATAGTAAATTAGGAATATGTATAAATTTTACTACAAAAAGAATCAAGGTACTTCATATTAATTTTTAGATTCCGTTGTCTTGAAATATTGTCTGCCCTCATTTTCACATTAAATATATGGTCATTATAAGGATGAGTAGGGCTGAGGACACCTGTCATGTGTTCATCTCTGAAGTTTTCTCAGATACCTGGTAACTATCTAGTGAATATTGGTCATTCCCAAACAGTAATAGCACTGGGATGCTATTCAGTATATGAAGTCTTAGAGAAACTCATTCTGATATTAAGAGTAGGCTTTGTTTCATTTTCACTAAATTTGGCATAAGATTGACTCAAGAACTATAATTTTAAAAACTATGTGATTGAAACATATATTTGTATCCAGTAAATGTGTTGCACATTACCTGAGTTATGATTACAAATACCATCACAGTATGGCTTCTCCCCCCACTCCCCGCCCCCCCCCCCGCTTAGCAAGTTAAAACTATCACAAAGAGTATCTTCATAAAGTGAGTTTAACTTTGCTTGCTTTTCATCTGTAAAGGATTTAGGGGGTCAACCATTAATAACCTCATAGTGTTCTGCATTAGGTAATTTTATCATCATTATTAAAAATGGCACATTTCTCATATAATTCAGTATATATTTTCCTTTTGAATAATTTTTCTCATAAGTAAATTATAGATTTCATGAGATCAGGAAAATTGTTCATTGCACAAAGATGCTGAGGTCTGTGGTTCACTCCAATGTTCTCTAGCCTTAAAGGATGACTGATCATTACAGTCAAGCTTATAATCATAGCTATATTTTATTTCATTTTAATCCTAAAATGAATAAATGTGATCCCGAGAGTAAATTTTATTAGACATTCAGTTGTAAAATATTATGATTACTATAAAAAGATGCTTTACAATGTTCAATCACAAAAAACAACATATTCCTTTAAAAAGTTTATAATACAAATGCACATTTTAGTTATAGCTATATTCTGATTCACTCCCACATCCTACCTCAAAACCCTCCAAATAAAAAGAGTCACTTGGTAGGCAGAAGAGAAGGTTCAGTGCCTATGAGAAGTTGCTCTTTCTGCAGAGGAGCCAGGCTCAGTTCTCAGCACGCATTTGGAAGCTTACCTCAGCCCTCATTTCCACAGTATCCAGCTCCCCTCTTCCAGCCTCCACAAATGCCAGGTATGCATGTGATGCACAAACATACAATCATGAAAATATTCATGCGTAAAAAAACATCTTTACAAATTGTTTGTTGCAGGACTGGATGGTTATACTCAATCTCAATAATCTCAACACTAGAGAATCTGATGTAGGAAGATCAGGAAAACTGTCTACCTTGAGCTTATAACGAGTCTGAGGCTAACCAGAGAAAAACATTGAGACTGCTCAAAACAAACTGACCAAATTTTCTTTTGCACAAATCTTGGTTGGAAAAAATATTTTTTAAAGAGTTTTCATCAATTTTACTTCTGCTTGGATAGATTTTTATACCATCACTCTTTTGAAGTAAAGGATCAAGTATAATTGATAATAAATCAACAGCCTTATATTTTTGAGTATCATCATGAAACTATACTCTAAAACTTTTAATTCTATGATGAAATAATACTTTTTACTGAAAAGAAAATATCAACAACTTCTTTTATGAGGTTGTTTTGAGGCAGGATGGGGTTCACAGGCCTTTAATCCCTGTACTCATGAGGCAGAAGCAGGCAGGTCTCTGTGAATTTGAGCCCATCCTGGTCTACACAATGAATTCAAAGACAACCAGAGCTACATAATGAGACCCAGTATACTAAGTAAATAAATAAACAAATAAGCAAATATATTAATAAATTAATGGTTGTTTTATGTGTAAAAAATCAGAATTTGATTCACTCTAATATCACATGGCATTTTGTTGAGCTCAAAACAATTATTGCCTTAAAATTTAAGGGTACAAATAGACTTTAATTGTTCATCATCACCAGACATTATCTTTACTAGAGAGGCCTTTTTTTTTTCAAATCTCATGTCAACATTTTCCTCAGCCTCATTTGTGGTTATGACTAATAAAACACTGGAAAAACTATGAATCAATCTCCATTCTATAGCCACATTGGCAGCCCTATAGTTCATATTCTTGACCTGAAAACACACACACACACACACACACACACACACACACACACACACACACACACACAATGATAAACATGTGGTATATGTTTCTACTATGTCCAGGAAATTTTCCTTTATCAGTATGAAACTATTTTTATATTACATTTTAATGAATGGTCTTCTGATAACATTTTGTTTTTTTTTTATTCACTTTACATCCTGATTGCTGGCCCCCTCAAGGTCCCCTCCTCATATAGTTCCTCCACCATTCCCCATCCTCTTCTCCTCTGAGAAGGAAAGGGGCCCACTGGGTATCCCCCAACCTGACACATAAAGTGTCTGCAGTACTAGGTTAATCCTCTACCATTGACACCAGACAGAACAGTCCACTTAGGGAAACTTATTCCACATGCAAGAGCTTAAGGGATAGATTCTGTTCAGTTGTTGGGGAGACCCACATGATGAGCTAGCTGCATGTCTGTTCCATATATAGGATGGGAGGCTAGGTCCAGACTGTATATGCTAATTGGTTGGTCATTCAGTCTCTGCAAGCCCCCAACAGTCCAGGTTAGTTGACTCTGTTGGTCTTCATGTGGCCTTCCTATCCCCTATGGGACCCCAAATTCTTCTCCAAACTCATGCATAAGAGTTTCCATGCTCCATTCAATGTTTGGCTGTGAGTCTATGCATATATTTAGGTCAGGCTCTGAGTGGAGCCTCTCTCAGAGGCTATGCAAAGCTCTGGTCCACACTCTTTAATACAAGATGGCCTGACACTATTATTGATGTTATGGTGTGCTTACAGTCAGGAGCCTAGCATGGCTGACCTGAGAGGCCCAACAAGCAGCTTACTGAGATAGACACAGATACTTACACCCAAACATTGGACTGAAGTTGGGGATCCCTGTAGTTCAATTAGGGAAAGGCTGGAAGAAGCTGAGAAGGTGGGCTACCTCATAGGAAGACAGCAGTCTCAACTAAGAGGACACCTAAGATCTCTCAGACACTGAGCTTCTAACCAGACAGTATATACCAGTATGTCTGAGGCTCCTGACACATATACAGCAGAGAACTGCCTAGTCTGGCCTCAGTGAGAGAAGAAGTGCCTAACCCTTGAGAGACTTGAGGCCCCAGGGAGTGGGGAACTCCAGCAGGAGATTGGGGGAACATCCTCTTGGAGACAGGGGAAGGAGGAGGAGGAGGAACTGTGGGAGGGCAGACCAGGGCCAGGATGGGACAACAGCTGGACTGTAAAAAACAAAAGTAATAAAAAATAGTATCAGGAATTGGTGCTTGCCCATGGGATGAGTCTCAAGATGCAGTGGTTATTGGGTAGCCAATCGTTTAGTCTCTGCTTCATTCCCCCATCCATACCTTTCTTCTAGACAAGATAGATTTTGGGGTTGAAAGTTTTATGGGTAGGCTGGTATCCCTATCACTCTCCTGGGGTTCCTGCCTGCTACAGGAGGTGGCCTCTTCAGGTTCCATATCCCGCTGCTGTATCAGCTAAGGTTGACCCCCACTTCTTCCTATGAACCACCCCTAATTCCAGTCTTTGTAAAATCCTTAAGATGCTGCAGATTCCTAAACTCCCACCAGCTGCAGCTTTCTGTCTATTCTCCTGGCCCTCTGGCTCTCTCTCCTATCTCTCCCCACACCTAATCCCACCCCACCCCCATTCCCATGCCCATCCCCTCTCCCACAGAGTTCCCTTCCTCCACTGCCTTAACTCTTTTATTCCTCCTTTTATGTGAGATTCAAGCATCCGCATTCAGGCCTTACTTTATGTTTAACTTCCTTGAATTTTTGTAGTGTAGCATGGCTATTCTCTACTTTATGGTTAATATTCACATATTAGTATATACACTCAGCATGATATTCTCAAGTTCCATCCACTTGCCTGCAAAATTCATGAATACTATTCCATCGTGTAGATGTACCATATTTTCTTTATCCATTCTTAGGTTTAGGGACATCTGGTTGTTTCCAATCTCTGGCTACTATGAACAAAGTTACTATGAACATAATTGAGCAAGTGTCCCTTTGGTATACTGGGGAATCATTGGGTATAGGACCAGGAGTGGTATAGATGTGTCTTGAGGTAGGACTATTTCCAGTTTGATGAAAAACTGACAAATTGATTTCTAAATTAGGTGTACAAGTTTACAATCCCACCAGAAATGGAAGAGTATTCCCCTTGTTCTACATTCTCACCAACATGTGCTGTCACTTGAGCTTTTTATCTTAGCCATGCTGATGGAGTTAGAATGAATCCCAGGGTCTTTAAGATTTGCATTATTCTGATGACTAAGTACATTCCACATTTCCTTAAGTGTTTCTCAGCCATTCAAAATTCATCTGCTGAGAATCTGTACCCCATTTTTAATTGAGTTATTTAGGGTGTAGCTATCTAATTTCCTGAATTCTTTATATATTTTGGATATTAGCCCTCTGTCAGACAAAGAGATTGTGAAAATCCTTTCCCAGTCTATAGACTGTTGTTTTCTGCTATTGACCATGTTTTTTGCCTTACAGAAGTTTTTTAGTTTCATGAGGTGCCATTTATCAATTTTTTGATATTAGAACCTGAGTAATTGGTGTTCTGTTTAGGAAGTTTTCTCCTGTATCAATGAGTTCAAGACTATTCCCCCACTATGTTCTATTAGATTTGCTTTTTTTTTTATGTTGAGGTCTTTGATCCACATGGTTTGTGCAGGATGACAAATACCAATCTATTTGTTTTCCTCTACTTGCAGACACCCAGTTAGACCAACACCATTTTGAAGATGCTTTCTTTTTTTCCATTGCATGGTTTTGCCTTCTTTGTCAAAAATCATGTGTCTTGAGGCATGTAGATTTACATTAGGGTCTTCAATTTGTAAAGAAACTTGGCTAATGTTCTTTGGTGCTAAGGCACGGGGTGGGGGAGGGGGTTGAAAAGAATTCTTAGTACAGCTTGAGGTCCAGGATACTGATTCCCCCAGAGGTTCTTTTACTCTTGAGAATAGTTTTAGCTATTCTGGGTTTTCTGTTATTCCAGATGAATTTTTGAATTGCTCTTTCTAACTCTATGAAGAATTGAGTTGGGATTTTGATGGGGATTGCATTGAATCTGTATATTACTTTTGGTAAGATGGTCATTTTTACTATATTAATCCTGCCAATCCATGAGCATGGCAGATTTTTCCATCTTCTGAGGTCTTCTTCAATTTCTTTCTTCAGAGATTTGAAGTTCTTGTTATACAGATCTTTCACTTGTTTGGTTAGAGTCACGCCAAGGTACATTATATGGTTTGTTGCTATCCTGAAGGGTATCATTTCTCTTACTTCTTTCTCAGCCTGCTTATCCTTTGAGTATAGGAAGGCTACTGACTTGCTTGAGTTGATTTTATATCCGGCCACTTTGCTAAAGTCCTTTATCAGCTGTAGGAATTCTCTGGTGGAGTTCTTTGGGTCGCTTAAGTATACTATCATATCGTCTGCAAATAGTGATAGTTTGACTTCTTCCTTTCCAATTTGTATCCCTTTGACCTCTTTTTGTTGTCTAATTGCTCTAGCTAGAACTTCAAGTACTATATTGAAAAGATATGGAGAGAGAGGGCAGCCTTGTCTAGTCCCTGATTTTAGTGGGATTGCTTCAAGTTTCTCTCCATTTAGATTGATGCTGGCTACCGGGTTGCTGTAAATTGCTTTTACTATGTTTAGATATGGGCCTTGAATTCCTGATCTTTCCAAGACCTTTAGCATGAAAGGATGCTGAATTTTGTCAAATGCTTTCTCAGCATCTAATGAGATGACCATGTGGTTTTTTTCTTTGAGATTGTTTATATAGTGGATTACATTGATGGATTTCCTTATATTGAACCATCCCTGCATCCCTGGGATGAAGCCTACTTGATCGTAGTGAATGATCGTTTTGATGTGTTCTTGGATTCGGTTGGCAAGAATTTTATTGAGTATTTTTGCATCGATATTCATAAGAGAGATTGGCCTGAGATTCTCTTTCTTTGTTGGATCTTTGTGTGCTTTTGGTATTAGTGTAATTGTGGCTTCATAGAACGAGTTGGGTACTGTTCCTTCTGTTTCTATTTTGTGGAACAGTTTGAAGAATTCTTAGACAGCATTGTTCATAGGTCCATTTTCCTAGAGCAGAACATGTTAGATTTAAATTCTTATACCTACTGTTCCTAGGAAAAAACATGTGAAGACCAAGTATCTTCAAAATTCCCATTTTGTGAATGACTTTAGAGTTGATAGTATGACCAGTTTTGATATGGAAGTTAACCAGGCCATTTTTTCCCTCTGAGGACAGGAATTACATACAACATAGGCATTGGTACATAAACACAGGACTTAATTGGCCATCTGGGACTTAATTCCTTAATTATAAGGGTTATTTCAACAGGGATTCCAATGGCCAAGAAAGAATCCTATTTCAACTGGATTATTCAGGGATTCTCATTGTACTTAAATCTGCTCCTGAAAACCTTTTCTGCTAGGATAAGACATTTGACCAAGCTTCATAGAGGAACTTTAGAGTAACAATTCAACAAGCCAGTGCTCTAGGCCTGCTACCAATGTGGTTTGATTGGATATGTAGGCTTCAACTACTCCTCCTGGATCTGGCTTCATTTCTTACTTCATTCTACTTGTTCAACTTTCTTCAGACATGGACTCTCATTATATATCCAAGTCCTACTGTGAATGTTATCATGAGTCCTAGTCTTATTTTTTATTATTTATTTTATTTTATTTTTTTAATTTACATTCCAAATCATTTCCCCTTTCCCGTTTCCTCCCTCCCCGAAAGTCCCATAAGCCCCCTTCCCTCCCTCTTTTCTCCATTCAACCCCCTCTCATTACTCTGTCCTGGCGTTCCCCTACATCCAGTCTTTCCAGGACCAGGGGTCTCTCCTTCCATCTTCTTAGAAATCTATTGATATGCGGATTGTGTCTAGGGTATTCCGAGATTCTGGGTCAATATCCCCTTATCAGTGACTGCATACCATGTGTGTTCTTTTGTGACTGGGCTACCTCACTAAGGATGATATTTTCTTTTTTTTTTTATTTTAGCAATTTTATTTCCATAGTAATATTTGTTTTTTTTATTATTTATTTTATTTTATTTTTTTAATTTACATTCCAAATCATTTCCCCTTTCCCGTTTCCTCCCTCCCCGAAAGTCCCATAAGCCCCCTTCCCTCCCTCTTTTCTCCATTCAACCCCCTCTCTTTACTCTGTCCTGGCGTTCCCCTACATCCAGTCTTTCCAGGACCAGGGGTCTCTCCTTCCATCTTCTTAGAAATCTATTGATATGCGGATTGTGTCTAGGGTATTCCGAGATTCTGGGTCAATATCCCCTTATCAGTGACTGCATACCATGTGTGTTCTTTTGTGATTGGGTTGCCTCACTAAAGATGATATTTTCAAGATCTGACCATTTGCCTAGGAATTTCGTGAATTCATTGTTTTTTTTTTATTTTATTTTTTAATTTACATTCCAAATCACTTCCCCTTTCCCGTTTCCTCCCTCCCCAAAAGTCCCATAAGCCCCCTTCCCTCCCTCTTTTCTCCATTCAACCCCCTCTCGTTACTCTGTCCTGGTGTTCCCCTACATCCAGTCTTTCCAGGACCAGGGGTCTCTCCTACCATCTTTTTAGAAATCTATTGATATGCGGATTGTGTCTAGGGTAATCTGAGATTCTGGGTCAATATCCCCTTATCAGTGACTGCATACCATGTGTGTTCTTCTGTGATTGGGTTACCTCACTAAGGATGATATTTTCAAGATCTGACCATTTGCCTAGGAATTTCGTGAATTCATTGTTTTTAATTGCAGAGTAGTATTCCATTGTGTAGATATACCACATCTTCTGAATCCATTCCTCCGTTGAGGGACATCTGGGTTCTTTCCAGCTTCTGGCTATTATAAATAAGGCTGCTATGAACATAGTGGAGCATGTGTCCTTATTGCATGCAGGTAAAGCCTCTGGGTATATGCCCAGGAGTGGTATAGCCGGATCCTCCAGGAGTGTCATGCCCAGTTTTCTGAGGAACTGCCAGACTGCTTTCCAGAGTGGTTGTACCAGCTTGCAATTCCACCAGCAGTGGAGGAGTGTTCCTCTTTCCCCACATCCTCGCCAACAACTGCTGTCTCCTGTGTTTTTGATCTTAGCCATCCTGACTGGTGTGAGATGGAATCTCAGGGTTGTTTTGATTTTCATTTCCCTAATGACTAAGGATGATGAACATTTCTTTAGGTGCTTCTCAGCCATTAGATATTCTTCAGGTGAGAACTCTTTGTGTAGCTCTGTACCCCATTTTTTAATAGGGTTACTTGCCTCTCTGGAGTTTAACTTCTTGAGTTCTTTGTATATCTTGAATATTAGCCCTCTGTCAGATGTAAGGTTGGTAAAGATCATTTCCCAGTTAGTTGGTTGCCACTTTGTCTTTTTGACAGTGTCTTTTGCCTTGCAAAAACTTTGTAATTTAATGAGGTCCCATTTGTCTATTGTTGATCTTAGGGCATAAGCTATTGGAGTTCTGTTCAGGAAATTCTCCCCTGTGCCCATATGTTCAAGGTTCTTCCCTAGTTTCCCTTCTAATAGTTTCAGTGTGTCTGATTTTATGTGGAGATCTTTGATCCACTTAGAATTGTGCTTAGTGCAAGGAGATAAGAATGGGTCAATTTGCATTCTTCTGCATGTTGACCTCCAGCTGAGCCAGCACCATTTGTTGAAAAGGCTATCTTTTTTCCACTGGATGGTTTTAGCTCATTTGTCAAAGATCAAGTGACAATAAGAGTGTGGATTCATATCTGGGTCTTCAATTCTGTTCCATTGATCTACATGTCTGTCACTGTACCAATACCATGCGGTTTTTAACACTATTGCTTTGTAGTACAGCTTGAGGTCTGGGATACTGATTCCCCCAGAGGTTCTTTTAATCTTGAGAATAGTTTTAGCTATTCTGGGTTTTCTGTTATTCTAGATGAATTTTTGAATTGCTCTTTCTAACTCTATCAAGAATTGAGTTGGGATTTTGATGGGGATTGCATTGAATCTGTGTATTACTTTTGGTAAGATTCTCATTTTTACTATATTAATCCTGCCAATCCATGAGCATGGCAGATTTTTCCATCTTCTGAGGTCTTCTTCAATTTCTCTCTTCAGAGACTTGAAGTTCTTGTCATACAGATCTTTCACTTGTTTGGTTAGAGTCACGCCAAGATACTTAATATGGTTTGTGGCTATTGTGAAAGGTATTATTTCTCTTACTTCTTTCTCAGCCTGCTTATCCTTTGAGTATAGGAAGGCTTCTGACTTGCTTGAGTTGATTTTATATCCGACCACTTTGCTGAAGTCATTTATCAGCTGTAGGAGTTCTCTGGTGGAGTTCTTTGGGTCGCTTAAGTATACTATCATATCGTCTGCAAATAGTGATAGTTTGACTTCTTCCTTTCCAATTTGTATCCCTTTGACCTCTTTTTGTTGTCTAATTGCTCTAGCTAGAACTTCAAGTACTATATTGAAAAGATATGGAGAGAGAGGGCAGCCTTGTCTAGTCCCTGATTTTAGTGGGATTGCTTCATGTTTCTCTCCATTTAGATTGATGCTGGCTACCGGGTTGCTGTAAATTGCTTTTACTATGTTTAGATATGGGCCTTGAATTCCTGATCTTTCCAAGACCTTTAGCATGAAAGGATGCTGAATTTTGTCAAATGCTTTCTCAGCATCTAATGAGATGACCATGTGGTTTTTTTCTTTGAGATTGTTTATGTAGTGGATTACATTGATGGATTTCCTTATATTGAACCATCCCTGCATCCCTGGGATGAAGCCTACTTGATCGTGGTGAATGATCGTTTTGATGTGTTCTTGGATTCGGTTGGCAAGAATTTTATTGAGTATTTTTGCATCGATATTCATAAGAGAGATTGGCCTGAGATTCTCTTTCTTTACCTTTGAGTTTTATCATAGGAATAATATATATGATGCTTCTTTGGCTAGTTCAACCTTAGGCCATGTATCAGTGGAAAATGTTCATCCTCCTCAGTGAATTCTACCAAAGACTTCTGAAGCTGTCTTTGTTAAATTCACATACCTTTTAAAGATAAACTGATCAAGAATACAAATTGAAGGTGTGTGTGTGTGTGTGTGTTTGTGTGTGTTTGTCTGTGAGAGAGAGAGAGAGAGAGAGAGAGAGAGAGAGAGAGAGAGAGAGAGAGAGAGAGAAATATCAATTGTTATGACCAATCATCATATATATTGGTGGCTTGATTTTTTTAGGTGAACCTATATGTTCAGAGGAAAAATGGCAGAATTGGATGGAGCCCACTAAGATAATTTAACCAGCCATAAACTTCACGAGGACCTCTCCAAATAGAATTTGGAATATATTCTTCTCAATAAATTGTTAGAATATATACCTCATTCTTATTTCTCAATGTCAGAGACCTTTTTCCAGACACATTGTTGGCTAACAGATGTTGTTTTCTGTGTCTTTCACCTCTGTTCCTGTTCCTTACCTGAAGCCATTGCTTGTTTGGTCTTGGCATTTAGTAGACTTTCTGCATGGCAGATCACAAGTCATGTGCCAAGTCATAGCTGCACAACACACTGATTGTTGATTTTGTAGTTAATTCAAAAGAATGTGTAACCAAAAAGCTGTTTGAGTGCTCTAATATAATCAGTCATAGTTACCCAGAAGCCACTACCAATCTTATAGCTTAGAGAAATAGGGAATTGCTGATCTGTCTTGATGATGGCAAAGTGCAACCATAGCACCTGATAACATGGTAATGTTTGTGACTATTAAGCCCTTCTGTACTTTGGGAGTAATAGTAAGTTATCCAGATGCTCAAAGTTCCTAGGATAAGACGTTACTTTCAATGTACATAATTATTTGACATACTTTCAGCACCCAAACAGATTATTCAACATTAAAAGTCCCATCATTTCCTACACTTTTCTGGAAGTATAAGCCATGTAGGAAGATATTGATAAGGACTTCCTCTACAGGATCAGAACACAAACTATATCACACAGAAGGATATCCTGGCAAATTAATTTCTCACTATGATATGACATTGAGACTCACTCTTCTGTACATATCCCCACTGATTTTACTGACTCAAAACTTTAACCTAAAATTTGTTATAATGAGATTCTTTTTCTGTGTTGAATTATAAGATCCCTAGAGGAATCTCTTGGGTATAATTATAAAGTCATCAATCTAAGACTTACCTATGTATGCTGTAGTGAGTTGGGGTATTATAGTCTAGCTATATGCTGACAATGGAAGAATATCTAAAATTCCTGTGCCTCATTGCTTACTCTTGTGATAATCATTTTTTTCTCTTAAGCTGGATACTAATTATTCTTCAATTTGTTTGTAGTTGCAGCCACATACTTTCTTCTCTGTCTTAAGAATGATGTTTTCATTCTCGTTGGCCTCAGTGACCCCCCCATTCATAAATACTCTTATGTTTTAATGCTTTATATCAAACTCTTTTCTTATTTTCTCGAATAAGCTCTAGGATCATTATAGGTAATATTAGCCAAGGAAGTGAGCAAAACAATCTAGACCATATTCACATAGAATATCTAGAAATAGTTCTTTGCTGAATCATAACCCCTTTCCAAGGTACATCTCTGTTGTTTAGGGTGCATCTCTGTCACTTTTGATAAATTGAGACTCAGATTCAAGTGACTTCAGAGCATCCATGGAGGGTAAAAAGATCATTCTATAAACCAACAGAGACTTATGGCACTCAGAATCCTTCAAAATAGGTTTTTAAAAATGTAAAATCCATATAATATTGACTGGTATGATAGTTTTATGAGTCAATTTGACTAAGCATGTTCTCAATAATATAGATGTTGCTTTGAAGGCATTTTTTAAAAAAAACAATAATGTTTTTAAAATACAATAAATTGTATAAGTCTGACTCATCTTGTTGGTTCAAGGCTTTATGAGAAAAGGCTGGGTCCCTCTGGAAAAAAACAAATTGATTTCAGACCATGATCAGATTAGATATGTATTGTTGCACCATGTCCAATATGCCTGTATATCCTGCAGATTTTACCTATGCCATCACTACAAGGTAAGAACCAATTTTCCTCTCCTTCCCTTTTTTTTTATTCTCCTTTCCTCTTCTCTTCTTTCTCTTCTCTCTCCTTCCCCTTTCCTCCATACCCTTTTCTTCTCTTCTGTCTCCTCCTCCCATCCCCTCTCATGCCCTCCCCTCCCCCTTCTCCTCTTCTCTCCTTTCCTCTCATCTCATTTCTCTTTCCCTGTATTCAATTTCTCTGGATAGTTCTTAAACAGATGGTTCTTGTATTTTTAAAGAAGATACTAAGAAGGAAAAAACCTGTTTCAAATACTTGTGTGAAACTAAAATATAAACCCTCAGACAGTTTCAGAGCAGAACAGAATACAGTGTAGGGGATAAGTCTCTTAGACTCACTGCAGCAAGTGCTATTATTGCCATGTCATTTCGTTTATGAAAGAACTCATGCATAAAGCAGAAAAGATGCCTATTGAATATAATTTAACTATAATCTGGAGAGGGACTATAAAATCAAATTAACTGTGTATTAGATGAAAATTCAGAACTATATGGTAGCTTAAATGACAAGAATACCATGTACAATCCACCATTGCTGCAACATAAAGGAATACAGTGAGATTATCTATGGATCATCAATAATTCCATAACCTTTGTATTTACCCCAATCATCCTCCTAAATATTTGCAAAAATGTTTCCTAGGTATTCTAGGTTGATTTAAAGGTTGACAAAAATTGATTAAACATTGTAACTCTGATTACATTAAGATTTGTTTTGAAAACTGACTGTGCTTGTACTCCAAAAAGTCCCCACACAGCAAGCATCATATCACTGTTATGGTTTCCTCTGCTGTTACAGTAACTGCCCTAATGAATCTGGAGAACAGAACCCTTGTCTTAGTTCTTTCATAGTAGACATATAATATAACAGGTTTAACTATGACATCTAAGATTCATGCATATCATTGTAAAATCTTATGCCCTCCCAGCCACTCTCCCTGCAACTCTCCCTTTCTTTTGCTCACTTCTCCCCTTCTAGTGAGTCATTTTCCTCCCACACCATGTGTTTCATTCAGATGAAACTGTTTGTAAAGAAATATGACATATATACAAGCAATATTGTACAGACTTCTAGGTTGTAATTATATATTTAGATGGAAGGGTTTGTGATTCACTGAAGAATGATACCCCAGACTCAAATAGTATCCAAAAGCAGAGAGTGATTTATTCTGTAGAACTCTAGCATATGTGTGTGTGTGTGGAGACTGGGGGGGGTAGTGTCTGCCATTTACCAAGTTGCAGATGCCCAGGTGAGCTCACAGGCCCAAGTTAAACCAGATTAGGGGAATTCCAGGGAGGGTTCAGTGACCTTTATCTTGATTTGTTGGGTAGGTCTCTAGGGGTATGGTTGTCTTTGGGATTGACTAGGACTCTGGGGACATTTCTAAACCTTTGTAGTGGAACCTTGAAACTGCTGCTGGGGAAACCTGGAAACTGTTGCTGACTCACAGTTCTTGCCTCAGGCCAGGTGGTGGGGCAGCTTCTGATGTCAGGGCAACTACTGATTGGCTGCCCAAGGCCGGTAGTTTTCCAATAACTGACTTTCCCAGGCTTGCCCTGTTCTGCAAAACAGAAATTTAAGCCTAGTCTTCTGAACTGCCAGTTTGAAACCTGTCATGGAGTCAGTGTGTCTCAGTCCTCTCATAGTAACACACACACACACACACACACACACACACACACACACACCACCACCACCACCACCACCACCAATAAGTAATAATAATAAAAATGTAGCCACGAAATTTGAAAGAGAATAAAAAGACATGTATGAGAGGGTTTGTGGGAAAGAATGGGTGAATCAAAAAATTAAAAGAAATGATTTTTTTAAAAAGAGATGTGAAGCGTGTACTGTGGTTAATTTTTTACTTTTATTGAAAATAGATATTTTACCAAACATTATATCCTAATTATGATTTCTACTCCTTTAAATTCTTCCCCACTTACCTGATTATCTGGATTTACCAAGAAGGAAAGGGGCCTAAGCATGGCACAAGAAACAGAGACTCTGTTGTTCATGCTCCAGTAAAAACACTTAACTGGAAGCCATAATGTATATTCACAGGACCTATATGTTAAAAAGAAAAAAAAGAAACAAAAGTATACATGCAAAATAGAGTAAAATGAAGCAAAAACAGTAAGACAAAATTTTAAAAAATGAAAAGCTCTGACATGACATTTTGATACAAGAATCTCCCAGGAAGCCATTAAATTCACATTTTGTTGGTCAGCTACTGCTGATCCTGCAAACTACACTTAAGAGTAGTTTGTTTCTTCAGTTAAACTCCCTTGGAAGAAACTAAATTTTCATTTGCAATTGATTATCAACTGAAAATTGCTTATGAGTAAGGGATGGGGGCATGTGTTTACTTCTTTTAGGTTGAGGACTGCATGCAGTCAAAATCTCATTATAACATTGATTTGTATTTACTCAAAGACTACTGACAATTAGGCTATTTTTTATACTTACTACCTATTTTTATATGCTCAATTATAAACACACATTGGTGCAATATTTTAATATTATGTGAAGGTATGTTTCTGTATTTTCAATTGTTGATTCTGTACCAGCAGAGAGCTCAACGTTGGCAGTGTATTAGTATTGTCGGTTATATGACCCATTATAAGTCTTTTATTTGTAGATATTTGTCCTTCCATACTTGCTCAGACACTTGAAGTTTAGGCAGCCCTCTATACATAGAGACATCTAGAATAGCATCAGAGGTTGTCTCAATGCCAATTGACTTTGTACCAGCTGGACCCTGGCCTGACTTGACTCTACCTGACAGGCAGGCTATCACAGAAGCAGGCAAAATGGCTCCCAACAATACAATGATTTGTTTTCCACTTCTGGTAAGAGAATGAACTCTAGATGAGGGAAATCCATAAGATTATGAAGAATTTGGGTGGTAGCCCATGGAACTACTTGATAGAAAAAGTTTTAAAGAAACAATCTATGACATGCATTCAGTTTATGTGAAACAGATACTTATGAAGTTCTTAACTGGGCCATAAATAACAATATATTAGACATTTTACTGTCAGCCATCTTGGAACCTGGGCCTCAACTATAGCAGGTGTCATGATGGAAGAAGAGGCTTTAGCTATGGAACAGTGTAATCAGACTAGAGGCATTGATATTGTCAAGGATCAGTTGCTAGGTGAAGGTCAATATGCTGAATTAAGAATGCAGATTATACTTAATGATGCCATCTTAGAGCAGTGTTGTAAGTACCTTTAAATGCTTATGACAAGGTTGAACAACCAACTGGAAACATGATCTGAATCATTCACAAAGATAACCTAGGGTTCAGATGAATCTTTCATTGATTTATTTTTACAGAGATTAACTTCATCTATAAATAGAGCAATATCAGATCCAGATGCTAAAGAAATTTTAATTGCATCTTTAAGTTTTGAGAATGCTAATACTGAATGCAAAAAGGATATTAGACCTTTAAAGATAAGAACTGTACCTACTCATAAATGGATTAAAATTACTGTGGATATTGGACCCAATGCTTATGATTCAGTTATGAATAGACACACAATTGAAAAAAGGTATGAAAGCTCAGAAAGTTCAGTGCTTCAGTTGTGGAAGACCAGATTATTTCCTAAAATATTGTAAACAGCTCCTAAGGTTAAATTTTTCTCTAACGATAATCTCCAGAGTAAGCTTACTGGGATATGTACTTTTATTTTTACATATGTACTTTTGGAAGGAGCAGACACTGGTTTTATAAATATAGATCATCCAGAGATATACAAACCAATTTCCTATTGCCATAAAGTACCTAAGGGGCTTTGCTTGGGCCCAACAAAAGGCAACATGAGCCAATCATTCTATGTCAGCCAAGGAATGACTTCTAGAGAGAAAGAAAAAGCCTGATAGGACTTACACCAAATGTTTTAACCTCTCTCTCTCTCTCTCTCTCTCTCTCTCTTCTCTTAGCCTAAATGTTCATATGCATGACCTCTACCTTTCCCACCACACCTCTGAAGACAGTAACATATTCTTTGGCCAAATCACAGGTTCAACTTCCTCTCTTGAGATAAGAACCTTCTCTGCAGATTCTTGGAATTCCTCTTTATGTGAATGAAGCATTCCCAGCAGATATGAATAATATACACTCCTATTGGACATTCCTACCTACAACCAAAGATATACTTAGGTATAGGTCACCGTAAATAAAATTGAGCTGTCTCACTGGAGTTGATCCTGAAAATCATTCTGTTAGTACTGATAGCCATCTGAATCCTGCTCCTGGTCTCTACTCTCCTCATCATCCTGAACTGGTAGCTGATGACCTACGAGGAAAGGGAGACCCACAGGAAACAAAGTAAGAAAGGTTAGATTCATTCTCATTATCTTCTTTTTCTCACATCTATTCTTTCTTCTATTCAGTGTTAGGTGGAAAAGAGGGAAAGGGAATGAGAGGACAAAGAGTAAATGGTAAAGGAGGTGGCAAAAAGAGGGATATTGGGTTGAAAGAAAAAGGTGGGTGGATTACTGTATCTATTTTTAGACTAGAAAACAAGTCTTAAATATTTTAGATTGTTATGGAATTTTTTATGAATATAGAAATTTAACGTTTTTGTTATAACGTACTGTATATATGATTTGGCTCGTTTAAGGTATATATATATATATATATAGTAACACATTTAAAAATATAATGGAAAGTTCTAGTCCTATGAAAGCTACCATGGTAAATAGTTAAGTATAAGTAGGAAATTCAAGTTAGTAGTCAGTCACCTATAAATAACATTCTTGTAGTCATTTTAGGCAAAAGAATAGTTATTACAGAAATAAGCTTCATTTATCCTCCTGGATA
Organism: Tokudaia tokunoshimensis; assembly: GCA_036184795.1. Lineage (NCBI taxonomy): Eukaryota > Metazoa > Chordata > Mammalia > Rodentia > Muridae > Tokudaia > Tokudaia tokunoshimensis. Next base: position 63,534,859 of record BTHU01000002.1, on the reverse strand, counting down.
GGTTTTCAAAGTCAAGCAGCAAATAAATAGCTAGAAACAAGCAATGTTTGTCTATTTAGATAAACCTTAGTAGGTGGTACTCAAAGATCTGCAGATTATGGCATTTAGAACGTTTTAATAATAAAAGACTTTTCTGACAGAGAGACACACCAGCTTCCAGCAGCACCCCCATGTTATTCTGAAGAAGGTGATGGCACTGAATAACCTTCATCAGTCATTAGTTGGCCATTCCTTCAATCTCTACTCCATGTTTATCTCTGTTCACATTGTAGGCAGAACAAATTTTTGGTTGAAGATATTGTGAGAGGATTGTTGTCCTCCTCCCTCCACTGGAAGTCTAACATGGCTACAAGAGGGTCCAGTTTATTCTCCATATCTCCAGATGTTAGGAAGCTCAGTTAGGGTCACCTCTTTAGATTCCCAGGAGGCTCCTCTGTTCCGGATCTCCAACTAGTCCCAGATATAATTCCTGCCATAGCCATCTATTTACTTTTTCTTTCCCAACCATCTCCCACCTCCTCCCCACAGAGTTCCCATCATCTACCCATGAACAATGACTGTTTTCTCCTGAGTGAGATTCACTTATCTGCCCTTGGTACCTCCTAATTACTTTGTTATTTTGGGTCTGTGGATTGTAAAATGGTTATCCTGTACTTTATGGCTACTATTCACTTATAATTGATATCATGCCATGCATATCTTTCTGGGTCTGGGTCATTGAGTATGACATTTTCTAGTTCCATCCAATTCCTGCAAATGTCATGATGTTTGTTTTTTTATTTTATTTATTTATTTTTTTATTTTCTAAGTTATTTTATTTACATTCAAATCATTTACCCTTTCCCGTTTCTCCCTCCCCAAAAGTCCCGTACGCCCCCTTCCCACCCTCTTTTCCCCATTCAACCCCCTCTCGCTTCTCTGTCCTGGCATTCCCCTACATCTAGTTTTTCCAGGGCCAGGGGTCCTTCCATCTTCTTGGAAACCTATTGATATGCGAATTGTGTCTAGGATATTCCGAGATTCTGGGTTAATATCCCCTTATCAGTGACTGCATACCATGTGTGTTCTTTTGTGATTGGATTACCTCACTAAGGATGATATTTTCAAGTTCTGACCATTTGCCTAGGAATTTCGGGAATTCATTGTTTTTAATTGCAGAGTAGTATTCCATTGTGTAAATATACCACATATTCTGAATCCATTCCTCCGTTGAGGGACATCTGGGTTCTTTCCAGCTTCTGGCTATTATAAATAAGGCTGCTATGAACATAGTGGAGCATGTGTCCTTATTGAATGCAGGTAAAGCCTCTGGGTATATGCCCAGGAGTGGTATAGCCGGATCCTCCGGGAGTGTCATGCTCAGTTTTCTGAGGAACCGCCAGACTGCTTTCCAGAGTGGTTGTACCAGCTTGTAATCCCACCAGCAGTGGAGGAGTGTTCCTCTTTCTCCACATCCTCGCCAACAACTGCTGTCTTCTGTGTTTTTGATCTTAGCCATTCTGACTGGTGTGAGATGGAAACTCAGGGTTGGTTTGATTTGCATTTCCCTAATGACTAAGGATGTTGAATATTTCTTTAGGTGCTTCTCAGCTATTAGATATTCTTCAGGTGAGAACTCTTTGTTTAACTCTGTACTCCATTTTTTAATAGGGTTACTTGGCTCTCTGAATTCTATCTTCTTGAGTTCTTTGTATATATTATATATTAGCCCTCTGTCAGATGTAGGGTTGGTAAAGATCATTTCCCAGTTTGTTGGTTGCAATTTTGCCCTTTTGACAGTGTCCATTGCCTTACTGAAACTTTGTAATTTTATGAAGACCCATTTGTCAATTCTTGACCTTAGAGCATAAGCTATTGAAGTTCTGTTCAGGAAATTCTTCCCTGTGCCCATATGTTCAAAGTTCTTCCCTAGTTTACTTTCTATTAGTTTCAGTGTGCTGGTTTTATGTGGAGATCCTTGATCCACTTGGAATTGGGCTTAGTGCAAGGAGATGAGAATGGGTCAATTTGCATTCTTCTGCATGTTGACCTCCAGTTGAGCCATGACTATTTGTTGAAAAGGCTATCTTTTTTCCACTGGATGGTTTTAGCTCCTTTGTCAAAGATCAAGTGACCATAGGAGTGTGGATTCATTTCTGGGTCTTCAATTCTGTTCCATTGATCTACATGCCTGTCACTGTACCAATCCCATGCAGTTTTTTTTCTCTTTTTAAAGATTTATTTATTTTATTTTATGTGAGTACACTGGTGATGTCTTCAGACACACCAGAAGAGGGCATCGGATCCCATTACAGATGGTTGTGAGCCACCATGTGGTTGCTGGGAATTGAACTCAGGACCTCTGGAAGAGCAGTCAGTGCTCTTTTTTTTTTTTTTAATTTACATTCCAAATCACTTTCCCTTTCCAGTTTCCTCCCTCCCCGAAAGTCCCATAAGCCCCCTTCCCTCCCTCTTTTCTCCATTCAACCCCCTCTCATTACTCTGTCCTGGCGTTCCCCTACATCCAGTCTTTCCAGGACCAGGGGTCTCTCCTTCCATCTTTTTAGAAATCTATTGATATGCGGATTGTGTCTAGGGTATTCCGAGATTCTGGGGCAATATCCCCTTATCAGTGACTGCATACCATGTGTCTTCTTTTGTGATTGGGTTACCTCACTAAGGATGATTATTTTCAAGTTCTGACCATTTGCCTAGGAATTTCGTGAATTCATTGTTTTTAATTGCAGAGTAGTATTCCATTGTGTAGATATACCACATCTTCTGAATCCATTCCTCCGTTGAGGGACATCTGGGTTCTTTCCAGCTTCTGGCTATTATAAATAAGGCTGCTATGAACATAGTGGAGCATGTGTCCTTATTGAATGCAGGTAAAGCCTCTGGGTATATGCCCAGGAGTGGTATAGCCGGATCCTCCGGGAGTGTCATGCTCAGTTTTCTGAGGAACCGCCAGACTGCTTTCCAGAGTGGTTGTACCAGCCTGCAATTCCACCAGCAGTGGAGGAGTGTTCCTCTTTTTCCACATCCTCGCCAACAACTGCTGTCTCCTGTGTTTTTGATCTTAGCCATCCTGACTGGTGTGAGATGGAATCTCAGGGTTGTTTTGATTTGCATTTCCCTAATGACTAAGGATGATGAACATCTCTTTAGGTGTTTCTCAGCCATTAGATATTCTTCAGGTGAGAACTCTTTGTGTAGCTCTGTACCCCATTTTTTAATAGGGTTACTTGCCTCTCTGGAGTTTAACTTCTTGAGTTCTTTGTATATCTTGGATATTAGCCCTCTGTCGGATGTAAGGTTGGTAAAGATCATTTCCCAGTTAGTTGGTTGCCGCTTTGTCTTTTTGACAGTGTCTTTTGCCTTGCAAAAACTTTGAAATTTAATGAGGTCCCATTTGTCTATTCTTGATCTTAGAGCATAAGCTATTGGAGTTCTGTTCAGGAAATTCTCCCCTGTGCCCATATGTTCAAGGTTCTTCCCTAGTTTCCCTTCTATTAGTTTCAGTGTGTCTGGTTTTATGTGGAGATCTTTGATCCACTTAGAATTGAGCTTAGTGCAAGGAGATAAGGATGGGTCAATTTGCATTCTTCTGCATGTTGACCTCCAGCTGAGCCAGCACCATTTGTTGAAAAGGCTATCTTTTTTCCACTGGATGGTTTTAGCTCCTTTGTCAAAGATCAAGTGACCATAGGAGTGTGGATTCATTTCTGGGTCTTCAATTCTGTTCCATTGATCTACATGTCTGTTACTGTACCAATACCATGCAGTTTTTAACACTATTGCTCTGTAGTACAGCTTGAGGTCCGGGATACTGATTCCCCCAGAGGTTCTTTTACTCTTGAGAATAGTTTTAGCTATTCTGGGTTTTCTGTTATTCCAGATGAATTTTTGAATTGCTCTTTCTAATCTATGAAGAATTGAGTTGGGATTTTGATGGGGATTGCATTGAATCTGTATATTGCTTTTGGCAAGATGGTCATTTTTACTATATTAATCCTGCCAATCCATGAGCATGGCAGATTTTTCCATCTTCTGAGGTCTTCTTCAATTTCTTTCTTCAGAGATTTGAAGTTCTTGTCATACAGATCTTTCACTTGTTTGGTTAGAGTCATGCCAAGATACTTTATATGGTTTGTTGCTATCCTGAAGGGTATCATTTCTCTTACTTCTTTCTCAGCCTGCTTATCCTTTGAGTATAGGAAGGCTACTGACTTGCTTGAGTTGATTTTATATCCGGCCACTTTGCTGAAGTTGTTTATCAGCTGTAGGATTTCTCTGGTGGAGTTCTTTGGGCGCTTAAGTATACTATCATATCGTCTGCAAATAGTGATAGTTTGACTTCTTCCTTTCCAATTTGTATCCCTTTGACCTCCTTTTGTTGTCTAATTTCTCTAGGTAGAACTTCAAGTACTATATTGAAAAGATATGGAGAGAGAGGGCAGCTTTGTCTAGTCCCTGATTTTAGTTGGATTGCTTCAACTTTCTCTCCATTTAGTTTGATGTTGGCTACCGGTTTGCTGTAAATTGCTTTTACTATGTTTAGATATGGGCCTCTAATTCCTGATCTTTTCAAGACTTTTGACATGAAAGGATGCTGAATTTTGTCAAATGCTTTCTCAGCGTCTAATGAAATGACCATGTGGTTTTTTCTTTGAGATTGTTTATGTAGTGGTTTACACTGATGGACTTCCTTATATTGAACTATCCCTGCATCCCTGGGATGAAGCCTACTTGATTGTGGTGAATGATCATTTTGATGTGTTCTTGGATTCGGTTGGCAAGAATTTTATTGATTATTTTTGCATCAATATTCATAAGAGAGATTGGCCTGAGATTCTCTTTCTTTGTTGGATCTTTGTGTGATTTTGGTATTAGCGTAATTTTGCCTCCATATAACCAGTTGGGTAGTGTTCCTTCTGTTTCTATTTTGTGGAATAGTTTGAAGAATATTGCTGTTAGGTCTTCTTTGAAGGTCTGATAGAATTCTGCATTAAAACCATCTGGACCTGTGCTTTTTTTGGTTGGAAGACTTCCAATGAGCACTTCTATTACTTCAGGGGATATAGGACAGTTTAGACGGTCTATTTGATCCTGATTTAATTTTAGTATTTGGTATCTGTCTAGGAAATTGTCCATTTCCTCCAGATTTTCTAATTGTGTTGAATACAGGCTTTTGTAGTAGGATCTGGTGATTTTTTGAATTTACTCAGTTTCTGTTGTTATCTGTCCCTTTTCCTTTCTGATTTTGCTAATTTGGATACTGTCTCTGTGCCCTCTGGCTTGTCTGGCTAAGGGCTCATCTATCTTGTTGATTTTCTTGAAGAACCTACTCCTAGTATTGTTGATTCTTTTTATGGTTTTATTTGTTTCTACTTGATTGATTTCAGTCCTGAGTTTGATGATTTCTTGCCTTCTACTCCTCTTGGGAGTATTTGCTTCTTTCTGTTATAGGGCTTCCAGGTGTGCCATTAAGCTGCTAGTGTATGCACTCTCCCATTTCTTTTTGGAGGCACTCAGGGCTATGAATTTTCCTCTTAGCACCGCTTTCATTGTGTCCCATAAATTAGGGTATGTTGTGCCTTCATTTTAATTAAAATTTAAAAAGTCTTTGATTTCTTTCTTTCTTTCCTCCTTGACCAAGTTATCATTGAGTAGAGCATTGTTCAGCTTCCATTTGTATGTGGGCTTTCTGTTGTTTTTGTTGCCATTGAAGACCACCCTTATTCCATAGTGATCTGATAGGAGGCATGGAATTAGTTTGATCTTCTTATATCTGTTGAGGTCTGCTTTGTGACCAATTATATGGTCAATTTTGGAGATGGTACCATGAGGGGCTGAGAAGAAGGTGTAGTCTTTTGCTTTAGCATGAAATGTTCTATATATATCTGTTAGTTCCATTTGGTCCAAGGCTTCAATTAGATTCACTGTGTCCCTGTTTAGCTTCTGTTTCCTGAATGATCTATTTCAGAGAGTGGGGTGTTGAAGTCACCCACTATTATTGTGTGAGGTGCGATGTGTGCTTTGAGCTTTAGTAAAGTTTCTTTTGCGAATGAGGGTGCCCTTGTGTTTGGAGCATAGATATCCAGAATTGAGAGTTCTTCTTTTTTGATTTTTCCTTTGATCAGTATGTAGTGTCCTACTGTGTTATTTTTGATAACTTTAGGTTGAAAGTCAATTTTATTTGATATTTGGATGGCTACTCTGGCTTGTTTCCTAGGAGCATTTGCTTGTAAAATTGTTTTCCATCCTTTTACTCTGAGGTAGTGTTTGTCTTTGACGCTGAGGTGTGTTTCCTGCATGCAGCAAGATGCTGGGTCCTGTTTATGTATCCAGTCTCCTAGTCTATGTCTTTTTATTGGGGAATTGAGACCAATGATATTAAGAGAGATTAAGGAATAGTGATTATTGCCACCTGCTATTCTTGACGCTGTCTTTATTTTTGAGTCATTATCTACTTTTGGGTTTGATGCAAGAAAGTTACTATCTCGTTTTTTCCAGGGTGTAGTTGCTCTCCTTATATTGGCAGTTTCCACCTATTATCCTTTGTAGGGCTGGGTTTGTGGAAAGATATTGTGTAAATTTGATTTTATCATGGAATATCTTGGTCTCCCCATCTATGGTGATTGAGAGTTTTGCTGGTATAGTAGTCTACACTGGCATTTGTGTTCTCTTAGAGTCTGCATGAGATCTGCCTAGGATCTTCTGGCTTTCTTAGTCTCTGGTGAAAAGTCTGATGTGATTCAGATAAGTCTTCCTTTATATGTTACTTGGCCTTTTTCTCTTACTGCTTTTAATATTGTTTCTTTGTTTAGTACATTTGGTGTTTTGATTATTATGTGACGGGAGGTATTTCTGTTCTGGTCCAGTTTGTTTGGAGTTCTGTAGGTTTCTTGTATGTTCATCGGCATCTCTCTCTTTAGGTTAGGGAAGTTTTCCTCCATAATTTTGTTGAAGATATTTACTGGCCCTTTAAGTTGCAAATCTTCACTCTCATCTATACCTATAATCCTTAGGTTTGGTCTTCTCATTGTGTCCTGGATTTCCCGGATGTTTTGGCTCAGAAGCTTTTTGCATTTTGCATTTCTTTGACTGTTGAGTCAATGCTTTCTATGGTATCTTCAGCACCTGAGATTCTTTCTTCCATCTCTTGTATTCTATTGTTGATGTTTGCATCTATGACTCCTGATTTCTTCCCAAGGTTTTCTACCTCCAAAGTTGTCTCCCTTTGTGATTTCTTAGTTGTTTCTACTTCCTTTTTTAGATCCTGGATGAATTTGCTGAGATCCTTCACTTGTTTGTTTGTATTTTCCTGTATTTCTTTAAGATATTTTTACATTTCCTCTTTCAGGATTTCTGCCTGTTGACCCAAGTTCTCCTGTATTTCTCTAAGGGATTTTTGTCTTCCTCCTCATGGGCTTCCATCTGTTGATCCATCGTCTCCTGCATTTCTTTAAGCTATTCTTGTGTTTCCTTTGTAAGGGTATCTACCTGTTGATTCATTTCTTTAAGCGATTTTTGTGTTGCCTCCCTATGGGCCTCCATCTGTTGACCCATATTCTCCTGCATTATCTAAGCTATTTTTGTGTTTCCTTTGTAAGGGCTTCTACTTATTGATTCATATTCTCCTCTCTTTCTTTATGAGATTTATTTGTGTCCTTCCTGAAATCCTCTAATAGCATCATGAGAAGTTATTTTAAATCCAGATCTTGCCTTTCGGGTGTGATGGGGTATCCAGGTCTTGCTGCTGTTGGAGAGTTTGGTTCGGATGTTGCCATATTGCCTTGATTTCTGTTAGTAATGTTCCTACGTTTGCCTTTTGCCATCTGGTTACCTCTGGTGTTATTTGGTCCTGCTGTCACTGGCTGTTTTTTGGACCTCCTGTGAGCCTGCAAGGCTATTTCTGCCTCCCCTTACCCTGTATACCCTGGATTCCCCTGGCACCCATTTCTGGGGCCTGCCCTGCTCCTGAGTGAGTTTGGACCCTGATGTGCCTTGCCCCAAGTGATGTTATATTGGGGAATCCCTGCACATCCAAAGGCTCAGCATAGTTGATACCCTGAGCAGAGGTCGCCACGGAGAGGTTGATAAGCTCCCTCCCTGTGGGGGTGCGCTCACTCCCAGTGTGGGTCCCTCTGCATAGCTGATGTCCCACAGCAGAGCTGGCACGTAGGTGACCGCAGATCTGCCCAGCTCTTGGGAGCAGGGAGCACACAAGCTTGCTGAGACCCAAATGATATTATGCTTGATTTTCCCTGTTTCTGGAGGACCTAGTTGCCCTGTTGTTGGAGCAAAGATGGCGGAGTGCACTCTGCACCCTCTAGGCACAGATCACTCTGCAGGGCAGATGTCCCACAGCAGAGCTGGTGCATAGGTGACCGCAGAACTGCCCAGCTCTTGCGATCAGGGAGCACACAAGCTGGCTGAGACCCAAGCGATATTATGCTTGATTGTCCCTGCCTCTGGAGGTCCCAGTTTCCCTGTTGCCGGAGCAAAGATGGCCGATGAACAGAATTTTGTAATGATGTTATTCTGTTTACATTAGAGATCTATTTTACAGAAAAGAGAGGTTTTGCCTACTTCTATATAAATACCCCAGTACACAAAACCACAAGAAACATAGGAGTGTGAACACATGCTGTTTGGCTATCATGAGTTTCATAAGCAGAGACACGTACTACAAATTTTATGAGAAGAATATTAACTCATTATGTACTGAAAATAGTGCAATAAAATTGGACTCAACCAGTACTATAAGTTTTAAGCTACAGGAAGTTAAAGGAAATATTTTCGAATGAGAAAGAAGTTTAAATCGTCATTTTTGTCCTTAACTAAATATTGTTCCAAAATGGCAACTTAAAGAAAATAGGACCAAGCCAGAAACCCAAACTATGATGCAAGCAGGCTAAATATATATAATATATGTGATAATAGCAAATATATATGATTATGTTTACTATGATTACAAATTATTAATTTTGTATTAATGTTAAATATTGATAGATATTTCTTCTTCAGCTTCTATGCCGGAGATTATGGAAAAGCTACAGGACCAAATGGGGATGGCATTAGCAGAAATAGCCAATATAGGAACGATTCAACCTGAAGAGAGCTCCTCTAACAGATAGGCATGGCTCCCAATTGAGGAGTGGGGCCACCCACCCATCTCAAAATTTCTTCTTCTTCTTCTTTTTCTTCTTCTTCTTTTTCTTCTTCTTCTTTTTCTCTTCTTCTTCTTCTTCTTTTTCTTCTTCTTCTTCTTCTTCTTCTTCTTCTTCTTCTTCTTCTTCTTCTTCTTCTTCTTCCTCTTCCTCCTCCTCCTCTTATTCTTCTCCTTCTCCCTCTTCTTCTTCTCCTTCTTCTTCTCCTCCTTCTTCCTATTAATATTATTATTGTTATTGTTGTTGTTATTATAATATCTTTTTTTAACAATCCAGCTGTTACCCCCTTCTGGTCTACCCTCTGGCTGTTCCTCATCCCATTTCTCCTTCCCCATCTCTAAAAGGATATCCCCAACCCCACCCAACCAAACCTCCCTACTCCCTATGGCCTCAAGTCTCTCGAGGGTTAGCTGCTTCTTCTCTCACTGAGGTAGGACCAGACAGTCCTCTGCTGTATGTGTGTTGGGGTCCTCTGACCAGCTTATGTATGCTGCCTGGTTGGTGGCTCAGTGTTTGAGATATCTCAGGTGTCCAGGTTAGTTGAGATTGCTGGTTTTCTTATGGGGTTGCTCTCCTTTTCAACTTCTTCTCAAAGTTTTTACCCAGAATTGTTCCTATCTAAAGAAAACACAGGGACAAAAAATAGAGTAAAGACTGAAGGAAAGGCCATCCAGAGAATGCCTTGCCTTGGGATCTATCCCATCTGTAGACACCAAATGTCAATACTATTGCTAATGCCAAGAAGTGCTCCTAGACAGGAACCTAGTATGGCTGTCCTCTGAGAGACTCTGCCAGAATTTGAAAAAGATAGATGTAGATACTCACAGCCAACCATTAGACTGAGCCCAGAGACCCCAGCAGAAGAGTTAGGGGAAGGATTGAAGGAACTGAAGGATTTTTCAACCCCATAGGAAAAAAAAACAATATCAACTAACTGGGTCTCCCAGAGTTCCCAGGGACTAACCAATGAATATACATGGATGGAACCATAGCTCCAGCTACATATGTAGCAGAGAATTGCCTTATCTGGCATCAGTAGGAGGGGAGGCCCTTGGTCCTGTAGAGGCTTGTTACCCCAGAGTAGGAGGATGCTAGAGGGGTGAAGCAGGAGTAAGTTTGTGGGTGGGAAAGCATCCTCTTAGAGGCAAAGGGGAGGGAAGACCTGGAAGGGGAAAAATAAAGGCAAAGAAACCAAAAAGAATAAAAAGAAAAAGAAAAACAAAAGAAAAGAATACAAAAGCTTACACTGGGGACCTTATACAATGCAAATTGCTTTTTATGTATGGCTTTTTTTAGTTTTCTGAAGAAGGTACAAAATTGAAGCCATTACTCAGGAAAATGATTATAGACACAGACACAACAATGAAACTAACTGATAACTTTAGTGCTGGAAAATTATAAATTTCTTCACAAAGGAAATAACCACCCCCAACAAGAAACTCTAGGTTAAAGAAACAGAGCCTTATCTTTAGAAGAAAATGTGGACACTAAATTTTATATTTTACACATGGAATTAGTGTTAGCATTCCAATAACATCTCAAATAATCTTTTTGAACAATCTTTTTTCCCTTTTCTGAATTCTGATCCTCCTTTATGACCACTGGTTTGGAGAGGATGATGTTATTTTCTTGTTCAGGTATGCTTAGTCTGTTCTTATTTGATCTTTCTTCTAGCATCCTTTCTTATCTTTGCACTTATTCATGCCCAATACCAGAAAATGTACCTGAGTTTTTTGAGACCTTATTTTCTATTTGTCAGAATTTCCTTCACCTATTTTTGATCCTTGCTTATGCCTAATTTCTAGCAAAAATCTGTAGTAGGTCTGTTCTTTGGAAGCAACTCAGGACTCTGCCTTCATCTTTAGCCAGCCACAAGTGATATGCCTGAGTTTCATAGCCAAAGATGAGTGTTCCAGATAGTCTCAGTTTCTTGTTTGTAACTAGTTGAGATAAGCAATAGAATGTAATTCAATGCTCATGGTGAGGAGCACAGACTATTCCTAGCTCCCTGGTTTCAAATCCTTCCCATCTCCTGGAATCTGAAGGTGGAGTTCCTTTAAGGCAATGCAATGGAGAAGAGCCAAGCAATATGCAGCTTGGTGTCCAACAAGAGCTCTTCCTTTGATTTCTCTTCAGGATTTGTACTACCCATGTGGTGATTTTTCCACTCTTTAAGAGTAGATCTTTTCCTTCATATTCTTCTTTTCTTTAAGTTTTTCGTGTGTTTTTTGATTAGTGTGTATAGGTGGGTAAGTGTTCCTGTGTAATGGCATATTCAGGAAGGCCAAAGGACAGTATGAAGTGTTGGTACTTTCCTTCAACCCAGTTTAAGAGAGCATCTGCTCTATTTCAACACTACACAGCAAGCAATCTTACCTGGGTGCTCCTGCAACGACTTTTGTATCTACTCCTGTCTCATTGTAGAAACACTGGGATTACAAATGTATGCTGCCATTTCTAGCTTTATGTGGATTTTTGGTATTCAGACTCAGGTCCTAACACTTGTATCACAGGTACTGTACACACTAAGGTAATTCCCTAGCCCTTCCTTCCTTTTTTATGTCAATATGTAGTAAGAACTCATAAAATCTCAGTAATGGTTCTTTGAAATATTAATATAAGAAATCTGGGTCACTTTGATGACTCCGAGGTTAGCTTTTGGATGCAAGATATAATAATACATGGAGACCTTTACATGAAATTTCTTTACCAGACTGTAATGGATATTTTAGTAAATTTTATCTAGATAAATTTATATTGATTTTGAAAGGAACATAGAAGACTTCCATTAACATATGAGCACAGTATGATAAGCATCATACTTGTTTCATATGACGGGTGCCACTGCCACATCATTAGGATAGAGATCTTTGTCCTGACTAGTGTCTACTACTGTTGCAAAAGGTATAGTTCCTTGAAGAGATGAAGACAAAAGTCATCTTTCAAACACTCTAGTGTCTTCCTTTTTTTACCTGTGACAAAATAACTATGTCCTGGGATTCAGTTTCTCCAAATTATCTGCAGATCAATCCCCTTTTGATCTTTCTCACTTTATGCCTTCTACAGGTTTAGGACCCAGGGATTGTCCTCAGGAGTTCCCTTGGAAGCCTTTCTATGTTTCCAATAAGATGTTCTTCAGCCATCCTTAGCAGGTATTTCTTCCTATTTAGGTTTACCTGAAAATTCCCAGAAGAAGGTGATAGGAAAATTGTTACAGAGGAATCAGGTTTGTATGTAGTTGAAAGGAACTTCCATTGAGTCATTACTCACAAGATAACTTTGACCTGGTGGAGAGTGATGGTCCACTTCTCTTCAATAAAATGGAATGAGGAGGCCAATAAAAGAGAAGAAATAGCTAAGATGCAAACTAGAGGCACATACACCTTCCATCATTGTGTTATCATCCCACAGGCTAGTTTTCTCTCTTCACACCTTCAGACTCAGTCTGAGAAGTTTGAGTGTGAGATCCTAGAGGATGCAAATGACTACACTAGGCAAGGAGATTCATCCTACAGTGTCTGTCTCCTAAGGCAAGGCTTGCCTTTGGTACCAGTTAGAGTTCTGGACAATGAATCATATTAACTTTTACTTTGCAACCCAATAACAAAATATTATAGCACAACAGTGGGAAGAAGGAATTGGAAGAGACTACCTCCAATATATAGAGAAGACTCTCAGCTAAGGCATGGAACTAACCACCCATCTTCAAAATTTTTAACCCAGAATTGTTCCTGTCTGAAGAAAATGCAGGGACAAAAAAATGGAGCAGAGACTGAAAGAAAGGCCACCCAGTTACTGGCCCAACTTGTGTTTTATCCCATGTGTGCACACCAAATCCTGACACTTTTAGTGAGGCCATATTATGCATGCAGACAGGTGCCTGGCATGGCTGCCCTCTGAGAGGCTCTACCAGCAACTGAAGTGCCTACAGCCAATCATTGGATTGAGGTCAGAGACCAATATTGAATCGTTAGAGAAAGGACTGAAGGAGCTGAAGGGGATTGCAACCCCATACATAGAAATAACAACAATGACAACAAACCTGGAACCATGAGATCTCCCAGGGACTAAGCCAAAATGAAGGAGCATACATGGGCTGATTTGTGGCCCCAGAAAAGCTTGTAGCAAAGGATAGCCTTGTGTAGCCTCAGTGGGAGAGGATGTGCTTAATTCTGTGTAAATTTGAAACCTCAGGGAAGGGGGGTTGCTGGTGATATGAGGTGAGGATGGATGGGTAGGGGAACACCTTCTCAGAGGTGGGAAGAGTGGGTGGGGTGAAGAAATTGGGGAAGGGAGACAAGGAAATGGAGCAACTTTTGGTATGAAAATAAATTTCTCTAATAAAAAAATCGCTCCCTCTTCCCATGTCTTGCCATTATTAGATAAGTAATTATCAGAGGCCAAACCCTTTGCTTTTTAAACCTGAAAGTGTCTGTCAACTTAAGACATCAGAAAACCATACATATCAAGTTGTGTTTGAGATGACTTTTGTGTTGGGGATATGTTTATCCAGATGAACTTCTGAATTGAATTTTGTAAATATGAAACCCATGGGAGAAAATGCCTTTAAAAAATATTTAACATTCCTCCTATAGCTACAGTCATCAGTGCAACATAGTAAATAGAGTGCAGATTTTTTATTAGATATTTACTTTATTTACATTTCAAATGGTATCCACTTTGCACATTACTACTCCAAAAACCCCCTATCCCATCCGACCTCCCCCTGCTCACCACCCCCTCCAATTTCCTGACTTGCATTCCCCTATTCTGGGAGATCAACCCTTCACAGGACCAATGGTATCTCCTCTCATTGATGTCTGAAATGGTCATCTTCTGCTACAAATGGAGCTGGAGCCATCGGTCCCTCCACGTGTACTCTTTGGTTGGTGGTTTGGTCCCTGGGAGATCTGGGGGTACTGGTTGGTACATATTATCGTTACTCCTGCAGGGCTACAAACCTCTTCAGCTCATTGGTTCCTTTCTTTAGCTACTCCACTGGGACTCCTATGCTCATTCTATTGGTTGGCTGTGAGCCATGGGTATTTTGATCAACTTTCTAATAAGGATCAAAGTATTTACACTTTGGCCTTCCTTCTTGAGTTTCATGTGGTCTGTGAGTTGTATTTTGGAAATTCCGAGCTTTTGGGCTAATATCCACTTATCAGCTAGTACATATCCGGTGTGTTCTTTTGTGATTGAGTTACCTCACTCAGGATGATATTTTCTAGTTCCATCCATTTGCCTAAGAATTTCATGATTCATTGTTTTCTTATAGCCAAGTAGTACACCATTGTGTGAATGTACCATATTTTCTGTATCCATTCCTCTGTTGAGAGACATCTGGGTTCTTTCCAGCACCTGACTATTATAAATAAGCCTGCTATGAACATAGTGGAGCATGTGTCCTTATTACATGTTGGAGCATCTTCTGGGTATATGCCCAGGAATGGTATACCTGCGTCCTCAGGTAGTGCTATGTCCAATTTTCTGAGGAACTGCCAAACTGATTTCCAGAGTGGTTTTTCCAGCTTGCAATCCCACCAGCAGTGGAGGAGTGTTCCTCTTTCTCCACATCCTCTCCAGCACTTGCTGTCCCCTGAGTTTTTGATCTTGGCCATTCTGACTGGTGTGAGGCAGAATCTCAGTGTTGTTTTAATTTGCATTTCCCTGATGATTAAGTTTGTTGAACATTTCTTTAGGTGTTTCTCAGCCATCCAGTATTCTGGAGTTGAGAATTCTTTGTTAAGCTCTGTACCCCATTTTCTTTTTCTTTTTTTTTTTTTTACATTTTTTTTTATTTTATTTTATTTTTTTAATTTACATTCCAGATCACTTCCCCTTTCCCGTTTCCTCCCTCCCCGAAAGTCCCATAAGCCCCCTTCCCTCCCTCTTTTCTCCATTCAACCCCCTCTCATTACTCTGTCCTGGCGTTCCCCTACATCCAGTCTTTCCAGGACCAGGGGTCTCTCCTTCCATCTTTTTAGAAATCTATTGATATGCTGATTGTGTCTAGGGTATTCTGAGATTCTGGGTCAATATCCCCTTATCAGTGACTGCATACCATGTGTGATCTTTTGTGATTGGGTTACCTCACTAAGGATGATATTTTCAAGTTCTGACCATTTGCCTAGAAATTTCGTGAATTCATTGTTTTTAATTGCAGAATAGTATTCCATTGTGTAAATATACCACATCTTCTGAATCTATTCCTCCGTTGAGGGACATCTGGGTTCTTTCCAGCTTCTGGCTATTATAAATAAGGCTGCTATGAATATAGTGGAGCATGTGTCCTTATTGCATCCAGGTAAAGTCTCTGGGTATATGCCCAGGAGTGGTATAGCCAGATCCTCCGGAAGTGTCATGCCCAGTTTTCTGAGGAGCCGCCAAACTGCTTTCCAGAGTGGTTGTACCAGCCTGCAATTCCACCAGCAGTGGAGGAGTGTTCCTCTTTCTCCACATCCTCGCCAACAACTGCTGTCTCCTGTGTTTTTGATCTTAGCCATCCTGACTGGTGTGAGATGGAATCTCAGGGTTGTTTTGATTTGCATTTCCCTAATGACTAAGGATGATGAACATCTCTTTAGGTGCTTCTCAGCCATTAGATATTCTTCAGGTGAGAACTCTTTGTGTAGCTCTGTACCCCATTTTTTAATAGGGTTACTTGCCTCTCTGGAGTTTAACTTCTTGAGTTCTTTGTATATCTTGGATATTAGCCCTCTGTCGGATGTAAGGTTGGTAAAGATCATTTCCCAGTTAGTTGGTTGCCACTTTGTCTTTTTGACGGTGTCTTTTGCCTTGCAAAAACTTTGAAATTTAATGAGGTCCCATTTGTCTATTCTTGATCTTAGAGTATAAGCTATTGGAGTTCTGTTCAGGAAATTCTCCCCTGTGCCCATATGTTCAAGGTTCTTCCCTAGTTTCCCTTCTATTAGTTTCAGTGTGTCTGGTTTTATGTGGAGATCTTTGATCCACTTAGAATTGAGCTTAGTGCAAGGAGATAAGGATGGGTCAATTTGCATTCTTCTGCATGTTGACCTCCAGCTGAGCCAGCACCATTTGTTGAAAAGGCTATCTTTTTTCCACTGGATGGTTTTAGCTCCTTTGTCAAAGATCAAGTGACCATAGGAGTGTGGATTCATTTCTGGGTCTTCAATTCTGTTCCATTGATCTACATGTCTGTTACTGTACCAATACCATGCAGTTTTTAACACTATTGCTCTGTAGTACAGCTTGAGGTCCGGGATACTGATTCCCCCAGAGGTTCTTTTACTCTTGAGAATAGTTTTAGCTATTCTGGGTTTTCTGTTATTCCAGATGAATTTTTGAATTGCTCTTTCTAACTCTATGAAGAATTGAGTTGGGATTTTGATGGGGATTGCATTGAATCTGTGTATTACTTTTGGTAAGATGCACATTTTTACTATATTAATCCTGCCAATCCATGAGCATGGCAGATTTTTCCATCTTCTGAGGTCTTCTTCAATTTCTTTCTTCAGAGACTTGAAGTTCTTGTCATACAGATCTTTCACTTGTTTGGTTAGCGTCACGCCAAGATACTTAATATGGTTTGTGGCTATCGTAAAGGGTATTATTTCTCTTACTTCTTTCTCAGCCTGCTTATCCTTTGAGTATAGGAAGGCTTCTGACTTGCTTGAGTTGATTTTATATCCGGCCACTTTGCTGAAGTCGTTTATCAGCTGTAGGAGTTCTCTGGTGGAGTTCTTTGGGTCGCTTATGTATACTATCATATCGTCTGCAAATAGTGATAGTTTGACTTCTTCCTTTCCAATTTGTATCCCTTTGACCTCTTTTTCTTGTCTAATTGCTCTAGCTAGAACTTCAAGTACTATATTGAAAAGATATGGAGAGAGAGGGCAGCCTTGTCTAGTCCCTGATTTTAGTGGGATTGCTTCAAGTTTCTCTCCGTTTAGATTGATGCTGGCTACTGGTTTGCTGTAAATTGCTTTTACTATGTTTAGATATGGGCCTTGAATTCCTGATCTTTCCAAGACCTTTAGCATGAAAGGATGCTGAATTTTGTCAAATGCTTTCTCAGCATCTAATGAGATGACCATGTGGTTTTTTTCTTTGAGAATGTTTATGTAGTGGATTACATTGATGGATTTCCTTATATTGAACCATCCCTGCATCCCTGGGATGAAGCCTACTTGATCGTGGTGAATGATCGTTTTGATGTGTTCTTGGATTCGGTTGGCAAGAATTTTATTGAGTATTTTTGCATCGATATTCATAAGAGAGATTCGCCTGAGATTCTCTTTCTTTGTCGGATCTTTGTGTGCTTTTGGCATTAGTGTAATTGTGGCTTCATAGAACGGGTTGGGTAGTGTTCCTTCTGTTTCTATTTTGTGGAACAGTTTGAAGAGTATTGGTGTTAGGTCTTCTTTGAAGGTCTGATAGAATTCTGCACTAAAACCATCTGGACCTGTGCTTTTTTTGGTTGGAAGACTTCCAATGACAACTTCTATTTCTTCAGGGGTTATAGGATGGTTTAGATGGTCTATTTGATCCTGATTTAATTTTGGTACTTGGTATCTGTCAAGGAAATTGTCCATTTCCTCAAGATTTTCTAGTTGTGTTGAATACAGGTTTTTGTAGTAGGATCTGATGATTTTTTGAATTTCCTCAGTTTCTGTTGTTATCTCTCCCTTTTCGTTTCTGATTTTATTAATTTGGATACTATCTCTGTGCCCTCTGGTTAGTCTGGCTAAGGGC
This sequence comes from Tokudaia tokunoshimensis, assembly GCA_036184795.1. NCBI lineage: Eukaryota > Metazoa > Chordata > Mammalia > Rodentia > Muridae > Tokudaia > Tokudaia tokunoshimensis. Next base: position 63,516,968 of record BTHU01000002.1, on the reverse strand, counting down.
TTATCTATCTTGTTGATTTTCTCAAAGAACCAACTCCTCGTTTTGTTGATTCTTTGTTTGGTTTTATTTGTTTCTACTTGATTGATTTCAGCCCTGAGTTTGATGATTTCCTGCCTTCTACTCCTCTTTGGTGTATTTGCTTCTTTATGTTCCAGGGCTTTCAGGTGTGCCATTAAGCTGTTAGTGTATGCTGTCTCCCGTTTCTTTTTGGCGGCACTCAGGGCTATGAATTTTCCTCTTAGCACTGCTTTCATTGTGTCCCATAAGTTAGGGTATGTTGTGCCTTCATTTTCATTAACTTTCAAAAAGTCTTTGATTTCTTTCTTTATTTCCACCTTGACCAAGTTATCATTGAGTAGAGCTTGTTCAGCCTCCATGTGTACGTGGGTTTTCTTTTGTTTTTGTTGCCATTGAAGACCACCCTTATTCCATAGTGATCTGATAGGAGGCATGGGATTATTTCTATCTTCTTGTATCTGTTGAGGTCTGATTTGTGACCAATTATATGGTCAATTTTGGAGAAGGTACCATGAGGAGCTGAGAAGAAGGTGTATTCTTTAGCTCTAGGATGAAATGTTCTATATATATCAGTTAGTTGCATTTGGTCCAAGGCTTCAATTAGATTCACTGTGTCCCTGTTTAGTTTCTGCTTTCCTGAACGATCCATTTCAGAGAGCGGGGTGTTGAAGTCACCCACTATTATTGTGTGCGGTGCGATGTGTGCTTTGAGTTTTAGTAAAGTTTCTTTTACGAATGAGGGTGCCCTTGCATTTGGAGCATAGATATTCAGGATTGAGAGTTCTTGATGGTGGATTTTTCCCTTGATCAGTATGTAGTGTCCTTCTGTGTCTTTTTTGATGACTTTAGGTTGAAAATCAATTTTATCCGATATTAGGATGGCTACTCCACCTCGTTTCTTGGGGCCATTTGCTTGTAAAATTGTTTTCCAGCCTTTTACTCTGAGGTAGTGTTTGTCTTTGACACTGAGGTGCGTTTCCTGCATGCAGCAAAATGCTGGGTCCTGTTTACGTATCCAGTCTGCTAGTCTATGTCTTTTAATTGGGGAATTGAGACCATTGATATTAAGAGAGATTAAGGCATAGTGATTATTGCCATCTGCCATTCTTGACGCTATCTTTATGTTTGAGTGGTTATCTACTTTTGGGTTTGATTCAAGAAGGTTATTATCTCATTTTTTCCAGGGTGTTGTTTCTCTCCCTGTATTGGAGGTTTCCAGCTATTATCCGTTGCAGGGCTGGATTTGTGGAAAGATATTGTGAAAATTTGGTTTTATCATGGAATATCTTGGTCTCTCCATCTATGGTGATTGAGAGTTTTGCTGGGTATAGTAGTCTAGGCTGGCATTTGTGTTGTCTTAGTGTCTGCATGAGCTCTGCCCAGGATCTTCTGGCTTTCATAGTCTCTGGTGAGAAGTCTGATGTGATTCGGATAGGTCTTCCTTTGTATGTTACTTGGCCCTTTTCTCTTACTGCATTTAGTATTCTTTCTTTGTTTAGAACATTTGGTGTTTTGATTATTATGTGACGGGAGGTATTTCTGTTCTGGTCCAGTCTGTTTGGAGTTCTGTAGGCTTCTTGTACGTTCATCGGCATCTCTTTCTTTAAGTTAGGGAAGTTTTCCTCCATAATTTTGTTGAAGATGTTTACTGGCCCTTTAAGTTGCAAATCTTCACTCTCATCTATACCTATAATCCTTAGGTTTGGTCTTCTCATTGTGTCCTGGATTTCCTGGATGTTTTGGGTTACACGTTTTTTGCATTTTGCATTTTCTTTGACTGTTGAGTCGATGCTTTCTATGGAATCTTCAGCACCTGAGATTCTTTCTTCCATCTCTTGTATTCTACTGTTGATGTTTGCATCTATGACTCCTGATTTCTTCCCAAGGTTTTCTATCTCCAAAGTTGTCTCCCTTTGTGATTTCTTAGTTGTTTCTACTTCCTTTTTTAGTTCCTGGATGGATTTGCTGAGATCCTTCACTTGTTTGTTTGTATTTTCCTGTATTTCTTTAAGGTATTTTTGCATTACCTCTTTCAGGATTTCTTCCTGATGACCCACGTTCTCCTGCATTTCTCTGAGCGATTTTTGTGTTTCCTCCTCATGGGATTCCATCTGTTGATCCATCGTCTCCTGCATTTCTTTAAGCAGTTCTCGTGTTTCCTTTGTAAGGGCATCTAACCGTTGATTCATTTCTTTAAGCAATTTTTGTGTTGCCTCCTTATGGGCATCCGTCTGTTGACCCATATTCTTCTGCATTTCTTTATGCAAATTTCGTGATTCCTTTGTGAGTGCATCTACCCGTTGATTCATCTCGTTAAGCGATTTTTGTGTTGTCTCCTTGTGCGCCTCCATCTTTTGATCCATGTTCTCCCGCATTTCTCTAAGTGATTTTTGTGTTTCCTTTGTAAGGGCTTCTAACCGTTGATTCATGGTCTCCTGTAACTCTTTATGAGATTTATTTGTGTCCTTCTTGTGATCCTCTAATAGCATCATGAGAAGTGATTTTAAATCCAGATCTTGTCTTTCGGGTGTGGTGGGGTATCCAGGACTTGCTGCTGTTGGAGAGTTGGGTTCGGATGGTCCCACATTACTTTGATTACTGTTAGTAACATTCCTACGTTTGCCTTTTGCCATCTGGATACCTCTGGTGTTAGTTGGTCCTGCTGCCACTGGCTGTTGGTTGGACCTCCTGTGAGCCTGCAAAGCTATTTCTGCCCCCCCTGGATTACCAGGATTCCCCTGGCACCGATTTCTGGGGCCTGCCTGCTCCTGAGTGACTTTGGAGCCCTAATGTGCTTTGCCCCAAGTGATCTTATATTGGGGTGCCTTGCACATCTAAAGGCTCAGCCTAGTGGATTCCTGGAGCAGAGGTCGCCAAAGGGAGGCTGGCAGGCTCCTGCCCTGTGCAGGGGTGTGTGATCTCTCCTGGGGGGGGGAAGGGGGCGTCCCTCTGCCAGGCAGAAGTCCCACAGCAGATCTGGTGTGCTGGTCACTGCAGATCAGCCCAGCACCTGGGAGCAGGTTACACACAAGCTGCCTGAACCCGAAGCGATATTATGCCTGTCTGTCTCTGAGCCTGGCGGTCCCAACTACCTGGTCACTGGAGCAAAGATGGCGGAGGGCACTCTCCGTGGCGCCGCTCACCCTGTGGTCACGATGGCCCGCCGATCTGGCACCCAGACGACCACAGTGCCAACCCGCCCTCGGGCACAGACGGAAGCCCCAACAGGCAGTGTCCCAAGTGATGTTATATTGGGGGGAGAGCCTGGGTACCGGTCTCTCCAGCGCAGTCTGTGGGAACAGAGGTCGCGGAAGGAAAGCTGGCAGGCTCCCTCCCAGCGCGGGGTCCCTCCACCAGGCAGAAGGTCCCACCGCAGAGCTGGCGCGCTGGTTACTGCAGATCAGCCCAGCACCTGGGAGCAGGTTACACACAAGCTGCCTGAACCCGAAGCGGATATTATGCCTGTCTGTCTCTGAGCCTGGCGGTCCCAACTACCTGGTCATTGGAGCAAAGATGGCGGAGGGCACTCTCCGTGGCGCCACTCACCCTGTGGTCATGATGGCCCGCCGATCTGGCACCCAGACGACCACAGCGCCAACCCGCCCTCGGGCACAGACGGAAGCCCCAACAGGCCGTGTCCCAAGTGATGTTATATTGGGGGGAGAGCCTGGGTACCGGTCTCTCCATCGCAGTCTGCGGGAACAGAGGTCGCAGAAGGGAAGCTGGCAGGCTCCCTCCCTGTGCGGGGTCCCTCCACCAGGCCTGTACCCCATTTTCAATAGGGTTATTTGGGTCTCTAGAGTCTAACTTCTTGAGTTCTTTGTATATATTGGATATTAGCTCTCTATCAGAAGTAGGATTGGGAAAGATCTTTTCTTAATCTGTTGATTGCCATTTTGTCCTATTAACAGTGTCCTTTGCCTTACAGAAGCTTTGCAATTTTGTGAGGTCCCAATTGTCAATTCTTGATCTTAGAGTATAAACTGTTGGTGTTCTATTCAGGAAATTTGCCACTGTGCCCATGTGCTCCAGGTTCTTCCCCACTTCCTCTTCTATTAGATTCACTCTCTCTGATATTATGTGGAGGTCCTTGATCCACTTGGACTTGAGTTTTGTACAGGGAGATGAGACTGAGTTAATTTGCATTCTTCTACCAGTTGACTGCCAGTTGATCTACCACCATTTGTTGAAAAGGCTGTCTTTTTCCACTGGATGGTTTTAGCTCCTCTGTCAAAGATCAAGTAACAGTAGATGTGAAGGTTCATTTCTGGGTCTTCAGTTCTATTCCATTGATCTACCTGCCTGTCACTGTACCAATACCATGCAGTTTTTATCACTATTGCTCTGTAGTACAGCATGAGGTCAGGGATGGTGATTCTGCCAGTTCTTATATTGATGAGAATATTTTTCACTATCCTGGGTTTTCTGTTCTTCCAGATAAATTTGTAGATTGCTCTTTCCAACTCTATGAAGAATTGAGTTGGAATTTTGATGGGGATTGCATTGAATCTGTAGATTGCTTTAGGCATGATGGTGATTTTTACAATATTAAACCTGCCAATCCATGAGCATGGCAGATCTTTCCATCTTCTGAGATCTTCTTCAATTTCTTTCTTCAGAGACTTGAAATTCTTATGCAGATCGTTCACTTGCTTGGTTAGAGACACACCAATATACTTTATATTATTTGTGACTATTGTGAAGTATGTCATTTCCCTAATTTCTTTCTCAGTCTCTTTATTCTTTGAGTATAGGAAGGCCACTGATTTGTTTGAGTTAATTTTATATCGAGTCACTTCGCTGAAGTTGTTTATAAGGTGCAGGAGTTCTCTACTGGAATTTTTGGGGACGCTTAAGTATACTATCATTTCATCTACAAATAGTGATACTTTAACTTCTTCCTTTTCAATTTGAATCCCTTTGACTTCTTTTTGATTTCTAATTGTTCTAGCTAGGACTTCAAATACTATGTTGAACAGGTAGGGAGAGAGTGGATAGCCTTGTCTATACCCTGATCTCAGTGGGGTTGCTTCAAGTTTCTCTCCATTTAGTTGGATATTGGCTACTGGTTTGCTGTATATTGTTTTTACTATGTTTAGGTATGGGCTTTGAATTCCTGATCTTTCCAAGACTTTTAGCATGAAAGGATGCTGAATTTTGTCAAATGTTTTCTCTGCATCTAATGAAATGATCATGTGTTTTTTTTTTCTTTGAGTTTGTTTATATAGTGAATTACATTGATATATTTCCATATATTGAACCATCCCTGCATCCCTGGGATGAAGCCTACTTGCTTATGGTGGATGATCATTTTGATGTGTTCTTAGATTTAGTTGGCAAGAATTTCATAAAGTATTTTTTCATCACTATTCATAAGGGAAATTGGTCTAAAGTTCTCTTTCTTTGTTGGGTCTTTGTGTGGTTTAGGAATCAGAGTAATTGTGGCTTCATAAAATGAATTGAGTAGTGTTCCATCTGTTTCTATTTTGTGGAATAATTTGAATAGTATTGGTATTAGGTCTTCTTTGAAGGTCTGATAGAACTCTACATCGAACCCATCTGGTCCTGGGCTTTTTTTTTTGGTTGGGAGACTATTAATGAATGCTTAAATTTCTTTAGGGGTTATGGGATTGTTTAGATCATTCATTTGATCCTGATTTAACTTTGGTCCCCGGTATCTGTCTAGAAAATTGTTCATTTTATATAGAAATTCCAGTTTTGTTGAGCAAAGACTTTTGAAGTAGGATCTGATGATTTTTTGGATTTTCTCAGTATCTATTGTTATGTCTCACTTTTCATTTATGATTTTGCTGATTTGGATACTGTCTCTGTGCCCTCTGGATAGTTTGGCAAAGCATTTATCTATCTTGATGGTTTTTTTCAATGAACTATCTCTTGGTTTGATTGATTCTTTGTATAGTTGTTTTTGTTTCTACTTGGTTGATTTCAGCCCTGAGTTTGATGATTTCCTGCTGTCTACTCCTCTTGGGTATATTTGCTTCTTTTTGTTCTAGAGTGTTCATCTGTGCTGTCAAACTGTTAGTGTATGCTCTTTCCAGTTTCTTTTTGGAGGCACTCAGAGCTATGAGTATTCCTCTTAGCACTGCTTTCACTGTATCCCATAAGATTGGGTATGTTGTGCCTTCATTTTCACTAAATTCTAAAATGTCTTTAATTTCTTTCTTTATTTCTTCCTTGACCATATTATCCTTGAGTAGAATGTTTTTCAATTTCCATATGTATGTGGGTTTTCTGTTGTTTTTACAGTTATTAAAGACCAGCCTGGGTCCATGGTGATCTGATAGGATGCATGGAATTATTTCAATCTTCTTATATCTGCTGAGGTCTGTTTTGTGACCGATTATATGGTAAATTTTGGAGAAGATCCTGTGAGGCACTTAGATGAAGGTGCATTCTTTTGTTTTAGGATAAAGTGTTCTATAGATATCTGTTAAATCCATTTGGTTAATAACTTCTGCTAGTTTCACGGTTTCTCTGTTTAGTTTGTGTTTCCCTGATTTGTCCTTGATGAGTGGGGTGTTGACGTCTCCCATTGTTATTGTGTGGGGTACAATGTGTACTTTGAGCTTTAGTAAAGTTTCTTTTATGAATGTGGGTGTCCTTGTATTTGGAGCATAGATGTTCAGAACTGAGAGTTCATCTGGTAGATTTCTTCCTTTGATGAGTACTAAGTGTCCTTCCTTATCTTTTTTGATTACTTATGGTTGAAAGTTGATTTTATTCAATATTAGAATGGCTACACCAGCTTGTTTCTTGGGACCGTTTGCTTGTAAAATTTTTTTCCAGCCTTTTACTCTGAGGTAGTGTCTGTCTTTGTGCCTGAGGTGAGTATCCTGTATGCAGAAAAATGTTGGGTCCTGCTTATGCATCCATTCTGTTAGTCTATATCTTTTTATTGGAGAATTGAATCCATTGATATTAATAGATATTAAAGAGAAGCGATTGTTGCTTCCTTTTATTTTTGTTATAAGAAGTGGAGTTATGTTTGTGTGACTCTCTTCTTTTTGGTTTGTTAAAAGAAGATTAATTTCTTGCTTTTTCCAGTGTGTAGTTTCCCTCCTTTTTTTGGTGTTTTCCATTCCTTTGAAGGGCTGGATTTGTGGAAAGATACTTTTTAAATTTGTTTTTGTCATGGAATACCTTGGTTTCTCCATCTATGTTAATTGAGAGTTTTGCTGGGCATAGTAGTCTGGGTTGACATTTGTGTTCCCTTAGGGTCTGTATGACATCTGGTCAGGCTTTCATAGTCTCTTAAGAGAAGTCTGGTGCAATTCTTATAAGTCTACCTTTATATGTTACTTGATCTTTTTCCCTTACTGCTTTTAATATTCTTTCTTTGTTTAGTGCATTTGGTGTTTTAATTGTTATGTGACGGGAGGAATTTCTTTACTGGTCCAATCTATTTGGAGTTCTGTAGGTTTCTTGTATGTTCATAGGCATCTCTTTAGGTTAGGGAAGTTTTCTTCTATAATTTTGCTGAAGATATTTACTGGCCCTTTAACATGGAAATTTTCACTCTCTTCTATACCTATAATCCTTAGGTTGGTCTTCTCATCTTGTTCTGGATTTCCTGGATGTTTTGGGTTAGGTGCTTTTTGCATTTTACATTTTCTTTAACTGTTGTGTCAATGCTTTCTATGGTATCTTCTGCATCTGAGATTCTCTCTTCTATCTCTTGAATTCTGTTGTTGATGCTTGCATCCATTACTCCTGACTTCTTTCCTAGGTTTTCTATGTCCAGAGTTGTTTCCCTTTGTCATTTCTTTATTGTTTCTACCTCCAGTTTTAGATCCTGGATGGTTTTGTTCAATTCCTTCACCTCTTTAGTTGTCCTTTCCTGTAATTCTTTTAGAGCTTCTACCTGTTAACCTGTGTTCTCCTATATTTCTTTAAGAGAGTTATTTATGTCCTTCTTGAAGTCCTCTATCAGCATCATGAGCTGTGATTTTAAATCCAAATCTTGCTTTCTGGTGTGCTGTGGTATCCAGGACTTGCTGTTGTGGGAGAATTATGTTCAGATGGTGCCCTGTTGCCTTGATTTCTGTTGGTAACATTCCTATGTTTACCTTTTGCCATCTGGTTATCTCTGGAATTAGTTGGTCCTTCTGTCTCTGGCTGGCATTTGTCCCTCCTATGGACCTACAAGCCTGCCTCTGCACCTCTGTGTGACCGGCTGTTCCCTGGCACAGAGTGTTGTGGTGCTGCCCAGCTCTTGGGTGCAGGTGAAGCCCGGACAGACCCTGTCCCAGCTGCTCTGCCACTCCTGTGTTCACTGTGCTCCTGGTTGTACCTGCCTGCTTAGGAGCCGAAAAGAAAATTGAGTATGTAGATTTTTAGTACAGGAAGCATGAAGGTAGTTCATAACAATTTTCCAATTTTGAAATGTTATCTGCACTTATCTTTACCTCAAATATATGCTCATTATCATGATGGCAGTATGTGTAGGGCTTAGAGCACCTACTGTATGTCCATTTCTGAAATTTTTTCAGATATTTGATAACTATATATTTAATTATGATCAACCCCCAAACAATAATACAACTTGGATCCTATTTAATATGGGAAGCCTTGGCAAGTCCCATTATGATATTGAGAGAAGGTCTTGTTCCCTTTTCATTAACTTTGTCGCATGATCTCTTCATAAGTTTTAAGAATTATGTGATTCAAATGATAAATCAGCATCCAAATATTGTGTTGTATATCCCCTATGTTATGATGCTGAAGACCATCAAAGTATTTCATTCCTTAAGCTGAACTAGCCACAACTATCATCGACAGTGGCTTAATGAAAATAATTTATCTTTGCTTGCATTTCATGGCTATTTTTCAGCTAGAACATCCAAATCAGCTTTCTTGTAAGGCTTATTTCAACATGGGATTCCTCTGGCCCAGGGAATTCAGGGAATTCTAAACAGGTACCTTTAGGACTTCTCAGGGTGCTTGCATCAGTTCTTTAAAACCTTGACATTTCCACTAAGATAAGACATTTGACAAAGCTTTCAGAGCACCCATATGTTTAAAATACAGAAAGCCAGTCCTCCAGGCCTCCTGCCAAAATAGAGTCCTATAGTTTGATTGGGTATCTCTAGGATCTGACTCCATTTATTACTTCATTCAGTTCTTTCAACTTTTCTGCTTTTGTCAAACATGGACTCTCAGTATGTTTCCACCTGCTAGAATAAGTGTTAATATAGGTCCTAGTCTTTACCCTTTGATTTTATCATAGGGATAATATCTATGTTGCCTATTTGTCTAGCTTAATCTAAGACCATAGGTCAGTGACAAAAGCTCTCAGTTTTAGTTACTCCTGCCAAAGTCATCTAAACTTGCTGAACTCACTGACCTCTTTACCTTTACAAGTTAAACTGAGCAAAAATCTGAACAGTGAATGAGCATAAAACTAATTTTTCTAACCAAGTCATCATATACATTGGGGACTTTGTTTCTTAGGCAAGCTTGTCCATACAGAGGAAATGTGTACAGATGGAGGATACTAAAAGAATAGAACCTGTCATGAGTTCCAAGACAGCCCACAAGGATAGAGATTTTTGCCATCTAAAATTCTACACGAAGGTGTGTTCCGGTTTCCCAGCCAGGAGGCAACACTTCTATGGTTTTCCTGAAGAAAAAGAAAGGTTTGACTCATGTAGTATGCTGGGCTTTGTTGATTGCAAGCTGCAGGTAGAGGACCAAGGAGAGAGTGGCAGCACTGAACATAATTGAAATAAATACATAGTATAGAAAAACAGGACACTAGTGAAGTATAGTCATTGGTTCTTTACACAGGTTTTATATATAGATCAAGGAAGCAAAAAAGCTGACAGGTAGATCCATGAAGTGAATCACCTAATTACTCTCATTACTCATGATCTTTCCTTGTTGAGGACATTTGTTTAATCCACGAAAAAATATGTTATTATTCAATTAAATTGTTAGAATATTCATGATTGTGTTTCCTTATTTCTCAGTTTCAGAGACCTTCCTTAAAGGCCCTTTCTTAGCTAATAGGTATGGTCTACTTCTCTGTCATTCACCTCTGTATCCTGCTCTTTAACTTAAGATATTGCTTGTTTGGTCTCAACAGAGGAGAGGACTTTCTGTGTTACTGGTTCCAAGTCATAGTTGTAGAACACATATATTTATGATTTTGTATTTACTCCAAAAGGGATGCCACTAAAAAGCTACCTTAGAGTTCTAACATGACTAGGCATAGTTACCCAGAAGCCACTTCCAGTCATATTGCTGAGAGATCTAGGAACAGTCTGAGCCCTCTAGATAATGGAGAAGTGTAACCATAGTACCTGATGACTTGGTGATATTTCTGATTATTAATCCCTTTTGTACTTCAGGATAAATGTTACTTCAGATAATATGTTATCAAGATGGTTCCAAGGGATCAAAGTAATGTCATGTTATCCAGACGTTCTCTAGAGTGAGATGTTACTTTCATTGCACACAATTCATTCAAACAGATACACTCCCAAAGCAGACTTTTTAACATATATTTGTTCATTCATTTTTCACCTTATATTGTGTTACAAGGCATGAAGGGACAAAATGACAAGGATTTCCCTACTAGACTAAAACCCCACATTATCACAGAGACATCTTGACACATGAACTTCTCCCTGTGAAATGACAGAGACTCATTCTTTCTTTCTTCCCTATTGTATTTTTCTTCCTTACTTCCCAGATGTCTTTACTGGCCCAATGTTGTTCGTTAACTTAAATTTTATTATTATGAGACTCTTTTTATCTGTTGAATGGCAAGGGCCCAGGAAAATCCTCTGAGATATTAATATGAAAGTCATCAATCTATGTAGTGTGGTATAGTTTGAGTTGAGAAATTAAACTCTAGTGATATGCTCACAGTGGATGAATTTTTAAAATTCCCCTGCCTGCTTTTTTTATCTTGTACTAATCTTCACTTTCTCTTAAGCTGACCACCAATAACTAATTTGGAGTTGTAACCATTTACTTTCTTCTCTGTCTCAAGAATAATGTTTTCATTGCTGCTTGCCATGGTGTCCATGACCCTCCTTTATAAATAATCTTTTGTGTTTTAATTTTGTTTAAGAAAATTGTTTTCTTATTTCATTGAATAATGTCTATTAGAGAGTCATCATTGCTGATGTTATCCAAGGTAGCAAGCAAAAGAATCTAGACAATGTCCATATAGGACATCCATAGAAATGGATCTTTGCTGGATTATAATTTCCCTTCCTACTGTAGATCTCTGTCTTTTAGTGGATATCTGCGTCACCTTTAATAATCTAGGTCTCCTTCAGTAAGGACAGATGCAAATGAATTCTGAGCATCTGAAGAGGGGAAAATATCATTTCATAAACCAACAGCCACTTGTGGCATGCATAACCATTATGTGACTGTGTTATGTAACCACTATTTAACTAACAGTAATGATCATGCTAGCATTGGTAGGTGTGATAAGTCAATTTCACTAAGGATGGTACCCAGTAATGTATATGTTGCTTTGAAGGCATTTAAAAAATCAATGTGAATGTTCAAAGTCCTTAGTCATCAGGGAAATGCAAATCTAAACAACTCTGGGATTCCATCCCACACTAGTCAGAACAGCTAAGATCAAAAACACACAGCACATGCTGGCAAGTTTGTAGAGCGAGGGAAACACTCCCTACTGCTGGAGGGAGGATAAACTTGTACAACCACTTTGGAAATATATTTAGCAGTTTCTTAGACAATTGTGTATAGTTCTACGTCAAGAACCAGCTATACCACTCCTGGGCATGTACCCAAATGATGCTTCAATATCCCACAAAAATATTCGCTCAACTATGTACATAGCAGCTTTTATTCATTATAGCCAGAAACTGGAAACAACTTAGATGTCCGTCAGCTGAAGAATTAGTAAAAAATATGTGGTACATCTACATTATGGAATATTGTTCTGCTATTAAAAACAAAGACACCATGACTTCTGCAGGCAAATGGATGGAACTTGAGAATATCATTATGAGTGAGGTAACCCAGTACCAAAAAGAAATGCATGGTATATGCTCATTTATAAGTGGATAGTAGCCATAAAATACAGGACACCTATGCTACACACCACAGAATCAACGTTGCTAAAAAAGAAGGAAGACTCAAGCTATGATTAGGATTTTTGAATCTCACTTAGAAAAGGAAATAAAATAGTCATAAGGAGCAGATGGAGGGAGGGAATTGGATAGGAGAGAGGAATCTGGGGTTTCCCAGTTCAGGTGTGGGGTGCAAGAGGAGAGATGGCCAGATGACCATAGAGATGAATAGAAATATGAAAACTGACAGGTGTGGGGAGGTGGAGACATCTCCTGCCAAAGACCTGAGATAAAGAAGGTGCCCAAAAATAAATAGGGATGACCTTAGTTGTGACTAACAACATTGGGGATGTGGAACCTGAAGAGGCAGCATCCTGCAGTCATGCAGGAATCCTAGTGGAGTAATGGGGAAAACAAGCCACTGCCAGAATTTTTGACTCAAAAGTTATCCTGTCTGCAAGAAGTGCAGGGATGTGAGATTCAGCAGAGACTGAAGGAATGGCCAATAAATAACCAACCCAACTTGAGACCCATCCAATGGGCAAGCAATAATCCCTCGCCCTATTAATGATACTTTGTTATGCTACCAGACAGAAATAAAACATAACTGTCCCTTGAGACACTGACTCAGACAGATGAAGATATCCATAGCCGAACAGTGGATGGAACTTGGGGATTCTTATAGAAGAATAGAGGGAAATATTGTGGCCCAGAGGGGATAGGAACTTCACAGGAAGACCAACAGAGTCAACTAACCTTCACCCTTGGGGGTATAAGAGACTGAACCAACAACCAAAAAGTGTACACTAGCTGGACCTAGGTATACCTAGGTCTACCCTGCACACATGTAGCAGATGTGCAGCTTGGTCTTCATGTGGGTCTCAAACAACAGGAGCAGAAGCTATCCCAAATGCTATTGCCCATTCATGGTGTATATTCTTCTAGTTGGGCTGCCTTGTCTGGCTTCAATGGGAGAGGATGTACCTAGTCCTGCAGAGACTTGATGTGCCAGGGTGGTGGGAGATCCAGTGGGGGGTTGAGGGGGAGGTACTTGATCTGAGGAGAAGGGGAGATGGGATGGGGACAAGGATTGTAGGAGAGGATGACTGGCAGGGGGCAGTCATCAGGATATAAAGTGAGAAAGAAAGAAAGAAAGAAAGAAAGAAAGAAAGAAAGAAAGAAAGAAAGAAAGAAAGAAAGAAAGAAAGAAAGGAAGGAAGGAAGAAAGAAAGAAAGAAAGAAAGAGTGAAAAAGAAATAAAGAAACGAAGAAAGAAGAGAGATAGAGGGAGGGAGGGAGGGAGGGGAGAGAGAGAGAGAGAGAGAGAGAGAGAGAGAGAGAGAGAGAGAGAGAGAGAGAGAGAGAGAGAGAGATGTGAAAAACATTGAAATCAGCCAAATTTCAGTCAGATTGCCTTCTATAATATAGGTCCACTTCATCTTGTTATTTCAAAACCTTGTGAGAAAATCCTGGTCCATCTGAGGAAATTAAATTGGTTTCACACCATCTTCAGATTAGAGCTGAATTATTGTCACCGTGTCTAATATACCTGTATATCCTGCGATCTATATATGGCAGCTCTACAATGTATGATCAAATTTTCTTATTGCCTCTCTCCTCTTCCCTTTTCTTGTATTTTCCTCTCCTGTTTCTTTTTTCTCCTCTCCTCTCCTCTCCTCTCCTCTCCTCTCCTCTCCTCTCCTCTCCTCTCCTCTCCTCTCCTCTCCTCTCTCCTTTCCTAGCCCATTATTCTATTTCTCCTCTCCCTTCCCCTCCCCTCCCCACTCCTCTCCTCTCTTGTCTTCTCTTTTCTCTTCTTCTTCCTTTTCTCCCCACCCTTTCTCTCCCAAATATTCCCTTCTTCTCTTCTCTCCTTGTCTCTCATCTCTCCTGTCCTTTCTTTTCCTCCCTTTTCTCCATTTTCCCCTCCATTTATTCTATTTCTCAAGACAGTGTTAACTTAGGTGGTGCTGGTATTTTGAAAAAGACACTAAGAACAGGAAAACTTATTATAAATACTTGGGTGAAATTATTGTTTAAATCCACAAACCGTTTTAGAAAGGATCAGAAGATAATGAAGGAGATGCATCTCTTAGGCTCACTGCATCAAGTGCCATTATTCCCAGGCTTCAGTCTGTTTCATTATATAGTCTAGTTTAGCTGTATATTACATTTTTAAAAATCAGAACTATATGGTCACTTGTTTGTCAATATCATGGTGTCATGTGCAATGCCTAATTGCTACAAAATAAAGGACACTCTGAGACTATTTAGGGGTCACTATTAATTCCCCAGTATTTACCCAAATTATAGCACCCAAATGTTTGGTGCAATGTTTCTGGATGCTTTTGATGGATTTAAAGGTTGACAAACCTTAGTAAAATATCTTGACTTGGGTGGCAATGGGATTTGTTCTGGAAATTGATCATGCTTGTACATCAATAAGCCGACACAGCAAGCATCAGATCACTGTAAACGTTTCCTCAGCTGCCGCCTATCTGCACTGATGGGGCTGAAAAACAGAACCCTGCACATGCTGCAGCAGGGTCTTTCCTTACTTAGTTCCCATGGATTTAGCTTAAAATCAGAGAGCAGGCAAAGAAATATGCAAAACTCTCCATGTCTTGTTTGTTCCATAGTGCAGAGTTTCAGATCTCATAGAACTGAATATATTTCAGAAGATCTGGATATTATTTTCCTTTTCGTCCTCCATTTCATTGTATAAATTCATTGATAATGAGCATATAAAATGACAAATTTTACTAGGACATTTTAGGTCCTTGCATATTACTGTACATTGCTGTTGTACCTTTCTTGTTCCCCTTTCTCTTGCTCTTCTCCCCTTCTAGTATGTCACTTTCCCCTTTACAAATAATTTTTCTTCTTTTTGTTATGTTTTTGTATCACTCCCACACACATGGATGCCCCAAAACAAAATACACACACACACACACACACACACACACACACACACACACACACACACACAGAATTACCTTTTTCCACTTCTGTAAATGATATTTCATAATGTTTTCAGAATATAATTTATGACAAATTTTATGGTAATGTCATTCCCTTGACAATATTATTGTTGAGAAAAAACTGTCTGGCAAATAGGTCTTAGGAAGGAAGTATGATCCCAACTTGTCTTGCTGTAAGCCTTGAACAACAAAGTATGTTTAAGAGTTTAAATAGATCTTATAAAACAGGTAAAAATCCTACTAAAGTAATCAAGAGGCTTCTAGGAGAGATGTACACTGACACAGAGAGGAGGATGAAAGGACTAAAGTGAAGCTTGTCTCAGGTTAAATTTACAAAGAAAAGTAACATTAAATTTAATAGGGCCATGAAGAAATGGATAAAGAGTGGCCCCCGAAGGGAGTTACAGAAGGGGGCACATATCGGAATAGGGCAAGTGCATTCTAAACATTCTCTATGAATCCTTGCATCCTTGTAGTAATATTATATACACTTTCTATTTTCATCCTGTCTTACACCTGGACAACTGAAGCACAAGAAAGACAAATTCCCAGCACAACTTATCAGTCAGCAACCAAAGAAACCAAATTTTGGATCACATTTTTGTGAAATCTGAAAGATTTTATTCACAATATTAAGCAGCTATTTTGAGGCAGGAGACAAAGTGACAAATATAAAAAATAGAAAGAGACATCAACAACTAAGGAACCTTGATGTTCCTTAACCTTAATGTTTCACATTAACTCAGAGTATATACACATAGTGAATGGTGTCTGGTGTTGAACTCAGCTTAGTCTGATTCCAGAAAAAGTGTTGATTCACTGCATTACCTACTTATGACAATAACCTCTGATGTTAGTAACTGGAAAAACTGGGCTTCAAAATCAACTAGTCTCATACCAGAGTTTGTGTTCTTGTAGTATTTGCCTATCCTGTTTTTATTTTTGTTTTAGATTCATTTAAATTTTTTTCTGGGTCTTTTTCTTTCATCATTTTTGATTCATTTATTTATTTATTCACTTTACATCCTGATTGCAGTCCCATTTCCCTCCTCTCCTCCCAGTCTTACCCTTGCAAATCCATTCCCCATTTCCTGTGTCTCTATCCTCAAAGAAGGGGAAACCGCTCCTTAGGTACCACTCTGCCCTGGAGGCCCAATCAAGCAGTCCAGTTAGGGGAAGAGATTCAATGTCAAGCAACAAAGATATCCCAAGCTTCAATTGTTAGGGAACTCACATGAAGATCAAGCTGCAAGCCTCTGTCCTGCTGCTGCATGCACTTTGATTAGTGGTTCAGTCTCTATCAGCTGCCATGGACCCCGAATTTGTAAAACTGTAAGTCTTTTTGTGGTATCCTTGACCCCTTCAGCTCACTCAATCCTATGTCTCACTCTTCTGATTCTGGATAAAGCCACTCAGGAGAAAGCCATGCTGGACTCCTGTTTGCAACATAGCAGAATATCATTAACAGTGTTGTTAATAATAATCATTATCAGGAATTGTTTCTCTTGCATGGGTTTCACATTGGGCTAGTCATTGTTTGGCACTTACCTCAATCTCTGCTCCATCTTTATCCTTGTGTGTCCTGTAGGCAGAACAAGATTGGGGTTGAAGGTGGTTTAATGGTAAACTGTGTTCATAGAAGGTTCATAAGAGTCAGAAATTAGAAGCAACCCTTATGTCTGTCAACTAAAGAACAGATAAAGAAGATATGATACATCTAAGCAATAGAATACTATTCAGGTATTGAAATGAAAGACATCATGAAATTCACAGGGAAATGGGTGGAACTAGAAAATATCCTGAGTGAGGTACATCAAACCCAGAAAGACATACACAGTATAAACTCACTTTTTATTTTTGTTATCTTTTTATTGGTTGTTTTATTTATTTACATTTCAAATGTTATCCTCCTGCCCAGTTTCCCCTCCAAAACCTACCTATCCCAGTCCCCCTACCACTCCCTCTATGAGGGTGCTCCTTCTCCCTCTTACCCACTCATGCCTCATCACCCTAGCATTACCCTACCTTGGGAACCTCCACAGGACCTAGGGGCTCCCCTCCCAGTGATGCTCGATAAGCCAATTCTCTGACATACAGCTGGAGCCATGTGTCCCCTCATGTGTAATCTTTGGTTGGTGGCTTAGTCCCTGAGAGCTTTGGGAGGGGGGTATTGGTTGATATTGTTGTGCTTCCTATGGGGTTGCACACCCCTTCAACTCCTTGAATCTTTGCCATAACTTCTCCATTAGGGTCCCCACACTCAGTTCGATGTTTGGTTGCTTACATCCACATCTGTATTGGTCAGACTCTAGCAGAGCCTCTCAGGAGATTGCATTACCAGACTTCTGTCAGCAAGGGCTATTTGACATCAGCACTAGTGTCTGGGATTAGTGTCTGCAGATGGGATGGATCCCTAGGTGGGGCAGCCTCTGTATGTCCTTTCCTTCAGTTGCTGCTCCACTTTTTGTCCCTGAATTTCCATTTGACAGGAGCAATTCTGGATTAATGTTTTTGAGGTTGGTGGGTGGCCTCACCCCTCACCCAGTGACCATGCCTATCCACTAGATATGGTCTCTAAGGTTCTATCTCCCCTTTGTTGAGTATTTTGGCTAATGTCCTCCTTGCTGGGTCCTGGGAACCTCTTGGGTCCCTGGTATCTGGGACTTTCTAGTAGCTACCTCTAGTTTCACTTCCCGCACGGTTACTCTCCTCCTTTCAAATTCCTGATGCTCTGTACTTCTCCCGCTTCTCCTCCAACATCTGAACTGGTCCCCCCTTTCCCCCTCCACATCCTCTCTCCCTCCCTGATCCCTTTCTCCTTCTACTTCCTGAGATTATTTTCTTTTCCCTTCAGAGTAGGAGTGTAGCATCCACACTGTGGTGTGGTCTTCCTTCTTCTTGGGTTTCATATGATCTGTGAGGTGTATCTTGGGTATTCTGAGCTTTATTTCTGAGCTAATATCTACTTATCAGTGATTACATATCATGTGTGTACTTTTGTGATGGGGTTACCTCACTCAGGATGATATTTTCTAGATCGATCCTTCCATCCATTTGCCAGCAAATTCTATGAAGTCATTGTTTTTAATAGCCGAGTAGCACTCCATTGTGTAAATGTACCACATTTTCTGTATCCATTTCTCTGTTGAAGGACATCTGGGATGTTTCCATCTTCTGGCTATTGTAAGTGAGGCTGCTAAAAACATAGTAGAGCATGTGTCCTTGTTATAAGTTGGAGCATCAGTTGGGTATATGCCCAGGAGTGGTATAGCTGGGTCCTCAAGTAAAACTATTTCCAGAGACCCAAATAATCCTATTAAAAATGGGGTATAGATATAAACAGAGAATTCTGAACTGAGGTATCTCTAATGTCTGAGAAGCACTTAAAGAAATATTCAACATCATTAGGCATCAGGGAAATGCAAATCAAAACAACCCTGAGATTCCACCTTACACCAGTCAGAATGGCTAAGATCAAAAACTCAGGTAACAGCACATGCTGGCGAGGATGTGGAGAAAGAGGAACACTCCTCCATTGCTGGTGGTACAGCCACTCTGGAAATCGGTCTGGCAGTTCCTCAGAACACTGGAAATAGGATATACTCACTTTTAAGTGGACAGTAGCTATAATGTACAGGATAACTATGGTATAATCTACATACCCAAAGAAATTAAATAGCAAAGAGGGCCAATGGAGAAGGCTTGAATCTCACTCAGAAGGAAAAATAAAATAGACATCTGAGATGAATAGAAGGAGGGAACTGGATGACTGGATGGGACAGAGGGGTGAGAAGGGAAACAGGAATGGGGATCAGGTCTAGGGATTAGAGGTGGGAGAGGACTGAAAGAGAGAATGGAAATTGGTGGAAGGGATCTATGGAACAGGGGAGGTTCCCAGGAGTCTATGTTGGTAAGGCTGCTGAGACTCCTAGCAGCTGGGTATGTAGAAACTGAAGCAGCCAACTCCTGTAGTCAGGAAGGACTTTCAGTGAAGGGAGGGTGTATCAACCCACCTAACCTGTTCTTGATGAAGAATTTACACACACACACACACACACACACACACACACACACACACACACAATATACATACATACATAATATTTCTGTTACATTTATTTATTTTCTCCCTCTTCTCTCAACACCCCAAGGTGTGTTTGTCTGCACAAGTAGCATAATATGCATGTGATGGTTAGAGGGCAACTTCTAGCTGTCATCAAGTTATCTCCTTCCTTCTTGTGTTTCCTGGGGTTGAACTTGGGTCTTCAACTTTGGAAGCAAGACACTTTGCCCATTGACATGTCTCATTAGTCTTTGCACTAATATATAACTTGAGAAAAGATAATTGGGTTTAATGATGTGTACTTATAACCCATGATTCAAGAGGGGAAGGAAGTAGAATGATTTCTTAGTCATCCTTAGGTATGTAGTGAGTTCAAGGCCAGACTAGGCTCCACGAGATTCTCTCACAAAACCAAATAAATGTATAACATTCTGAACAGGAAACTGACACAGGTTTTAGTAACTTCTTCATGTCATATGGCTAAAATGACGTGTTTTACTGAAAGTTTTGTAGAAGTGAATTTGGACTTGGAACTCACACTCATGACTCTATTTCCTCTTAACTAGTGAGATTGTGAAGGTTATAGGAGTCAACTCATATGGAGGTTTCTGTTAGATATATAGCATAGGAGAAATTTAACAAAAAACTTTCTTTTAAAGTTTCAAAATGTAAATCAGAGTCCATCTGAGAAAAACATGAATATGATTATGTGTGTTCATATGTGTATGCTTGTGTGTATACATTCATGTGCAGACAACAACGTTAGATTCATTGTAAAATTAAAGTGAGTTAGTAGAATAGGAGTTCATATGTAGCTTCCATAAAAACTTTTAAAAGGCAGCCCAGCTCTTAGAAACACCCATTATTAGTACCATTTCTAAGATCACTCTGGGCATTAGAATATTGTTAAAAGGAGACAGAGAGTTTCTGTTTCAGTGACCTGTTCATTAGTGAAAGTAGGATGTTGGAATCTCCCACTATTACTATGTGGGCTTCAATGTGTGTTTTCAGCTTTTGTAAAGTTTCTTTTATGAATGTGGGTGTTCTTGCATTTGGTATAGATGTTTAGAATTGAGACTTTCTCTTGGTGGATTTTCCCCATGATGAATATGAAGTATCCTTCCTTATCACACTTGATAACTTTTGGTTGAAAGTCTATTTTATTTTGCATATTTGGGTGGCAACTTCAGTTTGCTTCCTGGGATCATTTGCTTGGAAGACTTTTTTCCATCCATTTACTCTGAGATAGTTTGTTTATGAGATTCTGTTTCTTGTATGCAGCAAAATGCTGGATCTTGTTTGCTTATCCAGTCTGTTAGCTTATGTATTATTTTTGTTTCACTCCAGATTTTATTCTCCCCACACAGTTAACCCTCCCACTTCCATAACCCATACCTCCTCCCCACCTCCTGACCTTTATCCCCCACCCCACTTGATATCTAAACTCCCTGGGGCCTCCAGTTTCTTGAGGGTTAAGTGCATCATCTCTGATTGAACACAGACCCGGCAGTCCTCAGCTGTATATGTGTTGGGGGCCTCATATCAGCTGGTGAATGCTGCCTGTTTGGTGGTTCAGTGTTTGATGGATCTTGGGGGTCCAGATTGGTTGAGACTTCTGGTCCTCCTACAGGGTCACTCTCCTCCTTAGCTTCTTTCAGCCTTACTCTAGTTCAACCACAGGGGTCAGCAGCTTCTGTCCATTGGTTGGGTGCAAATATCTACATCTGAATCTTTCAGCCACTTGTTGGGTCTCCTGGAGTGTGGTCTTGCTACGTCCTTTTGTGAGCTCTCCATAGCCTCAGTAATAGTGTCAGGCCATGGCATCTCCCTTTGAGCTGGATTCCACTTTGGGTGTGTCATTGGACCTTCTTTTCTTCAGGCTCCTCTCCATTTCCATCAGTGTAGTTCATTCAGAGAGCAATAATTATGGATGAGAGTTTTGACTGTGGGATGGCCCTTCCCTCATTTGAAGCCCTGTCTTCCTGCTGGAGGTAGGCTCTATAAGTTTCCTCTCCCTACTGTCAGACATTTCATCTGAAGGAATTGAACAAAACCATCCATGATCTAAAAACAGAAGTAGATACAATAAAGAAAGCACAAAGGGAAACATCACTGGAGATAGAAACCCAAGGAAAAAAATCAGGAGTCATAGATGCAAGCATCAACATAGAATACAGGAGATAGAAAGGAGAATCTCAGGTGCAGAAGATCCCATAGAAAACATTGACAAAACAGTCAAAGAAAATGCAAAATGCAAAAATCTCCTAACCCAAAACATCCAAGAAATCCAGGACACAATGAGAAGACCAAACCTAAGAATTATAGGAATAGAAGAGAGCCTTTACAACTAAAAGGGCCAGAAAATATCTTCAACAAAATTATAGAAGAAAACATTCCTAACCTAAAGAAAGAGATGACCAAGAACATTAAACAAGCCTACAAAACTCCAGACTGGACCAGAACAGAAATTCCTCCTGTTGCATAATAATCAAAACACCAAATGCACTGAACAAAGAAAGAATATTAAAAGCAGTAAGAGAAAAAGGGCAAGTAACATACAAACGCAGACTTATCAGAATCATACTAGACTTCTCACCAGAAACTATGAAAGCCAGATGATCCTAGAGATGCCATACAGACCCTAAGAGAACATAAATGCCAACCCAGGCTACTATACCTTGCAAAACTCTCAATTACCATAGATGGAGAAAACAAGATATTCCATGACAAAAACAAATTTACACAATTTCTTTCCACAAATCTAGCTCTTCAAAGGATAATAAATAGAAAATACCAACAAAAGGAAGGAAACTACACCCTAGAACAAGCAAGAAAATAATATTCTTTTAAGAAACTAAAAAGAAGAGAGCCACATAAACATAACTCCACCTCTAATAACAAAAATAAAAGGAACTTTCAAAGAAGACATAATTCCAATACTAGTCAAATTATACCACAAAATAGAAACAGAAGCTTACTACCCATTTCATTCTATGAAGCTACAATGAATGAATCTGATACCTAAACCACACAAAGACCCAACAAAAAAGAGGGATCTTAAGAACCATTTTCCTTATGAATAGCTATGCAAAAATACTCAATAAAATTCTTGCCAACTGAATACAAGAACACATCAAAATGATCTTCTACCATAATCAAGTAGGCTTCATCCCAGGGATGCAGGGATCATTCAATATACAGAAATACATCAATGTATTCCACTACATAAAAATACTCAATGAAAAGTTCACATTATCATTTCATTAGATGATGAGAAAGCACTTGACAAAATTCAACACCCCTTCATGATAAAAATCTTGGAAAGATCAGGAATTCAAGGCCCATACCTAAACATAGTAAAAGCAATGTACAGCAAACCAGGAGCCAGCATCAAACTAAATGAAGAGAAACTTGAAGCAATCCCTCTGAAATCAGGGATAAGAAAATGCTGTCCACTGTCTCCCTATCTGTTCAATATAGTACTCAAAGTCCTAGCCAGAGAAAGTAGACAATAAAAGGAGGTCAAAGGGATACAAACTGGAAAGTAAGAAGTCAAAGTATTACTATTGGCAGATGACAAGATAGTATACATATATGACCAGAAAAATTCTAGCTGAGAAATCCTACAGCTGATAAACAACTTCTGCAAAGTGGCTGGATATAAAAGTACCTCAAACAAATCAGTACAGTAGCCTTCCTATACTCAAAGGATAAACAGGCTGAAAAAGAAATTAGGGAAATGACACCCTTCACAATATTCACAAACAATATAAAATACTTTGGCGTGACACTAAACAAGCAAGTGAAAGATCTGTATGACAAGAACTTCAAGTCTCTGAAGAAAGAAATTGAAGAAGATCTCAGAAGATATAAAGATCTCCCATGCTCAGGGATTGGCATGGTTAATATAGTAAAAAATGGTCTTCTTGCCTAAAGCAATCTACAGATTCAAAGCAATCCCCATAAAAATTCCAACTCAATTCCTTATAGAGTTAGAAAGAGCAATGTCCAAATTTATCTGAAATAACAAAAAAACAAAACAAAACAACAACAACAACAGCAACAAACAACCCAGGGTAGTGAAAACTATTCTGAACAATAAAAGAACCTCTGAAGAAACCCTTCTGGCCACCATCTGCAGCAGGGAACCAGGCAGCTCCAAAGCCTTCTGTGCTTTGCCCCCCAGGAGAGAGTGATCTCTCAGCAGCGATTTCACTTCTGAGTACAGAGGTGAGATCTCCACCTTCTCTCTGGAGGGGTACAGCTAGGAGGGCACAGGGAATACAATCAGAGGAGCTGCTGGGACAGGAGTCTTCCCTTCCTGCTGCCATTTACAGCAGGGAAACAGACAGCTCCACAAACTTCTGTGCACAGACCATACCAGAAGAGAGTTGGTCTCCTAGGAGTACAGACACAGGCTTACAGGCCCATAGGAGGGGCAAGCTCCAGACAGAGACAGCAAGAACAGCTAACACCAGAGAAAGCCAAATGGCGAAATGCAAGCGCAAGAACCCTACCAACAGAATCCAAGGCTACTTGGCAACATCAGAGCACAGTTTGCCCACTACAGCAAGTCCTAGATACCACTACACACCAGAAAATCAAGAGTTGGATTTAAAGTCTCATCTCACGATGCTGTTAGAGGATATCAAGAAGGACATAACTAAACAAAGAAGTGAAAGATCTGTATGACAAGAACTTCAAGTCTCTGAAGAAAGAAATTGAAGAAGACCTCAGAAGATGGAAAAATCTGCCATGCTCGTGGATTGGAAGGATTAATATAGTAAAAATGACCATCTTACCAAAAGTAATATACAGATTCAATGCAATCCCCATCAAAATCCCAACTCAATTCTTCATAGAGTTAGAAAGAGCAATTCAAAAATTCATCTGGAATAACAGAAAACCCAGAATAGCTAAAACTATTCACAAGAGTAAAAGAACCTCTGGGGGAATCAGTATCCCGGACCTCAAGCTGTACTACAGAGCAATAGTGTTAAAAACTGCATGGTATTGGTACAGTGACAGGATCAATGAAACAGAATTGAAGACCCAGAAAAGAATCCACACTCCTATGGTCACTTGAGCTTTGACAAAGGAGCTAAAACCATCCAGTGGAAAAAAGATAGCCTTTTCAACAAATGGTGCTGGCTCAGCTGGAGGTCAACATGCAGAAGAATGCAAATTGACCCATTCTTATCTCCTTGCAATAAGCTCAATTCCAAGTGAATCAAGGACCTCCACATAAAACCAGACACACTGAAACTAATAGAAAGGAAACTAGGGAAGAACCTTGAACATATGGGCACAGGGGAGAATTTCCTGAACAGAACTCCAATAGCTTATGCTCTAAGATCAAGAATAGACAAATGGGACCTCATTAAATTACAAAGTTTTTGCAAGGCAAAAGATACTGTCAAAAAGACAAAGCGGCAACCAACTAACTGGGAAATGATCTTTACCAACCTTACATCTGACAGAGGGCTAATATCCAAGATATACAAAGAACTCAAGAAGTTAAACTCCAGAGAGGCAAGTAACCCTATTAAAAAATGGGGTACAGAGCTACACAAAGAGTTCTCACCTGAAGAATATCTAATGTCTGAGAAGCACCTAAAGAGATGTTCATCATCCTTAGTCATTAGGGAAATGCAAATCAAAACAACCCTGAGATTCCATCTCACACCAGTCAGAATGGCTAAGATCAAAAACACAGGAGACAGCAGTTGTTGGAGAGGATGTGGAGAAAGAGGAACACTCCTCCACTGCTGGTGGAATTGCAAGCTGGTACAACCACTCTGGAAAGCAGTCTGGCGGTTCCTCAGAAAACTGGGCATGACACTCCCGGAGGATCCGGCTGTGCCACTCCTGGGCATATACCCAGAGGCTTTACCTGCATTCAATAAGGACACATGCTCCACTATGTTCATAGCAGCCTTATTTATAATAGCCAGAAGCTGGAAAGAACCCAGATGTCCCTCAACAGAGGAATGGATTCAGAAGATGTGGTATATTTACATAATGGAACACTACTCTGCAATTAAAAACAATGAATTCTCTAAGTTTCTAGGCAAATGGTCAGATCTTGAAAATATCATCCTTACTGAGGTAACCCAATCACAAAAGAAAGAACACACATGGTATGCAGTCACTGATAAGGGGATATTAACCCAGAATCTCGGAATACCCTAGACACATTTCGCATATCAATAGATTTCTAAGAAGATGGAAGGAGAGACCCCTGGTCCTGCAAAGACTGGATGTAGGGAAGTGCCAGGACAGAGAAAGGAAATGGCGTTGAATGGGGAAATGAGGGAGGGAAGGGGGCTTATGGGACTTTCGGGGAGGGAGGAAACGGGAAAGGGGAAATGATTTGGAATGTAAACTAAAAAAAAAACTTAGAAAATAAAATTTAAAAAAAAGAAAAAGAAAATGGTCCAAAAAGAATACTCTGTATCAATTTGTTTCTCGAAATAAAAACTAATCTACATGAAAAATAAAAAAAAAGAAATACAGGAGAACATGGGTCAAATGGCAAAAGCCCTTAAAGAGGAAACACAAAAATCCCTGAAAGATATACAGGAGAGCATGGGTGAACAGGTAGAGGCCCTTTAAGAGGAAACACAAAAATCCCTTAAAGAATTACAGGAGAACACAAACAAGTGAAGGAATGGAACAAAACCATCCAGGTTATAAAAATGGAAATAGAAACAATAAAGAAATCACAAAGAGAGATATCTCTGGAGCTAGAAAATCTTGGAATGAATTCAGGGGTCATAGATGCAAGCATCAACAACAGAATACAAGAGACAGAAGAAAGAATCTCAGGGGCTGAAGATACCATAGAAAACATTGACTCAACAGTCAAAGAAAATGCAAAATGCTAA
Organism: Tokudaia tokunoshimensis; assembly: GCA_036184795.1. Taxonomy (NCBI): domain Eukaryota; kingdom Metazoa; phylum Chordata; class Mammalia; order Rodentia; family Muridae; genus Tokudaia; species Tokudaia tokunoshimensis. The sequence continues at coordinate 63,490,942 of BTHU01000002.1, read as the reverse complement.
AAGCTCCTGAGCCAAAATATGTAGGAAATCCAGGAAACAATGAGAAGACCAAACCTAAGAATCATAGTTATAGAATAGAGCGAAAATTTCCAACTTAAAACGCCAGTAAATATTTTCTACAAAATTATAGAAGAAAACTTCCCTAACTTAAAGAAAGAGATTTCCATGAACATCCAAGAAACCTACAGTACTCCAAACAGACTGAACGAGACCAGAAAGTCCTCCTAGCACGTAATAATCAAAACACCAAATGCACTAAACAAAGAAAGAATATTAACAGCAGTAAGAGGAAAAAGGCAAGTAACCTATAAAGGTAAGCCTTTCAGAATTACACCAGACTTCTCATGTGAGACGATGAAAGGTAGAAGATCCTGGGCAGATATCATACAGACCCTAAGAGAACAGAAATGCCAGCCCAAACTACTAAACCCAGCAAAACTCTCAATTACCATAGATGGAGAAAACAAGATATTCCAATGATAAAATCAAATTGCACAATATCTTCCCTCAAATCTAGCCCTACAAAGGATAATAGATGGAAAGCGCCAATAGGAGGACGGAAACTACACCCTAGTGAAAGCAAGAAATTCTTTTTTCAAACAAACCCAAAGAAAGTAAACACACAAACATAAAAATGACACCAAAATAACAGGAAGCAACAATCACTCTTCCTCAATATCTTTTTTTTATTGAAAAAGGAAGTAGAAACATTTTATGATAGAACTGAAGATTTACATGGGAAATATTTCTAATAAAATTGTAGAAAAAATATAAAATAACATTAAAATTGAAGATTATCATGGAAAATTACAGATAAATGGTAGGCATAAAAATATTCCTAAGTTGATTGAAAGTAGAATTATAAACATTTTCTGATAAAATTGAAGATTTACATGGAAAATATTTCTGATAAGATTGAAAACACATTGATATTCATAACGAAAATTCATCTGAAGTTCTCTTTCTTTGTTGGATCTTTGTGTGGTTTTGGTATCAGTGTCTTCATAAAACAGGTTGGGTAGTGTTCCTTCTGTTTCTATTTTGTGGAAGAGTTTGAAGAGTATTTTGTTAGGTATTCTTTGAAGTTCTGATAGAATTCTGCACTAAAATTATCTGGTCCTGTGCTTTTTTCTGTTGGGAGATTTTCAATGACTGCTTCTATTTCTTTAGAGGTTATGGGACTGTTTAGATGGTCTATCTGATTCTGATTTGACTTTGTTATTTGGTATCTGTCTAGGAAATTGTCCATTTCACAAAGATTTTCCAGTTGTGTTGAGTATAGGCTTTTGTAGTAGGATCTGACGATTTTTTGAATTTTCTCAGTTTCTGTTGTTATATCTCCCTTTTCATTTCTAATTTTGTTATTTTGGATACTGTCTCTGGGCCCTGTGGTTAGTCTGGCTAGAGTTTATCTATCTTGTTGATTTTCTCAAAGAACCATCTCCTGGTTTTGTTGATTCTTTGTATAGTTCTTTTTGTTTCTCTTTGGTTGATTTCAGCCCTGAGTTTGATGATTTCCTGCCTTCTACTCCTCTTCGGTGTATTGGCTTTTTTCTGTTCTAAAGCTTTCAGATGTGTTGTTAAGCTGCTAGTGTATGCTCTCTCCAACTTCTTTTTGGAGGCACTCAGAGCTATTAGTTTTCCTCTTAGCACTGCTTTCATTGTGTCCCACAAATTTCATTGTGTTCAAATATTGTGATTTCATTTTCATTAAATCCTAAAAAGTCTTTGATTTCTTTCCTTATTTCTTCCTTGACCAAGATATCATTGAGTAGAGCATTGTTCAGCCTCCATGTGTATGTGGGTTTTCTGTTGTTTTTGTTGCCATTGAAGACCACCCTTATTCCACAGTGATCTGATAGGAGACATGGAATTAGTTTGATCTTCTTATATCTGTTGAGGTCTGTTTTGTGACCAATTGTATGGTCAATTTTGGAGAAGGTACCATGAAGTGCTGAGAAGGTATATTCTTTTGATTTAGGATGAAATGTTTTATAGATATCTATTAAATCCATTTGGCCCAAAACTTCTGTTAGTTTCATGAATATAGTACTTGAATTTCTACCTAGAGCAATTCAACAACAAAAGGAGGTCAAAGGGATACAAATTGGAAAGGAAGAAGTCAAATTATAACTATTTGCATATGATATGATAGTATAATTAAGCGACCCAAAAATCTCCACTAGAGAACTCCTACGGCTGATAAACTTCAGCCAAGTGGCCAGATATAAACTTACCTCAAACAAATCAGTAGTCTTCCTCTACTCAAAGTATAAACAGGCTGAAAAAGAAATTAGGGAAATGACATCCTTCACTATAGGCACAAACAATGTAAAGTATCTTGGTGTGATTCTAGCCAAACAAGTGAAAGATTGGTATGACAAGAACTTCAAGTCTCTGAAAAAGGAAATTGAAGAAGACCTTAGAAGATGGAAAGATCTCCCATGCTCATGGATTGGCACTGTTAATATAGTAAAAAATGGCCATCTTGCCAAAAGCAATATACAGATTCATTGCAATTCCCTTCAAAATCCCAACTCAATTCTTCATAGAGTAAGAAAGAGCAATTCTCAAATTCATCTGGGACTAAAAAAAACCCAGGATAGCTACAACTATTCTCAAAAGTAAAGAAACCCACACACCTATGGTCACTTGATATTTGACAAAGAAGCTAAAACTAACCAGTTGAAAAAGACTACATTTTTAACAAAGGGTGCTGGTTTAACTGGCAGTCAGCATGTAGACAAATACAAATTGATCCATTCTTATCTCTGCACAAAGCTCAAGTCCAAGGGGATAAAGGACCTCCACATACAACCCAGATAAACTGAAACTTATAGAGGATAAAGTGGGGAAGAGCCTCGAAAACGTAGGCACAGGGTAAATTTTCATGAACAGAACACCAGTGGCTTATGCGCTAAGATTAAGAATTGAAAAATGGTTTGCATTTCCCTAATGACTAAGGATGATGAACATCTCTTTAGGTGCTTCTCAGACATTAGATATTCTTCAGGTGACAACTCTTTGTTTAGCTCTGTACCCCATTTTTTAATAGGGTTACTTGCCTCTCTGGAGTTTAACTTCTTGAGTTCTTTGTATATATTGGATATTAGCCCTCTGTCGGATGTAAGGTTGGTAAAGATCATTTCCCAGTTAGGTGGTTGCCGCTTTGTCTTTTTGACAGTGTCTTTTGCCTTGCAAAAACTTTGTAATTTAATGAGGTCCCATTTGTCTATTCTTGATCTTAGAGTTTAAGCTATTGGAGTTCTGTTCAGGAAATTCTCCCCTGTGCCCATATGTTCAAGGTTCTTCCCTAGTTTCCCTTCTATTAGTTTCAGTGTGTCTGGTTTTATGTGGAGATCTTTGATCTACTTAGAATTGAGCTTAGTGCAAGGAGATAAGAATGGGTCAATTTGCATTCTTCTGCATGTTGACCTCCAGCTGAGCCAGCACTATTTGTTGAAAGGCTATCTTTTTTCCACTGGATGGTTTTAGCTCCTTTGTCAAAGATCAAGTGACCATAGGAGTGTGGATTCATTTCTGGGTCTTCATATAGTAAATGCAAATCAAAACAACCCTGAGATTCCATTTCACACCAGTCAGGATGGCTAAGATCTAAAACACAGGAGACAGCAGTTGTTGGCGAGGATGTGGAGAAAGAGGAACACTCCTCCACTGCTGGTGGAATTGCAAGCTGGTACAACCACTCTGGAAAGCAGTCTGGCAGTTTCTCAGAAAAATGGGCATGACACTCCTGGAGGATCCGGCTGTGCCACTCCTGGGCATATACCCAGAGGCTTTACCTGCATGCAATAAGGACACATGTTCCACTATGTTCATAGCAGCCTTATTTATAATAGCCAGAAGCTGGAAAGAACCCAGATGTCCCTCAACGGAGGAATGGATTCAGAAGATGTGGTATATCTACACAATGGAATACTACTCTGCAATTAAAAACAATGAATTCACGAAATTCCTAGGCAAATGGTCAGAACTTGAAAATATCATCCTTAGTGAGGTAACCCAATCACAAAAGAACACACATGGTATGCAGTCACTGATAAGGGGATATTAACCCAGAATCTCGGAATACCCTAGGCACAATTCGCATATCAATAGATTTCTAAGAAGATGGAAGGAGAGACCCCTGGTCCTGGAAAGAATGGATGTAGGGTAATGCCAGGACAGAGAAACGAGAGGGGATAGAATGGAGAAAAGAGGGAGGGAAGGGGGCTTATGGGACTTTCGGGGAGGGAGAAACAGGAAAGGGGAAATGATTTGGAATGTAAATTAAAAAAAATAAAATAAAATAAAAAGAATTGAAAAATGGAGTCTAACTTCTTGAGTTCTTTGTATGTATTGCATATTAGCCCTCTGTTGGGTGTAGGGTTGGTAAAGATCTTTTCCAATTTGTTGGTTGCCATTTTGTGCTATTGACAGTGTCCTTTGCCTTACAGAAACTTCGTAATTTTATGAGGTCCCATTTGTCAATTCTTGATCTTAGAGCATAAGCTATTGGTGTTCTGTTCAGCAAATTTTCCCCTCTGCCCATGTGTTCAAGGCTCTTTCCCAATTTCTTTTCTATTAGTTGAAGTGTGTCTGGTTTTATGTGGAGGTCCTTGATCCACTTGGACATGAGCTTTGTAAAAGAAGATAAGAATGGATTGATTTGCATTCTTCTGCATGCTAACTGACAGTTGAATCAGCACCATTTTTGAAAAGGCTATGTTTTTTTCCACTGGATGGTTTTAGTTCCTTTCTCAAAGATCAAGTGACCATATGTGTGTGGGTTCATTTCTGGGTTTTCAATTCTGTTCCATTGATCTACCTGTCTGTCACTGTACAAATACCATGCGGTTTTTATCACTATTGCTCTGTAGTACTGCTTGAAGTCTGGGATGCTGAATCCCCCAGAAGTTCTTTTATTGTTGAGAACAGTTTTAGGTATCCTTGGTATTTTGTTATTCCACACGAATTTGAGAATTGCTGTTTCTAATTCTATGAAGAATTGAGTTGGAATTTTGATGGGGATTGCAGTGAATATTTAGATTGCTTTTGGCAAGATGGCCATTTTTACTATATTAACAGTGCCAATCCATGAGCATGGGAGATCTTTCCATCTTCTAAGGTCTTCAATTTCTTTCTTTAGAGACTTGAAGTTCTTGCCTACAGATCTTTCACTTGTTTGGTTAGAGTCACACCAAGATACTTTATATTGTTGTGTCTATTGAGAAGGTTGTCATTTCCCTAATTTCTTTCTCAGTCTGTTTATCCTTTGAGTATAGGAAGGCTACTGATTTGTTTGAGGTAAGTTTATATCTGGCCACTTTGCTGAAGTTGTTTTTTCAGCTGTAGGATTTCTCTGGTGGAGAATTTGGGATTGATTAATTATACTATCATATCATCTTCAAATAGTGATACTTTGACTTCTTCCTTTCCAATTTGTATCCCTTTTGCCTCCTTTTGTTTTCTAATTGTTCCTGCTAGAACTTGAAGTACTTTATTTAATAGATATGCAGAGAGAGGGCACCCTTGTCTAGACCCTGATTTTAGTGGGATTTCTTAAAGTTTCTCTCCATTTCGTTTGATGTGGCCTACTGGTTTGCTGTATATTACTATTACTATGTTTAGGTATAGGCCTTGAATTCCTGATCTTTTCAAGTCTTTTAACATGAAAGAATGCTGAATTTTGTCAATTTTTTTTCAGCATCTAATGAAATAACCATGTGGTTTTTTTTCTTTGATTATTTTATGTTGTGGATTACATTGATGGAATTCCGTATACTGAACCATCCCTGTATCCTTGGGAATAAGCCTACTTGATCATGGTGAATGATCATAAATAATCCTATTAAAAAATGGGGTACAGAGCTAAACAAAGAACTCTCATCTTAGGAATACTGAATAGCTGGGAAGCACCTAAAAAATGTTCAACATCCTTTGTCATCAGGGAATTGCAAATCAAACAACCCTGAGATTCCACCTCACACCAGTCAGAACGACTATGATCAAAAACTCAGGTGACAGCAGGTGCTGGCAGGAGTGTGGAAAAAGAGGAACACTCCTCCACTGCTGGTGGGATTGCAGGCTGGTACAACCACTGTGAGAAGATAGAGCAGTAATTTGTGGAAGAAAGACAGAGTTCATTGTGAAGTTTTAGAAGTTTGTTTACCAAACAGAATTTGATCACAGTTCATTTCACTCTATTTTATTTGATGACAGATATATATACAAGAAAAGAATACTCTTCTCCACAGGTAGTTTGATGACATTTATCTATGGGAGACATCTTCCAGTTCATGACACAATGATTTTTTGTGTAACAGTCCCTATGTAGGAATTTACTGGAAATATGATTTCATCATCAGGACATATGCCCTTAGCTGGAACAACTTCTGCCTTCCCTTTTATGGCTGTATTGACTACAGGAAAGAAAGCCAAAGTGTTAAATCATGAACTCTACATAGTTTCATCCATACCTGCTTCTGGATTTAGCAAAATCTGATTCCACTTCCCTTATGCAAAGTAAAAATTGCTGCTTGAACTTTCCTTTTCAGTGTTAGTGTCCTCTGTCCCCTTATTTTTTTTTTTTTTGTTTTGTTTTTCAGTTTGGTTTCTCATCAGTATATAGTCGCTCCCCACCCCAGTTCTTCCTGCTAGGAACTGATTTCTTTTATATTTTTCCCACTTGGATCCATCCTGACAATCATTGTTATCCAACATTCATAAGCAGGTAGGAAATGTTACCACTTACCAGAGACGTGAATATCCCAGAAGTAGTTGCTTACTCTGCAAAGGCAGGAAGTGTAAATGGCATGTGAAGAAATGTACTTGATGTTTGAGTTCATCTCAGTACTGACTTTCACCTGAGTGAAGAAATAGAGGAAAGGCTAGTTTCAATATAGAAACAGCAGCCTGGGTTTGACCATTTAGCAACATATGAAATTCAGAGAGCACTATGGGTAAGGAGGCCTTAGTATTTCCTCCTAGATATCTAGATATAGTAGGTGCTTAGCAGGTTTTTGGTTTCTTCTCAGGCAAATTCAAACTTAGCCCCCATTCAGTGTAAGAAGAAAAACAACTGCTTTTGGGGGAAGAAGAGGGGTATAGTGAAGGACTGAAATCTAAAACAGTTTTTGTGTGTTTGTTTGCTGGTTTGTTTGTTTAAAACTTGTCATATCGTACCTGTCTCCATCCATTGGAGTGAAACTACATGGGTGGTCAAGTTTATCTCATCAGTTGATTGTATAATAGATTACCAAGAACATTTAGTAATGTGATAGCCAAAGAGTGTATATTTCTGTTGCATTGTGTTTAAGACATTAGTCAATCTAGCCTTAGACTGAAGATTTCCAAATCAGAGTCAAAGCTGAATGATATAAACCTCTAGAACCAAGAAGGATTTTAAGACAGGAGATACCAGGTTGTCTACTTTGATGTGCTGAAATGAATATGACAAAGACTAACAAGCAAATAGATTTTATAACCCGAACTCTCTGACTTTGGTTTTGTTGCTTGGTGCTTCCAAACTTGCTATACTGTGTCTTATTTTTGTCATTGTGAGATGAAAGGATTGATACCTGTATCCCTCTCAAGATGTTTGAGTCTTTTTACTTTTTGAATGAAAGGTATCATTTTAAACATAAAATAACATGTTTATTATACAAATAGAAACAGACCGAGGTTGAAAATTCTTGGCTGACTAGTCTTGTTTTAAGTAATGTCTTCTTCTGCATGGCCTAATGCAATTGAAAGAACTTCTGGGTATTTACCCAATACCAGATCAAAAATCATTTCTTCTAGCATCACTTTTATCTGGGTAAATATTGGGGACTCATATTTCTATTGTGGCTTTTGGCATAACTGAAATTTCCCCTTCTGTTTTTTAGTGATTTTTTTAACTTTAGTTTGAAAAAAAGATTTACTTTTTTTCTTTCTTATTTTATGTGGGTCGGTGGGTATGTACGTTCAATGTCTAAACTGACTACACAATGGTGTCAGATGCCCTGGGAGTGCACTGATATGTGGCTGTGAGCCACCAGGGGTACTTGAAAAGAACAAATGCTGTTAACTCCTAAAGTATATCTCCAACCCTCAAACCTTCTTTTTGTATCTCATTTCTAAGAGACAAAGGATAATGTTGAAGGGGCTGATAAAGAAATTGAGCAGGAAGTAAAGAATTTGGAACAACTGAAGAAGAAAATAGATCAAAGGAAGGTGAAGACAACGTGTAACAGTGCTTATTGAGGGCGAGTAAGCCCTCACACTGAAGGACAGTTCACAGTCACCTCACTCCTATATTTCCTACAGTTGCCTCTATCTTCTTGACTCTCCATCATTACTGCATGGTGTGGAGAGAGCAGGTGAGGAGGTGGGACCATGTGTCCAATAGTGTTTCCTGGTCACTGACACTCAGTCATATTTATCTTTGTTTCATTGTCATTTTCCTTGATTTTTAGTCTTCCTATTTTTTCCTCTAATTTTTTCCTCATCTTGTTTCTTTGTGAAGACCCTCAGCCCACAATTAAAAGTTGTTACCAGTCATCTTCATTTAGGATATTAACTTTAGGATAGAATTTGTAACACATACATTTCCAACATAATATCTCTGAGTTTCAAATCTACATACACAGAAAAGAGTAAAAAGGGCAATTTTGGAAAAATATTAAATCATTGAAAGTTTCTATTGTAATATTTTTTCATATTATCTCTCAAATATTCACTTACCGCCATACATTGGCCCACATTATTTTTAACCTGTAGTGTTGCTGTAAATTCGTTTGCCTTTTTCATTGGAGAAATTATCATATCTAGTGAAAGTGGATTGTTCCTGTGTGAGTAGAAAAGGTAGAAACCAGATTGAAGTCAAAGACTTAAAGAGTCCCTGTTTGGACAGACAGACAGAGCTCCAGGACACAAGTGTCAGGGAGATGCTTATAAAGTTCAACACTTTACTCTGGATGGACCCTCTGCATGTGATTTTTCCCAAAATATTTCATATTTCTTGCCAACACACATCCAATATGATGAGGCAAATAGAAGTCAGAAGAGATGGTTCCAGGCCTGATCACCAGGTGAATGTGGGGACCTGGGGAAACAGAGCTACTTTTTCTTTTCTGTCCCCAGTCATCATTTCAGAGTGGAGATTTAATGACTTCAGAGTCTACATTGATACACTTGGATACCTTTTGGTTTTCCTTCTACAATTTTCTAAAAATCCCCAAGAGCTCTCCTTCTTCCAAAAGTAGAACTTGGAGAAGGATATTAAATGCCCAGAATCTGCTAAATTCATCATATAAATGAACCTGTCCTCACAGTAAAAGCTCATGCACCTCAGTATTTTTTTATTCAGTTCACTGCTCTTTAGGCCTGACATAGGGAACATAAGACATTCTAGTTGACAAAAGTTAGATTCCCAATTCAAATCATCTTGACATTATTCCCTCTTGTCCAGTCCTCTGCCTCTCTACTAAAATTCTTTGGCACATATTTCCCCATCTAAACCTCCATAATTTCATTACCACCTGGTAGATTTTTCTTTCCCATATGATTCTGCACACTGCTAATAGGCTCCAACTTCTCCCTGTAACTCAATGCTTTCTTCTTGTCAAATATCATAGAAAATTTTACATTCCATTTTCTCTTTGTAAGAACTGGAATCTGATTACTTCTTTTCCTATTTAGTCATAGACTTATAGAATAATTTTATCACACAACTAAGCTTATGTAAAGAAACAGGTTTGTTTAAATAAATCTGTTCTGGGTGTGATTAGCAGAGCCCTGTGAAGTACACTTGATGAGGATAAAGACTTTAATTGTACAATTTAGATAATTCTTCTATGGGTGATTTATTAATTTTGTTGTTTTGGTGAGATAAAATGTTTGACTCTGTCGCCAGATGAGTCATAAACATACAATCCTTTGCTTCTATACACCAAATTTAGAATTAGAGATAAATCTTAACCATAGCTTAACCCAAAATTGTAAGCTAAGCTCATTTGTCTTCTCATATTTTCCATATTGATGAGAAAGTGTGTAGTATAACCAAAGATGATGCTATCATCTAAGCAGAAGCATCAGTTTAAACACAATATTTTAATTGCTACCTAGACATTTAGTCACAGAATATAGGTTTAAGAAGCTACATATTGTTTCACACTTTAGAAACTTAAAAAGTGAAACTTAGAACCACAAATTTCAGGAATCCAATATGTATCACCACGAATTGGGAAGATATTTCTAGGAAGGTGATACAGAAAAGAGAAGGCCTTACCAATTGTCCTGACCATAAGTAGTCTCCAAAAATAAGCACAAAATCAAAAGATGCATAACAGCTCCACACTGATAGAATATTTGAAGAAAAGCCATGCTGTAAGAAAGAGTTGACACTCGCAAGCCTTGGCCATCTGAAACCCAGATCTCTCCTTTTATTTGCAGCAGGAACAAAATGAAGCAGCTGCCAGGTCTACTTAGGTAAAATTGTCATATATTAGGATGCCTCCCATTGCCTCCTTGTTTATTCTTCTGTAACAAAGGTCAGTATCCAGCTGGATCTTCAAAATGGATTATAGTAAATAAAAAATGAGATATTTCTTTGTTGTTGTCAATATGATATTAGAATGTTCTCAGATTATTAGAATTGACCCTGTCCCATTTTTTTCTAAACAAGATCTGTTCTTTTTTTATTCCTTGCTTCCTAATCTGCTCTTACTGTGGAATTATGCAAATTTTAATCACTGCTCTTTTTCTTCTGGATGCCACAAACTCTCACCTCCCTGGTAACTCAGAGAATCCCAACTCAAAAATAGTCTGTAGTTGAGTAATAACCAGCATATTATTATTACTTAACTCCCCTGATTTGTGTTTTTAGGTACAGAGGGCTTTCTGTAGGACATCATGTTCCTCCCTTGCATTCAAAGTAAGTTTCTTGAAAACTCAAGGCATATATTTATAAAGAAGTCACATGTGAATAGGAAAATAAATATATTTGATATAAGTTTAATCATATCATCAGAGATCAAGACCTGGACAACTATGCTTCTTGTATATTGATTCTTTCACAAGCCTTGGGAGCACATAAGATGTTAAGGAGCTTAATTTAGAAGTTTCCAAAAAAGATCTTGTCAACCTAGTTCTCAGACCCCATAACTTCAGTTACTGCTCTGCCTAGGTTTTTCTCGCTGGGGAGTACAGTGTGGAGAGAGATGCCAGAGTCCACTTCTAAAGGAAATTTGTGATCATCTCTGTGGTGCAGCAAGATAATATGAAAGATGAAGAAACTCAAAAAGTGTTAAAGTAAACAGCAGATCCATGAATTTGCCTACTCCTCAATGAAATAGAAGAATCTTGGCATCCTGAGATAGATAGCAAGGTGCTATCCCAGAATGGAGGGATGGGATAATTCATAATTCAGAGCATCTGCTAGTCCATGATTCTCCTTGAGACAGAGTGCTTAGGTTAGGATCTAGAATTGGCCTATAGCTTGAGATAGCATCTCTTTTATTTGTTTTTTTTTATTATATCAATGTTACCTATGGATTGGGAGGAGCTGCTGTCAAACACCAGATGTCATGCACTCTAGATTGTTTTCCCCCATAAATAAATGCATTAAATGGACTACCTTACTTTATCACCCCTAAAATTAATTTTTCATCTTCTTTCTCTTTTCTTTAATGTTGTTTGTGAGAATTCACTGTGTATTTCATTGAGTCCTTATAACTTTTGAAGTTTTTATTGCATGAAGTTCAAAAAAATGGAAGAAATATGACCAGAACAAACAGGTCATTTTTCAGTGACTGAGTCCTAGGAGAAAGTACCAGGAGATCAGAAGATAAAAAAGGATAAAAGATAGAAAAGATAAGAAAGTTTAGTATCAGGTCTTCTAAAAGATATTTTTTGTCAACCAACGCTATTATGAAGTACATTTTCTTATATATTCTTTCTGGGGAAGAAATGGGATGAAGTTAGTAGAACCTATCACATGTTGACTGGAAGGCAGCAAGAAGCTAATAAAAAACTGTTGCATGAGGGGAACACCATATCTTCAGACCATCACAGGCTGGGAACACAGCATTTTGGGAACTGATACTCATATCCCCCTGTGAATATCTGGGTTCTCAGCATCTCTCTATATATATATCAAGGGTTCAAGGGAAAGCTCCCAAAGCCATGGCCTTAGGCTATTTTGGCTCTGTCAAGCACGTTCCTGGTTTTAAGAGGGAGCTATGTTATTTCTCTATGCACTGGGGCCTCAGAGAAAGACACAGTTGATCAAGCAAGCTTTCAACAGAAGGTAAGATATGGTAACTTTGGGGTGAAACATAATCAAAGTATGTTACATATGTGTACAGAAAAGCCTGGCACCTTATTCCACCTCAAAAGCTATTCTTTATCAAAGACTAATTAACAGCTTTGCCTGTAAACATATCAGTGCACAATGAGAAAAGGAATATGGAAAAAGACATCTAAGATTAAGGTCTATTTTAGGGGTAGTAAAGAAACGTAATACACTAGAAGCTCTCTAAGAAATATACATAAAGGATAACAATCCAAATAAAACCTCCAAATAATTGCAGAGACAGAGCTCCCAAATGGTCATCATATGTTACCAGATGAACTTCCCATTGTTGGATTGTGTTACAGCTAATTGAATTGTTGGCTCAAGGAGTCCAGTGGGGATTCCTAAACAACCCAGGCTGTTGCCCACACTATAGATAGTTCCTGAAAATCTAACAACAAAACCCCATTGCTAAAGCCAGGATCTACATAACTCGCTGAATATAAAGAAGTCTAGATGGTGCCTACATAGAGACTTCATCTCTATATTATAGTGCCTTTCCTACAGAAAGGTACTATGCAGCTACCAAAGAAGATTCATAAACACCAAACACAGACTAAAGCATATATTCTAACAATGGAGTTCTTGTTACAAAATATGCTATTGCAATCATGACCAGAAGATTCTGGGAGTAACTACCCAATATCTTATTTGACCTAAGTCCTAATCCACTAGAGAGAACCCATATGTCATACTGTCTAGGTGACCAAGAACTTGGGAATAGAAGGCCAAGGAACTAGGGTAAAATCAAGTTCTAAAAGTAACAAAACTAAACAAACCAAAATGTAGCAAAAATGACTTCTAATGATACCCATTTACACTCATAGATCATAAGTACCTTGTTCAGCCATTATTAGAGAAGAGTACTCCTGTAGCACATGGGAACAAATAGAGAAACACACAGCAAGATAAGATGCAGAAACTGAGAGACCTTGGAACACTCAGGTCTAAAACAGTTATCTCCATCAAATTTCTCCCATCAGTGTTCAAGGAACTCTGGAGAAGGAGGAGGCAGAAAGAGTGTAAGAGCTGGAAGTGACAGGAGAAACCAACGAAGCAAGACCTTCTATCAGAACTGTCAAAACTCCTATGAATTCACAGAGACAGAGGCAAAATCACAGCGTTTGCATGGGTTTGCATCAGGTCTTCTGTGTATATATTGTGGCTTCCTGGGTATGCAAATGGGTGTGTCCCTGTGACTGAGACACTTTTTTGGGCTCTTATTCCTCTGTTTGGTTTTAGTGTCTGGTTTTTGAGTTTTGGATTTTGTTTCTTTTTTGTTTGTTTTGTTTTTGTTTTGTCCAATTCTGATGTGTTAGATTGTTCTATCTTATTTGATTATTTTATTGTATTTTATTATTTTCCTTGAAATTCTGATTTCTGATGAGATACAGTGAGAGAATGGATTTTCATGGGGAGGGAAGTAGGGAGAATTTGGGATTTGGGATCGGAAGAGAAGGGAAACAAAAATTCGGATATGTTATGTGAAAAAATCCCATTTTGGAGTCAGCAAGCTAGCCTTACCAAAATACACAGCTTTTTTCTTTTCTCTTTTACTATTACTTCTGTGATAGACATGGGTTTGATCTCATGTGGTTGGGATTGAGAAGTCACCATTTATGCTGATGTAGTGATTGTATTTATACCACATGGCTTATAAAATACTTTATAGTTTTGATCTCTTGTGTTGTACTTTCCCCTAAGAGTGCTGCTGAGACTTTGAGGGGTTCATTTTCACATTTCACCCTCATGAATTCATGAAATAACACAAAAACTAATTGTATGGTTTGCTGTGCATAGAGCAGACCTGCTTAAAATAAATATGAATGTATGGTCCTTAGAAGTAAATGTGTTCTGGGTGCATTATGAGAGAGAGAGAGAGAGGGGGAGAGAGAGGGAGAGAAAGAGACAGAGACAGAGAGACAGAGACAGAGCGAGACAGAGAGACAGAGAGACAGAGAGACAGAGACAGAGAGATTCTTAACTTAGTATTTCATTGATTTTCATTTGCAAAATCTCAGATGGTCATAAAGTGATCAACACTATAAAAGTCAGTCTTGTGAACATGGGGAAGATTGATGATGAGGTTCCAACCATTGTGACAGTTGTAGATAAATAAATATGTGCCCAAATATGTGAGTGTGAAGTCCAGAGAATGTGGACAGGAAGGAAAATGTATTTTTTTAAATTCAGGTATGTAACTGAATCTGTATTAATACATTTAACATACTTTAATTTTCTATGAAAAAGATTGAATTTGGAATCCACAGCAAATCATATTGTTAGCCTTGGTGTTGTTTTCATGAATCCATGAGGTTATAATATGAATTCTTTCTCTTAAAGTCATTTCTGAGCATAGTTTAGTATGCTTTTGGTGGAGTAAAACATTGTAGATTGTGGATTTTCTTTTGTTTATAAAGGTGGCAGGTTTGTAGGTGATCCTCTACTCAGTTCTAAGAAGAGTTCTAAATGTCTTAATCCAGACAACCTCAAGGAATATGCAGAATGCAATATATCAACAGTTTCTTTTTATTTATCTTACATTAGTGAGAATAAAGAAAATTGAATCAATGGCCTAAAGGTTAGTTATCTAAGATTATAAAAAGTGCATTGTGAAGATGAAAATAACACATGTCTTTGACTTATGTGCCGTCTCTCTCCTTTTATTTATTTATGTAACCCCAGCAACTTTGGCATGAGTCTATTAAATAAGCCAGCAGTGTTGTTTCATTTAATCTGTAGACAAAAGGAGCTATTGACATTCTCCTCTGGACTTTCCATTGGTGTATTCTACAGAATTTGGAAGTTTGGAGTGGATCATGGAGTTTTTACAGAGGGGGAGAGAATGTCATATCTATTCTCTTCCTTTATATCTCTAGGAGTGATATTCATAAGTTTAGAAATTTACTTATTTATTGTAATACGAAAAGTTTACTTATCATAATGTCTTATCCTTTTCCTGGCTTGATTGGGTTACAAAGTTGAACATGTGTGTTGAGAATCTGGAATCTGAAGAGAAAAGAAAAAGATCACGGAGGAGCTCAAAGGTCACAAAGAGATCTGCAAACACCTTAGCTATATGAGAAAACTAATAGTAGACAACATAGCCAAGTTTCACATTATCACATATGAGAAGCTCTGATATGGTTGGGCTTTATAATTGTATAATTCATACAATAAAGTTAGAAATGTGTTGTTGGTTCCTTTTTGTTTCTGTGCTAACAGAGCACAATCAAAAGCTATTTGGAAACCATTTGCTTGGGCTTTCAGTTGCAGGGGAAAAAGTCCATCATGTTGTGGAGGAATGGCAGCAAGTGACAGCATGGTGACAAGATCTGGAAGCTGAGAGATTACATCTTCAACCCAAAGAGGAAGCAGAAAGAATGAACTTGGAAGTGGAGAAAGAGAATTAACTTTCAAAGTTCATCCTCAAGTATGTACTAACTGTTGTGGGCACCATTTCTCATTCAACTTACTATGCCTCCTTATTTTTACTTACTTAACAAAATGGTAGTAAGAAAGGTAATGTTTCTTTCATGTTACATGATGAGGAGTTGGGGCAATTAACTTGGAACACAAAGTATCATAGCTAGTATCTAACATAGTCATTGAATTGGGTACTTCTACTAAGTTACATAGCAAAGGCACCCGTTCTGCCTCTCTGCTTCTGAGTAGTGGACACGGTTTTGGTGTTGAAAATTTGAAAATGCTATTGACCAATTTCTCCTGAGCAATTTTGGGTTTCCCCTGTGAGTGAAAGACTGTACTGTTGTGTTTTATGTGTGTTGCTTACCACTGTGTGTAGGAGTGGATGTGGGAAGCTGGAAGAGACAGACAGACAGACAGACAGACAGACAGACAGACAGACAGAGAAAGAGAGAGAAAACGAAAGCACTTTACACTTTGAAATTTTTCTTAGGACATTAAGTCAAAAAAATGAATGACTCTTGCACAAGATTTCCTCCCTTGGTCCTGTTTTGAGGTTCTCTCTGTGAGCCAGCATTATTTTGATATTCCATTTTCCTTGAATACATTCCTTGTTTTTGAGTCAAAGAATTAGCCTTTGTTCTTTGTAGACTACCATCATATTTCATATTAAAATGTGTGCTGCCTTTCCTATTTGGAGGTTCTAGTATCACAGTGGGGATTACTGTGAGTGTACATTGAATCTAAAGAGATATAGAGGAATATGCTGCTGTTCTTCATTAGTACATATAGTTTATGTTTCTGTTTATTAAATTCAGTATTTAGAAATGAGATGTATTTTTCACAAAAGCCCAAATATGTTTACTTTTTCCTTTACAAAACAGAATTAAGATATCTTGCAGATGTTTCTCCTCAACTACTATATTAGAGTGTTTCTATCTTTTCTTAATATTTTGCTGTGTATATTAGCAAAGATTGGAACCTAAAATTGTGAAAATTTAATAACAAATCTTTGGTAATCACTTTTTTATGACGATATAATAAAAATGTATCCATACTGTAGAAATTAACTAATAATTTATTGGTAAGATAAAGTTTAGTTACTGAAGGAAAAAACCCCACACACCAATGTATCTTTGTCTTTAAGTAAATATTGCTCCAAAACAATATATACATATGTGTGTGTACATGTAATATACATATATATATTAAAGCAAATAAAATATATGATTGTGTTTACTATAATTAAAGACTATTAAATTTTCTTAATGTCCAGTAAGCGGATGTTAAAAAGTAGAGTACCCAAGATACAGTCCACAGAAATCATAAAAGTCAACAAACTGAAGTGCCGAAGTAAAGACACTTCAGTCCCACTTGGGAGGGAGAACAAACTAATTACAAATGAGGAGGGAGGGAGGGACCTGGGAGAGAAAGTGGACAGGGGGAAGGGAGGGGAGGGAGAGGGGATCATGACCTGGTATTGGGTGAGGGAAGAGGACTGAAGCTCTGGGGGCCAACAGAAAGTATGGAAACAGGCAACCTGGGGAGATAGGAGGTTGGGGGGACCCTCCATAATGCACCAGAGACCAGGGAGGTGAAAGACTCTCAGGGCTCAAATGGAGGGATCTTAGATGAAATGTTGGGCAGTAGGAAGAGGGAACTTATAGAACCCACCTCCAGCAGGAAGATAGGGCATCAAATGAGGGAGAAGGGGGCCATCCCACAGTCACAACTCTGACCCATAATTGTGCCTCTCTGAGAGAATTACAGGGATGGCAATAGAGAGAAGCCTGTGGAAAAGAAGGTCCGGTGACAGACTCAAAGTGGGATCCAGTTCAAGGGGGGTCCCAAGTCCTTACATTATTCCTGATGCTATAGCGTTCACAGAAAGGGACCAAGCATGACCTCACTCCAGAAGACTCAGTAATAGATGACAGAGTCGATACAGATATCTGCACCCAACCAATGGACAGAAGCAGCTGACCCCTGTTGTTGGATTAGGGAAGGCTAAAAGAAGCTAAGGAGAAGGGAAATCCTGTAGGATGACCAGCAGTCTCATTTAATCAAGACCCCCAGAGATCTCTCAAACACTGGACAACCAAACAGGCAACATAGAGCTGATGTTGATAGGAGGCCCCCAACACACATACAGTAGAGGACTGCCAGGTCTTTGTTCACTCAGAGATGATGCATCTGACCCTCAAGAGACTGGAGGCTCCAGGGAGTTTAGAGGTCAGGTGGGGTAAGGAGTGGGGACATCCACGTGGAGACAGGTGGGTGGGGCGGAGGTACAGAATGTGGAACAGTCAGAGGGTGGACAGTGTGTGGGGGAATAAAATATGGAGTGTAAAAAATAAATAAATTAATTAATAATAAAAATATTGAAAGATGGATATTCTCTCAGCTAGTCTACCAAACTTAAAAAAAATGTTACAAATGCAAAAACAGAAGACCTGAAGCAATTCAAATTACCTGTTACATGTGGCTTTCTGAATTTTCTAAAGCAGATAAAAAAAATTAAGCCAATGACCCAGGAAAATAATTATAGACACAAAAACAAAGCTAGCTGACAACCTTGGTCTAGAAAATATTAAATTCCTTCAGAAAGGAACCTACTCCCAGCAGAAATACACCAGGATAAAGAGAAGGACATACAGGGGCAATGTCTGATGCAAGTATTGAAAAGCAAAATAACAGGAAAAAGTATCCTCAAGGGTATTTTCGAGGGAAACAGGGTTTTGTCCCTCAAAAACATGTAAGTTACTATAAGAAACAATATTTACATTAAGAAGGAAGTATGAATTTTAACTACCATATTTTACACATGTAACTGATGTTAATGCCCCAATAATATCTGAAATAATCTTTTCAAACAAATTTCTTTCCCTCTCCTGAAATCTGATCCTTATTTAGGACCACTGGCTTGAAAGGTTTGATTCCATTTTTGTATCCAGATATTCTCAGTCTGTTGTGATTCTGATTCTTATAGCATCCTCTAGAGTTCTTTCAGTTATCCGTGCCCAGTACCAGAAAGCTTACCTGACAAGCACATTCTACCTTTCTGGCTTTGGGTTCTTGAGGTCTACTTTTCCATTTGCCTAAATTTCATACATCTATTTTGGACCCTTGTTCATGTCTCACTTTTATTAAAAAGCAGTAGCTGGTCCTGCCTGAGAAAATAACCCAGGGCTCATAGCCTTCATTTATAATCAGTCACTTTTGTCATGTCTGAGGTGTACATTGCTCCAATGAGTCATATTTTGTTTGGAACTGCTTGAGAAGAAGCAACAGAATGTAACACAATGCAACAATTCATGGTGAGCATTACAGACTGTTCTTTCCTGGTTACAAATCACTCCCATCCTCTGGGAACTGAAGGTGGAGCTCTGGGAGAGCGCGGGATAGAGAAAAATCAAGTAATAGACAACTTGGCTTCCAGTCCTGTCTCCCTCTCATTTGTCCTGAGTATTTGTACTATCACAGGAGTGATCTTTCCACTCTTTGAGTGTGGCTGTCTTCTTCTTTTCTTTAAAAGCGTTGGTTGTGTGTTTGTATAATTTGTGTGCATGGGAAAGTGAGAGTGCTCCTATGCCATGGCACACTCAAGAAGATCAAATGGCAGTTTCGTGTATTGGCCCTTTCACTTCCACTCACTTAACGAGAGCATCTGCAATTGTTCCTCACTGCATACACAAAGCAAGCTTGCCCAATAGCTTCTGCAGAGATTTCTATGCCTACCTCCTGTCTCACTGTAGAAGCACTGGGATAATGAGTATGTGCTACTATTTCTGGATTTATGTGGGTTCTGGGGATTCAAATCTAAGTTCTCAATCTTGGTTGGTAAGTAGTCCACACACTAAGGTAACCCCCCAGCCTTCTTTCCTTTTTATTTCCATGGATAGGAAAAACTCATAAAATCTCAGTAATGGTACTTTGAAAGACTAATGTAAGAAATTAGGGGTACTTTCCTGATTTTGAGGATAGATTTTAGACAAGACACAATAACACATGGAGATGCTTATAAGAAGTTTATTTAACAGACATCAATGGATATTCCAGTCAATTTTACTTTGAAGGACATGTAAGAAGCCTTTGTTAATTCACGTACACAGTACGATAAGTGTAGTACCGTTTTCCTTTGATGGGCACCACTGCCTCATCATAAGGGCAGATACCAGTTTCCTCAACAAGATCAACCACTATTGCAAATTTTACAGTTTCTGGAAGAGATAAAAACAAAAGTCATCTCTCAGACACTCTAGAGTTTCCTGCTAGTATCTGTTAAGTCTTTCCTGGGATAGAGTTTCCCCGATCATTTGCAAGTCACTCCTTATCCATCTTTTCTCACACTATGCATTCTATAACTTTAGATCCTAGGAATGCTCCTCATGGGCTTCCTTTCCATCTATCATTTTGTTTTTCCTTGTTTCCAACTGGAAGTTCTGTGGCCATGTTCATGTTTTTAATTTTTCCTCTTTGGCAAGTAGTTCTTCTTACTTACCTTTGACATTAAAATCCCAGAAAAAGGTGATACCGTGATCACCACAGAGACAGCGGGTCTGTACATAGTTGAAGCTACCTTCCATTTGTACACTACTTACAAGGTAAGCTTTGGCCTGGTTGGGAGAGAAAGCCCAGTATTAGTACAAAAAAAGGTAAATAGAAGGTAATACAAGAGAGGAAATAGCTGAGAGATGGACTAGGAACACAGACACAGTCCATTCATGGTTGTATTATTATTCTACAGGCTAATTTTCCTAGGCTTTCTTTCTTCACACCATCATGCTTAGCCCAGAAGTCTGTGTGTGAGATTCAGGAGGATTCAAGTGAATACACTAGGCAAGGAGGTTCATCCTACTGTGCCTGTCTCCTGAGAGAAGACTTGTCCTTGGTACCAGCTAGAGTTTTTGGAAATAACTCATGTGAACTTTTACTTTGTAACCCAGTGAATAGAATTCCAGTTGTTTAAGTGCTGATTCCAGAACAAGGCTTTGTGAGAAAGATAGTCAGGCCCCTACCTCAGTCAATTCTAACTCCATCACAATTAAATTGTTCTCTCATTCTCACCATTTCCAACCCCCAAGATTAAAAGTTCCTCCCTCTGTCCATGTTTGGCCATTATTTGATAAGTAAATTTTCTGAAGGCCAATTTCTTTGCTTTTTAAACCTGAGAGTGCCTGTTAACTTAAGATATCACATATTAATACATGTATTAATATATATTACATTATTATATATAATATTAATATGTAACACACACACACACACACACACACACACACACACATTCCTGTTTCTGGCAACTAACTTAGGAGATTTGTCCTAGGGGTGTGTCTGCCCAGATGGAATTGTGAATAGAATTCAGTGATTACAAAAACCGATGAGAAAAAAATGCATTTAAATGAGATTCATCCTTTCATCTGTAATTACAGTTGTCAATGCAAAGCAGTAAATCAGGAGTATACATGATTTTTACTACAAACTGCATGAAAGTATTTCATACCAAGTTTCAGACTCAGTTGTTTTGAAATGTTACCTGCACTCGTCTTTACTTTGAATATATGGTCAGTATCAGGGTGGTGGTAGGATTAGGGCTGAGGACACATCCTATATATATACATTTTTGATGCTTGCTCCCATGGCTAGCAAATTTATACTGAATAATTATTATTTGGAAAGGCAAGAGGAAAATAGGCTCAATTTAAGGTCTTAAGGGAGAAGAAGAAACAGATCCCTCATATTCTCATCTCATGCCTGCTCCAAACTGTGGTTGAGGATGTCCATATGGGAACCCTGTTCCCAAGCCCTCATCCAAATCCACTAATGCTCTTGGGGACTGAGGAGGAAGCACTATCAGTTCTTTGTCTTCTTCCACCTATTTCTATCTTAAATGTTTTTCACTCTTTTTCTCATTTTTTTTCCTAGACTCTTGTGGACCAGGGTTTCTTCTCTGTGAAATGAGAATCATCATCTGCTCCAAGTTCTCAACGCTGTTGTGAGATTAGTTTAACAAAACACATATGAATATGTTGTTTATAATACAATAATAGCAGAAGAGATTAATTCAATTATATTCATAACTTGAGTCAGATTTTGCCTTGGATTTACTGTCCATCTGTCTACTTACCACCAGACATTCACTGTATTCTGTTTCGAGCTTAAGAGCCACAGTGATATCCTCATTTGCCTTTGCTGTTGCTGGAACAACTAGGTCAAATTTAAGTGCCTTTGGACTACTTCTGGGAAGAAAAAAATAGGGCACAGAGATCAGAGACCTGATTGTAGGAGAAAGCACTATTCTAACATGGGGCAAGGGGACAAAGCAAAGGTAGGAGTGATATAGCTTGACTCAATTCCTAAGCAGCAGCATAGGTAGGAATCTTTGTGTGTTGGTTTGAGTGCTTTCTTTGTTTAATTAAGCAATGGGCATATTATTTAAAATGGAGCATCCTTTTTCCCAGTTACAAATAACAAACTTTAAAAGAAAAGATTATCTACTATCTCATGCTATTTCTTAACACCCTACAGCAAGTTGTACCCATACTGTGTGTCATGTGACCCTTTCACAGGGGTCACCTATGATCACCAAAACAAACAAACAAACAAACAAACAAACAAAAACCCACATATATTCACATTATTATTCATTATAGTAGCAAAATTACAAAGTAGCAGTGAAAATAATTCTATGATTGTGGGTCACCAAAACATGAGGAACTGTTAGAGAACCACTGTCCTACAGTTTGTTAACTCCTTGTTCCTGACTGGAGCAATAGAATCAAGTCATCCTTAGGAAAAACTTTATACCCACAGAATTGTGTAAACAACCATGTACTAGAGGATTACATAGATCTTCCTTGAAGATCACCCCTTATGATTGCTAGATAGGACTTAGGAATGTAGACCCATTTACTAAAACAGAGAAATCACACATATCATAATGGGAACACACCACAATTGAGGAAAAGTGCATGGGATAAAGCAAAGAGCAAGTCTTCATCTTTAATCTATAGTGCCTGGTCTTGGCCAGGGTGATCAATCAAAGAACCCAGCTAGTGTCCTTTGGTGCTATGTGTGATAGAAAAGAATTCTTAGAGAACATTATTCATATATTTTCCTCGGGCTGAACATGTTAGATTTCAATAGTAGCACCAACTTTTCTATGACTCAGTTCCTATAAAAGATATATGAATATCAAGTATCTTCAAAATTCCCATTTGTGAATGACTTCAGGATAGTAGGATGACCACATTAGATATAACAATTAACCATGCCAGTGGTTTCCTGAGGACAGGAATTCCATACCAGGGAGATGTTGAATAATAAGTACAGAAGAGTTGTTGACCAGCTGGGATGGCCAAAGCACTTAATTGTAAGGCTTATTTCAACATGGGCCTCCTCTGGGCCAGGAATAATGCCATTTGCACTGGAACATGCAGGTATTGTCAGAATGCCTGCATCAGCTCTTTTAAAACCTTGTGATTGCTGCTAGGAAAAGACAGTTGGTCAAGCTTCCCAGAGCACCAATAGGGACACAATCCAGAAATGCAGCACCGTCAATCTGATGCCAGTGTAGCGATCTCTAGTTTGATTGGGTATCTTTGCTCCCCTGGCTTCATTTGTCTTCTGGCTTCATTTCCTATGTCATTCATTCCTTCAATTTTTCTGCTTTCTTTAAACACATACTTGCAATGTGATCCAAAGGTGACTGTTACTATAGGTCCTCAACTTTCCCTTTAGGTTTTATCATCAGGATGACATCTATGATGACTGTTTTGTTAGTTGAACCTGAGACTATGCATCAGTGATAAAGGCTCTTCTTCTCAGAGACTCCTGCAAATGACATTTGAAGCTGTTGCTAGAACTAAGAGACCTCTTCACCTTTATAAAGGACATGGAGAAAAATTAAGAACCCTGGATGAAAGAGAGTAAGAATAATTGTTTATGGACAACCTATCATACACATTGGGGGCTTTATTGTATAGGCAAACCTATATACATCCATTGGAGATGTGAAGGGAATTGATGGAGGCTAAAAAGAGAATGGAACTTGATATATGATCCATGAGAAATATCAAGGACAAAGTGCTTTGCTACCTAAAAAATCTATATGAAACTATATATAAATTTCCAGGCCAGAAGGAGACCCTCTCTGTGCTTTTCCTGAAGAAAAAGAAAATGGTTTTACTCACGTATTATCCTGACCTTCATTGATCCCCAGCTGTAGGCAGAGGACCAAGAAGAGTGTGGCAGCACTAAATGTGAATGAAAGACCCTGCATAGTGGAGAAATCAGAACACCAGAGCAGTAGGGTACTTGGTGCTCAGCACAGGTTTTATATACAGATCACAGAAGCAGAAAAGCTGGCAGGTAGGTCCCTGAAATGAATCGCCTAATTGCTCTCCTTACTCATGATCATTCCTTATTGGGGAGAAGTTTGTTATTTCTATGAAAAAATGTCATCATTCAATTAAATTGTTAGAATATACATGATTGTTCTTCCCTATTTTCTTAGTGTCAAAGACCTTCTTTAAAGGTCCTTTCTTGGCTAACAGATGTGTTTTTCTTCTGAGTCATTTACCTCTGTTCCTGTCCTTACCTTAAATTATAACTTGCCTCATCTTGGCAGACAGTAGAATTTCTGAGTGACAGGTCCCAAGCTATAGATGTGCAAGATATTCAGTGATGATTTTGCTATTAATTCAAAGGGAGATTCCTTTAAAAACTGTATTAGAGTTCTGATATTATGAGCCATTGTTACCCAGAAGCCACTTCCAATCATATTGCTGAGAGATCTAGGAAGGGACCAAGCTCTCTGGATGATAGAGCAGTTTGTCTGTAGTACCTGATAACATGGTGATGTTTGTTAAGCCCTTCTCTAATTCAGGAGTAATAGTAAGTTATCCAGATGCTCAAAGTCTCTGTAGTGAAATGTTGCCCTCATTGTACAGAAGTCATTCACATACTTACATCCCCAAAACAGGTCATTTAGCATTAAAAATCCAATCATTTTCCACATTTGACCTCTGGTAGTAAGGCATATAGGAAGATAATTATAAGGATTCCCCGCCCCCCACTGGACCACAATTCAAATAATAAAATAGAGACATTCCTGGAACAAGAATTTCTCCCCTATGAAATGATAGGGAGACTCATTTTTCCTTATATATCCCTACTGTATTTAAAGCTGTTCTTTAACCTAAATGTTTTTATTTCAAGACTCTTTTTGTCTGTGGAATGATAAGAGCCAAGGAAGATACTCAGAGGAACGAATTTGAAAGTCATCAATCTAAGGATCACCTATGTATTTTGCTACAGTGTTGAGTTGGGAAAATAAAGCCTAATTGTATGCTCACAGTGGATGAATTTTTAACACCCCCACCCCGCTTCTTAGTCTTGTGCTAATCTCTTTCTCTTACACTAGACACCAATAACTATTTGTTGTTTGTAGTTTCAACCAAATACTTTCTTCTATGTCCTAAGTACGATGATTCCATTCTTCCTTGTCTTGAACTCAATGAACCTCCTTCATAAATTCTCTTTTATGTTTTAATGTTCTTTGCACCAAATTCTTTTATTTGCTTGAATAATCTCTACTAGGGGGACATCATAGTTCATATTAGCCAAGGAAGTGGGAAAAAATCTAGACCATGTTTTTGCTGGACTATAACACCCTTCCAAGGGACTTCTCTGTACTTTAGTATACATTGGTGCCACTTTTGATTAACTAGGGCTTAACAAAGCAATTGCACATGAATTCAGATGTATAATAAATAAGATTATTCTTTAAAACAACAGAGACATGTTACACCCATAATACTTCAAAATATGTAACAAAAAGTAATGACCATAGTAGCATTGACTGGTCCAATAGTTTTATGAGTTGCTTTGACTAAACAAAGTACCCAGTAATGTAAATGTTACTTTTAAGGCATTTAAAACAACAATGTGAAAAACATATTCAACCAATTTCAGTCATATTACCTTCTATGATATTGATAAAGAGTGGCCCCCAAGGGAGTTACAGAAGGGGGCACACATCGGAATAGGGCAAGTGCATTCTAAACATTCTCTACGAAGTCTCTCATTGCATCCTTGTAGTAATATTATGTATGTGGTTTCTATTTTTATCTCATTTTACAACTGGACAACTGAAGCACAATACAGACAAATTCCCAGCACTACTTATCACTCAGCCACCAAAGAAACCAAATTTTGGATCACGATTTGTGCAATCTGACTAATTTTACTTACAATATTACTCAGACAAGACACAAAATGACAAATATTATAGAGAGGGGACATTGAAAGAAGCACTATCAAGTAAGGAGCCTGGAGTTTTCACATTAACTCAAAGTAAATACACATTGTGAATGGTGTCAGATGTTCAACTCAAGAAGTCTGAATTTAGAGCTAAGTGTTCACTAACTCCATTGACTGCTCATGACCATAAGTTCCAGTGATGGTAACTGGAAAAACTGGGATTTTATTATGTTCTTATTATATTTGACTATTCTGCTCTTGGTGAAGCCAATACATACATACATACATACATACATACATACATACATACATACATATGTACATACACATACACACACATGCATACATAATTCTATCACATTTTAAAATGTTTTCCTTTTTTCACTCTTTCCCTCCTCTCCTGACATGTATTATAATGTGCATGTGATGGTTAATAGATTACTTGTGGACACAAGTCTATTCTTTTTTTTTTTTCATCATGTATGTCCTAGAGATTGAACTCAGATCTTCAGATTTGGTAGCAAGATCCTTTACCCATAGAACTTTCTCACCAGTCTTTTCAGTAATATATAAATTGAGAAAAGATAATTGGGTTTGCTGATGCCTGCTTATAACCCTACAATTTGGGAGGAGAGCAAGGAGTTCAGGTCCTCCTTAGTTATGTAGTGAGTTCAAGATCAAGCTAGGCTCAATCTCAAAAATAAACAAGCAAACAAATAAATAAGTAAATAAAGTTTAGAACAGGAAAGTAACACAAGTTTTAGTAACTTGTTGGTATCATTCAGCCAAAAGAAGAAAAAAAGAAAAGAAAAGATTCTATTGAATCCTATATAG
Organism: Tokudaia tokunoshimensis; assembly: GCA_036184795.1. Classification (NCBI taxonomy): domain Eukaryota; kingdom Metazoa; phylum Chordata; class Mammalia; order Rodentia; family Muridae; genus Tokudaia; species Tokudaia tokunoshimensis. Next base: position 63,464,082 of record BTHU01000002.1, on the reverse strand, counting down.
AAGTAAATCCGGCCTGAGCACTTAAGCTCATGACAATTTCCTCTTGAATACTCATGTTGTGAAGGTTATAGGACTCAGATCATATGGAGGATAAAGGGAGATATGTGCCATAGTAGGTTACTTTTCACAATGAGAAAGATGAATATGTGTGTGTGTTGTATGTATCTGTGTTTGTGTATATACATTCATAAACTAATATACACACAACAATGGGCAAGCTGATTTTATGAATTAATCCTAAGTCAGTAATAACTTAATACAATAGAAGTTCAGTTGCAGCTTCCAAAAAATCTCATAAAATGTATTCCAGCTCTTAGAAACACTCATTAGTCCTATTTCTAAGGTCACTCTGGTTATTAGAAACTTATTAAAAGGAGAATGGGAAAATGGAAGATAACAGAGGGTGTGTTATTTACTCTTTTCCCTGTGGCAAAATACTTGGAAACACTAACTTAAGGAAATAAAGGTTTATTTTGGCTCACAGTTTGAGGGCACAGTGGGGAAACATGGTGACAAGAGTGTCAGACAGTTCTCATATGACATCTACATTCAGGAACAGAGATGAATTCTGGTGTTCAGCTGATGTTCTCATTTTTGTTCAGTGTTGGCACCCAGCCCATGGAATACTACAGCCTACTTTCAGGGTAGGTTTCCTCACCTTATTAACTGAATCTAGGAGAATGCTCTCAATCAAGTCTAGTTGTCTCCTAAGTGATATTTGATCTGGCCAAAATTCATAATTGACAGTAGTAATTTTATGGTCAAGAGTCCAAGGTGACAGGTCATTCGCCTTGGTTTTCCCATGGCCTTTATAGACAACTTGAAGTGTGAAGCTATAACTATCTTTGGATTAGATAGTTATAGCTTCTATGTCACTGCACGACTATAATGTGCACATCTTCATTCTAAGGAGCAATACCAAATGCGTTCACAATATTTTACACTGTCAAACATTTAGTCTTGGTGATTAGCTCATTCTTCTCTTTGTCTGTCTGTCAGTCTACCTGCATGCATTCATACACATATTTGCATGCATGAGTAGGTTAGAAACAGACAGGTATCCAGCCAGCATCTTCTTCAGTTGGCTTCTTTATTTTTTTTCAAAAATAAACATTTTTTTTTATTTTCTAAGTTTTTTTTTACATTCTAAATCATTTCCCCTTTCCCATTTCCTCCCTCACCGAAAGTCCAATAAGCACCCTTCCCTCCCTCTTTTCCCCATTCAACCACCTCTCGCTTCTCTGCCCTGGTATTCCCCTACATCCAGTATTTCCAGAACCAGGGGTCTCTCCTTCCATCTTCTTGGAAATCTATTGTTATGTGAATTGTGTCTAGGGTATACCGAGATTCTGGGTTAATATCCCCTTATCAGTGACTGCATACCATGTGTGTTCTTTTGTGATTGGGTTACCTCAGTAAGGATGATAATTTCCAGTTCTGACCATTTGCCTAGGAATTTCGTGAGTTCATTGCTTTTAATGGCAGAGTAGTATTCCATTTTGTAAATATACCACATCTTCTGAATCCATTCCTCCATTGAGGGAAATCTGGGTTCTTTCCAGCTTCTGGCATTATAAATAAGGCTGCTATGAACATAGTGGAGCATGTGTCCTTATTGCATGCAGGGAAAGCCTCTGGGTATATACCCAGGAGTGGTATAGCCGGATCCTCCGGGACTGTCATGCCCAGTTTTCTGAGGAACGGCCAGATTGCTTTCCAGAGTGGTTGTATCAGCTTGCAATCCCACCAGCAGTGGAGGAGTGTTCCTCTTTTTCCACATCCTCTCCAACAACTGCTGTCCCCTGTGGTTTTGATTTTAGCCATTCTGACTGATGTGAGATGGAATCTTAGGGTTGTTTTGATTTGCATTTCCCTAATGACTAAGGATGATGAACATCTCTTTAGGTACTTCTCAGCTATTAGATATTTTTCAGATAAGAACTCTATGTTTAGCTCTGTACCCCATTTTTAAAGGGTTACTTGCCTCTCTGGAGTCTAACTTCTTGAGTTCTTTGTATATATTGGATATTAGCCTTCTGTCAGATGTAGGGTTGGTAAAGATCCTTTCCCAGTTAGTTGGTTGCCACTGTGTCTTTTTGACAGTGTCTTTTGCCTTACAGAAACTTTGTAATTTTATGAGGTCCCATTTGTCAATTATTGATCTTAGAGCATAAGCTATTGGAGTTCTATTCAGAAAATTCTCCCCTGTGCCCATATGTTCAAGGTTCTTCCCTAGTTTCCTTTCTATTAGTTTCAGTGTGTCTGGTTTTATGTGGAGGTCCTTGATCCACTTGGAATTGAGCTTAGTGCAAGGAGATAAGACTGGGTAAATTTGCACTCTTCTGCATGTTGACCTCCAGTTGACCCAGCACCATTTGTTGAAAAGGCTATCCTTTTTCCACTGGATGGTTTTAGCTCCTTTGTCAAAGATCAAGTGACCATAGGAGTGTGGATACATTTTTGGGTCTTCAATTCTGTTCCATTGATCTACATGCCTGACACTGTACCAATACCATGCAGTTTTTAACACTATTGCTCTGTAGTACAGCTTGAGGTCCGGATATTGATTCTGCCAGAAATTCTTTTACTCTTGAGAATAGTTTTAGCTATTCTGAGTTTTCTGTTATTCCAGATGAATTTTTGAATTGCTCTTTCTAACTGTATGAAAAATTGAGTTGGGATTTTGATGGGGATTACATTGAATCTGTATATTGCTTTTGGTAAGATGGTCATTTTTACTATATTAATCCTGCCAATCCATGAGCATGGCAGATTTTTCCCTCTTCTGAGGTCTTCTTCAATTTCTTTCTTCAGAGACTTGAAGTTCTTGTCATACAGATCTTTCACTTGTTTGGTTAGAGTTACACCAAGATACTTTATATTGTTTGTGGCTATCGTGAAGGGTATCATTTCTCTTACTTCTTTCTCAGCTGCTTATCCTTTGAGTATAGGAAGGCCACTGACTTGCTTGAGTTGATTTTTTATCCGGTCACTTCGCTGACGTTGTTTATCAGCTGTAGGAATTCTCTGGTGGGGTTCTTTGTGTCACATAAGTATACTATCATATTGTATGCAAATAGTGATAGTTTGACTTCTTCCTTTCCAATTTGTATCCCTTTGACCTCTTTTGTTGTCTAATTGCTCTAGCTAGAACTTCAAGTACTATATTGAAAAGATATGGAGAGAGAGGGCAGCCTTGTCTAGTCCCTGATTTTAGTGGGATTGCTTCAAGTTTCTCTCCATTTAGTTTGATGTTAGCTACTGGTTTGCTGTAAATTGCTTTTACTATGTTTAGATATGGGCCTCGAATTCCTGATCTTTCCAAGACCTTTAACATGAAAGGATGCTGAATTTTGTCAAATGCTTTCTCAGCATCTAATGAAATGACCATGTGTTTTTTGTTTGTTTGTTTGTTTGAGATTGTTTATATAGTGGATTACATTGATGGACTTCCTTATATTGAATCATCTCTGTATCCCTTTGATGAAGCCTACTTTATCGTGGTTAATGATCGTTTTGATGTGTTCATGGATTCGGTTGGCAAGAATTTTATTGAGTATTTTTGCATCAATATTCATAAGAGAGATTGGCCTGAGATTCTCTTTCTTTGTCGGATCTTTGTGTGATTTTGGTATTAGCATAATTGTGGCTTCATAGAACGAGTTTGGTTGTGTTCCTTCTGTTTCTGTTTTGTGGAATAGTTTGAAGAGTATTGGTGTTAGGTCTTCTTTGATGGTCTGATAGAATTCTGCACTAAAACCATCTGGACCTATGCTTTTTTTGTTGGAAGATGTCCAATGATCACATCTGTCACTTCAGAGGTTATAGGACAGTTTAGATGGTCTATTTGATCTTGATTTAATTTTGATATTTGGTATCTGTCAAGGAAATTGTCCATTTCCTCGAGATTTTCTAGTTGTGTTGAATACAGGCTTTTGTAGTAGGATCTGATGATTTTTTGAATTTACTCAGTTTCTGTTGTTATCTCTCCCTTTTCATTTCTGATTTTGTTAATTTGGATACTGTCTCTGTGCCCTCTGGCTAGTCTGGCTAAGGGCTTATCTATCTTGTTGATTTTCTCAAAAAATCAACTCCTAGTTTTGTTGATTCTTTGTAAGGTTTTATTTGTTTCTATTTGATTGATTTCAGCCCTGAGTTCGATGATTTCCTGCCTTCTACTCCTCTTGGGTGTATTTGCTTCGTTTTGTTCCAGGTCTTCCAGGTGTGCCATTAAGCTGCTAGTGTATGCTGTCTCCAGTTTCTTTTTGGCGGCACTCAGGGCTATGAATTTTCCTCTTAGCACCGCTTTCATTGTTTCCCATAAATTAGGGTATGTTGTGCCTTCATTTTCATTAAATTTTAAAAAGTCTTTGATTTCTTTCTTTATTTCCTCCTTGACCAAGTTATCATTGAGTAGAGCATTGTTCAGCCTCCATGTGTATGTGGGCTTTCTGTTGTTTTAGTTACCATTGAAGATCATCCTTATTCCATAGTGATCTGATAGGAGGCATGGGATTAGTTCGATCTTCTTATATTGGTTGAGGTCTGATTTGTGACCAATTATATGGTCAGTTTTGGAGATGGTACCATGAGGTACTGAGAAGATGGTGTATTCTTTTGCTCTAGGATGAAATGTTCTATATATATCTGCTAGTTCCATTTGGTCCAAGGCTTCAATTAGATTCACTGTTTCCCTGTTTAGTTTCTGCTTTTCTGAGCGATCCATTTCAGAGAGTGGGGTGTTGAAGTCACCCACGATTATTGTGTGAAGTGAGATGTGTGCTTTGAGCTTTAGTAAAGTTTCTTTTACGAATGAGGGTGCCCTTGCATTTGGAGCATAGATATTCAGAATTGAGAGTTCTTCTTGTTGGATTTTTCCTTTGATCAGTATGTAGTGCCCTTCTGTGTCTTTTTTGATGACTTTAGGTTGAAAGTCAATTCTATCTGATATTAGGATGGCTACTCCGGCTTGTTTCTTGGGGCCATTTGGTTGTTTTTCAGTCTTTTACTCTGAAGTAGTGTTTGTCTTTGACACTGAGGTGCATTTCCTGCACGCAGCAAAATGCTGGGTCCTATTTATGTATTCAGTCTGTTAGTCTGTCTTTTTATTGGGGAATTGAGACCATTGATATTAAGAGAGATTAAGGAATAGTGATTATTGTCACCTGCTATTCTTGACGCTCTCTTTACGTTTGAGTGGTTATCTACTTTTGGGTTTGATGAAAGAAGGTTATTATCTCTTTTTTTCCATGGTGCCGTTTCACTCCTTGTATCGGCGGTTTCCACCTATTATCCGTTGCAGGACTGGGTTTGTGGAAAGATATTGTGTAAATTTTATTTTATCATGGAATATCTTGGTCTCTCAATCTATGGTGACTGAGAGTTTTGCTGGATATAGTAGTTTAGGCTGGCGTTTGTGTTCTCTTAGTGTCTGCATGAGATCTGGGCAGGATCTTCTGGCTTTCCTAGTCTCTGGTCTGATGTGATTCAGATAGGTCTTCCTTTGTATGTTACTTGGCCTTTTTCTCTTACTGCTTTTAATATTCTTTCTTTGTTTAGTACATTTGATGTTTTGATTATTATGTGATGGAGGTATTTCTGTTCTGGTCCAGTCTGTTTGGAGTTCTGTAGGCTTCTTGTACGTTTATTGGCATCTCTCTCTTTAGGTTACGGAAGTTTTCCTCCATAATTTTGTTGAAGATATTTACTGGCCCTTTAAGTTGCAAATCTTCACTCTCATCTATACCTATAATCCTTAGGTTTGGTCTTCTCATTGTGTCCTGGATTTCCTGGATGTTTTGGGTTACATGATTTTTGCATTTTGCATTTTCTTTGACTGTTGAGTCAATGTTTTCTATGGTATCTTCAGCACCTGAGATTCTTTCTTCCATCTATTTTATTCTATTGTTGATGTTTGCATCTATGCCTCCTGATTTCTTCCCAAGGTTTTCTATCTCCAAAGTTGTCTCCCTTTGTGATTTCTTAGTTGTTTCTACTTCCTTTTTTAGATCCTGGATGAATTTGCTGAGATCCTTCACTTGTTTGTTTGTATTTTCCTGTATTGCTTTAAGATATTTTTGCAAATCCTCTTTCAGGATTTCTGCCTGTTGATCCAAGTTCTCCTGTATTTCTCTAAGGGATTTTTGTGTTCCTCCTCATGGGCTTCCATCTGTTGATCCATCATCTCCTGCATTTCTTTAAGCGATTCTTGTGTTTCCTTTGTAAGGACATCTACCCGTTGATTCATTTCTTTAAGTTATTTTTGTGTTGCCTCCCTATGGGCATCCATCTGTTGACCCATATTCTTCTGCATTTCTCTAAGCGATTTTTGTGTTTCCTTTGTAAGGGCTTCTACCCATTGATTCATGTTCTCCTGTAATTCTTCATGAGATTTATTTGTGTCCTTCTTGAAATACTCTAATAGCATCATGAGAAGTGATTTTAAATCCAGATTTTGTCTTTCGGGTGTGATGGGGTATTCAGGACATGTTGTTGTTGAAGTGTTGGGTTAGGATGGTGCCATATTACTTTGATTTCTCTTAGTAACGTTCCTACGTTTGCCTTTTGCCATCTGGTTACCTCTGGTGTTAGTTGTTTCTGCTGTCACTGGCTGTTGGTTGGACCTCCTCTGAGCCTGCAAGGCTTTTTTTGACCCCCCTGGATTACCGGGATTCCCCTGGCACTGATTTCTGGGGCCTGCCCTGCTCCTGTGTGACTTTGGAGCCCTGATGTGCCTTGCCCCAAGTGATGTTATATTGGGGAATCCCTGCATATTCAAAGGCTCAGTGTAGTGGGTTCCTGGAGTAGAGGTCACCAAGGGGAGGCTGGTATGCTCTTGCCCTGTGTGGGTGTGATCTCACCCAGTTTGGGGTTCCCTCTGCAGGGCAGACGTCCCACAGCAGAGCTGGCTTGTAGGTGACCACAGACCTGCCCAGCTCTTGGAATCAGGGAACACTCAAGCTGGCTGAAACCCAAGCGATATTATGCTTGACTGTCCCTGTGTCTGGAGGTTCTAGTTGCCCTGTTGCTGGAGCAAAGTTGGCGGAGTGCACTCTGCACTCTCTCGGAGCAGATCACTCTGCAGGGCAGATGGCCCACAGCAGAGCTGGTGCCCAAATGACTGCAGAACTGCCCCCCCACCCCCGCTCTTGGGTGCAGATGGAAGCCCAAAAGGCTGTGTCCCAAGCGATGTTATATTGGGGGTCCCTGGGTGCCTGTATCCTCAGTGCTGTCAATCCCCAGAACAGAAGTCGCCAAAGGGAGGCTGGTAGGCCCTGTGCAGTTGTGATCTCTCCCAGAGTGGGGTGGCCCTCACAGCAGAGCTGGCGCGTAGGTGACTGCAAACCTGCCCAGCTCTTGGGATCAGGGAGCACACAAGCTGGCTGAGACCCAAGCGATATTATGCTTGATTGTCCCTGTGTCTGGAGGTTCGAGTTGCCCTGTTGCTGGAGCAAAGATGGTGGAGTGCACTCTGCACTCTCTCGGCACAGATCTCTCTGCAGGGCAGATGGCCCACAGCAGAGCTGGCGCCCAGATGTCCGCTGATCTGCCCTGCTCTTGGGCACAGATGGAAGCCCAACAGGCTGTGTCCCAAGCGATGTTATATTGGGGGGGGGGGTCCCTGGGTACCTGTATCCTCAGTGCAGTCGATCCCCGGAACAGAATTCGCCAAAGGGAGGCTGGTAGGCTCCTGCCCTGTGCGGGTGTAGCCTTCTTTATTTTTTGAGATGTTATCTCTCATTAAATTTTGAGCTCACTGACTTGACTAGGCTGGCCAGAAAGTTAGTGTGATCCATCTCTGAATCTCAAGTACAAAACCAGCATTCAACTTTTATGTGTTTGCTGAAGAGACAAGCTCAGGTCTTCTTGATTACATGGCAAAGACTTTACCATATCTTTTCAGGTCCCCACCATCTTTCTGATCTTTGATTTTCTCTGTTGATTTATAATGAGTTTCAAGAATGTACTTTCAATTTTGTGATTACTAATGGTACTTGCTGTTTTAATTTCTTTTCTGCACAGAAGTTTTTCTATTTTATGAGGTCCCCTGTGTTGATTGTTGCTCTTAAAGCATAAGCCATTGATGTTCTGTTCAAGAAGCTTTCCTCTGCGCCCAAGTATTTGAGGTTCTTCCCCACTGTCTCTTCTTTTAGATTCAGCATATTTGGATTTGTGTGGCAGTCCTTAATCCACTTGGACTTGAGCTATGTACAAGGAGATAGGAATGGATCAATTTGCATGTATATTCCATTTTCTGAAAAATTTTGCTCATTTTCAGTTAGTTTGTGTGTCTTTTATTAGTAGGCTGTATTTACTTATTCTTGACACATGTCTTTATATCACTAATTCTTAAAATCTTTCTTAGTTTCCTTGTGCTATTAGTTTCCTTCTGATTATTTTGCTCCTCCTTCCAAGTAGGATTGAAGCATCCACTCTTTGGTCTTCTTTCCTCTTGAACTTCATGTGGCCTGTGAGTTGTATCATGGATATTTCATACTCCGTGCCTAATATCTACTTATCAGTGAGTACAAACCATGTGTTTTCTTTTGTGACTGAGTTACCTCAGGATGATAATTTTTAGTTTCATCCATTTACTTGCAAATGTTCTGAAGTCATTGTTTTTAATAGCTGAGTAGTATTCCATTGTGTAAATGTACCACATTTCTGTATCCATTCCTCTGTTGAGAGACATCTGGGTTATTTCCAGCTTCTTGCTATTATAAATATATCTGCTATGAACGTAGCGGAGCATGTTTCCTTGTTACATGTGGGAGCATCTTATGGGTATATTCCTAGGAGTGCTATAGCTGGGGACTGAGGTAGTACTATGTCCAATTTTCTGAGGAACAAACAGACTGATTTCTAGAGTGGTTGTACTGGGTTCCAATCCTACCAGCAATGGAGGAGTGCTCTTCTTTCTCCACATCCTCACCAGCGTCTGCTGCCACCTGAGTATTTTTTATCTTAGCCATTCTGGCTAGTGTGAAGTGGAATCTGAGGGTCATTTTGGTTTGCATTTCTCTAATGACTAAGGATATTGAGCATTTCTTTAAGGACTTCTCAGCCGTTTTATATTCCTCAGTTAAGAACTGTTTGTTTACTTCTGTACTACACTTTTTAATAGGGTTATTAGGTTCTCTGGAGTCTACCTTCTTGAGTTCTTAGTAAAATTGGGACATTAGTCCTCTATCAGATGAGAGTTGCTATATATCTCTTCCCAATCTGTGTGTTGCTGTTTTGTCCTATTGACAGTGTCCCTTACTTTACAGAAGCTTTTCAATTTTATGAGGTCCCATTTATTGATTGCTGCTCTTAAAACATAACCCATTGATGTTCTATTCAGGAAGTTTTCCCTTGTGCCCAAGTATTTGAGGTTCTTCCCCACTGTCTCTTCTATTAGATCCACCATATTTGGTTTTTTATGGAGGTTCTTTATCCATTTGGACTTGAACTTTGTACAAGGAGATAAAAATGGATCAATTTGCATTCTTCTACATTCACACTGCCAGCTGAACTAGAACCATTTGCTGAAAATTTGGTCTTTGTTTTACACTGCATGGTTTAGCTTCTTTGTCAAAGATCAAGTGACTACAGTTATGTGGGTTTATTTCTGGATCTTCAGTTCATGGATCTACTCGCCTGTCACTGTAGCAATACCATGCAGTTTGTATCACCATTGCTCTGTAGTACAGCTTGAAGTCAGGGATGGTGATTCCCATTGAAGTTCTTTTATTGTTGAGAATACTTTTTGCTATCCTGGGTTTTTTGTTATTCCAAATGAACTTGAGAATTGCTCTTTCTAACTCTACGAAAAACTGAGTTGGAATATTGATGGGGATTGCACTGAATCTGTATATTGCTTTTGGTAAGATGGCCATTTTTACTATATTAGTCTTACCAAACCATGCACATTGGGGATCTTTCCATATTTTGAGGTCTTCTTCGATTTCTTTCTTCAGGGATTTCAAGTTCTTGTCATATAGATCTTTCACTTGCTTAGTTAGAGTCACACCAAGATATTTTGTATTATTTGTGATTATTGTGAAGGGTGTCTTTTCCTTAATTTCCTTCTCAGCATGTTTATCTTTTGAGTAGAGGAAGGCTACTGATTTGTTTGAATTAATTTTATATCCAGCACTTTGCTGACATTGTTTATCAGATGTGGAAGCTCTCTGGTAGAATTTTTGAGGTCACTTGTACATATTATCATATCAGCAAATAGTGATATGTTGAATTCCTCCCTCCCAATTTGTATTCTTTGGATCTCTTTTTGTTGTCTAATTGCTCTGCCTAGAACTTCGAGTACTATATTGAATAGGTAGGGAGAGAGTGGTCAGCCTTGCCTTGTCCCAGATTTTAATGGAATTGCTTTTAGTTTCTCTCCATTTAGTTTGGTGTTGGCTATTGGTTTGCTGTATATTGCTTTTATTAAATTTAGGTATGCACATTGAATTCCTGATATTTCCAATGCTTTTAATATGAATGGATGTCATATCTTGTCAAATGCTTTTTCAGCATCTAATTAGATGATCATGTGGTTTTTTTCATTTGAGTTTGTTTATACAGTAAATTACATTGATGGATTTCTGTATATTGAACCATCCCTGCATTCCTGGAATGAAACCTACTTGATCATGGTAAATGATCATTTTGATGTGCTCTTGGATTCAGTTTGGCAGAATTTCACTGAGTATTTTTGCATCGATATTAACAAGGGAAAATGGTCTGTAGTTCTCTTTTTTGTTTTATCTTTTTGCTGTTTAGGTATCAGTGTAACTGTGGCTTCTTAGAAGGAATTGGGTAGTGTTCTTTCCATTTCTATTTTATGGAATGGTTTGAGGATTACTGGTATTAGATCTTCTTTGAAGATCTGATAGAATTCTGTACTAAAACCGACTGGACCAGGGCATTTTTGGTTGGGAGACTTTTTTTTTTAAATTTACATTCCCTTTCCCATTTCCTCCCTCCCTGAAAGTCCCATAAACCCCCTTCCCTCCCTCTTTTCTCCATTCAACCCCCTCTCGTTTCTCTGTCCTGGTGTTCCCCTACATCCAGTCTTTCCAGGACCAGGGGTCTCTCCTTCCATCTTCTTAGAAATCTATTGATATGCGAATTGTGTCTAGGGTATTCCAAGATTCTGGGTTAATATCCCCTTATCAGTGACTGCATACCATGTGAGTTCTTTTGTGATTGGGTTACCTCACTAAGGATGATATTTTCAAGTTCTGACCATTTGCCTAGGAATTTCGTGAATTCATTGTTTTGAATTGCAGAGTAGTATTCCATTGTGTAGATATACCACATCTTCTGAATCCATTCCTCCATTGAGGGACATCTGGGTTCTTTCCAGCTTCTGGCTATTATAAATAAGGCTGCTATGAACATAGTGGAGCATGTGTCCTTATTGCATGCAGGTAAAGCCTCTGGGTATATGCCCAGGAGTGGTATAGCCAGATCCTCTGGGAGTGTCATGCCCAGTTTTCTGAGGAACCGCCAGACTGCTTTCCAGAGTGGTTGTACCAGCTTGCAATCCCACCAGGAGTGGAGGAGTGTTCCTCTTTCTCCACATCCTCGCCAACAACTGCTGTCTCCTGTGTTTTTGATCTTAGCCGTCCTGACTGGTGTGAGATGGAATCTCAGGGTTGTTTTGGTTGGGAGACTTCTAATGACTGTTTCTATTTCCTTGGAGTTTATGGGGTTGTTTAGATGGTTTGTCTGTTCTTAATTTAACTTTGGTACCTGTATCTGTCTAGAAAATCATCGATTTCATTCAAGTTTCCAGTTTTGTTGTGTATAGACTTTTGTAGTAGGATCTGATTTTTTTTTAATTTCTTCAGTTTCTGTTGTTATGGCTCCCTTTTCATTGCTGATTTTGTTAATTTGGATACTGTCTCTGTGCCCTCTGGTTAGTCTGTCTAAGGGTTTATCTATCTTGTTGATTTTCTCAAGAAATCAATTGCTAGTTTTGTTGATTCTTTGTATAGTTTTTTTTGTTTGTTTGTTTGTTTTTGTTTCTACTTGGTTGATTTCAGCCCTGAATTTGATTATTTCCTTCCTTCTTCATCTTTTGGTATATTTGCTTCTTTTTGTTCCAGAGCTTTTAGATGAGCTATTAAACTGCTAGTGTGTGATCTCTCCAAATTCTTTATGGAGGAACTCAGAGACATGCATTTTCCTCATAGTACTGCTTTCATTTTGTCCCAAAAGTTTGGATATGTTATGCCTTCATTTTCATTAAATTCTAAAGTCTTTAATTTCTTTCTTTATTTCTTCCCTGACTGAGTTATGATAGAGTTGATAGTTGTTCAGCTTCCATGTGCATGTTGACTTTCTGTTGTTTCTATTGCTATTGAAGACAAGTCTTAGTCTGTGGTGGTCCAATAGAATACATGGGATTACTTCAATATTCTTGAATCTGTTGAATTTTGTTTTGTGTCTGACTTTTGAGACAGTACAATGAGGTGCTATGAAGAAGGTATATTCTTTTGTTTTACCATGAATTGTTCTGTAGATATCTTTTAAATCCATTTGGCTCATAACTTCTTTTAGTGTCACTGTGTCTCTGTTTAGTTTGTTTCCATGATCTGTCCATTGGTAAGAGTGGGATGTTGAAATCTCCTACTATTATTGTGTGAGGTTCAATGTCTGCTTTGAGCTTTAGTAATGCTTCTTTTACAAATGTGGGTACCCTTGCACTTGGGGCATAGATGTTCAGAATTGAGAGTTCATTTTGGCTGCTTTTTCCTTCAATGAGAATGAAGTGTCATTCTTTATCTTTTTTGATAACTTTTGATTGAAAGTCAATTTTATATGATTTTAGAATGGCTACTCCAGCTTGTTTCTTGGGACCATTTGCTTGGAATTTTTTTTACAGCCCTTTACTCTGAGGGAATGTCTCTCTGTCATGGAGGTGCATTTCCTGCATGCAACAAAATGTCAGGTCCTGTTTAAGTATCCAGACTGTTAGCCTATGTCTTTTTATCGAGGAATTGATTCCATGTGTTAGGGACCAATGATTGTTGGTTCTTTTGTTATCGTTGTTGTTGTTGTTAGAGGTGGGATTATATTTGAGTGTTTCTTTTCTTTTGGGTTTGTTGTGAAAGATTAATTTCTTATTTTTTCTGCGGTGTAGTTTCCCTCCTTGTGTTGTTCTATTATCCTCTGTAAGGTTGGGTTTGTGGAAAGACATTGTTTAAATTTGGTTTTGTCTTAGAACACCTTGGTTTCTCCATCTATGGTAATTGCAAGTTTTTCTGGGTATAAAAGTCTTGGCTGTCATTTTTGTTCTCATAGGGTCTGTGTGACATTTGTCCATGATCTTCTGGCTTTTATAGTCTCTGATGAGAAGTCTTGTGTAATTTTGATAAGTCTGCCTTTGTATGTTATTTGACCTTTTCCCCTTACTGCTTTCAATATTCTTTTTTGTTGTTGTTGTTCTGTGCATTTGGTATTTTAATTATTATTTGATGAGAGGGTTTTCTGTTCTGGTCCCATCTGTTTGGTGTTCCGTAGCTTCTTGTAAGTTTATGGGCATTTCTTTCTTTAGGCTAGGAAAGTTTTCTTCTATAATTTTGTTAAAGATGTTTATTGGTGCTTTGAGTTGGGAATCTTCACACTCTTCTATACCTATTATTCTCTGGTTGTGCCTTTTCATTGTGTCCTGGATTTTTAGAATGTTTTAGATAGGAGTTTTATGGTTTTTTGTATTTTCCTTGACTGTTGTGTCTACGACTTGAATTATACCTTTGGCCACTAAGATTCTCTCTTCTCTCTTGTATTCTGTTGGTGATGCTTGCATCTGTGACTCCTGTTCTCTTTCCTAGGTTTTTCATATCCAGGACTGACTGACTCCCTTTGAGTTTTCTTTAATGATTCTGTTTCCATTTTTAGATACTGGACAGTTTTGTTCAATTTCTTCACCTATTTAATTGTGTTCTCCTGTATTTCTTTAAGGGATTTATGCGTTTCCTCTTTAAGGGCTTCTACTTGTTTACTTGTGTTCTCCTTCATTTCTTTAAGGGAGTTATTTATGTCCTTCTTAAAGTCCTCTATCATCTTCATGAAATGAGTGTTTATATCTGAATCTTGTTTTATAGGTGTGTTGGGGTATATAGGACTTGCTGTGGTGAGAGAACTGGGTTCTGATATTGCCAGGTCAATTTGGTTTCTGTTGCTTATGTTCTTAAAGCTTGCCTCTAGCCATTTGGTTATCTCTGGTGTTATCTGGCCCCCCTATCTCTAACTGGAGTCTGTCCTTCCTGTAAGCCTGTGATCCTGCAATCCTGTAATCCTTGGGAGTTGAGCTGTGACTGGGGTGTGGGCTGTGTTGGATCAGGGTCAGCACTGGGGCTCTGTTCCTGGCACAGTTGGGAACTAGAAGGAATGAGGGTCTCCTGCTGGGCAGGGAAATTTTCCAGTCTTTTTTTTTTTAATTTTTATTGGTTAGTTTATTTACATTTCAAATGTTATCCCCCTTCCTAGTTTCTACTCAGAAAACCCTCTACCCCACCCCCCTCCACAAGGGTGCTTCCCCCACCCATCCACACACTCCCACACCATCACCCAGCATTCCCCTAAGATGGGCATTAAGCCTTCACAAGACCAAGAGCCTCCCCTTCTGCTGGTGCCAGACAAGGCCATCCTCTGCTACTTATGCAGCTGGAGCCCTCCATATGTATTCTTTGCTTGGTGGTTTAGTCCCTGGGAACTCTGAGTGGTCTGGTTGGTCGATATTGTTGTTCTTACTATGGGGTTTCAAACCCCTTCAGCTCCTTCAATTCTTTTCCTAACTCCTCCATTGGGGTCCCCATGCTTAGTCCTACATTTGGCTGCAAGAAACCACATCTGTATCAGTAAAACTCTGACCACGACTCTCAGGAGACATCCATATCAGGCTCCTGTCAGCCAACACTTCTTGGCATCAGTAATAGTTTCTAGGTTTGGTGGCTGCATATGAGATGGATCTCTAGGTAGGCCAGTCTCTGGATGGCTTTTCCTTCAGTATGCCCTAAGATCAACAATTGACAAATGGGACCTCATAGAATTGAAAAGTTTCTGTAAGGCAAATAACGCTGTCAATAGGAAAAAAATGGCAACCAACAGATTGCAAAAAGACATTTACTCTTTAGTCTTTAAAATAACCGAATTATTCTTTGTATAAATATGGATGAACTCAAAGAATATTGTAGAAAATAAAATTATATAGTCATACAAAGCAAACAAAGCAAATACCATAGAAGCTTATGTGTACAAAGAGAATGACAGTTGCTAGTGGCTGAAGCTGGGGGCAGAGGAAGTTGCTGGTCAAAGTTCAGGACATTTTCAGTTATATAGGAAGGAAGCGCTATCACTTCTACTATATGACAGGGTGACTATAGTTAACAGTAAATAACAGTATATCTCAAAGTAACTAAAAGGGTGAATTTTGGAAGTTTTCCAACCTAAAACAATAAGCAAGATAGAGCAAGATAGTAATGATGCCGATTTATACAACTAAATTATTCAAAATCATGTACCTACATCAAGACATAATAAATGCATATATGATTTTCTCATTAAACATAAAATTAAGAGGTCTTGAAATAAGGTAGGTTTTTTTTTACCTAAAACCTGGATTGATCTTTGGTGGTATGATTTTGCTTTCTATTTTATGCTTTTTGAGACAGTGTCTCATGTAGCTAAGGCTATCCTTGAACTCCTGCCCTCCTGCCTCAGAATCCCAAGTCATGGGAAATGGTTGTGTATTGCCATGGATGGCTCTATGCTCATTTCCTTTCACAAAAGTGTATTTAATGCCATTAATAATTAGTGGCAAATCTGTCGAGGCATCATCTTGATTAAAGATTGATGTGCGAGTACTCATCCCAAAGAAGGCAGTCCCACCCCCAGCTCCCAGCACCTGATCCTGAATTTTATAAGATAACTATGTTCCTCCATGGCTTCTGCATAAATTTCTGTCTCTAGGTTCATGCTCTGGTTAAGGTCCTGTCCTGACTTCCCTAAGTGATGGGCTGTTAATAAAAAATGGAAATATGAAATGAAATAACCCATTTTCTTCCCAAGTTGCTTTTGGTTATAGTGTTTATTACAGCAATAGAAATCCTAAGAGAGTTCCACAGAGTGGTTGGCTAAATCCAGGTATTGACTGACATTAACATTCTAAGAGAGTTCAGGTCTGGATCTATGTTAGAAAATTATTCTATCCAAGCCCACAGATTTAGAATATCACACATCTTTCTCTGAACAGCGAACATTGAACTGTTAAATGTCACATTTTAATGTAGTGTGATTTTAAATCTCCTTGACCTGTCCTTAGAATAATTATGGTTTCTGCTCAAAGAATGTTCCCATTGTATTGGTAAGGCATAATTTATCTGGAATTGATATAGCCTAGGTGTCACATCTTTTCAAATACACTGTGTGCTTTGACCAGCTTGTTTGTTCCTTCTTCTGTCAATTATGTTTACATATCTTATTTAGAAATATTCAGATTTCTCTTAAATTTCATAACCTCCAAAGATATAGTACTTAAAATAAAAATTACTATAGATATCCTCTATAGGTGTATTTTATATCAGTTACTCTTCAAAATTTCTGTGTTTCAGACTGCTTGAGAAGACACAGTATTTGACATTGAATGCTAAGGAACTTGTTCAGAGAAGAATCACACTTTAAAGTTACATTTCCTGTGGGGTTGGGAATCAGGTGATAGAACCTGAAGCAAAAGGTTAAAATATAAATAGACTGTAAGACTGAACAGGAAGAAGCCTCACTGGCTTGAACTCAGAAGATAAACTTTGGCCAACTCTGAAGCCAAAGTAGAAGCTTCTGAATATTGTATTTGGCTGATAGTAACCAAATCAAAATCAAATATACCAGTGGCTGTCATTATAGGCTTAGACTCAGGAGTTCAATAAAATGAAATAGAAACTTGATGTTTTTACAAAGCTATATACAGCAGATTATAATATATCATGAAAGGTATAAAGAATATTGGTGAAAGTTTATAATTCTTATTTGAAAGCAGCTGTTCCTCCTTCCTTCCTTCCTTCCTTCCTTCCTTCCTTCCTTCCTTCCTTCCTTCTTTCCTTCCTTCCTTCCTTCCTTCTCGAGTTATTTACCTTTCTATTTGAGGGCAATATAGAAGGCATATCTTTCCTTTCTACTGCTAGGTTTGCAAAGGTTCTTTTGTCCCTGGTGAAGCTCTTGGATCAGTACTGAGTAATTTTCCTTAACCACTGGCTCTGGTGTAATGGCCACCACTATTTTTGCCAGGGTTCCCTCTTGACTTCCACCAGAGCTTGTATTGTTTCCTCATTTATTCTATTCTCCCAACCTCCAAAGTTGTGGTCTTGAACTTCTTTTAATCTAGTATCTGCAGAGATAAACCAAGAAATGTAGACATTCATATATATAATTTTTTTTTATTAGATATGTTCTTTATTTACATTTCAAATGTTGTCCCCTTTCCTAGTTTCCCCCCCAAAAAAATCCCCTAACCCATCCCCTCCTCCCCCTGTTCACAAATCAACCCAGTCCCACTTCTCTGTCCTGGGATGCCCCTATACTGCTGCATCGAGCCTTCTCAGTACCAAGGGCCTCTCCTCCCTTTGATGTTCAACAAGGCCATCATCTGCTGCCTATGCATCTGGAGCCATGGGTCCCTCCATGTGTACTCTATTGTTGATGGTTTAGTCCCTGGGATCTCTGGAGGTACTAGGTTGCACATATTGTTCCTCCTATGGCGCTGCAAACCCCTTCAGCTCCTTGGGTTCTTTCTCTAGTTCCTCCATTGGGGACCCTGTGCTCAGTTCAATGCCTGGCTGAGATTTTCCCCCTCTGTATTTGTCATGCACTGGCAGAGCCTCCCAGGTGACAGCTATATCAGGCTCCGATCAGTATGCACTTGTGGGCATCAATAATAGTGTCTGGGTTTTGTAACTGTATATGGGATGGATCCATAGGGGGAGCAGTCTCTGGATGGTCTTTCTCTAAGACTCTGCTCCACACTTTGTCTCTGTATCTCCTTCTGAAGATATTTTGTTCCCCCTTCTAAGAAGGTCCAGAGTATCCATAGATTGTTTTTCCTTCTTCTTGAGATTTATTTTATCTATGAATTGTGTCTTGGGTATTCCAAGCTTCTGAGCTTATCAGTGAGTGCATACCATGTATGTTCTTCTGTGATTGGGTTACCTCACTCTGGTGGTGCAGGCTGGTAGGATTTGCTGAAGGAGGCAGAGGCAAGAGGATCTGGAGTTCGAGGCCAGCCTGAAATGCAAAATTTTCATGACTTTCCTTATGTATCTAATGCTTTTTTTTTTTTTGGTAGTTACAACTTTTAAAGAAATTAGCTACCACAGCTACCATTTTCTTCCTGTGGCTTGTATATGAGAAGCTCATTTAAATACTCAATGGCTTTATAGAAATGAGGGTTGAAATAAAGGACTACTGCTCAACATTTCCAATACTAGAAGTGAAATACCTACATAGCACACTAATACTATAGTGCTTTGAGTTTGCCTCATTTATTGCCACCAAGCTTACTTCCTTCTCTATGACTCTTCCTCCTCCTTTCTCTTTTTTTCCCCACATTTCTTTCTTTTTCCCTCTCTCATTTTTTGACATGATCTTGTGTACTGTTATCACGTAACCATGGGTCTTAAAGTCATCATGTAGCCAAGGATGCCCTTGAGATCATGATCCTATCGTCCCTACTTCTCAAGTTCTTGCATTATAGACATATACCAGCATTTATTATTTGCTTGGTTTTGCTTTGCCTATCCTTACAGCAGGATGTAAGGTTGGGAAATTTCATCTTTCATCCCCTGTTTATCATGAAGGCAAGTAACACTAACTCAAAGATAGGAGTCAATTAGCAAATGCTTATTGAAAGCAATAAAATGAGTGAACCTCTTCCACCAGGCAAAATGTCTAA
This sequence comes from Tokudaia tokunoshimensis, assembly GCA_036184795.1. Taxonomy (NCBI): domain Eukaryota; kingdom Metazoa; phylum Chordata; class Mammalia; order Rodentia; family Muridae; genus Tokudaia; species Tokudaia tokunoshimensis. Next base: position 63,445,148 of record BTHU01000002.1, on the reverse strand, counting down.
AGAGTGGGAGCAATAGCTCAGCAGAAAAATGCTTTCATGGCTCTTGTAAAAGAATTGGGATTGGTTTTTTACACCCACATGGCAGTTCACCACTGTCTGTTATGAATCCAGAGCCAGTAATTTCTATTTCTGAAGGGTTTCTTTAAGCTGTTCTTTCTAAAAATGTGATACCCTTCTTTTGTGGAAGCCTTTCCTAGAGACTTTGGTATTTCTGGTAAGTTTATGATATATGAAATGAGAAAAATGAATACGGAGAGAGAGAGCTATGAGTGTTACAGAAACAGAGTCTTTGGCTTCTTTTCTTAAAGGGACTTGAAGGCTCCTCAGAAAATTGAGCATAGCACTACCTGAGGACCCAGCTATAACACTCCTGGATATATACCCAGAAGATGCTCCAACATGTAATAAGGACACATACTCCACTATGTTCATAGCAGCCTTATTTATAATAGCCAGAAGCTGGAAAGAACCCAGATGTCCCTAAAAAGAAGAATGGATACAGAAAATGTGGTTTATTTGCACAATGAAGTACTACTCGGCTATTAAAAACAATGAATTCATGAAATTCTTAGGCAAATGGATGGAACTAGAAAATATCATCCTGAGTGAGGTAGTATGAATTTACTGATGAGTGGATATTAGCCCAAAAGCTAGTAGTACCCAAGATACAATTCACAAACCACATGAAACTCAAGAAAAAGGAAGCATGTGGGTGCTTTGGTTCTTCTGAGAAGGGGAACAAAATACTCACAGGAGCAAATATGGAGAAAAAGTGTACAGCAGAGACTGAAGGAAAGGCCGTCCAGAGACTGTCACACCTGGGGATTCATCTTATATACAGTCACCTAACCCTGACACTCTTGTGGATGTCAAGAAATGCTTGCTGAAAGGAGCCTGATATGGCTGTCTCCTGAGAGGCCCTGCCAGAGCCTTACAAAGACAGTGATGGATGCTTGCAGCCAACCATTGGACTGAGCATGGGGTCCATCTGCAATGATGGAGTTAGAGAAAGGACTGAAGGAGATGAAGGGCTTTGCAACCTCACAGGAAGAGCAACAATATCAACCAACCAGAACTCCCAGAGTTCCCAGGGTCTAAGCTATCAACCAAGGAGTACACAAGGCTCCAGCTGCATATGTAGCAGAGGATTGCGTTGTCAGGCATCAATGGGAGGAGAGGTCCTTGGTCCTATGAAGGCTCCATAGATGCTCTAGTGTAGGGCAATTGAGGGCAGGGAGGTGGGAGTGGTGTGGGTAGAGGAACACCCTCATAGAAGCAAGGGGAGGGAGGATGGGTTATGGGTTTTCCGGGGGGGGCGGAGACTGGGAAAGGGGATAACATTTGAAATGTAAATAAAGAATATATCCAATAAAAAATTTTGTTTTCTCAGCAAACGTTCCAAACCCCTTAAATAAAAACTTTTGAGAATGAATGCCTCCAGGGCAGTATTGGCTTCAGGTTTTTATACTACTGGAAGTAAAAACATGTTCCAGTCCCCTTTACAATGTAATAGAGGTCAAATATTACTTGAGTGTCAAAGTCTGTGAGGAAAATGGAGAAATAGACCCCTCCTCCAAACCAATGCACTGTGTTGTATGCACAGTAATTTACATGAGTGGACAACATGGTAGAATGAGAAAGAGATCCCCATTTTATGTATTCTGTACTTGTTTCATGTGGGTGTGTCTGTGTCACACTTAACATATTATGAGAAAATTAAGGAGTATAGAAATTAATTCACTCATGATGACACAAATATGTGGCAAAGATAAGTCTTTCTGATTCTAAAATAAATTCTCTTTTATTATAGTACAATACCTAATGGAGTTAAAATTCCAATTCCATTTTTGTAGTAAACCTTTGCACATAGAGGTTAAAATTAATACCCACTGGCTTTCAGCTCATGTAGTCCATGAAACTGAACCAGTCTGCTTTACTCAGTGGGTTTTCTGGAGGGATCAAGGGCTAGGGAAAGATCAAGAGTGCCTTCAGGTCAGTTGGCATGCAATCACATCTTCTTATCCTTTCATTAACGTGGTTTTTTGGCAGGATCTCCTTCTACAAGAAAAGTCCACAGCATCTGCACAATCGCACATGTCAAGAAACTGCCTAGAAGCCAGGGGACAGGGTGTTCTTCCTAGTTTCAAATGTAAAATGGTTCCTTTGTGTCAGGGATCAATTTAATCTACTTGCTTGACATTGTAAGCTGAACTCCTAATACTCCTTGCAATGCCCCGCTGCTTGCTAATATTTGCACACCACGTTAACATTTTAATATAAGGAATTCAAAACATATTCAAGGATCCCATTCCCCACCTTGCATCTCTCATTTCTTTAGTCTTTCTGATATGAAATCTGAAGTTCTTTTCTTTGTATTCCGCATCAGAGATAGAACATCAGCCATCAAGTCACATGTGTTTCCGATTCATCTCTACCCTCCTTACATTCCCTTCTTAATTATTTCCCCTTTATACCTCTCAACTGGGATTTCTACATCAGTTTTCTGTCCACTGTCCTTGGTTTTTCTTTCCTTTATTTCAAGTAATCTTTTTTCTTAATTCCTGTTTTTTTAATCTTTAATAATTTTTTACAGTCCAGTTGTTATCCTTCCTCCCCATCTGCCTTCCAATAGTTCCTCATCCCATTCCTCCTCCCCGATGTCAAAAAATTCTTAAAAACTATTATTAAATTATTCTTCCTAAAGTAATATTCTTATCACAACACTTCTGTTTATGACATTTATGTGTTCTCTTGTCTATCAAGGTGGCAAAAATGTGCAGTAGCACAAAGCACAATCTTCCCTGATCTTTAATAATGCCTCCCAAAGAGTTTACCTATCCTTCATAGTATAGCTACTTAAAACAGCTACATGCATTCCTTGAGATGTGTCTTATGTGATCTCTCATGTGTTTTGTAATCCATCTCAGTCAGTATCAAAAACCTATTTCCATGATCCATTGGCATTTTGAATATACATTGCAGAAATAACCTCACTTTTTCCTGTACTACAGCCACATACCTACTTTGTGTTCTATTGAAATATAGAGTTCTTAGAGGCTTAACTACTGCAGGACTGTGTCTGTGAAGATCACAAACTTGCAACAAGACATTGAGCTACTGATTACTGAGAGACAAGTAGCATTGGGAAAGGTAGATAGAACAGAGAGGATTAGATAATGGTGACAGTTTTGACCAAGACTGATTTAGACAGATGAATAAAAAATGTTGTAAGACCAATATGGCTAAAATAAATAACTTCTGAATGAAAATCCTGAGAGAAATGTATTGGATATGTAAGTTACTGCTATCCAGTGAAGGCTAATTTGGATTGAAATGATTCAATGTACAAAAGACTGCTATGATGTGTCATTAAATCCTCCATCTGGACTCAGTGACAATCTGCTGAAAATTAAGGCAAATCGTGCCTCTTGGGTCAATATATTTTGTGAAAAACAGTCTGTTTGGGGATCTGGTTACTCCACTGTGCATCATTGCTTTATATCCTATCCCTTGAAAGAGAAAACTATAAAACTTGCCATGTTTGGATTTGAATTCTGTGGCCAGCCACTAATGGTTGACTAAATTGCTCAAGGCTTTGTTCTTGATGGAAGGAAATTCATATAGTGTTAATTATGTTATGTCTTCCAAACATTTAAAATCACATTTATTTTATTGATTTTTCTGTTTGTGTATGCATGTATACGTATGTGTATTGTGAAAGTGTAAGTGCATATGTGTGTATGTATGTGTTTTCATATGTATGTGGGCTTATGTGTGGATTTTTATATATGTATATGTGTGTATATATGCATTTGTGTTTGTATGCATGTGTCTGTGCATGTGTGTATGTGTGTATGTATATGTGTGTATGTATGTGTCTATATATCTTGTGTACGTTTGTATCTAAGTGTGTTTGTGTGTGTGTGTGTATGTGTGTTTTCATATGAGTCTCTGGCGGGCAGAAGACAACCTTAGGTGTTATTCCCTGAACCATCTTTCTTATTGTTTGAAAAAAGGTCTATCAAGTGCCTGAAGCTCACTGAGTGGGCAAAGCTAGCTGACCAGCAAGTCAGAGGTATCTACCTGCCTCTCATTCCCCAGTGTTAGGCTGGCAAGGACATGTCACTGTGACAGACATTTTTACAAGGACCCTTGGCATAGAACTCAGGTTGTCAGGCTTTGGGGGCAAGCATTATTATCAATTGAGTCCTGTCCCTAGTCCCCTTTCATATATTTTAATTGTAAATGTATATTCATTTCAATTGGTTTGTCACATTTAGCTACTTTCTAGTTACTTTATGTTATGGTAGGTACGGATTTATTAAAGAGAACTACCTTTCTAGCTCCCTCATTTCACTATCTTTGCATGCTATATGTCATATATATTCAATGAAAGCATTTTCTGCACTAGAAAAGCACCCCAGACTTGTACTTCATTTTGTTCCTTACTAGAATACCTGTGGTGGACAATATTGATTGTCAGTTATACTAGGTTGAGAGATACCTTGACAACTGGTAAAACATACATCTTTCTGACAGAAGTTCTATGAATGACTGACTTACAAGTCAGTGAACTTGTAGACTAACACCTATTCTGCCTGTAGTGGCCTGCATAGTTTAAAAATATTTTGAAGATAAAAAGGTTTTTGAGCAAGTGTTATTTTATTCTGCTGCTGGATAATAGACTCCAGATTCTTCTTTGGCTCCAGGTAGTATTTCTAGGCCTTCAGATTTATGGATAAATCATTGCTTTTTCTAGTTTTTGGACTAAGTAGCTACATGTTTCTCTGGGTTTCCTGCCCTCATGTGGCCATTGTGAGCTATTCAAGAAATAGCTCACTGGTTGTGTAAGAAAATCTAACAAATATTATCATCATTATATAATCACATTTGTCCCTTAACCTTTATACTACCAACAAATGTTAAGTCAACAAAGTAATACATTTCAAAATAAATTTACAAAATTGATTAGTAAGAATAAAAGTTTGACAAAATTAAGGAAAGGATACTGAGCACTCAATAAAAAATCATCCCATAAGTCACTTAACAGAACACAAAACGAGAGGTTTATATTGTATTTTGAGTTTCTTGGAAATGAAATCTATGTCACACTTCCCCTTCTGCTACAGTTTCTAGTAGAACGTCAAGTGCAAAATCATTTATGGCATAGATGAAAATTATCAATTAACATGACATAATAAAGGTAGCTTTAAACAGTAAACTTTCAAGGTCTTAATCACAGAAGTCACAGAGCTTACACTAAGCACTGACCAGATAACTTTCAAAGAATCAGGCTGTGTTTGAAGCTCTGCTTCTATATCATTCCAGTGGGAACCTCAGCATAAACAGTAGGAAACCAATTATGAGATATAAGAAACAGAAAGCACAGCTCCCACAACCTACCTAACTGGATATATAGGTTATTGTAAAATGTCTTCCAAGTTCTGTTCGCTTTATTGGAACTGTTCTAGAAACCACACAGCTGTAGCTTCTGGGTACTGCTACAAAACTCTTACCATCTGGTTAGTCGAGTTTTGCTGACCTCTGGGAAATCTTAGAGAAAGATAAGGGGACAGAATAATGTTTGTACTTTCACAGTGGTGATTGCCATTCTTTGGAAGCAAGAGGATGATCTCTTCAGTGAAATAACTTCTGACATGTAGAGCAATATGAAGAAAAGCATGGAAAGTGAGGAGGAACACTGAAATGGTTCTCAATTCCTCTGGAATAGCCAGTGTTTTATAGTAGCAGGGATGAGGATTTATCTGTCAAGATGGCCCTGCTTCTTTTTTTCACTGTTTATATTTATCTCTGAGTTTCCTGTTACTGCAAGTAGGGGATTAACTCCTTTCTTACTTGACTGAGAGAAGAATCATGGGTTTGGTAAGTTCATCTACTAAAAGAAACACAATTGTTTTTTCATATATTTCAAAGAACACTGCACCAATGCTATATTGCCCATAGGGTGATGATATGTAAGGAAGTGAGAGATGAGGGATAGATATCTATAGTTGTTCATCATGGAAGCATAGGCAGCATAAAGGAGTAGGAATTTTTGTCTTTTTAAAGTGAATATGTGTGACTATTGATAGCGAGGCATGAGTCAGGGTTTCAGGACAAAATGTGTACAAGTGCTTGAGGGCTCACATATGAACTGGGCTCTGGTGACCATGCTCTAATGTGTATAAGCAAATTGTGTAATCTAGTCCATATATATATATATGTGTGTGTGTGTGTGTGTGTGTGTGTGTGTGCATGTGTGTGTGTGTGTGCCAATATCTTTCTATGTGAGTCTGTGAATTCTAATATATTATGCTGAATGTGAGCACTCTCAGAGTCAGTTATCATCTGCATTGTCATATTTGCACATGATGTTTGTGGAAGTCTTAGTCCAGGACAAATGTCTGACTGCAGGCCCATGGAAGGAACTGTTTGGCCTAATCACTTAGAACATTGGGCTTAATCACTTAGAACATGATTCTGGAGACATGAATCTTTAGGATAGAAAATATCCTTGTGACTTCTTGTCCTTAACCGCCTTCAAAGCTCTTGACCATTACTGTCTACTAAAGTAAGACCTATTTCTCTACTGTAATAAATGGGCACTTCAAGAAACAACATCTTCCTCTAGTAATTTTTAACAAGATGATCCTGACAAAGAGGAGACTACTGGTGTCTCCTGTCTTCTGACCACAGTAGAGGCTGGAACAAAATGCAATGAAAACGATATCTCTACTTGATTATTGAAGGGATTGCTTCTGGACCAAAATGGAAAAAAAACCTCATGTACAGTAAATGATGAGGAGGATAGTATAAGTGCATGGCATAAAGCTAATGAAAACACTTGTTAATGTAATCCAGGATTTGTCAGAAGAATCTAGTTTAGCATACTTCATCTCACCTTCTCTACTGTTCATTCCTTAATTCATTCTATAATTTGGAATTCCAGTGTTTCTTTAAGGTAAGGCTACTGATATTTAAACAAACATGCAACTTCCTTTAAAACTCTCAAGTTTAATTTGGGGAATGTGACTTATGGAACAAGAGGGCCAGCTGAGTATGATATTGGAGGATATCAGAGACTATCTGGCTACAAAGTTAATACTGATGATCAAGCTAGAAAGACTTCATGAACCACTGGCTAATGCATTCATTTCATTGAAATGCTCCGAAGGAAAGTCTCAGAGGTACCTGATTATGTCTGCTCATAGCAGTTGGCTGGGAAATATCACCTTAGATCAACAAATAATGCCAGAATTTTCCAGTGTCCTTTCCGAATGCTTAGGAGCATTACAGAAAATAGTAATATGCTGCAAAGGTTTCAAAATACTGCAATTGTATATTTAAGCCTGAAGCCAAATTTAGAATATTCAGCTACTTACCTAGACAGAGGTAGTTGAAAGAGGAACAATTTTTTTCCTATCAATGTTTTATGCTGCTCAGTAGACAAGTATTATCACTTTGACTTTTGCAACTTAGTCCATTTTAGGAATTTAAAGCTAAATCCAGAGACAATGATGAATATTTGACCTGAAAGATAAGTTAGGACAAGGTAATCGTTATGGATCTACTGTCATACAGCTTTGTCAGGTAGTAGGAACTCAGAAAAAGTTGGGCAAGAGAAGAAACAGGATGAGACAGCAGCCAGAGGCAAAAGAGGAAGGTGGTGCAGTACCTGTGGAAACACAGAGGAGGGTCCAGACCTCAGAGAGGCTTGACTGCCGAACTTGCTGAAGTGTTTTCCAGATTACGTTGTAACGAGAAAAATCCTAAGCTCTCTTTCTTGAATGTATCTCATTTTTATTTCTGTCAAGGAAGTGCCTAACCTTTTGGGTAAAAATGATAGTGGGAGAGTTTTACATGAACTTAAGACATTTAAGATAATAAAGACTCAGAGATCTAGTGAGGAAGAGATTTCCAACATAGACATTATAAGATCATTCTTGATTTTTACTTTGAAGGAAAAAAGTGGAATATTTTGGAAAGATAGAGATCAGGAGGCCTTTTGTGGGGATCAGACTTTTATAAATTTAGGCCACAATCTCACTTTTATTAGATAACTTCTACTTTCAGTATCTGAACATAAATTTCTCAAAGCAAAGGCAGATATTGCCTTAAGCTCTTGAATTTTTCATTTACTTCTGAGCGTGTTTCCTAAATAATGTTCAATATTTGTTAGGAGGCGATCATCAGACAAACATAATTTCACTGTAATAACTGTTTAGCACTCTTTTGGGAAACCATAGCTCCTCTACGGCCATTTCACTGTCAGAATGTGTAATACACAATGATAATGATGCTTCTCTCCTGTAGAAAACAACTAAAGACAGAGAACTAAGAGCTGTGAGGGAACTTTCAAAGCTCTACCTCGGGAGGAGGTAATAGGACTTGTTTGGGATGAAGCAGCCCCTTAATGAGTACTTAATTCTCATTATGGGCCATGTCGTATTCTGGATGTCTAAGAATGACAGTATGCTAACTACTTTATTAATTCTCATAAATTTATAATTTCATGACAATTGCTTTTTCTTCTTCCTTCCAAGCTTCAATCAGAAGTTATAATGGTTTCAGCTTTTAGGTAACCTAAGCCCTTAAGTGCTAAATAGAAGAGAAAAACAAATGACATTCGCTGTTAGGGGCTTTATGATCATAAAAAGAAAACATTGTAGTAAAGAAGAGAGTAATGCAATGCTTCCAGGAAGCAGAAGTGACTAAGATGTAGTTTCAGGAAGAAAGAAATTGTCACAAAAAGAGTGTAAGTTAGATTTCCCAATACAGGTGCACAGAATGTGTTGGGAACTTCGAATTTAGAGAGGTTGAGTAAGGCATGGTAGAGTTGTGAGCTTAATTAATAAGGAACCTAAATTCTTGGTTGTTGAAAATTCCATATTCTTTAAGTTGTCAGGACTATGAAGGAAAAACACTGGATATCTCACTCTTTCGGACAAACTAACCATTGTGGACAAAAGATCCAGGCTCCTTAAGAAGAATGTGGAGTCACATGTTTGTGTGGATGTGTGTGCATGCATGTGTATACACATTCATGGAGGGAGGAGTGGTTGTTCAGAGATTATTATTTTTCAAGCAAGTTGTGTGCAAAGATGTGCCAATCACTTTTTGGTTCTAAATTCATAATGAAATAGAATACTTAGCCTCATGGGATCCAGAATGTGGAAAATATGTACTCATGGACCCATTGACAAAGTTCAAAATCTCTCAAAAATTTCTTTATCAGGAGATGTACTACAATGGTTTGATTTTATCAAACAACTCCCAAACAATATCAAATCCAAGATTCCCTATCTTTTAGTGCATTAGCTTTGGGACATTTCCTGTTATCTGTATAATAAAAGGAGGAGGTTTTTTCTATTTCTAACCTCACCCTCTTTAAATTTTCTTACTATATCCAGAAGTCTCCAAGAAATAAGAAAATTTCAAAAATCTGCTTAGATGTAGAATACCATTCGGAAATGTAGGTGGAAGGCATGTAACAGAGACCAACTGTAGATGCTTTGTGTTCTCTGGTACAACAAGCTTAGGTCCACATAACTGTTGCTGGCAGTTCAGTTTCCCTTTAGTAAGGTTTTGTGGTTGTTATTTTTCTTCCTTAGGATATCTCTTATTGCCTTGGCCAGCAAAAAATAGCTATTCCATGTTATTAGTCTCTCTTCTGTTATCACTCAAGTACTTAAACTTCATGTCATCTAACCTAGTGGATTTTGCCAACCAGAAGTATAAATTCATTGATAATCTTTGCCTTTAATCCTGATGAATTACGTTCTTAGCATCTCAAGTTTCCAAAACTCACTCGTTTGTTTGGTCAAGCACATTTCCTTTGAAAACACACAGAAAAATCTCACTAGTGGTTTTCTTCAGTTCTCTCATCCTCTTTGCTTTTCTCTCTGCTGATGATCACAGGTCTTCATTAAGTTTAGATGTTTTTTAATATTTCCTAATACCATCTTCTTAAAACATCCCCTATCTTCATTTCTCTATGTCACTCCCCCTACTACCAATTATTCTTACAATTGGGATCACTCATAGCTTTTAAATACACATGAAATATGGTATAAATGGCTTTTAAAAACATAGGGGTTCAGATTTCACTTCATGTTTGTTATTTGAATGTTGAAGAAAATAATGATGGTATTCACTACCAAATTTAAAATGAACCTCATCAAATCAACTATATAGTCCCATAGCATTTTGAAGAGAGTTGATATATCTAGGAAAACAGGCTGGCACATATCTCAAGAAGGTAAAACTACTTATATTTTCTTTCTTCCAGAGCCTGGCACTCTACATAGAGTTTAATCTTTGGGGCAGAGTTAGTGTGTTTGCACTTTGTAAAAAAGTGTATACATTTACTTCTTTACATATTATTTATATATTTGGGAGTTATTCATGTGGAGGTGAGAAAACAGCTTGTGGGGTGGGATCGGGTTCTTTCCTCCTATCTCAGATTGTCCTAGTCGGCAGCTGGTGCCTTTACCTACTAGTTAGCTCACTGACCTTGTTGTACAAAAAGTTATACAAATAGAAGCTCAACTTCTATCTTATTTCATAATTTTTTTCAATGAAAACACTTCAATAACTGAATTACAATACTGATTGTGAGAAATAAATTCAAAGGAATCTAAGTTTATCAAAGATTACTGTAAAACTGTTCATAATAGTAAAGTTAAGAAATCAAATTTCAATCTATGTCCATTAACAGATAAATGGATAAAGAAAATAGGTTATATATCCCCATTTATGCTTAAAAATGTGTGGGATGGTATGTGGATGCCAGAGGACATCTTTGAAGAGTTGGTACTTCCTTCCAACATGTGGGTCCTAATGGATAGAATGCAGGTAATTAGGTTTTATGAAAAATATCTTTACTTGCAGAGTCATCTTGCAACCTCTGTCAAATGTGGAGATTTGTTTAACCATAAAGAAAAATTAAATTATGTTATTTAAAAAAAAGTAGATATATTAAACAAATTAAGCCAGATCCAAAAAGACAGCAAGTAGAAAGGTACATGCATAGACATATATATGTGTATGTGTGTGTATGTGTAATGCTCTTTCCCAGAATAAAGTTTAAAAGAAGGTACATATGATTGTATGAGTCTAAGTCTAATTAAAGATTTATTTAATTCTTTGAATGTGTTAATAAGAACTCTGGCTCCCACAATGTCACACAAACCTACACATACATACACACACACACACACACACACACACACACAGAGAGAGAGAGAGAGAGAGAGAGAGAGAGAGAGAGAGAGAGAGAGAGAGAGAGATGACTACCATTTCAAAGTTCTTAACAGATCTTCAAATTCTCATTTTCTTTTTACACGGCGTCTTTATTCTCTAATCCTGGTCTCTTAGGAGGCTCCTGTAGGGTCTCAGGGCCCACCGCTATCTAGGAGCTCATAGTTTTTAAGCTTAGGTTACTATTTGGATAAGGACACACCTCTGAACTAGGTTGCTTTTTCCTGGGTCTCACTAGCCACTCTTCCAGAACTTGCTCTGCTATATAGCATTGGTAGTGGGACTTTTCTCAAGAAGGCTGACATATTACTACTGCAAGTCTTCCATAGGAAGCTCTTGAATTGAATAAGAGAAAGGAAGGAGACAGAGAGGTAGGCCCAGTTTAGACGGAGGGCCTCTATTCTGATGGTTTGTTATTTGGTGACCTCTGGAGATCTGAGTGAGAAATGTGCTTGCACAGGGAGAGGGGAAACTGACTCAGTCCACCCACTGTAGTGTCCCTATTGTCAACTTGTATAATACTTTCATGTGGAACTCAGCAGCAGGATGTGGCTGTCTCATGTGAGTCCCTCTGCTTTACTCTCTATCACTTCACACATCCCACGGTTTGTCATTTTAAACACATGGTACCAGGTCGGTTTTGTTCACTCTTTATCCTTACAACACAAGCACATCTGGCACAGTGCACGATCTTTTTCTAAGTGAGTAAGTGACTTGAGGCATCCTACTCAGTGTGAATGGCATGCTGTAATGGACCCTCCACATGGATTTCTTCTTGCTCTCCTACTGGGAAAAAAGCCTAGGCTTTTCTGCACCACATTCATCCTGCCTTTCCTCAGGAATATCCTCAGCTCCTTCCTGATGCACTAAGCATCTCTCCACAAGCTTTGTGAATTCTTGACTGCTTAGACCATGAACCTCTTAATCAATTTTTCATCTAATTCTTGCTGCTAGCTGCTTAGCTTACCTTGGTGCACTGATTCCCTCTCACTATCACCTGCCACTTCCAAATGCCTGGAAACAAGTAAGGCAACTGTCTGAGTTTGCCTAGTTTGTAACAAACATCATAAATGCAACTTGGGGCAGGTAAGGTTGTTTCGACTTACAGATTATAGGCTATTATCAAGGAAATCTGAGGCAGGACCTGAGAAGCAGGAACAGAAGTAGAGGTCGTGAATGAATGCTGTCTACTGGCTTGCATCCTTTGGCTTCTTCAGCTTCTGTTCTTATACAGCTCAGAAACCTCCCCACCCTCCCCACCCCTCCCCTGGATGCTCCCCCCCCCCAAGGCTGTCACAGTCTGCCTTCTCTAGCCTCATTAGGGGAGGATGTGCACTTCCAGGAATATGTTATGGGCATTTTTTAGAAGTTGTGTGTATTTCAATTGTATAGCATGATGTTTTCACACAAACACACACACACACACACACACACAGAACTGACTATTACAGTCAAGTTAATATAGTAATGTTTCACACAGCTTCTATTGTAGGTAGGCGAGTAAATTGAGGTCTATTCTTCTAGCAAATTTCAAGTGTACATTACAGTATCATTTACAGTAGCCTCCATGCTGCAGATTAGCTTTAAAGAACTTATTCATACAGCTAGTTGAAACTGGTAAGAGCTATTATTTATCTCTGCCCAAATCTTTCATCCTATAAGCTTTGCAGTTCAAATGTCTGGTAAAATTTCCTAGAGTAGACAGCTCTTCCATCTGCACATGCTATAGAGACTTGTAACATTATAAGTCCCCTCCTTGTTATATTTTCCCTCTGCTCATGTAAATCCTTTGGATGAACTGTTCTGGAATTAATAGAGCAGAAGAAACAGTAGGTATAAACTTCTTCTCACTTCTAAAACTAGCTCTTTCCACAGGACAGCTTGAGAAGAAACCTAAGAAGCAATATTCACTAGAATAGTCACAGTGTAGGGCCACCAGGAGAACGAAAACAAAGGCTACTCTGGTGGACATCACCCAGACAGAACATGCTAGAAGTACTGATCCCTTACTATATAGAAATATGATATTTTACAATTTTGTCAATCACCACAGGAACTTTTTGTATTCATGTGTCTTGTCAACTTCAGATTCTCTTATAAAGGATTCTCTGAGAAAACACGCTTTCAGCCTGAGAACTTTCTCTCCACCTCTCAAGGGACCAATTATTTTCCCTTCTCACAAACTTTGTGAAACACTGAAGAACCAAGTGGGGAACAATTATCCCTGATACACAGACTCTCTGTATCTTGTCCTCCTAAACTAATCAGCTTATAATCCTCTTGGAGTTTCCTCTGAAAAGTCACCTTCCTGTTTTCTTTCATCTCTGCACATTGCATTCTTTAAATATTAAAAAAAAAGTGTGGGCTTTGTGGCACCTTACTGCTTGTTTTTCATCATGTTTTCTCAGAAGTAGATCCCTTGAATAGGCAATGTGAGGAGGAGGAGACTTGTCTAAGGGCTCCACAGTAATCACTCATCACACTCTGCATCCCTCTGTATACATTGCGTTCTCAAGCAAACTTACCAGTGGTCCTCATCTGAACAACATCTCTTGGGAGCTTGTTAGAATCTCAGTGCCTACTCAAGCCCTGAATTAAAATTTGTTTCTTCTCAAAAAATTGTATTCCCAAGTGATTTCTGTACACACTAATATTCAAGCTGCAATGATCTACATGATTTACTATTGGAATTTTCAAATAGGAAATTGTATATGAATTTTCTTGTATGAGGCCTGGAGAATATAAGACAGTGGATTAATCTAACCTAGCATGTGCATGGTTCTGGGATAAATTCTGTCAAAATACACACAAACACACACATACACACACACACACACACACACAGAGAGAGAGAGAGAGAGAGAGAGAGAGAGAGAGAGAGAGAGAGAGAGAGAGAGAGAGAATGAGAGAGAGAGAGAGTCCCAATTGCAATGTGAATGGCCATAGAAAAAGAATTTGATATCATATCCACACTTGTTTTTACAAGAGCCAACCTCCCTTAGTAACATTTTCCTCAAGTCTCATTTCTGGCATCAGTAACAAGGATGAAAATTCCTCAGAGTCCCATCCTGCTCTGTTATTACACCTACTGAGTAACTTTAGCCAGATGGCCAGGTCTTTGCATTGCTTTTGCAATATTTGTAGAGAGGCATGAAATAATTTGGTTTCATATATTTGCCTTGCTGAGACAAAGGTCCAAAATGCACACTGTCAAATGAGCCACCTGGATTGACAAGTGACAACTTTCCAGCCTGCTGGAAGGCAGCATGAGATTCCAGTTCTAAACCACAGTAGTTGTTAGGAAAGCTTACTTTGGTTAGTCATGCTGTTACTAAACAACGGTGTCATGGAAGTGCAAGGGAGCTTGTAGTTCACTGAAGCTCACTGCCCATCCCCCATTATGTGTGCACATTTGCTGGCTAACTTATTCATCCTCTTGGTCTATAGATTTTACTAAAAAGATGCTCAGAAATGGAGCAGTCCAAAATTATCATCATCATCATCAACAACAACAACAACAACAAAAATTCAGTTTAATTAGAGAAAATTTAAATTTTAAGTTCCAATCATTATGCTAAATGTGATCCCCTTTAACATTTGCTTCCTGTCTGGGATATTTCTATTTGTGTTACATAAGCTTATTAGTAGGAAAGTGAGCTATTAGATACTCCCCTTACAGAGTATTTTTTTTTCTCTTCTTTTATTTATATATTTTCTACATTCTTTATTTACATTCCAGATGATTTCCCCTTTTCCGGTTACCCTCTCCCTGAAAGTCCCATAAGCCCTCTTCCCTCCCCCTGTTCCCCATTTGCCAAAGAATTTCATGAATTCCTTTATTTTAATTTCTGAGTAGTATTCCATTATGTAAAAATACATGGAAAATATCTCTGATAGTGTTGAAGAAATATATAGAAAAACACACTAAAACTGCCAATTTCATGAAAAAAAATATACAGATAAGACGGTAGGCATAAAAATTTCCTAAATTGATTGAAAGTAGAATTAAAAATATTTTCTGATAAAATTAAAGATTCACATGGAAACTATCTCCGATAAAATTGAAGAAATTTATGCAGATCAATTGGTAAGAATAAAAACATTCCTAAATTGATTGAAATTAGGATTATAAACATTTTCTGATAAAATTGAAGATTTACATGGGAAAATTTTCTGATAAAATTGAAAAAAATACATGGAAAACATTAAAATTGAAGATTATCATGGAAAATTGTATGGATAAAATGGTAGGAATAAAAATATTTCCAAGTTGGTTGAAAGTGAAATTATAACCACTTTCTGAAAAAATTGAAGATTATCATGGAAAATTGTATGGATAAAATGGTAGGAATAAAAATATTTCCAAGTTGGTTGAAAGTGAAATTATAACCACTTTCTGATAAAATTGAAGATTTACATGGAAAATATCTCTGATAAAATTGAATAAATATATAAAAAACACATTAAGATTGAGTATTTCAATGATCAAACTCAGGGCTGAAAACAATCAAGTAGAAACAAATAAAACCATACAAAGAATCAACAAAACTAGGAGTTGGTTCTTTGAGAAAATCAGCAAGATAGATAAGCCCTTAGCCAGACTAGCCAGAGGGCACAGAGACAGTATCCAAATTAACAAAATCAGAAATGAAAAGGGAGAGATAACAACAGAAACTGAGGAAATTCAAAAAAATCATCAGATCCTACTACAAAAGCCTGTATTCAACAAAACTAGAAAATCTGGAGGAAATGGACAATTTCCTAGAGAGATTCCAAATACCAAAATTAAATCAGGATCAAATAGACCGTCTAAACTGTCCTATAACCTCTGAAGTAATAGAAGTGGTCATTGGAAGTCTTCAAACCAAAAAAAGTACAGGTCCAGATGGTTTTAGTGCAGAATTCTATCAGACCTTCAAAGAAGAAAACACCAATACTCTTCAAACCATTCCACAAAATAGAAACAGAAGGAACACTACCCAACTCGTTCTATGAAGCCACAATTACACTAATGCCAAAAGCACACAAAGATCCGACAAAGAAAGAGAATCTCAGGCCAAACTCTCTTATAAATATTGATGCAAAAATACTCAATAAAATTCTTGCCAACCAAATCCAAGAACACATCAAAATGATCATTCACCATGATCAAGTAGGCTTCATCCCAGGGATGCAGGGATGATTCAATATGAGGAAGTCCATCAATGTAATCCACTACATGAACAATCTCAAAGAAACAAACCACATGGTCATTTCATTAGATGTTGATAAAGCATTTGACAATATTCAGCATCCTTTCATGTTAAAGGACTTGGAAAGATCAGGAAATCGAGGCCCATATCTAAACATAGTAAAAGCAATTTACCACAAACCGGTAACCAACATCAATCTAAATGGAGAGAAACTTGAAGCAATCCCGCTAAAATCAGGGACTAGACAAGGCTGCCCTCTCTCTCCATGTCTTTTCAGTATAGTACTTGAAGTTCTAGCTAGAGCAATAAGACAATCAAAGGAGGTCAAAGGGATACAAATTGGAAAGGAAGAAGTTAAACTATCACTATTTGCAGACAATATGATAGTATATTAAGCGACCCAAAGAACTCCACCAGAGAACTCCTACAGCTGATAAACAACTTCAACAAACTGGCTGGATATCAAATCAACTCAAGCAAGTCAGTAGCCTTCCTCTACTCAAAGGATAAGCAGGCTGAGAAAGAAGTAAGGGAAATGATACCCTTTGATAGCCACAAACAATATAATGTATCTTGGTGTGACTCTAACAAAACAAGTAAAAGATCTGTATGACAAGAACTTCAAGTCTCTGAAGAAAGAAATTGAAGAAGACCTCAGAAGATGGAAAAATCTGCCATGCTCATGGATTGGCAGGATTAATATAGTAAAAATGACCATCTTGCCAAAAGCAATATACAGAATCAATTCGATCCCCATCAAAATCCCAACTCAATTCTTCATAGAGTTAGAAAGAGCAATTCAAAAATTCATCTGTAATAACAGAAAACCCAGGAGAGCTAAAACTATTCTCAAGAGTAAAAGAACCTCTGGAGGAATCAATATCCCGGACCTCAAGCTGTACTACAGAGCAATACTGTTAAAAACCTCATGGTATTGGTACAGTGACAGGCATGTAGATCAATGGAACAGAATTGAAGACCCAGAAATGAATCCACACTCCTATGGTCACTTGATCTTTGACAAGGTAGCTAAAACCATCCAGTGGAAAAAAGGTAGCCTTTTCAACAAATGGTGCTGGCTCAGCTGGAGGTCAACATGCAGAAGAATGCAAATTGACCCATCCTTATCTCCTTGCACTAAGCTCAATTCCAAGTGGATCTAGGACCTCCACATAAAACCAGACACACTGAAACTAATAGAAAGGTAACTAGGGAAGAACCTTGAACATATGGGCACAGGGGAGAATTTCCTGAACAGAACTCCAATACCTTATGCTCTAAGATCAAGAAATGACAAATGGGACCTCATTAAATTACAAAGTTTCTGCAAGGCAAAAGACACTGTCAAAAAGACAAAGCAGCAACCAACTAACTGGGAAATGATCTTTACCAACCCTACATCCAACAGAGGGCTAATATCCAACCAATATATACAAAGAACTCAAGAAGTTAAACTCCAGAGAGGCAAGTAACCCTATTAAAAAATGGGGTACAGAGCTAAACAAAGAGTTCTCACCTGAAGAATATCTAATGGCTGAGAAGCACCTAAAGAGATGTTCATCATCCTTAGTCATTAGGGAAATGCAAATCAAAACATCCCTGAGATTCCATCTCACACCAATCAGAATGGCTACGATCAAAAACACAGGAGACAGCAGTTGTTGGCGAGGATGTGGAGAAAGAGGAACACTCCTCCACTGCAGGTGGGATTGCAAGCTGGTACAATGACTCTAGAAAGCAGTCTGGCGGTTCCTCAGAAAACTGGGCATGACACTCCCGGAGGATCTGGCTATACCACTCCTGGGCATATACCCAGAGGCTTTACCTGCATGCAATAATGACACATGCTCCACCTTGTTCATAGAAGCCTTATTTATAATAGCCAGATGCTGGAAAGAACCCAGATGTCCCTCAACGGAGGAATGGATTCAGAAGATTTGGTATATTTATACAATGGAATACTACTCTGCCATTAAAAGCAATGAACTCATGAAATTCCTAGGCAAATGGTCAGAACTTGAAAATATCATCCTTAGTGAGGTAACCCAATCACAAAAGAACACACATGGAATGCAGTCACTGATAAGGGGATAATTCCCAGAATCTAGGAATACCCTAGACACATATCGCATATCAATAGATTTCCAAGAAGATGGAAGGAGAGACCCCTGGTCCTGGAAAGACTGGATGTAGGGGAATGCCGGGACAGAGAAGCGAGAGGGTTTGAATGGGGAAAAGATGGAAGGAAGGGGGCTTATGGGACTTTTGGGGAGGGAGGAAACGAGAAAGGGGAAATGATTTGGAATGTAAATTAAAAAAAACTTAGAAAATAAAAAAAAAAGATTGAGTATTTCAAGGTAAAATTATACAGATAAAATGGTAGGCATAAAAATCCTACTAAGTTCTTTGAAAGTGGTATTATAAACACTTTCTGATAAAATTGAAGATCTAAAAGGAAAATATTCCTGAAAAAAATCAAGAAATATATAGAAAAACATGTTAAAACTATTTCATGGAAAATTATACAGATAAAATGGAAAGTATAAAAATGTTCCTAAGTTGATTGAAAGTAAAATTATAGATATTGTCTGATAAAATTGAAGATTTACATGGAAAATATTTCTGATAAAATTTAAGAAAAATATAGAAAAACATTAAAATTTAAGATTTTCATGAACAATTATACCGATAGAATGGTAGGCATAAAAGTATTCCTAAATTGATTGAAAGTGGAATTATAAACATTTTCTGACAAAATTGAAGATTTGCATGGAAAATATTTTTGATAAAATTGAAGAAATATATAGATAAAATGTTAAAATTAAAGATTATCATGGAAAATAATACAGGTAAAATGGTAGACATTAAAAACATTACTAAATTGAAAGAGGAATCACAAACATTTTCTGATAAAATTGAAGATTTACATGAAAAATATTTCTGTTAGACTATTTGTTTGGTTGGGCAATTGAGTCCATTGATGTTATAAGATATTAAGGAATAGTGACTGTTGCTTCCTGTTATTTTTGATGTTATTTTTATGTTTGTGTGATTACTTTCTTTTGGGTTTGTTGGGAAAAGATTACTTTCTTGCTTTTTCTAGGGTGTAGTTTCCCTCCTAGTGTTGGCATTTTCCATCTATTATCTTTTGTAGGGCTGGATTTGTGGAAAGATATTGTGTAAATTTGGTTTTATCATGGAATATCTTGTTTTCTCCATTTATGGTAATTGAGAGTTTTGCTGGGTATAGTAGTTTGGGCTGGCATTTGTGTTCTCTTAGGGTCTGTATGAGATCTGCCCAGGATCTTCTAGCTTTCATCGTCTCAGGTGAGAAGACTGGTGTAATTCTGATAGGCCTGCCTTTATAGGTTACTTGACCTTTTTCCCTTACTGCTTTTAATATTCTTTTTTTATTTAGTACATTTGGTGTTTTGATTATTATGTGCCAGAAGGACTTTCTGATCTGGTCCAGTCTGTTTGGAGTTCTGTAGGCTTCTTGTATGTTTATGGGCATCTCTTTTTTTAGGTTAGGGAAGTTTTCTTCTATAATTTTGTTGAAGATATTTACTGTCCCATTAAGTTGGAAATCTTCACTCTCTTCTATACCTATAATTCTTAGGTTTGGTCTTCTCATTGTGTCCTGGATTTCCTGAATGTTTTGGCTCAGGAGCTTTTTGCATTTTGCATTTCCTTTAACTGTTGAGTCAATGTTTTCTATGGTATCTTCAGCCCCTGAGATTCTTTCTTCTGTCTCTTGTATTCTGTTGTTGATGCTTGCATCTATGACTCCTGAATTTATTCCAAGATTTTTTATCTCCAGAGATGTCTCACTTCATGATTTCTTTATTGTTTCTACTTCTATTTTTAGATCCTGGATGGTTTTGTTCAGTTCCTTCACTTATTTGTTTGTGTTCTCCTTTAATTCTTTAAGGGATTTTTGGGTATCCTCTTTAAGGGCCTCTACCTGTTCACCCATGCTCTCCTGTATTTCTTTCAGGGATTTTTGGGTTTCCTCTTTAAGGGCTTTTGCCATTTGACCCATGTTCTCCTGTGTTTCCTTAAGGGAGCTATTTATG
Source organism: Tokudaia tokunoshimensis (assembly GCA_036184795.1). Classification (NCBI taxonomy): domain Eukaryota; kingdom Metazoa; phylum Chordata; class Mammalia; order Rodentia; family Muridae; genus Tokudaia; species Tokudaia tokunoshimensis. The sequence continues at coordinate 63,424,621 of BTHU01000002.1, read as the reverse complement.
TCCTTCTTGATGTCCTCTAACAGCATCATGAGATGAGATTTTAAATCTAACTCTTGTTTTTCCGGTGTGTTGGGATATCCAGGACTTGCTGTGGTGGGAGAACTGGGCCCTGATGTTGCCAGTAACCTTGGTTTCTGTTGGTAGGATTCTTGTGCTTGACTTTTGCCATCTGGTTATCCCTGTTGTTAGTTGTTCTTGTTGTCTCTGGCTGGAGCTTGCCCCTCCTGTGGGCCTGTAAGCCTGTGTCTGTACTCATAGGATTCCAACTCTCTTCTGGCAGGGTCTGTGCACAGAAGGCTGTGGAGCTGTCTGGTTCCCTGAAGCAAATGGCAGTTGGAAGGGACAACTCCTGTCCCAGTTGCTCCACTGATCTTATGCCCAGTGAGCTCCTAGCTGTACCCCTCCAGAGAGAAGGTGGAGATCTGACCTCTGCACTCAGAAGTAAAATCGCTGCTGGTAGATCACTCTCTCTTTGTGGGCTAAGCACAGAAGGTTTTGGAGCTGCCTGGTTCCCTGCTGCAAATGGCCCCTTACAGAGTATTTATGAGTCAAGTCTTAACATTGACATCCTAGAGTCCTCACTGTCCACATTACTACTTCTGGTCGCTCTTTAGGTGAATGTTGGACTGTTTAGGTACTGTTAATTAAGAACAAAACTAACTGTGATAATGTATAGTGGGTACTTTTTTCCCTTGATTTGTTGGCTAAATTTTTCTGTTACCATCAACTAAGATGACACTCCATGGTACAAGTTACAGTACTAGCTCATGTACCAAGTTCATCTAAAAATTAATCTCAGTTTTAAAGACAGCTAACAAGCATTGGTTACTGATGTACAGAGCTATCCTCCAAGCCAAACCACCTTCATCTTTAGGAGTTTGGCTGGGTCTGCTTGCAAATGAACATTTCAACTCAGTTGTTGACTGTTATCATTCCCTCATAAACAGAGAGTGCAGGATCAGTTATAGGACCATCATCAGAGTAGACAGCCACCAGTTCAAGCCTGCTGAATATAATTCTGTCCTGATTCTATGTGACCTCAGAATCTCAGTGACAGTTTAGAGTACATAGTCTGGAAAGCACTTGGGGAGGGGGCTCCATCTACCCATTCATAGAGAAGTCACCATCCATGCTATGTACAGACTTTCCAGCATGGCTGTTTTAAAGTCACCCATATTCCAGGCCATAACCTATCATCCATGGCTTTGTAAACAATCCTAATAAACTCACTGGTTACCTAGAGTGAACTTTGGTGGAATCATGCCTTGGATTGTTTTGGGAACCTTAAGAAGAGAGGTAGATGCTTATATCTCCCCCCACAGACGGAGTTTTAGTAACAAATCCAATTATATTTTAGAAGCAGACAATATAAAGTCCTACAAAGCATGTTGCCTGATTTGAGTTCAAACTTTTGCATGGGAAGATAAAAACTGCATAAGTTATCATATGCAAAGCATTCTGAGGATGCAGTAGAGGATAACCTCATTATTTTTGCTTAATTTGAAAGTTAATTTGAAAACAATTTTTGCTACTTAAGTTGAACTTGGAGGTGTAAGGAACAGTTTCACAGACTGAGAATAAATAGACGAATTCCTGGGAGGCAACTGAAAATATAAACTAATGTAAATAAATATGGTATCTAGCATAAGCAACCAAGACTGGGAGGTGGAGTTAATAAGTTGATTTTGTAGAGAGTGGCCATGTGTATTAGCCAGATCCACATTCCTCGAGGGATTTGTGAATGTTCTCTGAAAGATTCTCTGCTTCCTGAAATAGTCAGCATCTTGTTACAATAAATTTCAAATGTATACTGTGAGCATTTGCATAGATACCTTGCATTTCAGGACAATGATATATTCACAAAAGATCTTATTCTGTAGGATTTTATTGCTTATAAAACTTCAGATAACTAGAGGAAGTTGAGAAGACTTAACAACTTTGAGACTCTTGGTTTACATCTTGGCAGCAGCTCAGTTTGTCCAACCATATTTTGTACAGGTCTTCCTTTGAGTGGAGTATTGCGATGGTAGCTGAGGAGCTGAAGTTATTATCTTCTAGTCACCTTTTTCTAAGTTTGTGGAATGATAGAGGAAGTGAAATGTGTGACATTTTCTCTTCTTTGATCATTGTTAGCATGTATTATGAAAAAAAACAACAAACTCAAGTGAGTTTTTGAATACAATTCCAAGATTGAGAGATCCCAAAACCTCTGGGTAAGTTTCCCTCAGCCTGGATGATTAATAGGAACATGGGTGAGGAACTGGACAGACTGACAAATTTTTAAAACTTCGGTTCAGAGACACTTTTCACCTTTCCCAGCTGCAAAAATCCTATTTATGCAGTTTCCATTTCTGTTGGCCACAAAAGACTTATTCCTGAGTTTATAAATTTAGGTTACATTTTCTCAAAAAAACAAACAAAAAAAAAAACTATGCACACCCTCATGTCCTGCTCTAATCCTCTCAGTTGAAAAACAGTCTAATTTTCGGTTCCAACTCGGTGGTACATGTGTGACAATGGATTCTTACATTAGTCATTTAGAACTCCAGGTGTTCTAGAACACTGGGGTAGGAATTCTAGACAATCAGAGTGTGAGTACAAAGAGAATCTCACAGCCTTGAAATGTTGCCTCTATTTGAATGAGTTCTCAGCATGGGCCATAGCCTTACCCTTTTACCATCCTGAGATGGCTCACTGGTGTAAGCTAATTATGTGAAGTAGAATGGAATGCATAGCTCTACCAAAGGACTTCAGTACTGATACATAGCTATTCATCTCACATCCTTGGGAAAGGGGCACTATAGCAAAGGACTATAAACACCATGCAATTAACATTGAGCATGACTGAAAAAAACCATTTGCTTAAAAGAGAAATATCTTACATAGCCCTTGAAGTATTTACAGATACTATTGCAAAAAAAAAAAAAAAAAAAAACATTAATCTTTAAAAGTGACATTGGTATTTGGATAGCTTCCATCACTAGCTGTGTGATGTTTTTATTTGTTGAGTTAATCAGAATAAAGTGGTTTTATTTAAAAAATAATGTAAATACAAATGACAGTGAATCTATGGTTTCCTTCTGCCAGCATGTGTAGTTTTCATTTTTTTTTTAGCTTAGAATGTGTTAAGTAGTATCTTTATTACTATTTGTAGTTACTATTAGAGTTATGCCTATGAATCTCAAAAACATTGCAACACGCATAATTCAGACAAACACAAAACTATAAATTATACGAAACTGTATTTTTATAATTTGTCACCAATAACTTTTGCCACTTCAAAAAATCAAATATTTAATACTTCCAGAATTTCTCCATGTAGACAATTGAAAGTATTTGTATTAGACTTTTTTTTAAAGCATTGGAATTCCTTAGGGAGTGGAATAGTCAAGGTACTCTTTAAAAAGTAGCCATTTATTCATAAGAAAAATTAGGTCTCAGAGTCATTATTTTGGGAACTGTGGCATGCGTGGAAAGATCACGGTTACAATGAATAGTTCTCAAATATAAGAATAGATCCTTACTTATAATTTATAACCCCAAAATTGGGGTGGTATGCCTTGATGAATCAAGATATATTTATAGAAAGATTGTGTCAGAATAAGTTAAACTGAAACTATTACAGAAAATCGTAGATTAAGCTGACACCATTTTTCTCTCAGCCACAATTCCTTGATAAAGGCCTTGTTAACTGCATTATTTTTAAATTTCACACTATAATGGAGGCAAGGAATAAAAATGGAGCTGGTATTTTATTCTGTAGTTAGCATGAGACATAACGTTATACACACATACCCACATACCTGTATGTGTACGTATTTATATGCATATTTATTTACACAAACATATAAGGCTTGATCAAAGAAACTTGCTAATCCTTAGTGAGGTAACCCAATCACAAAAGAACACACATGGTATGCAGTCACTGATAAGGGGATATTGACCCAGAATCTTGGAATACCCTAGACACAATCTGCATATCAATAGATTTCTAAGAAGATGGAAGGAGAGACCCCTGGTCCTGGAAAGACTGGATGTAGGGGAATGCCAAGACAGAGAAGCGAGAGGGGGTTGAATGGAGAAAAGAGGGAGGGAAGGGGGCTTATGGGACTTTCGGGGAGGGAGGAAACGGGAAAGGGGAAATGATTTGGAATGTAAATTAAAAAAAAATAATAAAATAAAATAAATAATTAAAAAAAAGAAGCGTGTAAAAAAAAGAAACTTGCTAGAATAACTATAATTCTCTACGCAGATGAACTTGGATAGTAGTTTTTATCTTCCTCTGAATATTTGCTCCCTGCAATCAAATTTCTAATACATTTTTTACACCAAGGAAAATTTAATTTTATGTGCATGTATGCAGGTACATACAGAGGCCATCAAAGCCCTTGGAGCTGGAGTTACTGGAAGGTGTGAGCTACCAGACATTATTGCTGGGAAAGAAGAGCAAGAATCACTCCTAATGACCCATCTCTTTAGCTTCTACCTTGTTTAATTTAAAATCATTCTCTCTAAATTTTCTCAGAGTACCTAATGAATTGTGCTAAGAACATGTCTCTGAGTTTTGGTTCAGTCTTCTAGTCTCACATGTTCGCATGAAAGCTTCTTGTGAAATCATCTTCCTCTGTAGAAGCTCAGTAGCCCTTGAGAAGGTGTTCTGAAGATCTCTGAGAAATGACTCCGTATTATGGATTGTTTTCATTGATCTAATTGTTTGGTGGAGATAGAAGATGGGTATTCCTTCTTCACTCTTTACCTTGTGTCTGTTATAGTGATTAACAAGTAGAGGTCAGTCTATCTTGGTGAAACGAATGAAAAATAAAGAGAAAAGTAATCAAATGATTAATATATGTATGTATGTATGTATATAGGTATATACAGTTCACACACATTGAGAAATCAGCATGGTGTTTTGTTGTTATGTCTCCCATTATTCTCATGTAGCTCAAGAACTCATGGTACATGTACTCAGCCATAGGAACTCCCTCATGGGAGATGGGTACATCTAAAAAGCACATGTGGACATATATACATATGTATATACAATGAAGATATATGACACATCTTGATCAAAAAGCACATATTAGTTACTCTTTATTAAGCATAAAGCACACAAACTTCTTCAGTCTTGCTACTTTCAGTCTCTTACTGCCTTGAGCTCTGTTTACACAGTTATAATTTGAAGATGGTGATAATACTCTGCCTCTACCAATATTTTAGCTTGAATAGTAAACTAAACATCAGATTCAACTGTACTAAGAATTTAAGACACAAATAACTGTTACTATTTTTTTCTTTTTATGATTATCATGCTGGTAGAAGTACTATGTCCTTTATCACACTTCAATATGCTTTTGAAGACCAACATGTGGGTGGTCAAAACTTGATGAAGCACCTTAGAATAACAGATCATTACATGAATATTGTAAAATATTTAAAGCACAAAGGAATAAGATTATTACAACAGAAACTACCAAAAGCATAAAAAAAAGTTATATATAGACATTACTTTTTTGGACCAATCAAGATTTCTTTTGAGGCAGTGTTCTGGAAAGTCATTAATGTCATTAATCACAGTGTAATTTTAAAAAGTTATTCACTGGTGACACTGATAAACCTTAATTGGAATTTTAAATTACTAAAGCCAGTTCTTATGTGTGTGTTAAAAAAAAGGTTCTGGTGAGTATACAAGCAAAAGCCACTTTCTTTAGTCTCAAAGCCATATTTCCTTGCACTGCTATCATTTAGACATTAATTCCTGGAAGATTCTGATGAGTGCCTGCTTTTCTGAATTCTCCCCAGCATTATGTGAAAATGTTTGAGACTGAAAAGAGATTAAAAGGAGATATCGTCCCTACTAGTAGATGCATCTTTAGATTGGGACACAAATTCTTATGAGAAAATGCTCACCTGGGGGACAAAAGCAAACAGAGCTTGCTAAGGACTATTCCATGATTAAAGGCCCCAGTAACTTTTTAGTCACAGCAATAAACTCAGAGATATTTAAACCTTGGGTAGCACCTAGCTCAACTCTGTTAATGGAAACAATGACATCAAGACTTCAAACAAAAGGTTAACAATAAGGATGATACAAGAGGGCCTCGAATGTAAGAACAATCAGAGGTGTGAGAGTTGATCAGAGAATCAATAGCACCTGAGCCTGGTATTCAGTCTTAGAGCTGAACTATAAATAGCACAGATTAATTTACATCATTAAGAATGGGAAGGCTATATCACTGCCAAAACAGTTAAGAATTAATGGATAATAGGAGTTAGAAAGATTGTAACAGGCAGAAGTTGGGGAGGATTACTATAAAATACTGTCTCTGGCTATGACAGAATCATTGCATTCATGAATTCACAGTAACTGTGCTTGCCTGAAAAAGTCCTGCACAACATCTAGCCAGTCAAAACCTTCCAGCTTCAGTGGGGGAAAGACTCACCAAGAGTTACTGAAAGCTACTGAGAGTTACTGGCAGTCGTTAGCATCTCCAGAAATGAAAGTCAGTTTTTTTTCCACAAGTGTGGCTTCCCTCAGATTGTCCTGAATCCATGGATGGCCCTACACTTATGCATGTTCGGAAAGAATTGTACTCAGTGGATTATAAGGAAAAAAGAAGAGGGCATGGAGGGAGTTGGGAGAAATTGGAGAATGGTTGAGAGGTTGGGTATAATCAAGATACAGTGTATACGTGCATGTAATTCTGAAATAAAGTAATAGAAACAATTTGGTGAAGAAATGAATATGTTGTGAATAGGAAGCTTAGGATGATGGGTATGATTGTTGGCGACATGAAGCCTTGAATATGTGAAAATCACAGAGAATAGGGTTATAAGGTGTCTTACGTAGGGTTTCATTACTGTAGAGGGACAACATAACCAAGGTATCTCTTAAAAAGACAAACATCTAATTGGGGCTAGCTTCCAGTTTCAGAGGTCCAGTCTTTTTTCCTTATGGTGGGATGCATGGTAGCATCTAGGGAGACATGTCACTGGAGTAGGAGCTGAGGGTTCTACATCTTGATATAAAGACAGCCAGAAGATGACTGTTTTCTGCAGGTGGCCAGGATGAGCTTCTCTTCTGCATTGGGCAGAGCCTGAGAGTAGGAGACTTCAAAAGCCCCCTACACAGTGACACAATTCCTCCATCAAGGCCACAAGTTCTCTCATAATGCCACACCTCTTAATAGTGCCACTCTCTATGGCTAAGCATTCAAACATATAAATCCATGGACCCCAAACCTAATCAAATCACTATATAGAGCTTTAGGATTTTATGCATTTTCTGTTGTTTCTCAGGAAAAAATCCAAATCTCTGGGGAACAAAACAATATAATTTGCTAATTCATAAACTTTACAGGTAGGAAGTTTGACATAGGCCTCCAAGGGCGCAAGTCATTGCATCATTGTAGGGTCCTTGTGCCTTTTCTGCTTTCAACATTTGCCCATATAACTTGATACATAGTTCTATTCCTCTGTAATCAAAGCCATTGACTTTGTGTGACTCTCTTCATTCTTCCATATAGTATCTTTCTATTACAGAACATAGAAAGGTTTTGGGGAAACTTTCTGGAGAAATTCTCGATGTTGATATGTCCTGTGGATTCTACTTACCTAGATCACTTAGGGGTAATCTTCATCTCAGTCTTTCACTTAATTACATCTCCAGTATCACACTTTTTGTTGCACCAGTTATATCTCTACATTTTTTTCTTTCTTCTTTTTTTTATTAAATTATTTTATTTATCTACATTTGAAAAGTTGTTCCCTTCCAGGTCCCCCCTCCCCAAGTTCTTCACCACATTTCCCCTCACTCTCCAGCCTCTGAGAGAGTGGTCCCCTACCTGTCCATTCCCACCAGCATCCCTCTTCACTGCACATCAAGTTTCCATAGGATTAAACACATCCTTTCCCTCTGAAGCCATACAAGGCCATCTTCTGCTACACATGTGCCCAGGACCATGAACAAGCCTATGTATGCTTCTTGGATTTTAGCTTAGTCTCTTGGAGCTCTGAGGTTTCCAGGTTAGTTAACACTGCTGTTCTTCTGTTATAGGGTTGCAATCCCCTTCAGCTCTTTCAGTGCTTCCTCTGACTCTTCCATATTGGTCCCTGAACTCATTCCAATGGATGGCTGTAAGTATCTGCATTTGTCTCAGTCAGTGACTGGTACAGACTCTCAGAGGACAGCCATGCCAGACTCCTGACTGCACACACAATATGGCCTCTGTAATAGGGTCAAGATTTGTTGTACATACCTGAGATGGATCCCAAGTTGGGCTAGTTCCTTGGTGGCTTTTCTTTTAGTCTCTGCTCCATTTTTGTCCCTACATTTCCTTTAGACAGGAACAATTCTGGGTTAAAATTTTTGAGTATGGATGAGTAGAGTTTTATTGGAAAGCAGCCAAGTACATGATTAATCAATGTCACTCCTCTACCATGTTCATGAATGCTTCATCATCTTCAATTCTATTTTTGTTGGCTAGTGAAGCAATTGTTCCTTCATGCTAATAGGCTTAGTGTCCAGAGTATGGCCAATATACACTCATAATTTGAGAGGGAGCTAGGTGTATTTAGGAAGGATGAGAGCATTGAAGGAAGCAAAGGAAGAGGTATTTGATGTAGATACAGTGCATATATTTTAAGTAAAAAGATAAAAACAAAAATTAAGACATTAATTCTCAGACTCTTAAAAAAAGCTGCCAGGTAGAATTACATCTCTCAAGGACCCAAGGAGCTGGATGGGTTTACAGAGCCATAGGATGAACAACAATATGAACCACCCAGTACCCCAGAGCTCTCCAGGACTAAACCACCAACCAAAGAGTACACATGGAGGGACCCATGGCCCTAGCTGCATATGTAGAAGAGGATGGCCTTGTCAGGCATCAGTGGGAGGAGAGGCCCTTGGTCCTGTGAAGGTTCAATGCTCCTAGGACTGGGAAGAAGGAATGGGTGGGTGGGTGGGGGAATACCATCATAGAAGCAGGGGGAGCTGGGGATAGGGGCTTTCGGCAGGGAAAACAGGAAAGGGGATAACATTTGAAATGTAAGTAAAGAAAATATCCAATAAAAAATATCTGCTTTGGAAAGTAAAAGCTATAGTGAGAGTGTACTATGTATGCAGAAACTGTGGTATATATACACAATGGAATACTATTCTGCTATTTTTTTTTAATTTAATTTAATTTTATTTTTTTAATTTACATTCCAAATCACTTCCCCTTTCCCGTTTCCTCCCTCCCCGAAAGTCCCATAAGCCCCCTTCCCTCCCTCTTTTCTCCGTTCAACCCCCTCTCATTACTCTGTCCTGGCGTTCCCCTACATCCAGTCTTTCCAGGACCAGGGGTCTCTCCTTCCATCTTTTTAGAAATCTATTGATATGCTGATTGTGTCTAGGGTATTCTGAGATTCTGGGTCAATATCCCCTTATCAGTGACTTCATACCATGTGTGATCTTTTGTGATTGGGTTACCTCACTAAGGATGATATTTTCAAGTTCTGACCATTTGCCTAGGAATTTCGTGAATTCATTGTTTTTAATTGCAGAGTAGTATTCCATTGTGTAAATATACCACATCTTCTGAATCCATTCCTCCGTTGAGGGACATCTGGGTTCTTTCCAGCTTCTGGCTATTATAAATAAGGCTGCTATGAATATAGTGGAGCATGTGTCCTTATTGCATGCAGGTAAAGTCTCTGGGTATATGCCCAGGAGTGGTATAGCCGGATCCTCCGGAAGTGTCATGCCCAGTTTTCTGAGGAGCCGCCAGACTGCTTTCCAGAGTGGTTGTACCAGCCTGCAATTCCACCAGCAGTGGAGGAGTGTTCCTCTTTCTCCACATCCTCGCCAACAACTGCTGTCTCCTGTGTTTTTGATCTTAGCCATCCTGACTGGTGTGAGATGGAATCTCAGGGTTGTTTTGATTTGCATTTCCCTAATGACTAAGGATGATGAACATCTCTTTAGGTGCTTCTCAGCCATTAGATATTCTTCAGGTGAGAACTCTTTGTGTAGCTCTGTACCCCATTTTTTAATAGGGTTACTTGCCTCTCTGGAGTTTAACTTCTTGAGTTCTTTGGATATCTTGGATATTAGCCCTCTGTCGGATGTAAGGTTGGTAAAGATCATTTCCCAGTTAGTTGGTTGCCGCTTTGTCTTTTTGACGGTGTCTTTTGCCTTGCAAAAACTTTGTAATTTAATGAAAGAACCTCTGGGGGAATCAGTATCCCGGACCTCAAGCTGTACTACAGAGCAATAGTGTTAAAAACCGCATGGTATTGGTACAGTAACAGACATGTAGATCAATGGAACAGAATTGAAGACCCAGAAATGAATCCACACTCCTATGGTCACTTGATCTTTGACAAAGGAGCTAAAACCATCCTGTGGAAAAAAGATAGCCTTTTCAACAAATGGTGCTGGCTCAGCTGGAGGTCAACGTGCAGAAGAATGCAAATTGACCCATCCTTATCTCCTTGCACTAAGCTCAATTCTAAGTGGATCAAAGATCTCCACATAAAACCAGACACACTGAAACTAATAGAAGGGAAACTAGGGAAGAACCTTGAACATATGGGCACAGGGGAGAATTTCCTGAACAGAACTCCAATAGCTTATACTCTAAGATCAAGAATAGACAAATGGGACCTCATTAAATTACAAAGTTTTTGCAAGGCTATTCTGCTATTAAAAACAGTGAATTCATGAAATTCTTAGGCAAATGGATGGAACTAGAAAGTGTCATCCTGAGCAAGGTAAACCAATCACAAAAGAATGCACATGGTATGCACTCACTGATAAGTGGATGTTATCCCAAAAGCTCAAAATAAACAAGTTACAATTCACAGATCACAGGAAGCTCAAGAAGAAGGAGAACTGAAGTGGAGGTACTTAGGTTCCTCTGAGAAAGGGAATAAAATATTCACAGGAGCAATAAAGGAGACAAAGTGTGGAGCAGAGACTGAAGTAAAGGCCACCCAGAGACTGCCCTGCCTTGGGATGGATTCATCCTATAAACAGTCATGAAGAAACTCTGGGACCTCTGTTCCCGCGGACTGCGCTGGAGAGACCGGTACCCAGGCTCTCCCCCCGATATAACATCACTTGGGACACGGCCTGTTGGGGCTTCCGTCTGTGCCCGAGGGCGGGTTGGCGCTGTAGTCGTCTGGGCGCCAGATCGGCGGGCCATCGTGACCACAGGGTGAGCGGCGCCACGGAGACTGCCCTCCGCCATCTTTGCTCCAGTGACCAGGTAGTTGGGACCGCCAGGCTCAGAGACAGACAGGCATAATATCGCTTCGGTTTCAGGCAGCTTGGGTGTAACCTGCTCCCAGGTGCTGGGCTGATCTGCAGTAACCAGCGCGCCAGTTCCGCGGTGGGACCTTCTGCCTGCTGGAGGGACCCCGCGCAGGGAGGGAGCCCGCCAGCTTCCCTTCCGCGACCTCTGTTCCCGCGGACTGCGCTGGAGAGACCGGTACCCAGGCTCTCCCCCCGATATAACATCACTTGGGACACGGCCTGTTGGGGCTTCCGTCTGTGCCCGAGGGCGGGTTGGCGCTGTAGTCGTCTGGGCGCCAGATCGGCGGGCCATCGTGACCACAGGGTGAGCGGCGCCACGGAGACTGCCCTCCGCCATCTTTGCTCCAGTGACCAGGTAGTTGGGACCGCCAGGCTCAGAGACAGACAGGCATAATATCGCTTCGGTTTCAGGCAGCTTGGGTGTAACCTGCTCCCAGGTGCTGGGCTGATCTGCAGTAACCAGCGCGCCAGTTCCGCGGTGGGACCTTCTGCCTGGTGGAGGGACCCTGCGCAGGGAGGGAGCCCGCCAGCTTCCCTTCCGCGACCTCTGTTCCCGCGGACTGCGCTGGAGAGACCGGTACCCAGGCTCTCCCCCCAATATAACATCACTTGGGACACGGCCTGTTGGGGCTTCCTTCTGTGCCCGAGGGCGGGTTGGCGCTGTGGTCGTCTGGGTGCCAGATCGGCGGGCCATCGTGACCACAGGGTGAGCGGCGCCACGGAGAGTGCCCTCCGCCATCTTTGCTCCAGTGACCAGGTAGTTGGGACCACCAGGCTCAGAGACAGACAGGCATAATATCGCTTCGGGTTCAGGCAGCTTGTGTGTAACCTGCTCCCAGGTGCTGGGCTGATCTGCAGTGACCAGCGCGCCAGATCTGCTGTGGGACTTCTGCCTGGCAGAGGGACGCCCCCTCCCCCCCCCAGGAGAGATCACACACCCCTGCACAGGGCAGGAGCCTGCCAGCCTCCCTTTGGCGACCTCTGCTCCAGGAATCCACTAGGCTGAGCCTTTAGATGTGCAAGGCCTCCCCAATATAAGATCACTTGGGGCAAAGCACATTAGGGCTCCAAAGTCACTCAGGAGCAGGCAGGCCCCAGAAATCGGTGCCAGGGGAATCCTGGTAATCCAGGGGGGGGCAGAAATAGCTTTGCAGGCTCACAGGAGGTCCAACCAACAGCCAGTGGCAGCAGGACCAACTAACACCAGAGGTATCCAGATGGCAAAAGGCAAACGTAGGAATGTTACTAACAGTAATCAAAGTAATGTAGGACCATCCGAACCCAACTCTCCAACAGCAGCAAGTCCTGGATACCCCACCACACCCGAAAGACAAGATCTGGATTTAAAATCACTTCTCATGATGCTATTAGAGGATCACAAGAAGGACACAAATAAATCTCATAAAGAGTTACAGGAGACCATGAATCAACGGTTAGAAGCCCTTACAAAGGAAACACAAAAATCGCTTAGAGAAATGCGGGAGAACATGGATCAAAAGATGGAGGCGCACAAGGAGACAACACAAAAATCGCTTAACGAGATGAATCAACGGGTAGATGCACTCACAAAGGAATCACAAAATTTGCATAAAGAAATGCAGAAGAATATGGGTCAACAGACGGATGCCCATAAGGAGGCAACACAAAAATTGCTTAAAGAAATGAATCAACGGTTAGATGCCCTTACAAAGGAAACACGAGAACTGCTTAAAGAAATGCAGGAGACGATGGATCAACAGATGGAATCCCATGAGGAGGAAACACAAAAATCGCTCAGAGAAATGCAGGAGAACGTGGGTCATCAGGAAGAAATCCTGAAAGAGGTAATGCAAAATTACCTTAAAGAAATACAGGAAAATACAAACAAACAAGTGAAGGATCTCAGCAAATCCATCCAGGAACTAAAAAAGGAAGTAGAAACAACTAAGAAATCACAAAGGGAGACAACTTTGGAGATAGAAAACCTTGGGAAGAAATCAGGAGTCATAGATGCAAACATCAACAATAGAATACAAGAGATGGAAGAAAGAATCTCAGGTGCTGAAGATTCCATAGAAAGCATCGACTCAACAGTCAAAGAAAATGCAAAATGCAAAAAACGCATAACCCAAAACATCCAGGAAATCCAGGACACAATGAGAAGACCAAACCTAAGGATTATAGGTATAGATGAGAGTGAAGATTTGCAACTTAAAGGGCCAGTAAACATCTTCAACAAAATTATGGAGGAAAACTTCCCTAACTTAAAGAGAGAGATGCCGATGAACATACAAGAAGCCTACAGAACTCCAAACAGACTGGACCAGAACAGAAATACCTCCCGTCACATAATAATCAAAACACCGAATGTTCTAAACAAAGAAAGAATACTAAATGCAGTAAGAGAAAAGGGCCAAGTAACATACAAAGGAAGACCTATCCGAATCACATCAGACTTCTCACCAGAGACTATGAAAGCCAGAAGATCCTGGGCAGATCTCATGCAGACACTAAGACAGCACAAATGCCAGCCTAGACTACTATACCCAGCAAAACTCTCAATCACCATAGATGGAGAGACCAAGATATTCCATGATAAAACCAAATTTTCACAATATCTTTCCACAAATCCAGCCCTGCAACGGATAATAGGTGGAAACCTCCAATACAGGGAGAGAAACAACACCCTGGAAAAAATGAGATAATAACCTTCTTGAATCAAACCCAAAAGTAGATAACCACTCAAACATAAAGATAGCGTCAAGAATGGCAGATGGCAATAATCACTATGCCTTAATCTCTCTTAATATCAATGGTCTCAATTCCCCAATTAAAAGACATAGACTAGCAGACTGGATACGTAAACAGGACCCAGCATTTTGCTGCATGCAGGAAACGCACCTCAGTGTCAAAGACAAACACTACCTCAGAGTAAAAGGCTGGAAAACAATTTTACAAGCAAATGGCCCCAAGAAACGAGGTGGAGTAGCCATCCTAATATCGGATAAAATTGATTTTCAACCCAAATTCATCAAAAAAGACACAGAAGGACACTACATACTGATCAAGGGAAAAATCCACCATCAAGAACTCTCAATCCTGAATATCTATGCTCCAAATGCAAGGGCACCCTCATTCGTAAAAGAAACTTTACTAAAACTCAAAGCACACATCGCACCGCACACAATAATAGTGGGTGACTTCAACACCCCGCTCTCTGAAATGGATCGTTCAGGAAAGCAGAAACTAAACAGGGACACAGTGAATCTAATTGAAGCCTTGGACCAAATGGAACTAACTGATATATATAGAACATTTCATCCTAGAGCTAAAGAATACACCTTCTTCTCAGCTCCTCATGGTACCTTCTCCAAAATTGACCATATAATTGGTCACAAATCAGACCTCAACAGATACAAGAAGATAGAAATAATCCCATGCCTCCTATCAGATCACTATGGAATAAGGGTGGTCTTCAATGGCAACAAAAACAAAAGAAAACCCACGTACACATGGAGGCTGAACAATGCTCTACTCAATGATAACTTGGTCAAGGTGGAAATAAAGAAAGAAATCAAAGACTTTTTGAAAGTTAATGAAAATGAAGGCACAACATACCCTAACTTATGGGACACAATGAAAGCAGTGCTAAGAGGAAAATTCATAGCCCTGAGTGCCGCCAAAAAGAAACGGGAGACAGCATACACTAACAGCTTAATGGCACACCTGAAAGCCCTGGAACAAAAAGAAGCAAATACACCAAAGAGGAGTAGAAGGCAGGAAATCATCAAACTCAGGGCTGAAATCAATCAAGTAGAAACAAATAAAACCATACAAAGAATCAACAAAACGAGGAGTTGGTTCTTTGAGAAAATCAACAAGATAGATAAGCCCTTAGCCAGACTAACCAGAGGGCACAGAGATAGTATCCAAATTAATAAAATCAGAAACGAAAAGGGAGAGATAACAACAGAAACTGAGGAAATTCAAAAAATCATCAGATCCTACTACAAAAACCTGTATTCAACACAACTAGAAAATCTTGAGGAAATGGACAATTTCCTTGACAGATACCAAGTACCAAAATTAAATCAGGATCAAGTAGACCATCTAAACCGTCCTATAACCCCTGAAGAAATAGAAGTTGTCATTGGAAGTCTTACAACCAAAAAAAGCACAGGTCCAGATGGTTTTAGTGCAGAATTCTATCAGACCTTCAAAGAAGACCTAACACCAATACTCTTCAAACTGTTCCACAAAATAGAAACAGAAGGAACACTACCCAACTCGTTCTATGAAGCCACAATTACACTAATACCAAAAGCACACAAAGATCCGACAAAGAAAGAGAATCTCAGGCCAATCTCTCTTATGAATATCGATGCAAAAATACTCAATAAAATTCTTGCCAACCGAATCCAAGAACACATCAAAACGATCATTCACCACGATCAAGTAGGCTTCATCCCAGGGATGCAGGGATGGTTCAATATAAGGAAATCCATCAATGTAATCCACTACATAAACAATCTCAAAGAAAAAAACCACATGGTCATCTCATTAGATGCTGAGAAAGCATTTGACAAAATTCAGCATCCTTTCATGCTAAAGGTCTTGGAAAGATCAGGAATTCAAGGCCCATATCTAAACATAGTAAAAGCAATTTACAGCAAACCAGTAGCCAGCATCAATCTAAACGGAGAGAAACTTGAAGCAATCCCACTAAAATCAGGGACTAGACAAGGCTGCCCTCTCTCTCCATATCTTTTCAATATAGTACTTGAAGTTCTAGCTAGAGCAATTAGACAAGAAAAAGAGGTCAAAGGGATACAAATTGGAAAGGAAGAAGTCAAACTATCACTATTTGCAGACGATATGATAGTATACATAAGCGACCCAAAGAACTCCACCAGAGAACTCCTACAGCTGATAAACGACTTCAGCAAAGTGGCCGGATATAAAATCAACTCAAGCAAGTCAGAAGCCTTCCTATACTCAAAGGATAAGCAGGCTGAGAAAGAAGTAAGAGAAATAATACCCTTTACGATAGCCACAAACCATATTAAGTATCTTGGCGTGACGCTAACCAAACAAGTGAAAGATCTGTATGACAAGAACTTCAAGTCTCTGAAGAAAGAAATTGAAGAAGACCTCGGAAGATGGAAAAATCTGCCATGCTCATGGATTGGCAGGATTAATATAGTAAAAATGAGCATCTTACCAAAAGTAATACACAGATTCAATGCAATCCCCATCAAAATCCCAACTCAATTCTTCATAGAGTTAGAAAGAGCAATTCAAAAATTCATCTGGAATAACAGAAAACCCAGAATAGCTAAAACTATTCTCAAGAGTAAAAGAACCTCTGGGGGAATCAGTATCCCGGACCTCAAGCTGTACTACAGAGCAATAGTGTTAAAAACTGCATGGTATTGGTACAGTAACAGACATGTAGATCAATGGAACAGAATTGAAGACCCAGAAATGAATCCACACTCCTATGGTCACTTGATCTTTGACAAAGGAGCTAAAACCATCCAGTGGAAAAAAGATAGCCTTTTCAACAAATGGTGCTGGCTCAGCTGGAGGTCAACATGCAGAAGAATGCAAATTGACCCATCCTTATCTCCTTGCACTAAGCTCAATTCTAAGTGGATCAAAGATCTCCACATAAAACCAGACACACTGAAACTAATAGAAGGGAAACTAGGGAAGAACCTTGAACATATGGGCACAGGGGAGAATTTCCTGAACAGAACTCCAATAGCTTATACTCTAAGATCAAGAATAGACAAATGGGACCTCATTAAATTACAAAGTTTTTGCAAGGCAAAAGACACCGTCAAAAAGACAAAGCGGCAACCAACTAACTGGGAAATGATCTTTACCAACCTTACATCCGACAGAGGGCTAATATCCAAGATATACAAAGAACTCAAGAAGTTAAACTCCAGAGAGGCAAGTAACCCTATTAAAAAATGGGGTACAGAGCTCCACAAAGAGTTCTCACCTGAAGAATATCTAATGGCTGAGAAGCACCTAAAGAGATGTTCATCATCCTTAGTCATTAGGGAAATGCAAATCAAAACAACCCTGAGATTCCATCTCACACCAGTCAGGATGGCTAAGATCAAAAACACAGGAGACAGCAGTTGTTGGCGAGGATGTGGAGAAAGAGGAACACTCCTCCACTGCTGGTGGAATTGCAGGCTGGTACAACCACTCTGGAAAGCAGTCTGGTGGCTCCTCAGAAAACTGGGCATGACACTTCCGGAGGATCCGGCTATACCACTCCTGGGCATATACCCAGAGACTTTACCTGCATGCAATAAGGACACATGCTCCACTATATTCATAGCAGCCTTATTTATAATAGCCAGAAGCTGGAAAGAACCCAGATGTCCCTCAACGGAGGAATGGATTCAGAAGATGTGGTATATTTACACAATGGAATACTACTCTGCAATTAAAAACAATGAATTCACGAAATTCCTAGGCAAATGGTCAGAACTTGAAAATATCATCCTTAGTGAGGTAACCCAATCACAAAAGATCACACATGGTATGAAGTCACTGATAAGGGGATATTGACCCAGAATCTCAGAATACCCTAGACACAATCAGCATATCAATAGATTTCTAAAAAGATGGAAGGAGAGACCCCTGGTCCTGGAAAGACTGGATGTAGGGGAACGCCAGGACAGAGTAATGAGAGGGGGTTGAACGGAGAAAAGAGGGAGGGAAGGGGGCTTATGGGACTTTCGGGGAGGGAGGAAACGGGAAAGGGGAAGTGATTTGGAATGTAAATTAAAAAAATAAAATAAAATTAAATTAAAAAAAAAAAAAAAAAAAGAAACTCTGACACTATTATGGATGACAAGAAGTGCATATCAAAAGGAGTATGTCATGGTTGTCTTCAGGGGGGCCCTGCCAGAACCTTACACACACAAAGGCAGATGCTAACAGCCAACCATTGAACTGGGCGTGGGGTCCCCAATGGAGGAGTTAGAGGAGTCCAGAGGAGATGAAGGTGTTTACAGTCCCGTAGGAAGAACAATGATGTTGGCCACCCAGATGCCCCAGGACTCCCAGGGACTAAACCATCAACTAAGGGGTACACATGGTTCCAGCCAAAAATGTGGCAAAGGAATGCCTTGTCAGGCATCAGTGGGAGGAGTGATCCTTGGTCCTGTGAAGGCTCAATAGATGCCCCAACAAAGGGAAATCAAGGTGGGGGGAGGTGGGAATGGGTTGGGGAAACAGGGGATAGGAGGAGGGGTTGGGGGTTTTCAGGAGGGGGCAAACCAAGAAGGGTTTTAACATTTGAAATGTAAATAGAAATTTAAAAAAGGAAAGAAAACCTAATTATTAGTTTGATAGAAGAACATAGCAATAAAATGATTCCTGATGACATAAAAAAAAATTCTGCTTTGGAAATTAAAAGCTATAGTGAGAATATAATAGTTATTTGCATAATTAAAATGTGGTCAATTTAGAGATTATACCATTATTAGCATAGAGTTAAAATATATCTTAACTACCTATATACTCAAATGTCAATCACTGGGTATTTGAATTTTTGGAAAACATGAAGTTATCACTCTGTAATGCTGGTCATGGAGAAGTCTAAATATTTTTAAGGAAATTCAGTTAAAATTAGTTCTGAAACAGTATCTGTAAAAGACTATGTCATATGAATTCAAGCCAACATTTAATTTTTTTCCTATGTGTGTGTGTAAAGATGCAGTGTCCTTTAAAATAATCTGTCAGATAGTCAGTACACTAATATTTTTTGTGTATTATAGAATATTGCTACCACTGTCTATAATACAGGTAGATTTTAGTGCATCCAGAAGCAACGATGCAGGCCACTTATTCTCAATCTCATCTGCTTTTCTTTGAGAACTGTTTACCTTTATTTTTTTCTAAACCTCTAGTTAGTAAAGAATTTAGAAGTTCTTCATAAAGGACAAATAAGGATTTTAAATGTAAGTTACTGAGTCTTCATTCTAATATGTAAATTCAGAATCATATGAAATGTCAGAAATACATGGTTTATACACATACAAGTCTGATCCATTTAGTTGGGAAAACTATGAAATTACTGACATCTTCATACACATAAAATATTTACATAAATGTTAAATAATTGTTTTCTATCCAAGATCTATATTAACTTTATTGGTAAATTGTATTAATAAATATTAGTAATATATATAATTTATATATCAAAAAAGGATTTGTGTGACATGTATATGGATCCCAAAATGTATTTCCAAAGAATTTTAAAAATTAGCTGAAATGGGTAAAAAGACAGAGATAAGCACTTTCAGTAACATCACTTTGAATACAAATAAACATGATCATTTTGTAAATTTGGAAATTGTTTAACAACCAAAGATAGCATTTGATATTGTCACTAAAGGCTATCAGTGGTGGTAAGGGTAGGGGAGTGGACAAGTTAGAGAAGTGAGGAAAGGTTCACTTACAAAGACATTGAAAAGTAATTTATCGACATTCAAATTTCCAATATTAAGTTAAAAACTGTATTCTAGAAGCATTTGGTATACTTATCTGAGAAGAATGATGCCTGACTGAATCCAAGAGCTAAATGAAGTGGACACAGGCCCTTGTTCCTAACCCAGAAGCAATCTCCAGTTAATAAGCACTTGCAAATCAAATTTATTCTTCTCCAAAGAAGTCTCCCTGTGAAACAAATCACTTCTTTTTTTTTTTGCATTTTAAGGGATCGAAATGTGTTTTTTTATTTTATTTTATTTTTATTTTCTAAGTTTTTTATTTACATTCCAAATCATTTCCCCTTTCCCATTTCCTCCCTCTCCAAAAGTCCCATAAGCCCCCTTCCCTCCCTTTTTTCCCCATTCAACCCCCTCTCACTTCTCTGTTCTGGCATTCCCTACATCCAGTCTTTCCAGGACCAGGGGTCTCTCCTTCCATCTTCTTAGAAATCTATTGATATGCAAATTGTGTCTAGGGTATTCTGAGATTCTGGGTTAATATCCCCTTATCAGTGACTGCATACCATCTGTGTTCTTTTGTGATTGGGTTACCTCACTAAGGATGATTTTTTCAAGTTCTGACCATTTGCCTAGGAATTTGGTGAGTTCATTGTTTTCAATTACAGAGTAGTATTCCATTGAGTAAATATACCACATCTTCTGAATCCATTCCTCCGTTGAGGGACATCTGGGTTCTTTCCAGCTTCTGACATTATAAATAAGGCTGCTATGAACAGAGTGGAGCATGTGTCCTTATTGCATGCAGGGAAAGCCTCTGGGTATATGCCCAGGAGTGGTACAGTCAGATCCTCAGGGAGTGTCATGCCCAGTTTTCTGAAGAACCAGCAGACTGCTTTCCAGAGTGGTTGTACCAGTTTGCAATTCCACTAGCAGTGGAGGAGTGTTCCTCTTTCTCCACATCCTCGCCAACAACTGCTGTCTCCTGTGTTTTTGATCTTAGCCATCCTGACTGGTGTGAGATGGAATCTCAGGGTTGTTTTGATTTGCATTTCCCTAATGACTAAGGATGATGAACATCTCTTTAGGTGCTTCTCAGCCATTAGATATTCTTCAGGTGAGAACTCTTTGTTTAGCTCTGTACCCCATTTTTAATAGGGTTACTTGGCTCTTTGGAGTCTAACTTCTTGACTTTTTTGTATATATTGGATATTAGCCGTCTGTCAGATGTAGGGTTGGTAAAGATCCTTTCACAGTTAGTTGGTTGCAGCTTTGTCCTTTTGACAGTGTCTTTTGCCTTACAGAAACTTTGTAATTTTATTAGGTCCCATTTGTCAATTCTTGATCTTTGAGCATAAGGTATTGGAGTTCTGTTCAGGAAATTCTCCCCTGTGCCCATATGTTCAAGGTTCTTCCCTAGTTTCCTTTTTATTAGTTTCAGTGTGTCTGGTTTTATGTGGAGATCCTTGATCCACTTGGAATTGAGCTTAGTGCAAGGAGATAAGAATGGGTCAATTTGCATTCTTCTGCATGTTGACCTCCAGTTGAGCCAGCACCATTTGTTGAAAAGGCTATCTTTTTTCCACTGGATGGTTTTAGCTCCTTTGTCAAAGATCAAGTGACCATAGGAGTGTGGATTCATTTCTGGGTCTTCAACTCTGTTCCATTGATCTAAATGCCTGTCACTGTACCAATACCATGCGGTTTTAAACACTATTGCTCTGTAGTACAGCTTGAGGTCCGGGATACTGATTCCCCCAGAGGTTCTTTTACTCTTGAGAATAGTTTTAGCTATCCTGGGTTTTCTGTTATTCCAGATGAATTTTTGAATTGTGCTTTCTAACTCTATGAAGAATTGAGTTGGGATTTTGATGGGGATTGCATTGAATCTGTATGCTGGGCAGTGGTGGCGCAAGCCTTTAATCCCAGCACTTGAGAGGCAGAGGCAGGCAGATTTCTGAGTTTGAGTCCAGCCTGGTCTACAGAGTGAGTTCCAGGACAGTCAGGGCTATACAGAGAAACCCTGTCTCAAAAAAAAATCACTCATAATGGTGATTTGTGATTGCTGTGCAGTAGATGACAAACATAAAAGGAGCTCAACAGTAACTTTGGAGGTTCCATTTATCATAATGTGTGAGAAATTCTTCTTTTCCTCTTTTTATTATTTTGTACATTTTTTGTTGTTTTTGTTGGTTTTTTGAGACAGGGTTTCTCTGTATAGCCTTGGCAGCCCTGGAACTCACTCTGTAGACGAGGCTGGCCTCAAACTCAGAAATTCACCTGCCTCTGCCTCCCAAGTGCTGGGATTAAAGGCATGAGCCACCACCGCACGGCTATTTTGTACTTTTTAAAAATCATTTTATTCATTTACATTTCAAATGGTATCCTTCTTCCCAGTTACCCTTCCACAAACTCCCCCATTCCATCTCCCCTCTTCTCCTCCTCTTTGCCTCTATGAAGGTGCTCCTCCTCCCATTCACCCACTCCCATCTCACCCCTCTAGCATCCTCCTATGCTGGGGCATCAAGCCTCCCTCTCCTCACATTGACGTCAGAAGACCATCCTCTGCTACATATGTATCTGAAGCCATGGATCCCTCAATGTATACTCTTTGGTTGGTGGTTTAGTCCCTGCGAGTTCTGGGTGGTCCAGTTAGTTGATACTCTTCTTATAGGGTTGTAATCCCCTTCAGCTCCTTCAGTCCTTCCCCTAGCTCTCACATTGGGGTCCCCTGGACTCAGTCTGATGGTTGGCTGTGAGTATCTGCATCTGTATTGGTCAGGTGCTGGTAGACCTACCCAGGGAACAGCCTTATCATGGCTCCTGTGTGCAAGTGCTTCTTGGCATGAGCCATAGTGTGGGGGTTTGGTGTCTGCCGATGGGATGCAGTCTCTGGATGACCTTTCCTTCAGATTCTGTTCCATTTTTTGTTCCTGTCTTTCCTTTGGCTAGGAACATTTCTGGGTTAAAAATTTTGAGATGGGTGGGTGGTTCCATCCCTTAACTAAGGGCCATGACTATCTATTGGAGATGGTCTCTATAGGTTCTATCTCCCCTTCACTGCACATTTTGTTTAAAGTTATTCCAATTGGACCCTGGGAGACTCTTGCTTCCCTGGAGTCTGGATTTTTTCGTGGCTACCTCCAGTTCCCCATACCTCCCCGGTTTCAGGGGACTCCCAGTAGGAAAGCAACCTATAGTGTTTGGGTGGGTATTGGGCCACTGATCTTGCCTGGGTGGGGAACTGGGTCATAAGGCTTGATTTTGACTTCTTATGTATGTTTATAGACATATTTTAAGAAGTTTCTACAGTTGTAGGTTTTGTTACACAAAACAACATAGTCATCAATTGCAGTGATTAGTCTATGGTGTTGTTGAAAGGTCCTTATTTTACCCATTAGGATGGCTCTGGTATATCTTTGGTATCTGATAAGACCCTTCTTTAGAAGATTTATTTACTTGTTTTCAAGTGTGTGCATTTATTAAGACTTATGGCATCTACCAAAGTGTGCCATATCCAAGTGGCGCAGGAAGGTAGCTAACTACCCAGCAGAGCAGAGAAGACAGTCAGCACAGGTGAGACCTGCCCTGCAGCTCAGAGGATCCCATCTGGAACCCTCTGGCAAAAGCCTTCCGGTTTCTGTCTCTGGCTTGGGACCATCCTCTGCCACAGCGTGTCATACCCAAGAGGAGCTGGGAGATAGCTAAACACCCAGGAGTGGGGAGAGGCCTGACAACACAGATAGAACAACCCCCGCAGCACAGAGGATCACGTCAGGAGCCCTCTGCTAGAAGTACTCTGGTTTCTGTCTCTGGCTTGGGACCATCCTCTGCTACAGAGTGCCATATCCAAGTGGTGCAGGAAAATATCTAACCACCCAGCAGCACAGAGAGGACAGTCAGCACAGGTAAGACCTGCCCTGCTGCTCAGAGGAAGCGGCCAGAAACCCTGAGGACACAAGAACCAAAGAGCAGCCTGGCACAGGAGTATTCTATTTTCCACTCACACCCAGAACTGATCGGGGCCACAGAGCTACATACCCAAAAACAATCACAAAAGAGCGGGTCTCACAGGAGTAACTACATACCTGTGTACACAGAGAGAACTGATCTCCCAGGAGCACAGATACAGACGCTTGCATGACAGACAAACCACCATCAGACACAGCAACACCAGCTAACACCAGTGATAACCAGATGGCAAAAAACAAATGCAAGAACACTACCAACAGAAATCAAGGCAGTATGGCACCATCTGAACCAAGTTGTACCACAACAGAAGGTTCTGGATACCCCCCAAGACATCAGAAAAGCAAGATCTGGATTTAAAATCAGATCTCATGATGCTGAGAGATGATTTCAAGAAGGACATAAATAACTTCCTTAAAGAAATACAGGAGAAAATGAGTCAACAGGTAGAAGCCCTTAAAGAAGAAACACAAAAATCCCTCAAAAAATTACAGGAAAACGCAAACAAACAAGTGAAGGAACTGAAATAAAAACATCCAGGATCTAAATATGGAAGTAGAAACAACAAAGAAATCACAAAGGGAGACAACTTTGGAGATAGAAAACCTTGGAAAGAAATCAGGAGTCATAGATGCAAACATAAACAACAGAATACAAGAGATAGAAGAAAGAATCTCAGGTTCAGAAGATACTATACAAAGCATTGACTCAACAGTCAAAGAAAATGCAAAATGTAAAAAGCTTGTAATCCAAAACATCCAGGAAATTCAAGATACAAAGAGAAGACCAAACCTAAGGATTATAGGTATAGAAGAGAGCAAAGATCTACAACTTAAAGGGCCAGTCAATATCTTCAACAAAATTGTAGAAGAAAACTTCCCTAACCAAAAGAGAGAGATGCACATAAACATAAAAGAAGCCTACAGAACTCCAAACAGACAGGACCAGAACCTAAATTCCTCCCATCACATAATAATCAAAACACCAAATGTACTAAACAAAGAAAGAATATTAAAGCAGAAAAGGGAAAAAGGCCAAGTAATATATAAAGGAAGACCTATCAGAATTACACCAGACTTCTCACCAGAAACCATGAAAGCAAGAAGATCTCGGACATATCTCATAAAGACCCTAAGAGAACACAAACGCCAGCACAGACTACTGTACCCAACAAAACTCTCAATCACCATAGATGGAGAAACCAAGATATTCTATGGTAAAACCAAATTTACACAATATCTTTCCACAAATCCAGCCCTACAAAGGATAATAGATGGAAAACACAATATAAGAAGGACAACTACACCCTAGAAAAAGCAAGATAGTAATCTTCTTTCAACAAACCCAAAAGAAGATATCCACCAAACATAAAAATAACATCAAAAATAACAGGAAGCAGCAATCACTATGCCTTAGTAACTCAACATCAATGAATACAATTCCCCAAGAAGAAGACATAAACTAAGATACTGGATACATGAACAGGACTCAGCATTTTGCTGCAAACAGGAAACACACATCAGTGTAAAAGACAAACACTACCTCAAAGTAAAAGGCTGGAAAACAATTTTCCAAGAAAATGGTTCCAGGAAACGAGCTGGAGTAGACATTCTAATATTGGATAAACTTGGCGTTCAACCAAAAGTCATCAAAAAAGACACGGAAGAACACTTCATACTCATCAAAGAAAAAATATACCAAGAAGAACTCTCAATTCTGAACATCTAAGCTCCAAATGCAAGGGCACTCTCATTTGTAAAATAAACTTTACTAAAGCCCAAAGCACACATTGTACCTCACACAATAATAGTGGGAGACCTCAACACCCAAGTCTCAACAATGGACAAATCATGGAAACAGAAACTAAACAGAGACAGAGTGAAACTAACAGAAATTTTGGACCAAATGGATTTAATAGATAACTATAGAACATTTTATCCTAAAACAAAGGAATATACCTTCTTCTCAGCACCTCATGGTACCTTCTCAAAAACTGACCATATAATTGGTCACAAAAAAGACCTCAACAGATATAAGAAGATTGAACTAATCCCATGCCTCCTATCAGATCACTATGGAGTAAGGGTGATCTTCAATAGCAACAAAAACAAAAGAAAGCCCACATACACCAGGAAGTTGAACAATGCTCTACTCAATGATACCTTGTTCAAGGAAGAAATAAGGATAGAAATCAAAGACTTTGTAGAATTTAATGAAGAAGTCAAACTATCTATCACTATTTTCAGATGATATGATAGTATAATTAAGCGACCAAAAAAACTCCACCAGAGAACTCCTACAGCTGATAAACAACTTCAGCAATGTTGGTTGATATAAAATTAACTCAAAGAAATCAGTAGTCTTCCTATACTCAAATGATAAACAGGCTGAGAAAGAATTTAGGGAAATGACACTCTTCACAATAGTAACAAACAAAATAAAGAATCTTGGTGTGACTCTAACCATATAAGTAAAGAATCTATATGACAAGAACTTCAAGTCTCCGAAGAAAGAAATTGAAGATCTCAGAAGACGGAAAGATCTCCCATGCTCATGATTTGGTGGGATTAATATAGTAAAAATTGCCATCTTGTCAAAACCAATCTACAGATTCAATGTAATCCCCATCAAAATTCCAACTCAATTCTTCATAGAGTTAGAAAAAGCAATTCTAAAATCCTTCTGGAACAACAAAAAACCCAGGATAGCTAAAATTATTCTCAACAGTAAAAGAACTTCTGGTGGACTCAGTATCCTGGACCTCCAGCAGTACTGCAGAGGAATAATGTTAGAAACCGCATGGTATTGATACAGTGACAGGCATATAGATCAATGGAACAGAATTGAAGACCCAGAAATGAACCCACACCTATGGTCACTTGATCTTTGACAAAAGAACTAAAACCATCCAGTGGGAAAAAGACAGCCTTTTCAACAAATGATGCTGGGTCAACTGGTGGTTAGCATGCAGAAGAATGCAAATCAATCCATTTTTACCTACTTGTACAAAGATCAAGTCCAAGTGGTGAAGGACCTCAACATAAAACCAGACACACTGAAACTAATAGAAAAGGAACTAAGGAAAAGCCTTGAGCACATGGGCACAGGGGAAAATTTCCTGAACAGAACACCAATAGCTTATGCTCTAAGATCAAGAATTGACAAATGGGACCTCATAAAATTACAAAGTTTCTGTAAGGCAAAGGACACTGTCGATAGGACAAAATGGCAACCAACAAATTGGGAAAAGATCTTTACCAACCCTACATCTGACAGAGGGCTAATATCCAATATATACAAAGAACTCAAGAAGTTAGACTCCAGAGAACCAAATAACCCTATTAAAAAATGGGGTACAGTGCTACACAAAGAATTTTCTCCAGAGGAATATCGAATGGCTGAGAAGCACCTAAAGAAATGTTCAACATCTTTAGTCATCTGCGAAATGCAAATCAAAACAACTCTGAGATTTCACCTCACACCAGTCAGAATGGCTAAGATCCAAAGCACAGGAGATAACAGGTGCTGGCAAGGATGTGAAGAAAGAGGAACACTCTTACATTGCTGGTAGGATTGCAAGCTGGTACAACCACTCTGGAAATCAGTTTGGTGATTCCTCAGAAAACTGGGCATAATACTGCTGGAGGACCCTGTTATACCAGTCCTGGGCATATACCCAGAGGATTGTCCAGCATGTACTAAGGACACATGCTCTACTATTTTCATTGCAGCCCTGTTGATAATAGCCAGAAACTGGAAAGAGCCCAGATGTCCCTCAACAGAAGAAGTGATACAGAAAATGTGGTATATTTATACAATGGAATACTACTCAGCTATTAAAAAAAATGAATTCATGAAATTCTTGGGCAAATGGGTGGAACTGGAAAATATCATCCTGAGTGAGGTAACCCAATCACAAAGAACACACATGGTATGCACTCACTGATAAGTGGATATTAGCCCAGAAGTTTGGAATACCCAAGACACAATTCATATATCAAGTGATGCTCAAGAAGAAGAAAGAACAATGTTTGGATACGCTGGTCCTTCTTAGAAGGGGGAACAAAATACCCACAGAAGGAAATACAGAGACAAAGTGTGGAGCAGAGTCTAAGGGAAAGACCATCCAGAGACTACCCCACCTAGTGATCCATCCCATATACAGTTACAAAACCTAGACACTATTATTGATGCCCACAAGTACTTGCTGACTAAAGCCAGATATAGCTGTCACCTGGGAGCCTCTGCTAGTGCATGACAAATACATAGGTGGACACTCTCAGCCAGCAATTGAACTGAGCACAAGGTCCCCAATTGGGGTAGCTAGAGAAAGGACCCAAGGAGCTGAAGGGGTTTGTTGTGCTGTAGAAGGAACAACAATATGAGCCACCCAGTACTCCCAGAACTCCCAGGGACAAAACATCAAACAGAGAGTGCACATGGAGTTACCCATGTCTCCAGACACATAGGCAGCAGAAGGAGGAGAGGCCCTTTGTCCTGGAAATGCTCAGTGCTGCAGTGTGCGGGAATGTTGGGACAGGGAAGCGGGAGAGGGTTAATTGAGAACAGGGGAAGGGGAGATGGGTATAAGAATTTCAGGGGGGGGGACCAGGAAAGGGGACAACATTTGAAATGTAAATGAAGAATATATCTAATAATAAAAAAAAGAGAGTTAAAAAAACTGATGAAGCATTAACTCTGTTAAATACTCATTATCTGGCATAATTGATATGCTAAGAATGTGATTGTAAATATTATACACATTTCCTTTGAGACTCAATGCATGTGTAACATTCTGTCAATTTTTGTTTTCTCTACAATATTCCCAAACAGGAAAAGCTGGGACTTCAGAGATGAAGAAAATTATTCCCGTGCCACTTATTTCTGTCTCCTGGGATTCCCCCCATGGTGGACTCATCATGAATCCCTTCTCTTACTGTCTTCCATTATTTGTTGAGATGAATAGGAAAATATACCCATTCTTTTTTTTTTATTTACATTCCAAATCATTTCCCCTTTCCTGTTTCCTCCCTCCCCGAAAGTCCCATAAGCCCCCTTCCCTCCCTCCTTTCCCCATTCAACCCCCTCTCGCTTCTCTGTCCTGGCATTCCCCTACATCCAGTATTTCCAGGACCAGGGGTCTCTCCTTCCATCTTCTTGGAAATCTATTGATATGCGGATTGTGTCTAGGGTATTGCGAGATTCTGGGTCAATATCCCCGTATCAGTGACTACATACCATGTGTGTTCTTTTGTGATTGGGTTACCTCACTAAGGATGATATTTTCAAGTTCTGACCATTTGCCTAGGAATTTCGTGAATTCATTGTTTTTAATTGCAGAGTAGTATTCCATTGTGTAAATATACCACATCTTCTGAATCCATTCCTCCACTGAGGGACATCTGGGTTCTTACCAGCTTCTGGCTATTATAAATAAGGCTGCTATGAACAGAGTGGAGCATGTGTCCTTATTGCATGCAGGTAAAGCCTCTGGGTATATGCCCAGGAGTAGTATAGCCGGATCCTCCGGGAGTGTCATGCCCAGTTTTCTGAGGAACTGCCAGACAGCTTTCCAGAGTGGTTGTACCAGCTTGCAATCCCACCAGCAGTGGAGGAGTGTTCCTCTTTCTCCACATCCTCGCCAACAACTGCTGTCCCCTGTGATTTTGATCTTAGCCATTCTGACTGGTGTGAGATGGAATCTCAGGGTTGTTTTGATTTGCATTTCCCTAATGACTAAGGATGATGAATATCTCTTTAGGTGCTTCTCAGCCATTAGATATTCTTCAGGTGAGAACTCTGTGTTTTGCTCTGTACCCCATTTTTTAATAGGGTTACTTGCCTCTCTGGAGTTTAACTTCTTGAGTTCTTTGTATATATTGGAAATTAGCCCTCTGTCGGATGTAGCGTTGGTAAAGATCATTTCCCAGTTAGTTGGTTGCCGCTTTGTCTTTTTGACAGTGTCTTTTGCCTTGCAAAACTTTGTAATTTTATGAGGTCCCATTTGTCAATTCTTGATCTTAGAGCATAAGCTATTGGAGTTCTATTCAGGAAATTCTCCCCTGTGCCCATATGTTCAAGGTTCTTCCCTAGTTTCCTTTCTATTAGTTTCAGTGTGTCTGGTTTTATGTGGAGGTCCTTGATCCACTTGGAATTGAGCTTAGTACAAGGAGATAAGAATGGGTCAATTTGCATTCTTCTGCATGTTGACCTCCAGTTGAACCAGCACAATTTGTTGAAAAGGCTATCTTTTTTCCACTGAATGGTTTTAGCTCCTTTGTCAAAGATCAAGTGACCATAGGAGTGTGGATTCATTTCTGGGTCTTCAACTCTGTTCCATTGATCTACATGCCTGTCACTGTACCAATACCATGCAGTTTTTAACACTATTGCTCTGTAGTACAGCTTGAGGTCCAGGATACTGATTCCCCCAGAGGTTCTTTTACTCTTGAGAATAGTTTTAGGTATCCTGGGTTTTCTGTTATTCCTGATGAATTTTTGAACTGCTCTTTCTAACTCTATGAAGAATTAAGGTGGGATTTTGATGGGGATTGCATTGAATCTGTATATTGCTTTTGGCAAGAAGGTCATTTTTACTATATTAATCCTGCCAATCCATGAGCATGGCAGATTTTTCCATCTTCTGAGGTCTTCTTCAATTTCTTTTTTCAGAGACTTGAAGTTCTTGTCACACAGATCTTTCACTTGCTTGGTTAGAGTCACACCAAGATACTTTATATGGTTTGTGGCTATCGTGAAGGGTATCATTTCTCTTACTTCTTTCTCAGCCTGCTTATCCTTTGCGTATAGGAAGGCTACTGACTTGCTTGAGCTGATTTTATATCCGGCCACTTTGCTGAAGTTGTTTATCAGCTTTAGGAGTTATCTGGTGGAGTTCTTTGAGTCGCTTAGGTATACAATTTACAGCAAACCGGTAGCCAACATCAATCTGAATGGAGAGAAACTTGAAGCAATCCCACTGAGATCAGGGACTAGACAAGGCTGCCCTCTCTCTCCATCTTTTCAATATAGTACTTGAAGTTCTAGCTAGAGCAATTAGACAACAAAAGGAGGTCAAAGGGATATAAATTGGAAAGGAAGAAGTTAAACTATCACTATTTGCAGACGGTATGATAATATAGCCATTCTTGTGGTTCTCTGAGTAGGTGAAGTTCCTAGTTCCTGTGCATCTCTCCTTGAGAAACTTCTTTTCACATAGTTTAATCATTACTTAATGGGTGTTTTCATTGTTTTAACTTCTTTGATCACTATTATTGATCCCTATACTAATACCATTGTTCAATGATCCTGAAGTTTCTCCACTCTGGCCTCCTACATTACCTGGACTATGAATATGTATACCAGCTACTTGACCTCTGTGTTAAACCCAAGCAAATGATCGTTGAATAAACAAAGACTTTCCTTTTGATTTTAATGGTGGTCCTTTGTCTTAACTTCACCATCCTC
Organism: Tokudaia tokunoshimensis; assembly: GCA_036184795.1. Taxonomy (NCBI): domain Eukaryota; kingdom Metazoa; phylum Chordata; class Mammalia; order Rodentia; family Muridae; genus Tokudaia; species Tokudaia tokunoshimensis. Next base: position 63,393,427 of record BTHU01000002.1, on the reverse strand, counting down.
TTACCCCTGAGACTGCAAAAGCAAAATGAACTTTGAGATATTGTAAATGAGTGATGTCAAGTTTGACTGTCAATGAGTTCTGCTGTTAAGTAGTTCTCATGTTCAGGGAGGACAACCATTTAAAATAAAACTTCTCAGGCTATGGTCAATGAACTCTTTCGTGTAGAATGACCCCGTCATGGGGGGGGGGTAGGTAAGATCATCAGCAAACACAAATAGTTGCATCACAATTCATAACAGTAGCAGAATTACACTTATGAAGTAGCAGCAAAAATAATTTTATGGTTGGGAATCACCACAACATGAATAATTTTATTAAAAGTATGAAGCATTAGGGAGGTTGAGAACCACTGCTCTAAATCAGCCTGGAAAGCACTAGGAAATATAAAACTAAACATCTTTTTCTACTGTCAGATGGTACATAATCATCATACTCAAGATTTTGTTGCATACTTTTTGTGCACCCAAAATGTAACAGGCACTGGAAACCTAAGTAACTTGCATCAGTTAGTTTTTAATGCAATATTATTGCAGTTTTGAAACTCTAAAGAAAGAAAATGCTTAAAGTTAGAAGGGGTATACTAATGTTCACAGAGGAAATTAGATAATATCATGGCCATCTTTGAATATACATTTTGGGGAGTAGGAAAGAAGAGATTCCTGAGATTGCAATAAGGCATTTTGATACACATGAAAACTAAGATTCTGATCTACGCATTTCTTTGACATTTTAACTTGCCTTATCAGATTCTGTTTCATTACACTGTGCCAGGCTATTTAGTCTAATAGTTCTCTGATGTCCTCTTTTCCTTGAATATTCAACATTGAATTTTGGCATTATTGTAGCACATCAAGTCTTTTCCTGAAATGATGCCATAAAACAAATTTGAAGTGATATGAGGGTGATTAGATAGAGAAGGAGTAGATGAAGAGGATAATCTTGTTTTGCAGTTGGGGAAGAAAGCATTTATTTAATTTATCTCCTCTTGTTAGTGAAAGAAGCTAAGGTCTCTGAGATTTATTTTCTTTTGAAATTTTAACATGTATTTACTTTGTGTATATTTATTCACATGCAGGTGTTCATATGACATACTGCACATATACATGCCAGAGAAATGTTAGCAAGAGTCAGTCTTCTTCTTTTATCATGTAAATCCTAGGTATGAAACTCAAGTTATCATTATACTTGGCAGTATGCACTTTCACCTGGCAAGCCAATTCTCCTATCTTACTCTGTTGCTTATATGCTTCAAGAATATGATTTTCATTACATCTGCTGGTTCCAAGAGATCTATATTATTGCTTTGACTTCTAATGTTCCTGTATCTCTGCCTCATCTCCAGTGGTTCTCAGTACATTGTTGCAGATTTCTACTCTGGACGTAGGAAAGAGAAGATCATCCCTAAGCTCTGTCATATTAACAGACCAAGAAGGGATAAATAATCTTTGTAAGTCAAAATGGGTGGTATGCAAAGCTCTAAAAAGTTAAGGAAGAAGTGGTGTTTTATTGTTATAAGTTGGTTGGGTTTTTTTTATTATGATTTACTTTGGTGTTTTTACTTTAGAATGATGAGAAAGCACACACAGTCAGTTCTTTACCTGAATTCAGAGAGGGGGTAATGGGAGGAGGGCCTTATGAAATTGGAACTAGGAGGAGAGAAGGAAAGAAGCCTTGATTGGTAAATTAATGGAAAAAAAAACATTAAAAAGGGAAACTATAAATATGTTGCTTATTTCTTTTTCTTTTTGTTTTCAGTACTTTTATTTATTCATTCTACATCCAGATCACAGCTCCCCTCATTCCTCTTTTCTCAGTCCCATCCTCCCACTCCCCTTTGCTTATTCTCTCCTTCCCTTCTCCAGAAAATGAGTTCCCCCCAACCTCCCATAGCAACCAGGCCTGGCACAAGAAGTTACATCAGGACTAAGTAAATCCTCTCCCATTGAAGCCAGACAAGGAAGCCCAGCTGGGGGAAGAGGGCCAAAAGGCAGACATCTGAGTATGAGTCAGACAGCTCCAGCTCCAATTGTTAGAAGAACCATATGAAGACCAAACTTCACATCTACTACTTATGTGTAGGGAGCCTAAGTCCAGTCTACACATGTTCTTTGGTTGGTGATTCAGTTGCTGTGAGCCTCATGGGTCCAGGTTAATTGACTTAGTAGATCTTCTTGTGGTGTTCTTAACCCCTCCAGCACCCTCAATCCTTTCCCTGACTCTTCCATAGACTCCCTGAGCTCTGCCTAATGTTTGCCTCAGACATTTCAGTATTGTGTCATGCACAGTCTATATCTGGGTGTGATCATTAGCTATTTTCCTCACACAAGTCTTTGCATATTACCCCTTCATGGTTTGAGAGCAAGCCAACAGAGGAAAAAATCCAGCTCAATTCCAGTTTGGTCTCTTTATCTTTTGGGTGGACAACCAAAAACAATGGCAACTTCTTCGAATGCTTTGGGCACTTCTGGGATATCTGGCCAATATTTTAGAGAAACTCATACTATGCCACACATTTGGAATTTAATTTGAAATCCTATGACTTCTATTAAAGTTCATGTTAAGACAGTGTTTCTAATCTTTAGGAGATAGAAAGCATTTTTAAAAATCATCATGTTAGAAAAGAAAGATGTCATCATGAAATACAATTATTTTCAAGCTAATAAAATGTATAATAATAAAATTCTCATCTTCCCAAGACATATCCATATTTTAAGTCCTCAAAATCATCTAGCTTTGACATTAGGACTAATACCAAAAACAATTTGCTGAGACATTTAGAAAAGATATTAATTACAGACTATATTTGATGTACTATATTTGTCATGTATGTTTTAAAATCACATACCCAGACTAAATTTTTGCATATATCTCAATGTATCACTTAAGATATGAGATAAATTATCATATGATAATCAGTGTCTACTCAGAGTCATCAATTGCTCTAAAAATAGTTCAACAAAAGATAATATTTCTATAATGATTCTTTCATCTGTGAGGATTTTCTATGCTAATGTTATAGTCTTCCCACCAGCAATGGAGGAGTGTTTCTCTTTCTCCACATCCTCTCCAGCATTTGCTGTCCCCTGAGTTTTTTATCTTGGCCATTCTGACTGGTATGAGGTGGAATCTCAGGGTTGTTTTGATTTGCATATCCCTGATGATTAAGGATGTTCAACATTTCTTTAAGTGTTTCTCAGCCATCCGGTATTTCTCAGTAGAGAATTCTTCGTTTAGCTCTGTACCCCATTTTTAATAGGGCTATTTGGTTCTCTGGAGTCTAACTTCTTGAGATCTTTGTATATATTGGATATTAGCCCTCTATTGGATGTAGGATTGGTAAAGATCTTTTACCAATTTGTTGGTTGCCATTTTGTCCTATTGACAGTATCCTTTGACTTACAGAAGCTTTGCAATTTTATGAGGTCCTATCTGGTAGGATTGCAAGCTGGTAAAACCACTCTGGAAATCAGTTCAGCAGTTCCTCAGAAAATTGGACATAGCACTACCTGAGGACATAGCTATACCACTGCTGGGCATATAGTCAGAAGATGCTCTAACACGTAACAAGGACACATGCTCATAACAGCCTTATTTGTAATAGCCAGAAGCTGGAAAGAACCCAGTAGTCCCTCAACAGAAGAATGGATACAGAAAATGTGGTACATTTACACAATGGAGTAGTACCCAGCTGTTAAAAACAATGAATTCAAGAAATTCTTAGGCAAATGGATGGAGCTAGAAAATATCATCCTGAGTCAGGTAACCCAATCACGAAAGAACACACAAGGTATGTACTCGTTGATAAGTGGATATCAGCCCAAAACTCAGAATAACCAAGATACAACTCACAGACCACAGGAAGCTCAAGAAGAAGAAAGACCAAAGTTTGGATAGTTTGATCCTTATTGGAAAGTGGATCAAAACACCCATGGCTCACAGCCAACCAATAGAATGAGCATAGGATCCCCAATGGAGCAGCTAGAGACCAAGTAGCTGAAGAGGTTTGCAGCCCCACAGGAGGAACAATAATATGTACCAACCAGTTTCCCCAGAACTCCCAGGAACTAAATCACCAACCAAAGAGTACACATGGAGGGACCCATGGCTCCAGCTACATATGTAGCAGAAGATGACCATTTCAGACATCAATGAGAGGAGAGGTCATTTATCCTGTGAAGCCTCTATTCCCCAGAATAGTGGAATGCAAGACAGGAAATTGGGAGGGGGTGAGCGGGGGGGAATGGGATAGGGAGTGTTTGGGGGGGTAATGCAGAAAGTGGATACCATGTGAAATGTAAATAAAGCAAATATCTAATTATAAAAAGAGTCTTCCCATTTTTATTTATTTTCTTTCTACCAATTTCTTCCATCCTCAAGCACATAGAAGAGAAATTCTATATTTTTTCATTAATATTCTAATTTTTCAGAATAATAAAGGGTTAAGAATAAAAGCACGGCAAATTTATCCTGAATGCATTGGATACCAATGTTAACCATGATAAATGTCAGCATTACATACACCTGACTAGAATCACTTTCAATTTTCAATTCTGTTAATAACTGTTGGTAAAGATCAATTACTATGTGTCAGGGAACTTCTTTGAATAAAGATTGATTCCAAGGACTCAGCCTCAACTTTTTCTGTTTTTTTATCTTATCAGCTTAGGGCAGATAACATTATATATAACCAACAATTGCTATTTATTTAGGATCTTCTATATAAAAGAAGACTTTGTGCTAGTTAATAAGAATGATTGTATGAAACACAGGAAAAAAGGAATTCCCATTTCTGGATTTATAATAATAATGGAGTTGTTAATGTGTGAGAATGCTTTTGTTTGTTTGTTTGCTTGTTTGTTTTGAGATTGGTGCAGTAAATAGCCCCAGCTGGCTGTGAACCTGCTATGTATATATATCTGGTCATGAACCCTTTATCTTCTGACTCCATTACCCAGGTGACTGGCTTGATAATACCTTTATTAGTTTCTTACACAAGATTATAGAATCCATAGAACTTAAGTGATATCCTCTGTTTCTAGGTCATTATATGTTGAAGGCTGAGAATCAAATGACAATTTTACCAATCTGACAAACAGCATGCCTTTTATCTCCTACCATGAATGGTAATGAAATGACCCCAATAATAAAGTTTCACTAAAATTACTCACACTACTGGAAAATTAAGCCTAACATTGCTGAGGCATTATATTCACCCCTTCTTTTGGTCTTTCCTGAAGGTAATTTCTCAGTGGGAATACCACATGACTTTGCTTCATTTCAGCACAGGGGGAGTCAAGTATTTGCTTGGGTAAGATTGATGTGGGTAGGCACATGAATCATTTCTTTGCAGAAGGCTGGAGAAACAGTATTTAATCTACCATTCCCTTTGTTGATAGAAGAAAGTATTAAAATAAAGCTTCAATTGGTCTGGATCCCTGCAGGGTAATTTTGAGCACAGCATGTTTCCTGGACAATGACATATATGTGGCATTCGTGAGAAATAAACTCAGTTGTAACACTTGAGTTGCTTATTCGTTCAGCATGAGTGCACAACTGCAATTGCTGTGGTCATCTTACCCAGACTGGCTTAGCCTGCTTTGACTATTTCTGTGTTAAACTATATGCTCTTTGTGTTCAAAGATAAAGGCAGGCAGAGGTTCAGAGAACAGATGACTGAGAAACCAAAATATGGTTGTGGTTATTATGACCCCTAAAGACAGAATTACAAAAGCAGCAATTAAATAAGAGAAAAAGAAAAGGAAATAATAAACACTGAACTGCAGAGAGAAAGCTGAAGAGACATCCAAATTAGACCAAAACAAACAGTAAGGAAGCAGAAGAAAATGAAAGAATGAAAGAATAGAGAACCCTGAGGCACAGGAGGTATAGAAGAGGGATAAATGGAAGTCACCCAGAAATCCAGGGGTGTTGGCTTTATTAGTGGCTGGGTGGGGCCAGAGCACAAGCCCTAAGGCTGAGAACCCTCCTAGAGTCTCATCTGCAGCTCTCTGTCAGTAGCAAAGCTATTCTGTGCTTGGAGCAAGGGAGAGCAATGAAACACTGAGATCCTTTGGGGTGGCCATCTGCTGCATGTTTACAGTGACTGCTGGCAGAAAATGTATCAAGCTCTAGACCCAAGCTCTGGGAGACAAGGAAGAAGAGTGGGGTGCTGCAAAGCTCAAAAGATGTAGCAAAATGTGTACAAACGGCTGGGCAGTTCTTGGTGAATCAGTACCCCACTTCACCTCTTTCCTGATCCTGTTTTCTCTGGCATGGGAGGGAACTGACATTATGGACCCCAGACTGCCTGTGTTTAAATCTTGGCACTACTAATTGCCACTTGGCCAGTATCACTGTTCTTGGAGCTGAGATTTTCTCAGTTGTAAAATAAAAGCAATGGAGATATTATGCATGTCAAACTGGGTAATGACTGCCACAGAGAAAGACTTCACTAATAGGAGTTGATATTGCTGGCATAGAAAATTATCATTCTTATTCGTTCTAATCTCACAATGCTTTAATATAAAAGTGATGTGGAAGTCTGTGTGTGAGGTGGCATTTATGTTCCTGGTGCTGCAGGACCTTATTTCTTTCAGGTTGCACATTTTAATCTAGGTCACTGAATGATTCCATAAACAATATACTTGATAATGGAGCAAATGGTGTACCAGGGAGATACACTTTAGCTATTCCTCTGTGGCCTTGTGGATATTCCCAGAGCTCTGGGTTTCAGGGTTGAATCTGATCCCCAAGCAGTAAAATATGAAACCTTCTAATCTTCAACAGCAGTCTAACTCCAGTTTCCAGCTTTGACTGAATCTAAATACAATCCTAACTCATTATTTAGTCCTCAGACCTGGTCAGGGCATTGTAGTAAATACAGAAAGAGCTTTTATTGAAGTGATTGCCTCAGGTTATTAGTGGAGCCTCCTATGGTACTCAAGTTTTGGCTCAGAGATATGGCTTTCAAGTGAGCAATAGGTCCTGGCACTGGAGAGCCCGGGGAGTGTCAAGAGATTTCATAAATTAAAATGTACCCAAACCTTATAATGAGTCTCTGGTGAGGAAAGAGCATTTCTTTCTCTATGCTCCAAGGCAGCTTGCTCTATGGCTGATGTGCAGCTTGAAAGGCTGGAGTCTATGGGAAATCAGAGGACGTTCCTCCTGCTGTACTTTGCTCCCTAGAGCGAGTATTCCTGATGCTGTTTCTCTTCCCTGTCTCTCTGTCTCATTCTGTCTGTCTCTGTCTTGGTTTATCTGTTTCTGTTCTCCTGTCCTCGGTGCCCCAAACAACCTTAGTCTTGCTGACTTTTAGAACTAATCTGGGCCTGCTGGTAGGCTTTACAGACTCCAGTCTGGTTTTTATTGTGGAAATAGGAATAAGAGAAAACAAAGAGCTTTCTGGGTTGAGGGGAGCTGATGTTATGCTTAACAAAATAATGTACCTATTCTTTCAGACAGCACGCAGTGGCAAAGTGCATTAATCCTAAAACTCTAAAAACACAATGTGCATGATTTTTTTTAAATTTTATTTTCTAAGTTTTTTTTTATTTACATTCAAAATCATTTCCCCTTTCCCATTTCCTCCCTCCTCGAAAGTCCCATAAGCCCCATTCCCTCCCTCTTTTCCCCATTCAACCCCCTCTCATTTCTCTGTCATGGCATTCCCCTACATCTAGTCTTTCCAGGACCAGGGGTCTCTCCTTCCATCTTCTTAGAAATCTATTGATATGCGATATGTGTCTAGGGTATTCCGAGATTCTGGGTTAATATCCCCTCATCAGTGACTGCATACCATGTGTGTTCTTTTGTGATTGGGTTACCTCACTAAGGATGATATTTTCAAGATCTGACCATTTGCCTAGGAATTTCGTGAATTCATTGTTTTTAATTGCAGAGTAGTATTCCATTGTGTAAATATACCACATCTTCTGAATCCATTCCTCCGTTGAGGGACATCTGGGTTCTTTCCAGCTTCTCGCTGTTATAAAAAAGGCTGCTATGAACATAGTGGAGCATGTGTCCTTATTGCATGCAGGTAAAGCCTCTGGGTATATGCCCAGGAGTGGTATAGCCAGATCCTCCGGGAGTATCATGCCAGTTTTCTGAGGAACCACCAGACAGCTTTCCAGAGTGGTTGTACCAGCTTGCAATTCCACCAGCAGTGGAGGAGTGTTCCTCTTTCTCCACATCCTCGCCAACAACTGCTGTCTCCTGTGTTTTTGATCTTAGCCATCCTGACTGGTGTGAGATGGAATCTCAGGGTTGTTTTGATTTGCATTTCCCTAATGACTAAGGATGATGAACATCTCTCATTCATCCCCTCCAACTACCCACATCTACCCCCTTACAATTTCTTATAGTTTAAGAAATATATTACAGCCTATTGAATCCAATTAATGCTGCCTGTATGTGCAAGTGAATGGAGCCATGAACTAGAAAATGGGCGACCTACCAGTGGCCACAGTCCCAAAGAAAACTGTTTTTTTCCTCTGCCAGCAGCCATCGTGTGCCAATAGTTCCTCAGCTATGGCTGGCACCTCATGAACTCCCTTCTCTAATGGAATTTTGATATAATCTTATGTAGGTCTTGCATAGGTAATCATGGGGGCCAGGCCATGTCCAGACATTTTACAATATTATTTCTCATCTTCTAGCTCTTACATTATTTCTGACCCTTCTTTTATAATATTCCCTGAGCATCGGTGGTATTGGGGTTGGTATAGATGTCCCACTTAATGCTGAGCTTTCAGTCACTTATTCTCAATACTTTGACCACTTATAAATCTCAGCATTAACTGCTAACCACTGTAAAGACCAGATTTTGTGACCAATGTTGACAATATGTGTGTGTGTATATATATATATGCATATATATGCATAAAATCATATGAAGAAGGCAGTTTGACAACATGACCATTTAGCAAAATTACAATAGTGTGTTCCTCCCTTAGGTTTGTGAACCACTCCAATCATATGCTTTTAACTAAGTTTATAATTCCAGGCATGTATTCTGTCCTGTGGAGTAGTCCCCATATCCAAACAGAAATTAGCTGGTTACCCTTGAAACAGTCATGCCATTATTGTACCAGTGAATACTCTGGCTTGGAAGAATCAAGGACTGGGTGAAAATTATTAGACCTCTGTATGTAGAAAATAATTATTAGACCTATGTATAAAGAATTCTCTTTCTAAGAATTTTTTAGGTGCTTGGGCCTTTGAAATTAGTTTAGTTGGTTCTCTTAGAATGTAGTGTATGGGTCCCTGATGACCACATCTCTTTCTATCCTATAGAAGATTGATTTAGGAGTTGGCAATATGTACTTTCACATTATAATTCAGCTAGTAAATTGTCATATGATTATAACAAGTCACTAAGTTTGCCTTGAGTTTCAGACTCACCATGTGAAAGATAAAGTGTTAAAAGATAAGTTTTTCCATTGCTGGTGTTCTGTGATCTTCATTGATATTAGCCATTCCAATCTCTGGTCCCCTGGCCAAATAGGATGCTCTCCTTGGCCAAGTCTAGGGAGAGGAGTTTTGTTGTTGCTGTTGTTGTTCTTTTGGTTTTCATCATGGCTACCTTCAAGATAAGGTCTTTCTGTTGCTTTCTAGATCTCCCTTCCTTCCTTCTGTCTGTCCATGTCTTCTTCCCTCTATTGCCTTATCCTAGTAATTCATATAGCACTGAGAACATGTGATAAAAATCTACTCGGGATCTATAGCTCATACTTATAAAAATATAAATTCTAGATAGTTCAAACAAATTTATATGTGAAAAGTAGTAAATGAGATTTTTTAAAAGTTTCTTCGAAGTATGAACGTGGGATTTTTCTAAAGAAAACATAGCTCCCAGAAGCCTTGAAGACTTTTAAATATAACCTCATAATGCTGAAATATTTACATGTATGCATAATTACAGGAAAATAAAAATATCATAAATGTTTCTTTGAAGTTCCTTTGCAAAACTACCTGTTCATTAAGGGAAACTATAATGATTTTAAACATCGGAAATAAAACTTACTCAAAATTTATATTAAAGAAAATTTAACAAGCATATTTTGCTTTGTTTTGGCCTTTTGAGATAAGGTCTTACTTACTCTGTAGCCCAGATGTATTGGACCATACAATATACTTTGGGCCAGACTTGAACCTGTGCTGGTATTTCTGCTTTATACTTTCAAGTGCTAGGATTATATCTGTGAAGGAATAGTTTTGAATAATGGATATTTTCACAATGTGCTAAAGATGAATCACTGAACAGAATAAAGATAATATCTTCTTCAATGAAGCATATTTAATGAAGACTGATATTCCCTACCAAATATTATAAAAGTATTATTATTTGATAGGCTGAGACAGAGGGATAACACACTATATAGATTGGATCTATAGTGGTCAACATAGTGAGACCCTTTCCAAAACGGGGTAAAAGAAGTAACAAAATAAGGAAAGGTATACAAATGCACACCTATATATATGTGTGTGTGTTCACATACATAGTGATAAATAGTGACCCATATTGAGAAAGAAACTACATGGATATCTAACATTTGTAAGTAAGGAAGATTTGTGGACAGGATGCAATGAGGTTGTCTGAAGGTTTTAATCCCATGGAAAGTTCAGAGCTAGAATGAATTTCACAGTTGTCCTGAACTGTCATTTGGGTTGAAAGATAGGATCTGGACATATCTACACCTGCTTCAATGGCACTTTGGGTACAGGCTATCTTAGATCAAATGTTTCCTATTGAGGAAACATTTCAGTTTTACAAGGTAATTATGAAGAAATTTTCAGTTGTGGGCTGAAAGAAAGGATATTTTACTACTGTGTATTAGTTAAAGTTTTACTGCTGTGAATAGACATCATGAGCATGGCAAGTCTTATAAAGGATGACATTTAATTGGAGTTGGCTTACAGTTTCAGAGGTTCAGACCATTGTCATCAAGGCAGGAGCATGGCAACGTCCAGGCAGGCATGGTGCAAGAGTAGTTGAGAGTTCTAGATCTTCATCTGAAAGCTGCTAGCAGAATACTGGCTTCCAGTCAGCCAAGGTGAGGGTCTTAAGTCCATGCCACAGTGACACACCTACTCCAACAAGGCCACACCTCCTAATAGTGCCACTCCCTGAGTGAAGTATATGCAAAACATCACATCCTGTGTCACACAATACATACAAAAAGAAAAAAGGGAGGAAGGAATAGGGAAGAAAGAAGGGAGGAAGGAATAAGGAAGAAAGAAAGGGAGGAAAGAAGGAAGGAAGGAAGGAAGGAAGGAAGGAAGGAAGGAAGGAAGGAAGGAAAGAAGGAAGGAAGGAAGAAATGCCCCTCTTTTTCTAACTGCTTTACAATTCACATCAATGTTGTCTTTATTTCTTCTTGCCTTTACCTGATGTCTCTTCCCATTCCACAAAAATGAGATGCAGCCTTTGTTATACAGTTGTGTTTATTTTTAAAGACTAAAATCAGAATATTTTAATCCTGTATGGAGTCACATCAATGCACTGTTGCATCTATTCTAAGAACAAACAGGTAGAAAGCACATGTGATCACCTTTAGACATGCTTTGCAGGAGACATTTGCAAAAGTGATGGTTTCTTGATATCTGATATTACTAGGTGAATCTTGTGGGTAGACAAAGGCACAATGTGTGCTAAAGCCCTTGAAAGAGAAGGACTACTGTCTAGGGTTATGGATGAGATTGAGTAGAGTAGGAATGATACTAGATTACATTAGAGAAAAGCATTTCTATAAATCACACAGAGCCTTATAGGAACTGGGCTTTAACTTAAGAGTCAGTGAGAAAGCTTCTGATCAAGCAAGAAAATTTTCTCACCTATATGCAAAAGATGGGGAGACATCTCAATGGGTAAAGTGTTTGTTGTCAAAGCATAAGGTGCTGAGTTAAGATTTCCAGCACTCACATAAGAGATGGATCTGGGCGTGGAGGCACAAACCTGTGATCTGAGTGCATAGGGGCAGAGACAGGTGGATTCCAGGGACTATCTACCAGCCATTCTAGCTAAAATAAAATGGCAAGCTCTAGGTGCAGTGAGATATCCTGTCTTAATGTAATTAGGTGAAGAGAGATTGAGAAAAGGCATTTTGATGTCAGCCTCTGGCTTTCATGGGTGGACACACACAAACTACACACAGAGACATGCATACAAATACACACACATACATGAAACGGACAAAAATAAGAAAAGGAAGGAAGGAAAGAATGAACGAATACCCCTTTTTTCTAACCTATTTATAATTCACATCAATGTTGTCTTCATTCTTGCGTTTATCTCATGTCTTTCCCCATCATTCCATAAAATTATATCCTTTAATATACTGTTGTGTTTATTTTTAAATGTTTTCAATTTAATGCAGGCTAAATTTTTTTACATTAAATAGTAATACTTTCAATTCCAGTGGCAATAATTTATTGTTCATATTTCTGCGCATGCATTGTTTACACCATAGCCAAGTGGTAGAACATGTTTATCATGGAAAAGTTTCCCCTGTGCCCCTTCCTAGTAATTTTTTATCCCTGACTAATCATTTGGTTTTTGATACTTCAACTTTTATTTTATATTTAAGTTTATTAACATCCTTAGTCTTTGGTTTAATATAACCTTTTAGCTATTCACCATGACTCGTGATAATGCTTCTGTCAATACTGCATTTCTTTAATTATCTAATAGCCTATCACTACATGAATTTACCACAGCTTATTTGGCTACATACTTGTTATCATTTGAGTCACTACAGTTTCTTATGAACTGAAATGCCAATCAGCTTTCCTAAATGTGTTTTTCATGGGATATGTCTTTTCATTTACCTTGGGAAAAGATCTAAGAATAAAATAATAGGTGTGTATTAGATGCACATATTTACATATTCTTTATATCCATTACACATTCTACTAAGAAATATACGAGAATTGCAGTTGCCCATCCTATTTACCAATACTTAGTCTGTTTACAGTCAATTCAAGTGTTTAAATCTAAGTCTCATTCATCAGTACACCCTTACACCTGCACAATATTGTGTCAGAATCCTTTTGTCTTTATTACTGTAGCTTTATCATATAAAATTTACATATCATACATCTCCATCGTGTTCTTTTTCATGATTGTTCTAATTACTATAGGTTCTTTATATTTCATACAATTTTTGAGACAGATTGTAAGTATGATAGAAAGCCTTATCAGGTTCTGAGTGAATCTTGCATTGACTTTATATACTAATTTGAGAATAGATATTCTAGCAAAATTGAGTCTTCTAATGTATGAAAATAGAAGTTTGATTATCTACTTAGTTCTCATTTGTCTCAGAAGGATTTAATAATTTTAAACATATGTCTCATATAAAGCTTGTTAAATGTGTCTCTTCATTTTCTACATGTTTTATATTTAATTTTTTCATTTATAATGGATTGATAGGGTATTGAGGTTTTCTGTACATCTATAAATTTTTGCACATGTATCTTTTCTTTCTCTGCCTTTGATGATTATATCTATTAATTTAGTGGATTTATGGATCTCAAATTGAAAGAGTATCCCATTTATAAATATATAATGTTATTTTTATTTCCTAACTGAAGGTTTTTATTTAGCCTTTTTTATGAATTAGCTAAAACTTCTAATACATTGTTAATAGTCATCAGAATAGTTATAATTTACCTCAGTTCCCATATTAGAAAGACAGTATTATGTTTCTCCTCTATAAATTTGATGGTATTTAGTGTTAGATTTTTTTTTCATCGATTTTATTTTTCAGTTTAAGGAAGATTTGTTCTGTTTCTAATTTCCTCAGAGTTCTGAAATCAGTAGGTGCTGATTTACTACCAGTGTCCTTCCTGACTTTATAGAGATAGTTGTTAATTTTCCTCTTTGATTTTATTAACATTCCAAATTAGTGATTTATCTCATATTAAGTCAACTTTGCATTTCCATGATAAAATGACAATTTAATTATGGATTCTCCTTGCTTAGTATGGAATTGAGAACTATTCATGTTCTATGTTCATTACAATATTACTAAGTAGATTTATCTTTCTGTAAAGTCTTTGTTGTAGGGATCAATCTGACCTAATGAAATAAATTGGAAAGTGCTTTTTTCTCAACTTACTAGAAGACTAGAAGTATAAGATTTGCATTTTTCCTTAAATATTTGATAGGATATATCAGACAAGCCATCTGGATCTACAGTTCTCTGTGTAGGAAGGTTTTAGCTATGAATTTCATTTGTTTAACATACATAGGGATATTCAATTACATTTATTTTTGAGTCAGTAAGTAGTTTTTATTGTTTAGAAGATTTTTCATTTTATCAGGTACATCACTGGTTTCTATTCTAAGGTATCTTAATTTGTTCTCTGAAATTCATAATTAAAATAAAAATTAAATTATGCCTCTACTTCATAGTATGTCAGTTATATAAGAAAATAAATTCAAACTTGTGGGAGTGTAGTTTTGTGCCAGATGAAAACAAAAGTTTTGATTCTTCTACAGTTTGACCTAAAAATTCCAACTGAAGAAATTTATTCGAGAAAAAATAATTGTGTATATTTATAAATATCTAAGAGTATTGTAGTGGCTATTTCTCGTTGTCAACTTGACTGTATCTGGAATGAACTACAATCCAGAATTGGAGGGCTCACCTGTGATCCTAATCTGGAGGCTGGGAGATACAAGTTTCTAACCTGGATCTCAGCATGGAGATCTTGATGCATAGTAGCTATGAATCCCAGAAGATTGAGACAGGGAGATCTCTGAGTTCAAGGTCATCTGGGACAAAGCAAGTCCCAGATCCAGGCATGTGTGGCATACAGCTTTAATCTGGACCACACCTTCTACTGAAAACCTACATAAAGACATTGGAAGAGGAAGATTCACTCTCTCTTTTCTTCTCCTGCTTGCCTCGTGGGACTGAGCAACTGCTAGATCCTTGGACTTCCCTTCACAGCTGCTGCTGACCATTGTTGGGAGTTGGACTACAGACTGTGAGCCATCAACAAATTCCCTTACTATTTAGAGACTACCCATAAGTTCCGTGATTCTAGAGAACCCTGACTAATACAAGTACTTATGGTATTTTTTAAAACAATGAGCACAGAAAAACCCAGAACCTGATAAACAAAATGTTTGCCATTAAAAGAATAAAACATCATCAACATAATTGAGTATTATGTAAGAGAAAATGTGTAATAATGCATGGTTTTATGGAGCTGTATATTTTACATATTATTAACTGAGATAGAAAAGGTTGCACGACAGATTTTCATAGCATTCTCTTTAAAGGAATATGAAGATCCATAGTTAGAAATCCCTCTAAAATTGCATGACATGCTGGGCTTTAGCAATTAAAAAAAAACAGGAAGGAAAATTATTCCCAATTTATCCCCTTAGGTGCCAATTGACATTTCAGAATGAATAGGCATACTTAAAATGAGAACCTAAACTCAGACAAATGTTTTATAATGCACACATATTCTGCTCCCTCCAGCACCAAACAGATTTCTGATTTGCATTTTGTCAGTTCTTCCAGGTTGTGAGCATAACTGTCTTCAGAAGCTTCCTCTGCTCTCTCTACTTGGAAGTCATCCAGCTGGGACTCAGCAACACATGGTAGAAAAAAGGAATGACAAGAACCTTGCTGGAACACAGGCAGATGCACATCTATTTAGAAGAGGGAAAATCCGAGTGTGATTAGAGTTGAGGGTGGAACTGCTCCAGAGCATTCTGCAGGGTCATGATAGGTACTAGCTGTGAGACCCACTGTAATACAGATGGAGAATGTGTCAGGCTTCATGAAAATTTTAAGGTCTAGCTAAGGTTTTCACTGTGCTTGAAATTGAGGCATTAGAAAATAATAGAGCACATTTTCCAGGAAAATTATGGTGCCTCTGAGATGATGGAACTTATTCTGGTTCTGAATAACTTAGAATCATGGGAAGAGCTTATGATAATGAACTAAGAAGATGAAGTTTCTTGAGTCTGACAGAGTCCAGACAACAGGTCTTGGAGCATTGTGGGAAGGTATCCTTAGATTAGCAAGTTCCTGATTAACAAGGTTTCAGTTTTCCCAATAAAAGACTTGGGAAAAGTTCTGCAACTTAATTAGCCAAAAATGAAAATAAATGAAACTTTTTTCCCTGATCTCCCCAGATAGCTTGCCAAGAGACCTTTCTGAACTTGGGTTAATTAAGAATATATACCTCAGTGACTTCAGTTCCTTTGGGAAGGAAAAAAATGGTGGAGGGGAGAGAGGAGGACAAATCCTCAAGTCAGTACAACATGTTCATTGCTAGACTTCTTCCTAAGCTCCTGTATAGATCCCGCTTCCCTCTTCACCATGAAGGAAGACTCCAGTAGATTGTACAGCTCAGCACTAGCCAGGAAGCAATTTATTTCTGCTGAATCTGTAGAATGTCAAAAGCACCGTGAAGCGCCTCTAAAGAGGTCAGTTCTTTGTTAAAAAAAACAAAAAAAAACAAAAAAAAAAAAACAAAAAACAAAAAGCAAAAAAAACAACTCTGCCTCTGTGAAGGAGAAACTGGGGGGATTGGGATAGAAAGTCTGGGACTTCAGTGTCTTATGGAGATGAAAAAAATAGAGCTGTAGACCGGGGGAGGGGCGGCAGGTTGGACGGCTCAGCACAGAACCTTGTACAGTATGCTCTTTTAGATCTGGGCTGTCCTAATAAAGATCAGAGGACTGCTCCCTGTTCTGCCTTATCTTCATTTTCTGTTGTTAACCCAAAGGCTATGAAAGAAAAGCAGACATTAACCCCTCCCAACCATTTTAGCCTTGAATTCTGAGACTGTCCGTTAGTAAAACAGCCATAGAGAAATAGAAAGGGCAATTGAAGGAAGAGCAGGTAGGAAGGACAGTGTTGATGTGAAAAAAGAGAGGAAACTAAGGTGAGTAGGACAGAGGAAATACGGCAAACTAGTCTTGACCAGGATATCTAATACTTAACCTATATCATCTGCTCACACAATCATGAGTTGAAAAATTTCCACATTATTCCTGTGGATCAAAATATATTATATATATATATGGTATTATATATGTATACATGTATATATATATATATATATATGTATATATATATATATATATAATGTTTTGTATACATATGTATAACTTGTATATGACAGTCTTAATCACAGCTTTGAAGATATTCTTGTTTTCATGGAATGTATATTTTGATGTCATAAATGAAAAATAGACAAAATTAAATTTCTTAGTAATCATTTCTACATCATACAATTATAGAGAAATAATTATTATGTAATCCATTAATTTTCTGGCATGTGGTTTAACATGTATATTTTCTCTGGATATAAATTCCACAGGTCAGCGATTTTTCCACTTGTCCTCTTCATAGTTATGTAGTTTAATATTAAGAAGGAGAATAAGCAATTAGATATGTAATATCAGGTCATTGCTATGAAGAAAACTAGAGTTCACTAATGAGCATGCTTTCTTGTTTGAGGAACAGTGACTGGAAGTTGGTTTTTGAGGAAATGACAGTTAAAACCAAAGAAGTGAGGAACAGAGAGACCCAGGTATCAGAATGTCTGATATTTTGAACTCTTATCCATATAAACTATTATCTATCATTATTTCTAGGCTTTAGATGATAAACACAGTTAGAAAAGAATGAATATATTTTGGAAAATTACCCCCCCCATCCTAGAGTTTTCGAGTTTTCATGTGGAGATACTGATGTTCTGTGATATTTTAAAATCTGAGGATGGCAAGAACTCTGGCCCTATACCTTTCCTGACCTTTGCTCTGTTGGCCTTTGGATGACTTTGTGTGATACTGCTTATGCAAAGTTCTATGCTTTAACATTTCTCTGGAATGCCTTTATATCTTACGGTGCAGTTAATGTAGGAGGAAGAAGGGCTATTCCATAGCCAGAAGGATCTGTTTGATGCAGACCTAAAACTTGGGAGCAAAAGTCAAACACAAATGATGGACAATCTCTCTAGTGCGACTGAATTCTGCCTTCTGGGTTTCCCTGGATCCCAAGAGCTACACCACATCCTTTTTGCCATATTCCTTTTCTTCTATTCAGTGACACTGCTGGGAAACATGGTCATCATCATGATTGTCTGTGTTGATAAACGTCTACAGTCCCCCCATGTACTTCTTCCTCGGCAACCTCTCTCTCCTGGAGATCCTGGTAACAACTACAATTGTTCCCTTGATGCTTTGGGGGCTTCTGCTCCCTGGAAAGCAGACAATATCTCTGACTGGATGCATTGCCCAACTCTTCCTTTACCTCTCTCTAGGGACCACAGAGTTTGCAGTGCTTGGAGCAATGGCTGTGGACCGCTATGTGGCTGTCTGCAACCCTTTGAGGTATAACATCATCATGAACAGCCGCACTTGCATCTGGGTTGTCATGGTATCCTGGATTTTTGGGTTCCTTTCAGAAATCTGGCCAGTCTATGCCACATTCCAGTTTACTTTCTGCAAATCTAATCTGTTAGATCATTTTTATTGCGACCGGGGCCAATTGCTCAAATTATCTTGTAATGAAACCTTTCTCACAGAGTTCATTCTTTTCTTAATGGCTGTTTTCATTATTGTTGGCTCCTTGATCCCCACAATTATGTCCTACACCTACATCATCTCCACCATCCTCAAGATTCCCTCAGCCTCTGGCCGGAAGAAAGCCTTTTCCACCTGTGCCTCCCACTTCACTTTTGTTGTGATTGGCTACGGCACCTGTTTGTTCCTCTACGTGAAACCTAAGCAAACACAGGCAGCAGAGTACAACAGGGTGGCCTCCCTAATGGTTTCTGTGGTCACTCCTTTTCTGAACCCCTTCATCTTCACTCTTCGGAATGATAAAGTCAAAGAAGCCCTTAGAGATGGAGTGAAGCGTTGTTGTCTGCTCTTCGGGGATTAGCTCTTCTCTCAGTTGCTCTTAGGTAACAGAGCCTAGAAAATCTCAACTTCCCTAGTCCTTTGGAGTTGTAGTAAACTCTGAATCCCGGGCACAAATTAGTCATGTCATGGAAGATATAATTCCAAGTCCCTTCCCAAGGCACTTTAAATGACTCTCTTCTTACGCTAACTAGAATCTTACAGACTTCATCCTTTACACTAGTGAGCACAAAGAAGAATGCTCTTGAAGGCACTGGAGGAATCAGAGCAAGAAAACACAGTTTCCTAAGAATCCTACTAGACAAATTATTCTGAAGATGTATTTCCTTGAGGAGAGAAATCATAGCAAAAATAAGTTGGAGTTCAAGAGTACCATTGACAGAGTATAAAGATAAACATGTTCAATTTGGTCCATCAATTTTGCTAAGACATTCTCCATATTTTAGTGTAATTATGTGACAAGATGTCCATCTACATTTTTAAAACATTTGGGTTCTCTTTCTATTTGTAGATTGTAGTATAATTTTCCTGGCTTAATTGGTACATAACTGACTACAACATTGTTTGAATATTGCCACGAAAACAGTCTAGAATGGAGACAGGGCACATGGCAAATATTTCCTCTGGAAATTCTTATTAGTATCCAGAATAATTGGGGATAGAAATAGAGAAGATTCTTTTCTCAAACTTCAGAGTATTGCATAAGTTGCTCCTCTTAGAGGCAGGAATAAAAAAAAAGAACAAATAAAATTAAATTCTAGAAACACAGTGTTGTGTGTTACAGCTGCTGAAAACTTCCATTCTGCTCAAACTTATTTCAGTCTAAGATTTCTAATTTCAAATTCCTGATGACCTGCAAACGACATCTCTCCATGCAGAATTTTAAAAATGAGAGGCAATGCAAGAGTTAGCGTTTGGGTGAAGTAGTTATGGGATTTGACATAGTGTTAGAGGAAAGAGTTTAGAAGGAAGAAATTTACATGATGTCAGTTAGTAAGTAGTTCCTCCATCTCTGAAGTGTGTGTGTGTGTGTGTGTGTGTGTGTGTGTGTGTGTGTGTGCACTTGGAAATGAACGTAGGCACTCCTAGTGGATGTTAGATAAGCTTTCATTCACTGAGCCTTATCTCCACAATGAAGAATGTCTTTAATACTTCCCGTAAGTTTGGTCTTTCAGCAACCAACCCTCTCATTTGTGTGGGATTGCTGATTTTGAAAATAATTTTGCTGATTATAGAATTTTTTTATTTTTAGTTTTTGTAGTGTAACTGGGTTGCTAGTGGTCATATGAGGGTTCACCAAGCACATTCCCTGGCACAAAGACTTCAACACCTGAGAAAGACAGAAGATCAAATCACAGAGGAAAAAAAAACATATAACTTTTTTCATTTGGGATGGGAGAGGCTTAAGGCTGGAAGTTCATTAAGCAGATATTGGCTTGGATAATTTCAGGGCCTCTGGCTCCTCTTTCTTTCCCTATTGGTCCTGCTTAAATGGTGGTCCCTGTGCCTTTGTCCCAGTTCTCCTTGGAGTGACTTCTAGGAATAAGAAGTCACTATATCTGGGAGCCCACTTCGACTTTCCTCATCTACCTGCTCCCCAGGTAGACATCGTATTTTCTTTACTCTTAGTACATAGCACTCTATCCACTACCTTCTGGGGATAATTGTTCCTAACCAGAAGTCACTTGTTGATGTTACTGAGTGTCCATTACATATGAGCTTGATTGATTAAAAGGTTGTTTTCTTTTGTGGCCTTGTACTTATGACCCTAGAAGTTTATTGACTTCTGTGGATGTGTAGATTGATGTTTTCTTTCTTTGTTTGTGTGTTACTAAATTTAGGAAGCTTTCAATAATTATCTGTGTCTGTTTTCTCCTACTTTTCTAGTACTCTCATTACATGTCTGCTATTGTACTTAGGGATATGTCATAATTTCCTGGGGCTGTTATTTTTTCAAGTTTTAGATTTTGTTCCTTAGATTGCATCATTCCTTTTTATATATATTTATTGTTTTTTTTTCTTCCATCAGTTGAAAAATACTACTGAACTCCTTTAAGAAAGTCTTATTTCATTTACAGTACTTTTGAATGATATGATTTCTATTTGGATCTGCATGTCTCAATGCAGCGAAACCAGGTCATCATATTTGACATCACAAGTACTGTTTGCTTCAGTTCTAAAAGTGCGTATCTCAAGTTGGATTTTAATGTGACATATTTTCTCTCTCACATTCAGGTTTTATAATCTAATTTTTCTCTTTTTCATGGGTCATTCTTTGCTGCTTCTTTACATGTAATATTATCTTTGGTTTAGGGAAAACATTTTGATTTTAAAAATTGTTCATCGCAGACAATTCACTTAGCATTAACAGCTTGATTGCAATTTTGTCAATTTGCTTAATGTTCTGGATGAATTATTTTGTTGAGGTATATTTCCCTGACCATATGTACTCAATAGGATGACCCCTCAGAGGGCATAGACTTCAATATCTTTAAATATTATAGTCATGTTGACGTGGTGGTGTCTTTATCAAAGATTTTTTGTATCATTCTGGTCATATCCAGGTGTTGTATTCTGCTAATTGTCAGTTGGCTGTTTATTTGGAATCCTCATTTAGTTATTTTATACAGCTCAATTTGTAAACTAGAATTCTCTTGCATTAGACAGCAAACAACATCTATTTGCCCTCAGGTTGCCTTTTGGAGATTGTGAAATGTAAGAGGTTTAAGTGCATCCTTTCCATGTTCCCTAAATAAGTCATTTGTAATCGGACTGTTCACAGCCTCACCTTCTTCAGGGAATTTCCCTTGACTTGGTGGGAGACATCCCATGACAGAAACATATATTTTGCTCCTACTCAATGTAGGACAAGTAGTCAATGTAAAGACACAAAATCATTTGATTTGTTTCAACAGAAGACCAAATCTTTGGAGTAATAATTTTCTATTTCAGTGTCTCTACATGGTTAAAATCCCTCAATCTCTCAGTCACTCTTTCCAATACTCTAAGATAATGTGACCTTAAACTAAAATAGTTAGCTTTGTTACCTTTCTTCCCCTGTCCTGTCCTATGTCTTACTTTCCTTTATGAGTGCATTCTCATAGCAAATTTCTTCTGCAGACATATAGGACTCAGTTTTTATTTCTAGAGAACTCGACCCATTTGAGCTCTTATAAGAAATAGACCCCAAACAGAACAGAGAATCTGAAGGTGAATTCATATTTGCTTGTCAGAAGTCAATGAATATGCCTCTTTGGAAATATTGATAAACTTTATAATAATTAGGCCATGAAGCACATAAGGTCATTAAGAGTTTTCCCCTTTGTGGGCTAGTATTTCAGAAATTTAAGGACACAGGAAATGTAAGAACCATATAGTTTGGTAGATACTTCTCAGTGACATTATTGGAGAGAGAAAAAGGATTCAGTATAATATTATCAATGTATCAGAGTTAGAGAGTTTATTAGGCCTATTTATGTTGTTGTAACAAAATACCCAAAGCTCAGTATTTTTATCAAGATGGGAAGTTCAATTTTCCCCCTATTCTGGAGTTCTGAGAGGATGAGAGAAGCATCTTCTTGGCTCCAGTTGTGGGAATGGTGTTGTGGACAGTATCAAAATGAAGAGAGTGCATGCAGGAGAGGTCACATGGCAAGACAGGAAGTATAATGAAAACTGAGACAACCTAGATAATGTGATTCTTTTGTTTTTCTTATTTTTTTTTTACTATTTAGGGAAAGGTTTTCACATACACTGTAGTTCAGGAAGGTTTGAAACTCACAGTGTATCCCAAGATTGTTTAAAATTCATAGCAATATTCCTGCCCCAACCCTCTGAATTACCTGTTTATAAACACTGCATTCAAATGCACAACATTCTCCTTAAGGTAACCAGCATCAGTTATCTGAAGGTGGTGACATTATTAACCTTTTGTCTTTGTATGGAGATATCTGTGAGGATAAAATTGAGAATTTTGAATATCAATATTCGGTGATGTGCTAGTTATTTTTCTATTGCTGTGATGAGACATTATGACCAAGGCAACATATAGAAGAAAGAGTTTGTTTAGGTCTTATGATTTCAAAGTTTGAGTCCACTACCATTATGGTGGGGAATATGTGAGCAGGTAGGCAGGCATAGCACTGAAGCAGTGTCTAAGAGCTTACATCTCAGTCCACCAGCATGAGGCCAAAAGAGGAGAGAAAGCAAGAATGAGATCGAGAGTGAGAGAGAGAAAAACAGAGGAGCCGGGGACTGGAAATGGTGTGGGCTTTTTAAACCTCAAAGACCATTTCCAATGATATACCTCCTCCATCAAGGCCATACATCCTAACTTTCCCAAACTGGGAATCAGGGCTAGAGAGATGGCTCAGCTGTTAAAGGCTAGGCTCACAACCAAACTGGGAATCAAGCACTTAAATATATATGGGCCTATTTGGCTATTATCATTCAAGCCACTGTATTTGGACTAAATCAATGACCAGATCTCCTGTTGTAAAATATAGTCTCTTCTCCCTTTAACTTACTTGAAGAATATATAGACTGCAAGTAATCTCTTCTCAGGCAATTTTAGGTTGTTCAAGTTGACAATTAAAGGTACCTATCAAAAATGGATTAAAGGAAGGGTGCTGGAGAGACGGCTCAGTGGTTAAGAGCTCTTCCAGAGGTCTGAGGTTCAGTTCTCAGCAACCACATGGTGGCTCACAACAATTTGTAATGGGGTTTGATGCTCTCTTTTAGTGTGACTGAAGACAGTTATGGTATATTCATATACATAAAATAAATAAATAATTCTTTGGGGCTGGTGAGATGTCTCAGCAGTTAAGAGCACTGGCTGCTCTTCCAGAGTTCCTGAGTTCAATCACCAGCAACTACATGATTGCTCACAACCATCTATTGTGGGATCTGATGCCCTCTTAAGACAGGCAGATATATATGTAGCAAAGTATTCATATATTAAATAAATATTAAAAAACATGGAATAATTGGATATTTATAGGATAGTAGGACAAAACACCTTCAATAGACTCCTTTCTAGGGAAGATACTGTTATCAGACTGTTAGCAGAGTACACATCCATAGACATCTCACACATTGCCTTAGGAAATAATGTTTGCCTTCCTCATAATATGATTCTACCTTATCTTCTAAAAGCATAACAATAGATATGACTCTCAATATAAATGTGAAAACTCAAACTACCAGTAAAGTGAAAATATTATATACCAAATCTACAGAAAGCCTGGCCTGGCATGTACAAGAGAAAGTATGGCTGGGGGTGGGGGAGATACACTCAGAGATCAAACCATCAGGGGAGTACTTAGAATATAAAGCTGGGCAAGGGAAAGTGTAGATTTAGAGGTTTTCCACCATCATGCAGGATTTAACACTTTAGTCAGTGGTCTAGAAATATGAGTCTAATATATGTCACTTGCTGACTCATAAAAGTTTTCAGAAAGCAATACCTTTCATTAAAGTAATAGAGCTTCCAAATATAGCTGGAAAACTATGGAAGGAGGGACTAAATGTCTTAGAAAGTAACCATGCTGTAATTGATTTGCTACATTAGACAGAAATCTTACCAGCTGATCCTGTTCTTCAGAGGCCTTCAGGACACTCTGGCAAGCAAGGTAATGTACAAAAGTGTTATTTAGAAGGATATTACTTTAGATGGCTTGTTGTGAACCACCATTTCAGAGCTGGCTTTTTAATAGCAGAGTACACAGCTGGCTACAACATCAAAGGACAGATGAATTAACTATTAGACAGGAAATATACTCACCTATCTTACTAGGCAGAATGGTTAAAATATCAGAGAGAAGTAACATAAATAATAATCTTTAGAGATAATAGAAAATGATGTGTGTGTGTAAGACACTCATTTGAGTACCACTTATAATACCTAATCAAAGGGTAAATGAGAAGGTTGAAAGTGGTCACTCTAATGGAAAGTTGTGGTCCTTCCCACAGGCTCCAGATTTGAGCCAGTTCTCAGATCCACTGTTTATACAGTAGAAAACTGGCCACAATAGTCAAACAGAAAGAAATATTCTGTGACACAGTGAGAATAGATCCAGTAAAAGTTTCTTCATCTTTCACAAATGGCTATCGGCCATCTTTACAGGCAACCATAATTATAAATAGGAGTGTTCTAGTTTTATTTCTGCTGCTGGGATAAATGATCCTAACAAAAGCAACCTAGAAGAAACCAAAAGCAAAATAGAGGAATCTATTTTGTCTTACTCCAGATTACAAGCCATCCTTGTTGGGAAGTCAGACAGGGACTTCAAATAGGTGTGAAATAACATCCACAGTCAAGAGCAAGGAGAAACAAATACACATATGCCTACTTGATTGTGCTGGACTTCTCCACTCTTATGCAGCCTAGGCCCTTCTGACTAAGGAATGGTGTCACCCACAGTGATCTGAGTCTCCCTATATCAATTAACTTAATTGATTAACCCTATGCACAAACCAACCCAATGTAGATAATTTCTCATTGAGATTCTATTCCCAAGAGATTCTAGGATTTTTTTTTCAAGTTGACAGTTAAAGCTATTACAAGAGAGATAATCTGATATTTATTGAGCTGTAACACAAAAGCAACATCAATGAATTCCTTAATACAAAAGATAAAGACTGTTAGTGGAGTTCTCATCTAAAGCCATTTCATACTGGATCCTCTTCCTTTTCTTTTCTTTAACACCCCACCCCCACCCCTGCCAGATTATTCCTTCATTCTCTTCCCTCTCAAATAATACCTCTCCAAACACTCTCTCCTCTGTCTCCTCTTAGATTTCTCTGTCTGTCTCTCTCTTTATCTTATATGCATATGCACATGCATAAACACCAGACAGGGGCAAACTAGAGCATTATGCTAGATTCTGAGAGTAGAGATGGAATCCAGACTTATTTGCTCATTAAAGATTAGAGCCCAATATATCCAAGAGATGCTTCACTATACCACTGGGACATTTGCTCAACTATGTTCATAGCAGCTTTATTTGTAATAGTCAGAAACTGCAAACAACTTCTATACCCCTCAAGTTAATGAGTTTTAAAAAATTTGGTATATCTACACAATGGAATGCTATTCCATTATTAAAAGCAAAGACATCATGAAATTTGCAGGCAAATGGATGGAACTTGAGAATATTATCCTGACCAAGGAAACACAGACACAAAATGATACTTATGATATGTATTCACTTATAAGTGAACATTAACCATAATGTGAAAGATAACCATGCTACAATCTACAAACCCAAAGAAACTAAGTTATAAGGAGGGCCAAAGGAGAATGGGTGAATCTCATTCAGAAGAGGAAACAGGATGGTCACTGAAGGTGGATGGAAATAGGAAACTGGGTGGGAGAGGGGGTGAAAAGAGGTGTAGGGTTGGTGATCATGGGGGAGGGGCAGGAGAGCACTGAGAGTAAGAGTGTAAATCTATGGGGAGGCATCACTGTGACTAGCTGGAGTCAGGAGTCTCTGGGTGTCACCTTAGAGTCCTACTAGCCAGGGATGTAAAGATCGAAGTGCCCACTTCCAATAGCCAGGTGGGATTTCCGGTGGAAGGAGGGAGACACCAACCTACCCATAAAACCATCAGCCCCCAAAATATCCTACCTACAGGGTGGACAAGGTAAAGATGAGGCAGGGATTGAGGAAGTGGCCAGCTAATAACTGGCCCAGCTTGAGACTCATCCCAATGAAGAGGGGAAACCCCTGACACTCTTAGTAATACACTGCTGTGCTTGCAACATGGCTATCTCCTGAGAGACTTCATCAGGCAGCAGATGAGGGCAGATTTGGAGAAGCACAGCCAAGCATCAGGAGTAGCTCAGGAAGTTTTGTGGAAGGGTTGGGGATAGAATTGAGCAAGCAGGAGGGGTCAAGGTCATCACATAAAGACCTACAGAGTCAACTAACCTGGCCCAAAGGGGACTCACAGAGACTGAACCACCAATCAAAGAACACTCATGCTTGATCTAGGACCCCCACATATTAGTAGCAGATGTGCAAGGTGTTCTTCATCTGGGTCCACTAACAATTGGAGTCTAACTCTGTTACCTGCCATTGGATCCCTTTCCTCTACCTGGCTGGACTTCAGTGAGAGAGAATGTACTTAGTCCTGCTGGAGTAGATGCCCCAGGGGAGGGGGAGCTTCACCTTCTCCTCAGAGAAGGGGGCAATAATGAGGGGAGGGACTTGTAAGGGTAGGACTGGAAGGAGAAAAGAGAGGGAGGCTGCTGTAGAAGTTGGTCTGGTTCTACCGCCTAGCCCCATGCTCCCAGAAATAAGAATCAGACTAAAACTATATTTACAAATACCTTGTCCATACTGCTAGACTTTTCTCTTATTAGATCAAAGCTTAAATTATCCCATCTATTCTAATCTATATTCTGCGATGTGGCTGACCATCAGTGCATCAGTCTCACCTTCTAATCTGCCCTCTTCTATAGGCCATAGGTTTTCTCTTCTAGTTGACAAGTAATGCATCTATAAAATATGTAGGATGTTCTCCTTACAGACTGCTTGAATGGGATTCAAAGTGAATAAAAACAAAAATAAAATAAAGTTTGGAAAGAAAAGAAAAGAAGCTATCAATCACAATATTGTTTTCCACACTAGAAAGGATGCTTAGACTATACAGGTCTTCATTATATTGCTTTGAAAATTAAGAGCAGAAGATTTAAGTGAAAAAAAAAGAGAGTTGACCCCAGTGATATAGAGGAAGAGGTCATTGAACAGAACATTGTGTTGAGACCCCCATAGATTTATACACAGAGGACTACAGGATCAGTGAGCAGGGGCATTCAATGCAACTGAGAGCCAGGAGATAAAGAACAGCTTCTGGGATCAGTGATGTTTGACTTCATATTTGATAGGAAATCAAGTGACATCAGGCAGAAAATGAAGGCTCCTGTGTGTTTCTGTGCTTACTTTCACCGAGGGCTTGCTTCCTATAAGGTTAATCAAGCATGCATTTCTAGTCATGTTAAGCAAGCATTTTGTAGAAGATTCAGTTGGTATTAAACCAACCATGAGAGCATTTGGAAAGATATGAACAGGAACTTCCCCCCAAGGAGCTTGTATTCTGAAGGGAAGAGGCTTCCACCATGTTTTTTTTATTGTTCTCTCATTTATGGATGAGCTACCTTCCTGTTGACCCAAGAATTCTGTATTTCAGCTAGAAAAACAAATGAAAGAAATCATGGTTAGAGGAGCTGAACATTTAGAAAAACAGCTTTCTCAGTGGCCTCGTATTTTTTCCCTTTTTATTTCCAAATCTCACTTTGTCTTTGGTTAGTGTAGAACATGGAATTTATAGCCAGCCTAGACTTTAGCTCTATTCTGCCAGTCCTGAGTCATATGACTGAACATGGGATATATAATCTCTCTGATTATTTTTTTTCGAAGTTTGAGGAAATGAAAAATAAATTCAGCACTCAAAGAAACAGTTGCATACCATGTTATTGGTAAATGTTTTATGTGGAATAACCATCTTAGATCATTGTTTAAATCTACATAGTTCAACAGGACTTGTCTTCAATGTATGGGACTGCCTTATGGCCCAATGCCCCCAAACACAAACAAAACCCAAGCAAACAAACAAAACCTTCAAAACTAAGAAATGAATAAAAACAAATCAAAAAAAAAGAAAAGAAGAAAAGAAGGAGGGAGAAAGAGGAAGGAGGAAGAGGGGGAAGAGGAGAAGAAGGAGAAAGCAAAGATAGCCAGAGAAAGAAATGGTGCAAGTGTATGATGCTTAGAGAACCATTGGAAATCAGGAAAGATTGATGCATGGTCAAACTCTCATAAAAATCTTACCAGAAGTAGAAGAATTGTTGAATATAAATGAAAGAAAAGTCTGGAGGAAAGATGGTAATTCATTGTTTGATCTATGGATAGGACCACAGACTCAAAAGTAGAGAAACTGTTCCTGGGCTGACTGGGCAGCCATCAGAGAAGCAGCATGCTGGACCAGAGTCTGAGCAGGACATCTGTCTGATCAATTCTGGCAGTCATTGTCACTCTTTCATGTGCTGAGTTCTGCTTATAGGTGGGAAGCTTGAGGCCCATGCTACATTAAAAGAAAAGAGATTCCTACTCTTCACGCTTGTCACCAGAATCATTGTGTGAAGTTCCAATTCTGAACTTAATTCTGAACATTGATGGAATGTATGCAGGCCCTTCAGAGGTCTGATGGCCAGTTTTACTTGTCAGTTTAGATTCTCCTGGCAAGGGTTTCTCAATCCTAGATCAGATTGGCTACAACCATGCCTGTGAGGGATTTAAAAAAAAAATATGTTCATTGAAATGGGAAGACTCGAAGGGGTTTACAGCCCCATGGGAAGAACAACAATGTCGGCTACCCAGATGCCCCAGGTCTCCCAGGGACTAAACCATCAACAAAAGGGTACACATGGTTCCAGTCAAAAATGTGGCAGAGGAATGCCTTGTTGAGCATCAGTGGGAGAAGTGGTCCTTGGTCCAGTGAAGGCTCAATAGGTGCCCCAACAAAGGGAATTCAAGGGGGGAGGAGGTGGGAGTGGGTCAGGTGGATGGGCAAATACTTGGAGGCGGGGGTGGGAGGAGAGGTTGGGGGTTTTCGGGGAGGGGGTAAAACCAGGAAAGGTTTTAACATTTGAAATGTAAATGAAGATTATATTCAATAAAAAAAAAGGAAAAAAAAAGAAATGGGAAGTCTCACATTGAATCTGAGTTGGATTACTTCTTAATCTGAGCCCTGAGCAGGAAAAAATATAGAAAATGAGCTGAGTGAGTAAGCATGCATGCTCTGAGCCTCTCTGTGCTCTTCACTGTAGATGTGATGTCGAGATGCTGCCCTAATTTCCTGCCTTGAGGGACCTTTACCTGGAACTTTGAACTAAGGGAAACTTTTATTCCTCCAAGATGCCTTTTGTCAGGATATTTTTTCACTGTAATATAATGGAAATTAGAACAGGAGGCAAATGGGAATAAAGGATGACTTTAGCATTGGGTCCCATGAGGCATCTACGGTTTTCTAAGAAGAGTGAGCAGGTTTACTCTATGTCACTGGGATGCATTCTGTCACAGCACAATACAGGAAGGAGGTCCTTTCAGGTACTGACTAGACATTTTAACCATATTCTTTCTGGCCCCTTAGCTCCTAAAACGATAAGCTAAATAAAGCCTCACTTACCAATTCACCCACTCTTATGTATTTCTTATAAAACATAAGAACATTGTTAGTAGTGATTAGATAGCCTGTCAAGAGGGCTATGGAAAAACTGTAAGCTAATAGAATAGACAGTGCAGAGTAATACAGTCAGTAATTAAAGCGAACTTTTAGAGGTTATCATATTAGAAGTTCAGGACATAATCACAATTTGGAAAAGGGTGACAGTATCTAGTGACAAAAATTGACTGATTTCTTTATGTGCATATGGATTATATTTTAATTTCTTCCATTTGTTTAAACATCATATGTGCATGCGTGTGTGTGTGCGTGCATGTGTGTGTGTGTGTGTGTATGTGTGTGTGTGTGTATTTGAAGGGGACACTGGAGAGGGGAGAAGGATCTAGAGAAGCAGGATAGTAAGTAGGTGTTAAGTCAACTTAAGGCCATGAAATGTACAGAAGAAGAGAGAGACTTGATGGCCAGAAAATGCATTCAGTCTCCCATTTAGAGCAGTTTGATTTACAGTATTTTAACTTAAAACATTTTAACCTCAGGATGCTGTGATACAATTTGCATTGAGTAGATATCACGTTTCAGATTTTGAATTGTCGAGGTGTGTTCAATGCTCGCTTATGCTGCTGTGCAGTTAACAACTGGAGTCCTAGTATCCTTGCAACCCATTTGGTTTTGGTGCCGTGGTTTGTATTTCTGCATCTCTTCATGTCTACCAAACACTCAGCTGTGTGTGTATGAGATAGTCATCAGATTAGTATGCAGTAGGCTTTGAGTTAGAAGATCTTGCTCAAATATAGAGATATAGAATGTGTTCTGGATACCTTTAAATCGGGCTTGGCTAAGCTAGGAAGTTCGCCGTAATATAATATGTTCACAGTGACCACAGGATGCTACTAATGTTATGTAAACGTGATGGACATGATGCAGAATAGAGAAAAGACATTGGGCTAATCTTGAGATATTCAACTAGCATCTACCATTGAGCATCTCTTATTTCTTTGGATGCTGCTAGACTATAGTGCAGTGACTAGAGATGATATGCAAAGACTTTTGCCTGAAGTAGTTTCTGCATTTAAAATGGCTTTAGAATCTCATCATAAAATCAAGGATTGATAGAATCCAGTAGGATAAAGAATGACTCTCTCTAGAGCAGAACAGAAGGAGATTTGAGAATATGAAAGGTGGCGTCACAGGTGGTATAGGAGTTAGTGAGGACTGGAATGAGGGCTAGTGAGACAGTCAAGACCCATGCAAACAGAATCCAGGGAGAATAAGCCTGATGGCTTATAGTGGGACTTGAGAAGAGGAGTGCCTGAGATTGCACAAATGTGACAAAGCTGTGGAAGAGTAAGCGTAGGGGGGCGTGATCGTGCATTGTTAGCATTATTTCTAGTACTCACAATGACTTTGTTAAGAAAAAATATGGTCTCCAATTTACAGATGAAGAATGGGGGCCTGGAGGTTAAGAAACACCTAAACATGAATTAAATTTAATTCAAGTCTGACCAACACCAAAGCACACCTTGGTGCCTCTTAATCCTTACCACTGCAACATGCTGACATACAAACACATGCACACACCAGGCATAGTCACATGTTGACTACTAAACTACTATATTCTGTTTCGGAAGAAATGAAGTCTGTTCTCTGACAAAACATCCACGCTTTGAGCATGTTATTGCTTTTACAATTTTGCATTATCAAATTTTCAAATGGATAAAGATTGTATCCTGTAACTGTGTGAGAGAGGGGGTCTTGGAATTTCTGAGCATTGGGGACAGGGAAACCTTCTCTGAGGGATCTTGACTGCCATCCCCTTCTGTTCTTTGCAGCCAGCCATGCTCTCTGCCTCATATTAGCTCAGATTGTCCTCCAATTTCCAAGGACTCTCACAATGTACACAAGCACTGTGACTCTTATGTCCATGTTAATATGTGGTGCACAGATGGACACAGCACAGAATCGTGGAGAGACAGGAGGCCTGAGACTAGACTGCTAAACTAGAATATGCCCAGAGCAAACCTGCTGTTTCTTTGGATGATGCCAGTTACAGAGGCCAGAGGTGATATGAAAACACTTTGGCTGGAGGCAATTGCTGACATTAATATATTTTCCTCATGTTTATAAATTAGTTAACTGTAATAAATAATCACTGTTAGTGCCCATCTTCTACAAAGCCAGAATATACAAAGGCACATTGCCATCTCTGAGAGCCCTGACTTCCCAAAGGTGTGTCCCTACCTCCACCTAGTGGTCACTATTAGTAATACACACAGGATATCTGACCCCCAACGCTGAGCTGCCTGGAAGCTATTAGCAAGAATGGGGAAGGGATTAGAGGAAATGTGCCTCTCCAATGTTAGGAGAGCAAAAGAAAAAAAAAAAGAAGCGAGTCCACTGGGGGCAAAAATTTTGAAAATTAAGGGTAAATTTCTAAAGCAATTTAAATTACAAAACCTTACTACAGAGAGCTCCATGAACATAGGAATCATTTTTTCTCCTTTTATATATTATTAATTAATTAATAATTAATTATTAATTGGTGTGGGACTGTTTGGGCATGCAGTGGCACACATATGGAGGTCAGAGGACAATTTTCAGAAGTTGTTTCTCTCCTACCATGTGAATTTCAGGTCAAACTCAGGTCTTTGTTCTTGGTGAGCCCCTTCAGCCACCAAGCCATTTTTGTAGCTACATATGTCACTTCTTGAGAATAATAACAGTTATTTGTATGAGCCAGAAAACATGAATAATTTTAAAATGAATATTGTATTGAGCTACCGTCAGGAGAAAGATAAGTAGCAGAAGGTGTCTCATTGGTTCTTGTGGCAGCATAACCATTTTCTGTACAGCAAAAAGCATTCGGGTGTATCTTCTGATCTTTACCACAATTACCTAAGTTAGCCATCACCAATGGTCCAAAGTCATGTGTTCTGCAAATGTGAATTCAACCAAGCACTAATGCAGAGGCCCCCCCTCTCCACAGTTGTATCTGTTTTGAATACACGATGACTTCCTCTCATCACTGTTCCTTAAGTTCTATAGTATAACAGAAAGTGGGGAGCATTTCCCTCATGATACATGCTAACTAGACATGATTTAAAGTAACATGGAAATAGAAATGTACATAGGAAGACATGCATATGCCATACGCAAATACTACATCATTTTATATGAGAGATTTGAGTATTCATGGTTTTGCATCTGCAGGAGACTTGGAACCAATCTGTCAGAGCTCAGTTATATTCTGTCACATGTTAAGAATAAAGAAAATAGATACGATCAGTGGAGCAGCTGGGACCGGAGTCTTCCCTTCCAGCCGCCATTGGCAGCAAGGAACCAGGCAGCTACATAACCTTCTGTGCTTAGCCCACCAGGAAAGAGTGATCTCCCAGCAGCGATTTCACTTCTGAGTGCAGAGGTGAGGTCTCCACCTTCTCTCTGGAGGGGTACAGCTAGGAGCGCACAAAGCATACGATCAGTGGAGCAGCTGGGACAGGAGTCTTCCCTTCCAGCCACCATTTGCAGCAGGGAACCAGACAACTCCACAGCCTTCTGTGCACAGACCCTGCCAGAAGAGCGTTGGTCTTCCAGGAGTACAGACACAGGTTTACAGGCCCACAGGAGGGGCAAGCTCCAGTTGGACGCAATAAGACCAACTAACACCAGAGATAACCAGATGGCAAAAGGCAAGCGCAAGAACCCTACCAACAGAAACCAAGGCTACTTGGCAATATTAGAGCCCAGTTTTCCCACAGCAGCAAATCCCGGATACCCCAACACACCAGAAAAGCAAGAGTTTGATTTAAAGTCTCTTCTCACGATGCTGTTAGAGGATGTCAAGAAGGACATAAAAAACTCCCTTAAAGAAATACAGGAGAACATGGATCAAATGGTAAAAGCCCTTAAAGAGGAAACACAAAAATCCCTGAAAACACAAACAAGCAAGTGAAGGAACTGAACAAAACCATCCAGGATCTAAAAATGGAAGTAGAAACAATAAAGAAATCACAAAGAGAGACAAGGGGAATGCCAAGACAGAGAAGCGAGAGGGCGTTAAATGGGGAAAAGAGGGAGGGAAGGGGGCTTATGGGACTTTCGGGGAGGGAGGAAACGGGAAAGGGGAAATGATTTTGAATGTAAAATAAAAAAAAACTTAGAAAATAAAAAAAAGAAAATCTTGGAAAGAATTCAGGGGTCATAGATGCAAGCATCAACAACAGAATACAAGAGACAGAAGAAAGAATCTCAGGGGCTGAAGATACCATAGAAAACATTGACTCAACAGTTAAAGTAAAATGCAAAAAGCTCCTGAGCCAAAATATTCAGGAAATCCAGGACACAATGAGAAGACCAAACCTAAGGATTATAGGTATAGATGAGAGTGAAGATTTCCAACTTAAAGAGCCAGTAAATATCTTCAACAAAATTATAGAAGAAAACTTCCCTAACCTAAAGAAAGAGACGTCCACGAACATACAAGAAGCCTACAGAACTACAAACAGACTGGACCAGACCAGAAAGTCCTCCCAGCACATAATAATCAATACACCAAATGCACTAAACAAAGAAAGAATATTAAAAGCAGTAAGAGAAAAAGGTCAAGTAACCTATAAAGGCAGGCCTATCAGAATTGCACCAGATTTCTCACCTGAGACCATGAAAGCCAGAAGATCCTGGGCAGATCTAATACAGACCCTAAGAGAACACAAATGCCAGCCCAAACTACTATACCCAGAAAAACTCTTAATTACCATAGATGGAGAAACCAAGATATTCCATGATAAAACCAAATTTATACAATATCTTTCCACAAATCCAGCCCTATAAAGGATAATAAATGGAAAATGCCAACATGAGGAGGGAAACTACACCCTAGAAAAAGGAAGAAAGTAATCTTTTTCCAACAAACCCAAGAGAAAGTAAACACAGAAACATAAAAAGAACATCAAAAATAACAGGAAGCAACAATCACTATTCCTTAATATCTTATAATGTCAATAGACTCAATTCCTCAACAAAAAGCATAGTCTGAGATGTTTTTCATGTGGCTCTTTGATTTTATCAGAAAATGTTTGTGACTCCTCTTTCAATTCAGTAATGTTTTTTGTGTCTACCATTTTGACTGTATTATTTTCCATGGTAATCTTTAATTTTAACATTTTTTCTGTGTATTTCCTCAATTTTGTCGGAGGTGGTTTCCATGTAGATCTTCGGTTTCATCGGGGGTGAGGGAGTGTTTGTAGTTCCACTTTCAATTTAGGAATGTTTTTGTGCCTACCATTTTGTTGGTATAATTGTCCATGATAATCTTCAATTTTAACATTTTTTGTACTTTTCTTCAATTTTGTCAGAAGTATTTTCCATGTGAATCTTCAGTTTTATCAGACAATGTCGATAATTTTACTTTCAATCAACTTAGGAACATTTTTATACCTTCCATTTTATCTGTATAATTTTCCATGTAATAGTCAGTTTTAACATATTTTCCTATATATTTCTTGACTTTTTTCAGGAATCTTTTCCTTGTAGATCTTCAATGTTATCAGAAAGTGTTTATAATTTTACTTTCAAAAAACTTAGGAATATTTTTATGCCTACCATTTTATTTGTATAATTTTTCCATGAAATACTCAATCTTAATGTGTTTTTTATATATTTCTTCAATTTTATCAGAGATATATTCCATGTAAATCTTCAATTTTATCAGAAGATATTTATAATTTCACTTTCAATCAACTTAGAAATATTTCTATGCCTACCATTTTATCTGTATAATTTTCCATGATAATCTTTAATTTTAATGTTTTTCCATAAATTTTTTTCAATTTTATCAGAAATATTTTCCATGTAAATCTTCAATTTTATCAGAAAACGTTTTTACTTCTACTTTCAACCAATTTAGGAATATTTTTCTGCCTACCATCTTATCTGTATAATTTTTCATGAAATAGTCAGTTTTAACGTGTTTTCCTATATATTTCTTGAGTTTTATCAGAAATATTTTCCTTGTAGATTTTCAGTTTTATCAGAAAATGTTTATAATTCCACTTTCAATCAACTTAGGAATATTTTTCTGCCTACCATCTTATCTGTATAATTTTTCATGAAATAGTCAGTTTTAACGTGTTTTCCTATATATTTCTTGAGTTTTATCAGAAATATTTTCCTTGTAGATTTTCAATTTTATCAGAAAATGTTCATAATTCCACTTTCAATCAACTTAGGAATATTTTATGTCTACCATTTTATCTGTATAATTTTTCCATCAAATAGTCAATTTTAACGTGTTTTTCTATATATTTCTTCAATTTTATCAGAGATATTTTCCATGTATATTTACACAATGGAATACTACTCAGCAGTTAAAAACAATGAACTCATGAAATTCTTAGGCAAATGGGGAAGAGGGCTTATGAGACTTTCGGGGAGGGGGGAACCGAGAAAGGGGAAATCGTTTGGAATATAAATAAAGAATATAGAAAATAAAAATAATAATAAAAATTTTTTGAAAAAGAATAAAGAAAATATTATAGACTCAGATAAAACCCATGTTCAAGCCCATGTATGATGTAGAGGGTCAAGATGGGGTTCAAACTGGATCAGACAATTCCTGATAGCTCTCTGGTCATATGAGATTGCTTTTCTTTGATTCAGGTGTACTTAAGCATTTATTTCAAAGATTATTTCATGGTTTTTTTGTATTATTAATAACTTTAAATGGTTTCCAAACAGTGCAAAAGTAGATGGAAAGCAGTTACTCTCCAGTCTCCTTACCTCAGTGGAGTCCCCTTTCCTGATGCTCTATCAGTCATTCATGAATTGCACACTTTTCTTTTTTTGCTTTTTTTTATTTTTATTTTTTTTGTTTTTTTTTTGGTTTTTTCGAGACAGGGTTTCTCTGTGTAGCCCTGGCTGTCCTGGAACTCACTTTGTAGACCAGGCTGGCCTCGAACTCAGAAATCCTCCTGCCTCTGCCTCCCAAGTGCTGGGATTAAAGGCGTGCGCCACCACCGCCCGGCTATAATATCTCAACATGACTATGATCAAGGAGATGTCACCACAATGTCTCACAGTTGCTATCCCAACACTTGGGAGGCTGAGGCAGGAGGAGGATGAGTTTGAGGCACTCGGGGCTGTATCTGGAGGCGCTGGCTACCAAACAAATACACAAACAAAAATGATTGCATCTCCAGTATTTTAAGAATTATAATTTTATTTATGATAAAGTTACAGTGTGGGTGAATTAAATTAAGCATCAAAATCAAAACTACTATGCTTACCCAGACAAAATTTTAAATTCAGTCAGAATGGTTTTTAAAATAGACTGTGTTAATTCACCATTCAGTCACTAATGTAAGGCTTTAAGATGATGACTGCTTCAATTTTCTCTCCAGCTCATTATATTCTCCAAATATCGTTGCAAAGCTTCAGAAGCATTCAGAGCCTATCTCCCTTCCCTTTATTTTATTAAAGATGTCCTTCTTATTCCCAGATCCTTCCTTGGTTATTAGATTGACCTGTTGCCAATCAAGTAAGTTCAGCTAGGGACACATCATCTAAAGGGCCTCATGCCAATTCTCCAGTCCAGAGATCATTTCCAGTGATACCATAGACAAGCTAGATGGCCATATCTTCAAGAAATGCACTTCAGTTTTAAAAATATGCCTAAACTCTTTTCCACATGTTGTTTGGTGAGTACGAGTCCAGTTTTCACATGGACTGAATGTGAATCAGCTCTGTGGAGCTCAATTTTAAGTGCATTTTGCAAGGGGTCCCATTTTTAGCCAAGTCACAGCTGAGCTTCCCTGTCAGCTAATTAGTACTTGTTCTTAAATTGGGCAGCTCCAATTCAAACTAGATGAGATGCAATTTATCTCTTCTCTACTCTTAAAACCATCTAAGCTGTAAAATTTTTGTTACTCTGTTTTTCCTTTTGTCTACCAGAGGGTTAGCTTAGTTTCAATCTGAACAAGTCAACAGAACTCATTAGTTGCCAAGCAACCACTAAGTTTAGTTATAGTTAACTGAATTTTTTAAAAAATTAAGATAGTTAACTGTAACTTTTGACTATCCAGAGTATTGACTAATCCAGAATAAAAAGTGTGGTCTAAAAGATTAATAACAAGCACATGAAATCTCTCTTGAGATACCAACACAAGGGATTCTCTACTTCCTGATTTAAAAAGACTTATTCCCTAATTCATTGGATATAGGGATCTATGGGACTATACAATTTTGATGGTCACTAAATTGGAGAAACACCAAGCACTGGAAGATATTTGACTCTTAAGATTGCCATGACAGATTCAGCAGTTAAAAGCACTTGTTCCTTTTGCAGAAGATCCAGGTTTCATTTCCAGCACCCACCTCATGGTTTTCAACTATCTGTAACACCAACTCCATGGAATCTGATGCACTTTTCTGGTCTCTATAGGCACCAAGCATACACGTGATGCAGAGACATGCCTACATAATAGAATTACAAAAAGAAAAGTCTTTTTTTTCTTCAACCACTTCCCTCAACATACTTCATCAAATGTCCCTTGTCTTCCCTGGTGTGGTATTTAAGGCACATTCTTTCTGTATTGTACCTAATTCAATGATAATGTTCTCCTTTGACCACTAGTGCCTATTAATATAGAAACTGAAAGTAAACAACAATAGCATGTTCTATTATCCCTCATTATTATATTGTGATCCTCCATCTGTATCCTGAATCTTATGACATCATATCAGAGAAAAGGAGATGATGGGGAAAGAGCTGATGACTTTTAACTTACCTGGAATTCACCGTATTTTCCTTAGTTGATGATGCCTTTGTGGGACAGACATTCAAATGATATTCTCAAAGCACAAGTTCACAGAAGTGCATTTACATTTTGTACTGCTTGTGATTACTTTCACTAGTTGTTCAAATGAAAGCTTTACAACACTGGAGGCTCCTTATCTCAGTAGCGTAGCATGCCCTGTGTGTGTGTGTGTGTGTGTGTGTGTGTGTGTGTGTGTGCATGTGTGCTGGTGTGTACGTGGCAGGGGACAACAAATCATATCTTCCTGGTTCTGGGATTAAAGCATATGGTACCACATTCAACTTTTTACATGAGTTTTAGGAATCATAGTCTGGTCTTCATGCTCCAGGCAAGCATTTTGCTGACTGATCATCCTAGTCCCAGTGAATAGTAGGGTGACCCATTTGCATGAAGATTCTTCAAGATGAGTCACCATAGTATTTGCATAATCCCTATTTCTGTATCAGCACATAGAAAACTCTCCTTCATTCTCTATGGGAGAAGGCAAGAGCCTTCTCCTTTTTCAATCTGAGGATAGGTGTCCATTTTTCCTAGAACTTTCTTCATGTTGCTTTTCTATGGCCACCAGGGTGGTCCTGTAGAGTATGAGAGACTAGAAAGCTGATCTGTATGGGACAGACACACACATGAACCTTGTGGAGATACATTCTCATGTCAAGTCCTCTGAATTTCCTCTCTCCAGTAAACACACTTCTCAGCTCTTTTGCCTGCATGGGTGGAGAATTGAAGGTCAATAGACTGTCATGTTATCTTGCTGTACTGTCTCTGGAACTTTTCCTCCAGCATTTATTAGCACAAACATCTGTTTCCTGAGCTTTGACCTTAGTAGTGTTCTAACAATGAAAAATGTTCGTTTTAAAATGTCCCTGTTGTGACCACAAAACGAGTAATGTTTCAGTAGCAGAAACCAGGCCTGGAGCAAGTTCAGAAGCCTTTGATGCCCTTGGATTGAAAGCTTAATGTGAGGTTTAAAGTTCAGAGAGAGCCAATGGTCCCATTAGGAGAACAAGGAAAAAGGTGTGACTGGACAACAGGACCTGTGGCCTGCAAACAGAGCACTAGGGGATTTATTAGGGATCGCTACCAGAGACATGAAGCCCTCTTTGTCAATAGTAATGTGTATCCTTTAAATTTACTCAAGGCGGTCCACCCTGAGTCAGGATAGTTTCTCCAAGAAGCAGACACTAAGTAAACTCAAAAGTCTGGGAGATTCCCTAGGGAAATGTGGCAGAGAAGTGGAAGGAAGCCTAGAGTAGAGAAGGTGGATCCTGATGCAAATGTGAAACTGTTGTGAAGGAAAAGGTGTGGTGCCAATTAAAAAAAATGAAGGAAAAAAGAAGGTGGACTGGTCCACGGATCAGTATGAGACTCAAGGAAGACCTAACAAAATTCATCAAAGCCACTGTTCTTGAGTCTCAGTGATCCTTTTTGGCTGTCTCTGCCATCCGCCATGATCAGCTGGAAACAGCTTGGGGGAAGCAAGGCTCAGAGGAAAGAGGTGAAGGAGTTCACAGCACTGCTAGTCACTCCGACTCCTTATCGTTAAAGGTAGTATCGGATATGACAGGTGCATTTGCATGGTCACTGCACAGTCTAAACAGTGAGTGAGCAAATACACACCCGCTTTTATCTTTGCAGAGCTGTGGCCTTACCATCCAATCTTATCTTCCCTTCTCCACGAAGTTTCCTGAACTCAAAGTATAGCTACTGTTCATTTGGCACTCTCTGCTCATTTTCTCAATCATCAAGATGATTTCTTGTACTTCCCCCCTATGTGCCACTATCCCCATCTCCCTACCCCCCACTCCTTCACACCCCATCCCCCACCCACCACCTCCATTCACACTGCTTGAGCCCAGAAGGAGGTTACTTCACAGTGGTTCTATTTCCAAAAGTATGTCAGTATGGAATTTAGACATAAATTCAACTGGGGACCATAGTAGTAGATACAGAACCAAATGTTGAGCACAAAATTCAAGAGATGGAAGGAAAAGAAGGCTTCATGGGTTTTACAAATGACGGATGAAAGAGGGCAGAGGTAAAATTCATTGTGAACGTTGAAGATAATTTCTAGAGTATCAAAAGTTTGTTTTCTGTGTGTGTATTTGTTTCCTGCACTATTTTTTATGATTAAATTTGTTCTCTAACATTTTCATATATAGTACGTTCTGATTTACTCCCACATCCCATTATGTTATCTCCTCCCACTAGGACACCCCTCTCTCTAACTTCCTTCAAATCCATTTCACATACTAGTATTCTTTGCTTTATCTGTGTTCCAATGATTTTAACCAGGATCATCTATGTAATAGTAGGTTTGGAACCATTCCTTGAAACCTGCTGGGCTCATATCCGATATACATTGAAAACAATGTCTGTACCCCAGAATACGTCAGTAAGCAACAGTTTGACAGGGAGCTGTTTAAGATAGCCAGTGCTCACAAAAAGGGGCCTATCATGACTGCCTTCTGAAAGACCCAACAAGCAGCTGAAAGAGTCAGATGCAGATATTTGCACCTAGTCAATGGACAGAAGGCTGACCCCTGTGGTTGAATTAGGGTAAGACTGAAAGAAGCTGAGGAGAAGAGCAGCCCTGTAGGAGGACCTGCAGTCTCAATTACTCTGGACCCCGAGATCTCTCAAACACTGAACCACCAAACAGGCAG
The DNA here is from genome assembly GCA_036184795.1 of Tokudaia tokunoshimensis. NCBI lineage: Eukaryota > Metazoa > Chordata > Mammalia > Rodentia > Muridae > Tokudaia > Tokudaia tokunoshimensis. The sequence goes on along the minus strand of BTHU01000002.1, from coordinate 63,351,865 downwards.
CATACACCAGCTGATATGAGGCCTCTAGCACACATGTAATAGAGGACTGCCGGGTCTGTGTTCATTCAGAGATGATGCACCTAACCCTCAAGAGACTGGAGGCCCCAGGGAGTTTAGAGGTCAAGGGGTAGGAAGGAGGTATAGGATGTGGAACAGTTGAAGGGTGGACCGGAGCCGGGGGGGTGGAGGTGGGGGGCGGGTACTGGGAATAAAATATGGAGTGTAAAAAAAATTAATTAATTTAAAAAAAGATACGCAATCCAGGAAGACTCTGGGATTTTTGGCATTATGTAAATTGAAAAGATAAAACAGAAACCTGCCAGCTGTTGGCTGGCTTCAGATCTCTCACCAAGAGGCCAACAAAGGCTTTGAAAATAGCCTTTGCTCTCTCAGCAACAGGCAGTTGGTTAGGCAGGGCCTTCAGCCTCTTGTCTTAGAGTTCATGCAAGGCTTTGATTACCCCACACTACATCATGTTTCTCAGGTTTTCACCCAGAGCTCTGCAATTGTCTGTGCTCCCAGAGTGAGGACAAATCAGTCTATAATAAATCATCTCAGGTTATGTATGTGTCTCCTGAAATGACAGGGCTTCAGCATAAATTTATACACTTTTCCCTTAGGGGAATTACTTAAAATTATGACATGTTAGACATGAAAGAAAATGTAAGTGTAAGACACTGGGAAGCAGAAATTATTCTTGCCTTCAAATAATACGTATATCTGGAAAATTCAAGAGAAGAGGAAGAAAGGAAGGAAGGAAGGAAGGAAGGAAGGAAGGAAGGAAAGAAGGAAGGGAGGGAGGGAGGGATGAAAGGAAGGAAAATCCTGGTAAAATACCCAAACACCAAATTTATATTCAGAATTAAAAGCCTTTAAATAAACAAACAAATACAGTTATAACACATAACTGAAGAAAATGAACTTATTTACAAAAGTAAAATCCAAGAAATAAAAGTAGGAATAGACTTAACAAGGAAAGCTTCAGAGTGCCCTTTAGGAGAAGAGAAGAAGGAACTAGTGGAAAAGTGAGCACTACCACAGAGAATTCTCTAAACCTACCCCCAAAAGGCATATGATCAATTAAAAATATTAATAGGGTTTTTTGACACACAAACTGATTGAATGGTAATTTAGAAAATAAACAAAAAATAGTGCCTCTTCACCGCCCCCCTCTTTTTCCTGAAAAAAAAGCTCAGGGCTGGGATGTGGCCTGGTGGCACATCACTGGCATCTGCTTTCAGGATTACAAAGCAAAAGAGAACAAAACCCCCAAACACAAAGAGACAAATAAAAATTAATCTGACCCACTACAGTGCTACAATGTTAGCAGTATTAATAAAAAGAAGTACAACTATACCAGCAAAGCCGATTATATAGCTATATCCAAAGCACTTATTATCAGGAGGGAAATGAATTATGCAATAAATGGTCAAAGGAGGTAATTATCTAAAAGAAATATCTTAAATCCACTTCTTCATATATTCCACCAGAATGGATTTAAAATGTGCAAAGCTTTTAAATATAAAATATCATAAATTTAACATAAGTTTTAGAAGATCCTACTCCAGCGATGTTGTGGTGGCATGTTGGTGACAGGCTGAGCTCAGCTACATCTGAATTCTAGATTGGTGCAGACCCAGTGAGAGAGGCACAGAAGACAGAACTCAGAGTAAGCACTGAGATTTCTGGCAGCAGTATAAAAGCTGTGAAAGAAAAAAAAATGAATAATTGACTCTGACTCCTGCCTGAAGTCACATTTCCAAGGTGAAGATATGTAGGTTCCTGTTATGGCAAGTCAAGTCACTCTCTCTTCGTAGGAAAAATGGTAGCGGACTTCTTCATAAATCATCAATGCCTGAGTTAAAAATATTGCTTACTCTTTAAAATAGGAAAAACAATTCACACGGGAATGTTTAAGCTATTTCAACTGATAAAATAAAGCACAAAAACAAAACTTGAGAAATTTTACCTTATGCCAACCATCAGACTGAGCACGGGGACCCCAATGGAGGAGCTAGAGAAAAGACTGAAGGAGTTGAGGGGTTGCAACCCCATAAAAAGAACAACAATATCAACCAACCAGACCCCCAGAGCTCCCAGGGACTAAACCACCAACCAAAGAGTACACATGGAAGGACTCATGGCTCCAGTTGCATATGTAGCAGAGGATGGCCTTGTGGACATCAATGGGAGATGAGGTCCTTGGTCCTGTGAAGGCTTGATGCCCTAACATAGGGGAGTGCTAGGGTGGTGACGTGGGAGTGGGTGGGTAGGGGAGCACCTTCGTAGAAGCAGCGGGGGAAGGGGAATGGAAACTGGGAAGGAGGATAACATTTGAAATGTGAATAAAAAATCACCAATAAAAAACAAAAGAAAACAAACAAAAAGAATGTTTCCTATTATTATGGTTCATACCACCTTAAATAAAACAATATACAAACAAGCTGGGAAACATATTACAACCTAAATCATAAACATTTGGTGGTGCTGTTATATAAAGAAGCTTGATAGGTCAATAAGAAAAAGTATAAACAACCAAAAGAAAAAAATGGGAAAAAAGGTAAAAAGATATGAGAACCTTGTCTTCATTACTGATACAGGCAGTAGGCCTCCACTCTCCCAGAGGAGAAGGGGAACAGGATGGTGGAAGGGACAATGGAAGGGAGAGGCCAGGAAAGTGATGTAAGGTAGGTAAATAAATAAATAAGTAAATAATGGGGTTGGGGCTGGAAAGATTGTTCAGGAGTTACGAGCACTGGCTGCTCTTCCAGAGGTCCTGAGTTCAATTCCCAGCAACCACATGGTGGCTCATGACCATCTGTAATGGGATCTGATGCCCTCTTCTGTGTGTCTGATGATGCCAACAATATATGCATAATACACAAAATAGGAAGAATCTTTTTTAAAAAATAAATAAAATAAAACAATGAATAATAAATAAATAAAACAAAAAGATTTTGTAATAAAAACAAAACATTAAAGCCATACTGAGATGCCTCTTTCACTTCTTCCATTGCCAATGCCAAAGACTTACACTAAATGCTGAGTCAAACAGTGCAAACTGCAATAGCATATAGTAATGCGCTACAGTAGTGTGTGCACAGTTACCTCGCTGTGTCTCTCTGAGTTGCAAATAGTCATCTTCTCGCATAATGATCCTTCTAAGACTTGTAACACAGACACTCAGGCACTGGAATGTAATATATGTATTTGATTACTAAATATGAAATTAAGCATAAAAGCGACAGACCAAAAACAGATACTTAACCATAAGGTATAGTCACATTAGCACGCATACATTCATATGGAGGAATGCTATAAAACCACTAAAATGTGACAACTGCGTAGGTGTGGCGGTGTATGCACATGACACTAGCACATGGGGATCTGAAGCTGAAGGGCTGGAGGTTTGAGGGCAGCCTGGGCTATGTAGGATGCATTTACCCTATACTGCCATTTGTTGAAAAAAGAAAAACACTGCATGAAGTTGATTAAGTATACTTAAATATATCTTTAAAAATACATAAAATTGATGAAATAGGTAATATTGGGAAAGAAAGGTCACATAGTACTAGAAAAATTGGAAAAGGGACTATTTATAAGTGTTTTCTTAATTACATGATGTTATGCTTGACTTCATTAATATTCTAGCATTATAATATTTTTCTTATAAATTTGGGCAGTTTAAGCCATTTGTACTGAAGATAGTATGTGGTTTTCAATGTACTGCTGTCATAATTAACAAGTACATATATAGACTATACATATATATATATGTTATATATTAGTCATACACACATATACTACATGCATAAATAAAATAAAAATATATTATCAAGAACATAAAAACAAATCTTAAGAATCACAAAGTAAAGCTGTAAAAATAAAAAATAGAAATTACATGGTCTGTTAACTAAATGAAGTTAGGAGACTTCATTCATATGATATATGCTGAACTTCCTTTAATGATTAAAGTTCAATCTCTTTACTTTGAAAATAATTATAATTCACTTTGACAAAAGAATATGCTCATAAATGTTGATATTAGGACAGGGTCTTCTGTGACTTCTATAATAGTTCACAACTGAGGGGCAGATTGTAAGAAAAGAACTTCTGCAAAGCTTTCCCCAGATCTTTACACATTTTGTTCCTTCTATTAGTCATCTTGTTATAAAGGAGACAGCCTCATGGTACTCTGAGGGACCAACAAACATTCAGAGATGTTCGATCATGTGTTAACCCCTCCCCCCAAAAAAAGGAATGGGGTAGAAGGGAAGAGGAAAGGGAAGAGAAAGGGGAAGAAAAGATTGCATAAAGTCTAAACCTAGGCATTCGAAACAGTGATAGAGTTGAGATTGTTGGTGATTTGCAGTCTAGATTTACTTTTTAAAGTCTACAGCTGTTTATTATTGTCATGTTAACAAAAGTTAGTATGACAAAATTTGGAGACTACGCACACACAAGCATGCTAAAACTGCTTCAATTTTCTAAAGGTGAGATACTTGTAGAAAGGCCCATTCTTGGAATGACTGGTCCCTTATCCTGATGATAGCAATAGAAATAAAAAGAAATAGAAGCAACTTTATCAAAAATAAGCATATTTTACATTGATCCAAAGTTAAAAAAATATATTCAAGGAAGCTATCGAGAGTAAACGAGATGCTGTCTCTAAGTGTACCATGTATGTGAAGTCCCACTTCTGGGTGACAGTTGATTCTTAGTGACATGAGAGATACATGCTATTCTTTTTCTTCTGAAAACCTCACCCAAAATGCCAGAATTTCCCTCTTAAACCAAATGGAATATTAACAGAAATATTTAACAAATGAAAACATCAGTATTAAAACTGATAGCAGCTATATCAAAACAAACAAAACCCACAGCAAGAAAACAATTTCATAATATACACAAGCTCAGAAACAACTTCTAACTTTGCAGTGGAATAGTTCTAGAAATAACAACCTAAATGTAAAGAAGGAATAATACCTGTTATCAAAGACATGAGAGTAATTACAGTAGTCATTAATCCTAGACAGGTTAGAATTAAAGAGACAGCAATGTAATCATTAACCACAGTAATGTAATTAAGAATCCTGCTGGCATACTCTTTGACCCAGCTATCCATTTCTAGGAATCATTCCTCCAGATACAGTCACATAAGAACATAGAGGTACATATACAAAGATATGTCTGTACTTGTTGGAAACACACATATCCTTTGCTTTGGAATAATGAAACTAGAAGCAACTTACGTATACAATGAGAGAAGACTAATGAAACAATTTCCATTATATTCTCACAGTGGAATACTACATAATTATTAAGTAAGATGGGGAAATACTATGAATATACTTAGATGTAAAATTGGCTTCAACAAAGAAAAGATAAAGTTGTAGAACATCATACAAAGAGTCACAAGAACTGTATGTGTGTGTTTGAATATGGCTAGGAAGAATTAGAAATACCACATCTTCTGAATCCATTCCTCCATTGAGGGACATCTGGGTTCTTTCCAGATTCTGGCTATTATAAATAAGGCTGCTATGAACATAGTGGAGCATGTGTCCTTATTGCATGCAGGTAAAGCCTCTGGGTATATGCCCAGGAGTGGTATAGCCAGATCCTCCGGGAGTGTCATGCCCAGTTTTCTGAGGAACCGCCAGACTGCTTTCCAGAGTGGTTGTACCAGCTTGCAATTCCACCAGCAGTGGAGGAGTGTTCCTCTTTCTCCACATCCTCGCCAACAACTGCTGTCTCCTGTGTTTTTGATCTTAGCCATCCTGACTGGTATGAGATGGAATCTCAGGGTTGTTTTGATTTGCATTTCCCTAATGACTAAGGATGATGAACATCTCTTTAGGTGCTTCTCAGCCATTAGATATTCTTCAGGTGAGAACTCTTTGTTTAGCTCTGTACCCCATTTTTTAATAGGGTTACTTGCCTCTCTGGAGTTTAACTTCTTGAGTTCTTTGTATATATTGGATATTAGCCCTCTGTCGGATGTAAGGTTGGTAAAGATCATTTCCCAGTTAGTTGGTTACTACTCTGCAATTAAAAACAATGAATTCACGAAATTCCTAGGCAAATGGTCAGATCTTGAAAATATCATCCTTAGTGAGGTAACCCAATCACAAAAGAACACACATGGTATGCAGTCACTGATAAGGGGATATTAACCCAGAATCTCGGAATACCCTAGACACAATCCGCATATCAATAGATTTCTAAGAAGATGGAAGGAGAGACCCCTGGTCCTGGAAAGACTGGATGTAGAGGAACGCCAGGACAGAGAAAAGAGAGGGGGTTGAATGGAGAAAAGAGGGAGGGAAGGGGGCTTATGGGACTTTCGGGGAGGGAGGAAACGGGAAAGGGGAAATGATTTGGAATGTAAATTAAAAAAAATAATAATAAAAAAATCAATTAAGTAACTAGAAAAAAAAGAAATGGTATATTTTTAGTTGATTATTTCAAAACTCTTACATATTAGTTGAATTTTTATGGCTTTAGGAAATATGCAGTCTTTCTATTAAAACACATTGACCTAAAAAAAAAATAAGAATTAGAAAGCTATGGGACAAGCAGTTGACTGAGGATTTGGATAAACAGACATTGCACCTTTATGTTACTTTATGCTGTTTAAAATAATAACATTTGCTTTTTAAATACATGTATTTATTTTAATATTGGGAAATAATGTTATTTGCTTTAACTCTCACTGGCTCCCCTTCCACTTAGGTCTATGTATGCTCATTCATAGCCTTAACTTCTTTAACAACATTGTTTCTTCTCCAATGGTTCTCTTTCTACTTTTATGATTTGTACTCACACTCGTATCCAGATATATGCATATGCATAAATATTTAAACCTAGGGTCCACATATGATACAATATTGGGCATCTATTATTCTGAATCTGGGTGACCACACTTAATATTGTAATTTCCAGGTCCATATACTTTCCTGAAACTTCACTTTTCCTTGTAGAACGAGAATGAAAGAGGATCAACAAAAACAAATTATATTTGAAAACATGGTGATGAAATGTACTACTTTGGATACTAATTAAAAGATAAATATTATAAAACAGGAGAAGTTTCCACAAAGTTTTTAAATATAATAAAATGCAATTGAGGTACAAAAAAGAATAGTATTAATCATGAGAAGTTCATCAGTAGGGCAAACCAAAAAAAAAAAATTCAAAACTGAGCTATAATTGTTTTAAAATTAAGCATTAAAAATGACAGAACCTGAAAATTTTATATAATAACGTGTCTCAATGTTAAAAGGAATACTTGTATAAGTGGTATCAATTGAATACAGATTTTTATAATGACTAGGGATTGTGCTGGCCTTGTGAAGTGCTTTCTTCTCTTGGAAAATACATCTTTTCCTCTATAAACATTCATCTCAAAATACACAACTATCTTTCAAAGACTATACTCCTACCAGGCCAGACCACAAGCTTAATGGCCACTAACCTGGGCCAATCAGCTAAGTACCCTCCTGTTCTCCATAGAAATGATGACGTGGGACTTCAAAGCAACACCAATCATAGCTCTTTGTCAGCATTTTTAAAAACTGTACTGAGAGGGTCATTGTAGGGTCTCACAGGTGCACCCTGAGAGTTTCCACACACACATAAAGGAAGCAAGATTGTTCAAGACAGCAGAGCCAGTGTTAGAAGTTGTAATGTGAATTGTACTGCTCCAATTCTCTCTGTGTGGTTATATGAAAAAAATAAGTCTCTTTTTTACTCCAGTTGGGCTTGCCAAGTATCTGTCACAACCAGAAACATGCTTACTAATAGAGCAAACAAGAAGCATACTAGCACATCTGCTTTTCTCTATCTTCTTTTCAATGGCAAAGTAATAGTATATGAACCTAACTATAACCTGACAGCTTAATCTGAACTCAAAGATTACAGATTAGGATGTCTACATCTTTTAGAACCTGAATCATAAGATCCTGAAATGGGAAATTGGATGAAATAAATCCTGGTATCAGATGTTCTTCAAGAAAGCCTTATTGGGAATGCTTAATATATACCATTATCCCTAGCACTCAGGAGACTGAGGCAGGGAGTTTCAGTACGGCTGGAGACATGTGATGAGATATTGTTTCCAAACCCTGCACAAAGAAAGCAAACAAATCCTATGACTCCTATTCCTCTGAACACTCCCTTTCTGGTTAGATGAATATTCATTTGAAAAAGGGGGGTCAGTTTTTGCAAGTTCCTAGGCTAACTTCCTCACCTCATATCTTGTTTCTAAATAACAAAGATAATATCTTAGCAGCTTAAATTGGTAAGAAAATGATCTGGAAAACATGATGCTGAGAACTCTGGCAGGAACTGGATGGATATCATGATCAACATAATGATGAATTCAGTACCATTTAAGAGACTAGCAAAGACAGGTGGTGGATACCTACAAAAGAAATTTAATACTAAAAGTGCAAAATTTAATGTGAAGCTCCACATCTTTGATTCTGAATGCCTATTTAAACTATGTAAAAATTCAGAGTTGTATAGATTTAATATCTGGTTAATTTGGGTGTGTGATGTTTTTGTTTATTTGCAAATATATTTTATAATAAAATACCAATATTGAAAATAGGAAAAGAAATAAAGGAGAGACACATTCAGACATAGAACAATTAGGATAAAATATCAGAAAAGAAAAAATGGAAAATTTATGTTTCCTATTTAATTATAAACATAAATGAAAATATATTCATTATTTACATTGTAGAATTGAATTAAATAAAGCTAACTTCAACAGTTTTGGGGAAACATGTAATGCAATCTATGTATGAAAAGGCATACCTGTCAGTAAAATAGTATCTGTCAATGTAAATTAACTAACTAGAGTATAATTTACCTTTAAATACTATTTCTTTAAAAATATTTCACAAAAGTCAGCCACTGGACCTAGTATACTGTCCTTAAAGCCAGATACTCAGGAAGATGAGCTCATATGTTCAAGCCTTGCCTGGGTTACACAGTGAGTTCTAATTCAGGCTAAGTGAGTTAGCAAGACCCTGTCTCAAAAGTAATAATAATAATAATAATAATAATAATAATAATATAATAATAATAATAGTAATAATAATAATTTTAAAAGCTACTTATCAAAAGTAGTCTCATTTTATATTTAGAACCAAAACCAATTAATGAAGGCCTAAGCTTAAATCAACAAATAGAATATAGAATTACAAAGAAAAAACAAATGGTATTCAAAATAATAGATGTCAGTCTCTAAATTATTAAGTATGATAGGTACTACCTAATGATGTGATGTCGTAAGCACAATAAAGACACTTCTCTATACATTCTATCGTTTTAATATCTAGCACTTACAAAAACTTGTTTAAGATGGGCACGAACAGGTACCATAAGAAGTCTGTTTACAGATCTCCAAGTTCACAGAAGTGATTGAAAAGCCTTCGAGCTGGTTTTGGAATCCATCACTGTTGGAAACTAGGCCACGCCCATTTTGCTTCCAGGGTCTCAACCCACAAATAATTCCTGAAAAGACAAGGGATGACTTAGACAAATTTCAGCTACCTGATTCTTGCAATCCCTCCTAGGCCATGCAATACTCTCCATCCTGAAGATCTTAATGCTCTGATGTCGGGACTTTTCCTAGTCTTCTCTCATTCCCTTAATAGAGTCCTACACAGGTATTTCCCATAATAAATGCTTGCATGGTTACTCTGGTTTTAACACCTGCTCCTCAGTGCTCCTAGAATCTGGCAGTATTCTGCCTATGTTCTGAAAAAATGAATGGGCCTGATTTTTTTTAATGGAGTATATCATTGATAAAGTTCAAGACAGTATACCATCATTGTGTAACATGGTTGTTGCTAGATGCTTTCAGTAAGATGATAATCCAAGCAAAAAGTATCAAAACTATTTGAAAGGAGGGCTCAAATTGTAGATAGTACTGGTGCAAATAGAATAGCTATAATTGTTAGAGGTTGGCACCATTAAAGAGAAAAACAGGAACTTTGCATCAAGACAAGAGAAAGATCCCACATGGGAGAAATTCTACTCAGGAGAGCTCGAAACTATTAAGATACAAATTCATTTGGAAAATCTTCCATTTGAAAAGACAGCTCTTGAATGAAAAGTGTTCTCCACTACTTCCTATAGAAAAGAGTTGATTGGGTACCATCTCTTCAGGTTGATCCATAAAGATACACAGAGGCTACAGCATCTCTGGCCAAGGAGCCAAGGAAAAGTCTTGAGCTGATGGCAGAACCTGGCATCATCCATGTTGTTCTGGTCTTGTAAATACATAAAATCTAAGAGGTACAGAATCATGGAGGCATGTATCAAGGTTCCAGAAAGACACAGGTATCAGGAAATGTGAGGCAGGGTCAGATTTGGGACAGGGAGCCCTGACCCTGAGAAGCCATTGTAAGAAGTTTTGAAAGTATAACCTAGTTTGAAATAAAGACTTCAGAACTTTGGAGATGCCAGAAACATTGGATATCAAAACAAAACAAAACAAAACAGAAAACAACTTCAGGCACCAAGTAGAGCTATCTTGAGAGTGGACACAAAAGGTCACATATGCTACAGGTGACACAGCTGGAAGTTCAGCAATACCCAAGCTTCTTTCATTACAAATGATGCTGTTATCATATCCAAATGCCACAGTTTTAGGTGTTTACTCTTGTGAATTGTTGGTATTTTCTCTAATTTAGCCATCTTTTCTAAGTCTTCATTCTTTCCTTTGTAATGGGAACATTTAATCTATGTCATTGTGTAGCAGAAGTTTGTATCTTAACTTTTATTTTTTTTAACTTGGTTCATAGTTAAGAGATTACTTCAGTCTCCAAAGAGACTCTGAGCTTTGGACTTTGTCAAGCAGTGTTAGACTGGATTTTAAAGTTCAACTGGATGAACTATGCATTCTGAGAATGTCTTGGGCCTGTGAAAGGTAGAGAAGAATGTTATACTTTAAATGTGAGACATATCCCATGAAATCATGTGTTTTGGGGTCATTGTACCAAGCTGAGAGAACTATTTGTTGGAGATTATGGAATCTTAGGTGGCATGGTCTAATTGAAGGATATATGTCACAGGGTGGTGGGTCTTGAGGATTATAGCTCAGCTCCACATTCAGCAGAACTCCAACCTTGCTTCTTGAAGGATACCACAATGTAACACAATGTTGCTACATGCCCCAGCTGCCATGGAATTGACTGCTTCCGTGCCTTTGCCACATGATGGATGATGTCCCATCAAACCATGAGGCCAGGATAAATAATTTCTCCCTTAAATTACTTTTTGTCATGTATTTTTGTACAGTAAGGAAAAAAGTTGCTAGTACATCACACACATCAGAATATCAATATTTTTTTCATCCTGAATCTGAGAGAATCAAATAGAAAGCTTAACAATATAGTGACTCCATTCCCTAGTGTCAACTTAGAGTTTTTTCTTTCCTTTTATTTTTTTTATCATATGCTCTTGACCTCAATGGGATATTATGTATACACATATTATACATATATTCATACACCACACACATACACACACAGGCAAACACACCATATAACACATGCACATACAACATGCACACACCCCACAACTGCCACACACACATACATACATCTACCAACACCACACCCAACACATACATCAAACACACACACACACACACACACACACACACACAAACACAATTATAACAATAAAATTTAAAAGAAAAGTTCAAAGATAGATATCACACAATGTGCAAATATTCCTTTGGCATTCAGGTCACTGGTAAAAGATATGGTGTTAATGATTTAAGCTGTGGATGCCACAAAGTTGTCATGCAAGAGATCTCATGTGAGAGGTTTATTAGGTTTATTAGGGGTGTGTGTGCAGACCCTGACTTTGAGTGAGGGTGGGAAGAAAAGAGGGAGGGAAGAGGAGGCCTTGTCTTTTTTTATTAATTAATTAATTTATTATTTTACACTCCATTTTTTGTTTTCTCCCCATCCACCCTCATCCACCCCCATCCACCCACTGACTGTTCCACATCCCGTACCTTCTCTCCACCCTCCTTGTCTCCATGTGGATGAATCAGTGTTTTGAGGAAATCTCAAGCAGTAGAGTTAGTGCAGAAAACATGAATAACAGATTTGAAATGGAGAGAAATATTTGTGATGATTCATCTCTTTATCCAGGTGTGTGCCAAAGGTTCAGGAAGCAGAATCAAGCCCCCTCCTCCCTGGGAAATGGTATAGTGATGGTGGAATCCACCCTGTGAAAAGTTATAGGAAGAAATTAAATCAGAACTGTCTGACATTAGACATTCTGGTAGCATTTAGGAAGACATGGTAAGAAAGCAATAATCCTGCAGACTTATCCATCCACCACAAACACTAGCAATAACAGATTTTACCATAAATTCTTCTTACCACAGAGAGAAGATCCTTGCCATCATTCTTCATGATTTCAATTACCTCTAGAGTAACAGAGATTCTAAAGAGCAAGAAAGTCAAGGATTAAAAATATTAAAATGATAAAAACTAATTAATGGAAATTCCAAAAATATAGGCAATTCAGCTCAAGTAAATCTGACAAAAGTTAAAATTACCCAAGAAAAATATAAACATATCTGTATATAGCTGTCTCCCAAAGAATTTCCTAAATAGGACACAAAGTTATGCTTAAAACATCAGTCACTAACTTCCTAGGAACAGAATTTCTACCCAACACAAACTTAACACATTTAAGAAAGAATAATGAAAATATTAACAAATTGCTTAATTTCCTAAGATATTAAAATACTTTTTATAAGTCAAAATTGGCTTAGGAAAGAAATTAGGAATGCAATGAAAATCTATTTTAAAGTAATAACAAACACAGCTCTGAATATCAAAATGTGATGGGATGTGGCCAAAATAGTGTTTAGAAGAAAATGTACTCATTTAAAGGTCTTTAATAAGAAGGAAAAAAGAACCATTAATGAGAAAAGCTAATACAGTATAAATTCAGGAACAGAACAGCATATTATTCTAAGACAAAACTAAAAATAATATGCAAGCGTGAAATGATAACCTGGAAAATAAATGGCATAATCATATATAAAACTAAGAGCTGAGTATATGTGAGCAAAGAAAATTCATAAATCTGTGACAATCTAACAATCTAATTTATACAGGTACATGTTATATGGTAAACAAATTTGTTTTCTTTAATTAAAACCTATCAATATACATTGTACACACACACACACACACACACACACACACACACTTGCACACACAAGATTAAAATTCTAATATTCTCAGACTTAATCTCCTTTGCTACTTTCTCTGTTCTCTCCCTTTGGGTTGAAGAAGCTTATGCTTGGGTCATATTTCTCATCCTTTGGCTTTAAAGATAATATGCACAAATTCAGGTATCTAAGTTGTTTATCTCCAGCCTTGACATTTCTTGAGATCTATAAGCTAGTAAGCTAGAGATACTTTATTTATCTCACACCCACAATTTATCATATGTGGTATGTATACATTGTCTCATTTATCTGGAAATGACAGCTCATCCTTTTAAATAACTAGTATATAAAATAATGTGTTTCATCCAAGTCATTATTCCTAAACACAAAAACATATGAGCATCACTAAATGAATTCATCATTTTGGGTATGTGTACATGTGCATGTGTACGTGTTTGAGCATGTGTGTGTGAGTGTGTGTGTGTGTGTGTGTGTGTGTGTGTGTGTGTGTGTGTGTGTGTGTGTGTTCTGGAGGAGTTAGAGGGAAAAGAAAGAGCAGTGTAAATTAGGTAAATATAGTATTCATATATAAAATCATCATATCTCTTAATTAAAAGAATAATCAGATTCACTATTATATTTTAACACATGTATATAATGATATTTTGCTCACTACCTCCTCATTTTGTGGTTTTGTTTTGGTTTGTTTTTTAGATTATTACTGGACATTTATATTTCAATGTATAGTAAGGAGTATCAAACTTATAAATCTAAAACCCAAGCTCTTTACTAAAAAACCCACTCACAACTCATTCTTCTTTTCTTGAGAAAATGCTGTCACTATCATCCTAGTCATCAAACACTAGCAGTGCGCTACATGGCCATCCCCCAGTCTCATTTTACATGGGGCCCATCAACTAGCATTAATATAATACTATGGTGATTGTATATATATTTATAGGTATGTCTATATGTCTATCAAATTTATCTTCTACCTATCTCTCCATTGTCTATCTATTTTCCTAGCTTACTACCATTTATCTATCTTTCCTTCCAATTCACCCAAGTTCTGTTTTCTTACTTTAACCCAGATCTTCATTATTTCATATTTGGATCTTATGTTGATTCTAGCAGCCTCCCAAGTAGCCTTCCAGCTTCTATTTGAGGAAATCCTCATAGAAGTCAAGAAGGTCCTTTATACACAATCCAGTGACTGCTCACTACATAGGGAAGTTCATGAAGTCTTCCCACAAATTATTTCACACTAATTCCTACACTTCTGCCAAATCACTTCATTAAAGTGTACATCTTATTACCATCTCCCTCTATCTCTGTCTTCTACATTTCCCTCTCCATTTTTCTTCACAAGAGCTATCACTTCCTGAAATGAATTACTGGTACAGTTGTTTTTCAACCTACCTACCTCTACAATGTAGTCATGCTAGAAAACTACATGTGCTCTTTCTCTGCTCTATTCTGCTAGAACATTTTATGCATTCATAGTTACAGATGCCAAAAGACAGAGTTCATTGTCTGAAACTGAGGAAACACCCCATCCATTTAGGTCAGAGGTAAAAAAAGAAAAAATTCATACATCTACATTGAGATCAAAGATAAATACAATAAGTGAAAAAATTCAGTAAATGCTAAGGATTATTGTTTTATATAGAACTGAGAATATTTAAGAACTTAGACCCTGGTGCTGATGGATGTCTATTAGAATGAAGGCAGGCCTGAGATGGCACCTACTATCTACCAATAAATATGAGAATGAGCACAGTAGACCTAGAATGCAGGCTTTAATTCTCAGTGTGAATTCAACATAAGAATGGAGAACCTTACCTTTAATTTACCTGTACTTGCAGATGGTGAATCAGAGGATTGAAGCCTTCATGTGACTTCTCCACCCTCAGCGCTAGGTGTGAGGAAATGTTGGGATAATGTTTGACGTTCAAGGTGACAATGTGTGGGTCTTCGGGTTTCATTAGGGAAAGAGTAGCATTTCTCAATGTGATTGAAGTTAATTGCCTAACTTAGGTGAATGCCCTACATCTTAAGATACCCACAGATGGACATCCTCTAGGTTACTTTTTGAGGGTTAACGACTGTGGTTCCAGCACTTATCAAAAGTGCTTAGGCCTTCTAAGTTCAAGTGACCCAAAATCTTTTAAATATAGTCAGCACTTTCAGCAACACTCTTACATTTTAGCATAGCCTTGGCATCTAAACTCAGGCTGCTGCACTAAAATCAAACTGCATCCGCCAGTTCTATATTTATGAACCCCCGGCTTTAGAAAATTGAGAGGACAATCTGGAAAGCAAAGAACATCTCATTTAAAAATAGGATTTGCTAGGGGAGATTTCAAGTCTCCAAAAGACAATTATCTGTAAGTAAGTCAGCTACACAAATGTAAGTTGATTTGTAGTAGATTTGTAGACTATCTAAATATTTGCATATTGTCTACCAATAAAAACGGGCAAGCATTATCTTGCTCAGTAAAAATAAAGACATCAGATACTGCACCTCTGAGAACCTAGTATTAGGGACACTGGTGTTGAAATCAAAACACTTTGTCTATTTAGACTATAACTCCTGAGAACCCATTCTATTTTCTGCATAGTACTCCTGCAGCTCTGGAACCAAATGCTTTCTTACTATGCCTTGGGAGTTCTGAGGGAAGAGAGTGTTCTTAACAGATATAAATATTGAGCTTCTTGTAAACTGGACTCTTCTCATGAGTCAATGAAAATATGACAAGGTGTATGCTAGCCATTGATGGGATTAGATATGTGAATTAATTACTTTTCTGTTGTAGGGACAAAACCCCATGACCAAGGCAACTTAAAGAAGAAAGTGTATATTGGACTTAAGGGGATAAGACTTCATCATGGCAGAGACAGCAGGAAAGCAGACATGACCGTAGAAAGAGAATCCTGAAACCTTGCATCCTTTACTACAAGCATAAAACAGAGAAAACAAACAGAAAGTAGGACAAGTTTGTAAGCATTTAAAGCCTACACCCAGTGAAAAATGTCACCAACCAATGCATCACAACCTCCCCCAAACAGTGCCATTAATTGGGAATGTCCAACTATCTTAGCCTATGGAGGACATTTTTCATTCACCCGTCACCATATGAACTCTATCTGAATGAACCACACTATACAAAGAAATGAAATAACTGTGACTGGCTTAGTTTGAATAGGGCCTGACCCAGTAAAAGGTATATAATTAATTGCATATAAGTTGCTCATGTATCAGAATTGAGGCAGTTATTGTTGGATCCTACAGTTCAGATGATTTTTCCTAGTATGCCTTTGAGATTTTAAAGTTTGTTATAAAAAATTTTTATCATAGATAGTACATTATAAAATTACAATTAAGTAGGGTATACATAAATGGAAGAGAATGCTAAAACTAATTAAGAAATGCTAGGTACATTTTTAAGTTATTATATTTGGAAAGATAAATGAAAATACATGATTTTCTAAAAAAAAAAAAGAAAGAAAGAAAGACAGACAGACAGACAAACAGACAGACAGACAGGCAGAAAGAAAGAAGAAATATATATATGTGTATATATATATATATATATCCATACTCGCGCGCACACACGCACACATACACACACACATACACACACACAGTTGGAAGCATTTAGTGTTGTTCCATAAATCTATGGCTGCCCCATATGGTCAGATGAAAACTAGGTCATTCAATATTGTTGTTGTTATTACATTTCTAAAATCTCTTCAGTTTTTTTTTCTAAATTCTCCTTATAATATTTGCCTCTCATGAATATTGTCAAAGAACCTAACTTTAACGTTTTCACATTACTATAATTTTTCTTTTTTTGAAATTATATCTGTAACTGCATTTACTTTCTTTTCATATATTTCCCCCTAATTTTCTATAGATGAAATAAAATGGTCACAAATTTCAGGTCTTAAAAGAGACCACATTTTCTAAGAGTAATATGGCAGAGAAGTGTCAGTACACTGAGTCTGTTGTCTAAATTACCTGGTCTGTATCAATCTTTTAACTCACCAGGGCTGCTTTGTGGAGAACAATTGCTTCTAAGTGTATTCAAGTCTTGGCAGACAAGATTTCTATGATTTGAGACTAAGTTTTCTTTGCCTTGTTTTCTGTCTCTGATCTCTGCTTGTTGTCCACATTGCTATTACTCTACTCCTCCATCTTCAAATAACTTCGAGTTGAATCTTTCCAGACATAAAATTCTTCTTACTCTACCTATAGCACATCTTATAGATCATTTTTAGAATTTAGATTTAGTAAGGTGGATGCCAAAAAGCACATTGCATAGTAGGATGGACCCTTCTATAGAAATAATAAATCAAGACAAATCTCTCACAAACATGTCCACAGGCCCACCTCATCTGGAGAATCCTTTAGTTAAGACTCCCTCACATGACCATAGGTGATGTCTAGAGTGTGAAAAACTTCTGAATTAAATATTCTCAATTTTAATTTTTAAAATTAGGTAAAGCATACATTCATATTAATATTTTAAAAAGCATCTCAATGACAACAAATACTTTTACAATGCCGAACAACTGTCATCACAGTTTTTTTTTATTTATTTTATTTTATTTTTTTAATTTACATTCCAAATCACTTCCCCTTTCCCGTTTCCTCCCTCCCCGAAAGTCCCATAAGCCCCCTTCCCTCCCTCTTTTCCCCATTCAACCCCCTCTTGTTACTCTGTCCTGGCGTTCCCCTACATCCAGTCTTTCCAGGACCAGGGGTCTCTCCTTCCATCTTCTTAGAAATCTATTGATATGCGGATTGTGTCTAGGGTATTCTGAGATTCTGGGTCAATATCCCCTTATCAGTCACTGCATACCATGTGTGTTCTTTTGTGATTGGGTTACCTCACTAAGGATGATATTTTCAAGATCTGACCATTTGCCTAGGAATTTCGTGAATTCATTGTTTTTAATTGCAGAGTAGTATTCCATTGTGTAGATATACCACATCTTCTGAATCCATTCCTCCGTTGAGGGACATCTGGGTTCTTTCCAGCTTCTGGCTATTATAAATAAGGCTGCTATGAACATAGTGGAGCATGTGTCCTTATTGCATGCAGGTAAAGCCTCTGGGTATATTCCCAGGAGTGGTATAGCCGGATCCTCCGGGAGTGTCATGCCCAGTTTTCTGAGGAACCGCCAGACTGCTTTCCAGAGTAGTTGTACCAGCCTGCAATTCCACCAGCAGTGGAGGAGTGTTCCTCTTTCTCCACATCCTCGCCAACAACTGCTGTCTCCTGTGTTTTTGATCTTAGCCATTCTGACTGGTGTGAGATGGAATCTCAGGGTTGTTTTGATTTGCATTTCCCTAATAACTAAAGATGATGAACATCTCTTTAGGTGCTTCTCAGCCATTAGATATTCTTCAGGTGAGAACTCTTTGTTTAGCTCTGTACCCCATTTTTTAATAGGGTTACTTGCCTCTCTGGAGTTTAACTTCTTGAGTTCTTTGTATATATTGGATATTAGCCCTCTGTCGGATGTAAGGTTGGTAAAGATCATTTCCCAGTTAGTTGGTTGCCGCTTTGTCTTTTTGACAGTGTCTTTTGCCTTACAAAAACTTTGTAATTTAATGAGGTCCCATTTGTCTATTGTTGATCTTAGAGCATAAGCTATTGGAGTTCTGTTCAGGAAATTCTCCCCTGTGCCCATATGTTCAAGGTTCTTCCCTAGTTTCCCTTCTATTAGTTTCAGTGTGTCTGGTTTTATGTGGAGATCTTTGATCCACTTAGAATTGAGCTTAGTGCAAGGAGATAAGGATGGGTCAATTTGCATTCTTCTGCATGTTGACCTCCAGCTGAGCCAGCACCATTTGTTGAAAAGGCTATCTTTTTTCCACTGGATGGTTTTAGCTCCTTTGTCAAAGATCAAGCGACCATAGGAGTGTGGATTCATTTCTGGGTCTTCAATTCCATCAAAGTTTTTAATTTTGAAATTTTTTATCCATTAAGTAATAGCTTGGTGTTCTTTCATCATTCAGCCTTCTATCATGACCATTCTTCTGTCTTTATGGGCTGTCTAAACAAAGCAGCTCATATAAGTAAAGTTATACAATCTTTGTCATTTTGTGTTTCTTTTTCGTTTTTATTAGTGGTTTCAATATATACAGTATCATCAAAGTTCAACCATAAAACAAATAAAGAATACCAAGAACTACAGGGGAGAATAGATAAATTATCAAGGAATCAAACTGCCTTTCTGCATCCATTCTACTTACTAGAATTCAAATGTTTATAGTTTGTGTTGCATTATATTATTTTATTTATGAGTATATGTATGGGAGCATGTGTGCCATGGTGTGCATGTGATCAGAGAGTAACTTTTTGGAGTCTTTTCTCTCCTTCCACCATGTGGTCCTAGGGATCAAACCCAGATCACCAGGCTTGTAGACAAGCACGATAACCTGCTGAGTCATCTCCTCAGCTCAGCTTTTTGGGTTAGATTTCCAAAAGCAAACATTCCTTTTGTTATAAAGCGTTGCTTTCTATCTGTGTGTGACCCCATTGTGTTTATGACCATCAAAGAATTTCTCAATGTCTCTTTTTGTCTGCATAACTTCTATTCTTTCATCCCCAGTTGTCTAAGGAAGAAAACAGACCCTTTTCTACCAGACTCCCTCAGAGTGTGGCATACACCCATGCAAACTTTTCTCTCAGGTGCATCTAAACCAATGTTCAATTGCACAGTGAAAATGGAAGGAGAAATATTTAGTATTGACATCATCATATGTGTCTTAGGGCTTCTATGACTGTTCCCCGGAAACCCAGAAGGGAACCATTATGTCTGAGCAATGCCTTCTCTATAACGCAATGAGTTCCTAGCAGATTCTCTGCGTAGACGAGATCTTCTCTTTGTCTTTCCCAGACATCGTAAACTTCCAAACACCACTAAATATGTTTCCATTCTAAGCAAACTTTCTAAATTATATTATGTTTTTTGCAGTAAAACTCAAGCCAATGTATTATCTAATTCATTCCATAGGAAATTTATTTTGTTTTCTCTTTCTTTTTTTTATTAGATATATTCTTTATTTACATTTCAAATGATTTCCCTCTTACTGGATCCCCCCTTCCCCAAAAGTTCTGTATGCCCTCTTCCTTCGCCCTGCTCCCCAACCAACCCAACCCTAGTCTTGCAACTTGAAAATAATTTCTTTCATTAAGTTCCAAGTCATGACAATTCTGAGGCAGGTGCAAAAAGTAATGCAGAGAAATCAATACATCCTTTACTTCGTTTCCCCAAATAGTATCATTTTTCAAGGTGGGAGTACAACTTCACAGCCAGGATATTGACATTGGTTCTATCAAATAAACAAATTTCTCTACCACTACAAGGATCTCCTAACTTGTCCCGTTTTAGATAAACCTACTTGTCTACAACCTGAAATACTTGCTCATCTTCCAGTGCCATTAGTTTGCTATCCAATTCTATAATTTTACATAGGAAGCATATTATGTAAATTGCATGGTATAGCACCCCACTTTTAAGACTGGCTTTTATCTCATTTAGATGATTCCCTGGACATTAACCCAATCTGTATGCATTGAGTTAACTGCTTCCTGTTGTTTAATAATACACCATGATATAGATCCTCATAATGTCACTCATCGAAGAAATATAAGCTGTATCCTGATTGTCCTCTTTCAATAAAACTGATTCAAACATTTATGTGAAGAGTTTACATGAATACAATTGTGGTATTTCTATAAACTGTATCATTTAATTCCTTATAGTAAAGAGGAATGATTGGTTTTTCTTTTTTTCATTCTTTCGAGTCTACATTTCTCATCATTTTAAGACATATGGGTAGGTAGTGATATCTCATTTTTCTTAGTTGTTGGCTTTTTGTAAAAATTGAGACAGGAACTTTGATGTTGCCCAGGTAGATCTTGAACTCTAGATATACCCTCTTCAGTTCCACAAGTGCTGGAGTTATAGACATGCCATGCCACATCAAGTTTTCATTTTGTATTCCCCTAACAGATAACAGCATACCTTTGGAAAAGTAAGTGTAGATTCCTCTACTGTGCATGGAGAACCTATCAGGGACTACATTTGAAGAGAACTAATTCTATTATTTTCACTTTTGTATTTTTTGAGACAAGATTTCTTTGTGCAGCTTTTGTCTTTTATAAGTTGCTTTGATCCAAATTCTATATTTTGTTAATATAACTATGTCAATTTTCTGTTTAATAATATTTGTATTACATCTTTCCCCAGCTTTTCATTTTAGTCTTCCTATACCATTGAATATGAAGTGAATTTCAATACCATATTAGTGACTGAGATTTGCAGTCTACTCTAAGAATCTCTATCTTGGCTTATTACAGTGTTTATTTAAAATGTAATTAGTATATTAAAGTGTAATTTTTATTTTTGCTTGTGCATTTGCCTTCTCATTTTTCATGACTTCTATAAGTTGTTTGAGCATGGGTCAAATCTTACTTTATCTATTTTGTTCATTTAGAATTTAATTTTAATTTATTACTTGAAATGTTTATACTTGCACTTTTAGTTTAGATTTTATTGTTCTTCGATGATTTATCCATTATTATACTACATATAAACAACTAATCAAAACTATTCTATTATCTTCCTTATTTTTTATTTATTTGCTTGCTTGTTATTCTATCTGTGTGTGTGTGTGGGGGTTGTGTGCTATGGTGCATGTGTACAACTCTGAGGACAGTTTGTAGGAGTTGGTGCTCTTCTTCCATCATATAATTCTTAAGGATCAAAGTCAGATCCTCAGGCTTCACAGCAAGCATCTCTCCATGGTCAGCCAGTTTCACAAGCCCTACCATCTTTATTAACAAAATAATAGTCTTTAAATATTCTCTGTATGCATATAGAATTCAATTAGACATTATATTTTTTAATTAGCCATCAAATACCACACCAAAACTCATGTTATTAATTAACCCCAATTGTAATTATTAATATTTCTGTACACTGCATTTGCTCATCTTGACATTCCAAAGCTTCTTATTTCGTGTTGGGAGAATTTTCATTACCAATGTTTTAGGGTTACTTTATTGTCAATACATTCTCTTATTCTTGCTTCATCTGAGATGTCTTGGCTTACCCTTTATTCCCAACATTTTTAACAATACATAGAATTACAGGTTTCAGTCCTTGAAAAATATTCACTCTGCTTTGCATTATTTCTTATGAGAAATCTGTCACAATTTGAATTTTCACTCTGCTTTTTCACCACATGGAGTTTCTTCTGTATTTGAGATATTTTGTTGTTTTAAATGTTCTGGATTTCAGAAGTTAAGCTATGATGTGGATATTTAAATTACTTATTTGCTTATTCATTTCATGTGACTGGGTGTTTTGACTGCATGCATTCTGGGGACCATATGCATGCCTGGTGCCCATGGAGGTGAGAGGAGGGTGACAGATGAGTGTGAGCTGCCATATGGATGATGGAAACTGAACTCAGATTCTCTGAAAGAACAACGAGTGTTCTTAACCACTGAGCAATCCTCCCAGACCTCTGTGATATGTTTTACTGTAGATCTTTTTCTTATCTCTCTGGGATTGTTTAAACTTCTTCAACGTGTAGGTATACATCTCTTGCAAAATTATGGGAGTTTTCAGCTAGCATTCATTTGATACTCTGCTCTTCTCTCATCAGTCTATTTCTTCCCTCTTCAGATTATGTTGTTTCTTTGTACCAGCAGCTGTATGTAGAAGCTAAGATTTCACATTCCATTTGGGGTTCTTCACTACGGATGAATGTTAGGAGGGCACTACTGATACTTCCTCATATGGGAGTATTAGATGTGACTCAGACTCTCTATCTGACCTCTAATGAAGCTATGTCTGGAAAGGGAGTTTGCCCTTTCTACTAGATACTGATAGTAAATGTCCTGACCCTCCACTGTCCTCCTCTTACAGGAGAGGTCTCTTTGCTGTCTAACAATAGCAAACCCTACTTGAATCTTCTGATTTGTTCTATCTGTAGGCATATCAGGCAATACTTTGAATGCCTTACTGTACCCTTTCAGAAGAAGTGGAGGTTCTTCACTTACCTTGCCTGGGAAGGTTGGCTGTGCTTTCCAGTGTGTGTAGCCATTATTGTACGGAGTGTTAATTTGTTTCTTTGTTTTGTCTTCCTAGGTTCTTCCTTTTCTGGTCCTTTTAACAAGAGAGTAGTTTTTTTTTTGAGAGCTTTTCTTGTCTGTATCTATTGTGGTTATGGATGTCTAAATTGTTTAAATACTTGTCTGAGTTATAGAAAAACAGAAGGAAACCCAAAGAAATCACTAGATTGTACTCCTAGAATCCAGTGTCACTGGCTTCTTCTATCTATCCTTTAAAGTCTTCTGATTAGTTTATATAGAGCTTACAGGCATTTTAGTAGCACACATGATTTTATAAAAATGAAATTACTATCCATTTTTACTTTAAATAAAAATTCTCATAAAGTTCAAATGTTGCCTCTTTCATTGCAGTCTATAAATAAATGTGATGTCAATTGAGCAACAACTCAAATTTCCTGCTCTTTCCTTCACCATCCTTTTCTATTTTTCCATAAGTAGATTCTTGTAATCATGAGACATATTTGCAAGTATTGTCACTGCTACTGTAGAATATCATGTCTATTTCAGTTATGCTGTGTCCAGATATAAACATCATTATTAAGAATCTAGGTATTTATGTACAAAAGAAACAAGAGCTTTCTGCTTAGCTTTAAGCAATTCCTAATGATGTAGGGCATGAAGCAGTACTGTACACACCCAAAGACTTACAAGTAATTGAGCCATATAATTTCACAAATGCTCTGTGCTTGTTATTTGCCTGTCTGTATGTTAATTTCTAACCCTTTCTGTTATAGTATTATTACAAGGCAATATGTTTCAATTTTTAGTTGGATTTCTGTTAGTTTAAAATATACCTGAAACCATCAACTTAAATAACAGGAAAAAAAAGAGTGTTTTCCTATTTGCCTTCTGAACAAGATGTAGATCTCTCAGCTCCTCCAGTGCTATGCCTTTCTGGATGCAGCCATGCCTAAAGCCAAGATGATAATAGATGGACCTCAGAACCGAACAGCCAGTCTCAATTAAATATTGTCCTTAAAAAGAGTAGCTGTAAACTGTGCCCAGGGTTGGGGGTGGGGGCAGATCAGGTACTCCAGCCACCCCCTCACTCACACCCAGAGACAGCTTGATTCTCAGCAGGTCCATCATGATCAGGCTCATAGGTGAGACACACACTCTCCCACACAAATACCTGGCCTAACTTGGACCCCCATGGGGCACAGCAGAGGAGAGACCTATCCACCATGCCAAAGACACACCTTCCTTCCAGCTCAAAACTCTACCAGGGGTAAAGTCAGTGCTCCAGATCCCTTCCCACATCCAGAGACAGCTTGACTGCCAGGAGGTCCTTCATAACCATGATCATAGGAGGGACAAGCTCCAGTCAGAAACAGCAAGCCCAGTTAACACCAGAGAATATCAGATGGCAAGAGGCAAGTGCAAGAACATAAGCAATAGAAATCAATGGCACTTGGCAACATCAGGACCCAGTTGCCCAACCACAGCAAGCCCTGGATACCCAAACACAACAGAAAAGCAAGAATCTGACCTAAAATCCCATCTCTTAAAGATGATAGAGAATCTTAAGGAGGAAATAAATAACTCCCTTAAAGAAATCCAGGAGAATATAGGTAAACGGGTAGAAGCACTTAAAGAGGATACACATAAATCCCTTAAAGAAATATAGGAAAACACAATCAAATGGATAAATGAATAGAACAAAAACATAGCCAATATACAAATGGAAATAGAAACAATAAAGAAATCAGAAAAGGAGACAACCCTGGAAATTGAAAACTTAGGAAAGAGATCAGAAGTTAAAAGTATCACCAACAGAATATGAAAGATAGAAGAGAGAATCTCAGGAGGAGAAGATAACATAGAAGATACTGACACAACATTCAAAGAAAATACAAAGTGAAAAAACCTCCTAACACAAAACTTCCTGGAAATTCAGGACACAATGAAAAGGTCAATTCTAAGAATAATAGATAGAGAAGAGAATGAAGATTTCTAATTCAAGGACCAGGAAACATCTTCAACAAAATAATAGAAAAAAATTTCCCTATCCTAAAGAAAGAAATGGTCATAACCATACAAGAAACCTACAGAACACCAAGTAGATTCCACCAGAAAAGAAATTCCTCCCACCACATAATAATCAAAACACTAAATGCACAGAACAAAGAAAGAATATTAAAAGATATAAGGGGAAAAGGTCAAGTAACTTGTGAAGGTAGACCTATCAAAATTATACCAGACTTCTCAACAGCAACTCTAAAAGCTAGAAGATATTGGATGGATGACACAAAAGACCCTAAGAGAGCACAATAGGCAGTCCAGGATATTATACCCAGCCAAGCTGTCAATAACCATAGATGGACAAATCAAGACATTCCATGACAAAAACAAATTTAAACAATATCTGTCTACTAATACATCCATACAAAGAATAATAGAAGGAAAAGTCCAACACAACTATACCCAAGGAGAGAGACTATACCCAAGAAAAACCAAGAAATTATTCATCTCACAACAAACTAAAAAGAAGAGAACCACACAAACATAATACTACCTCTAACAACAAAAATAACAGGAACCAACTATCATTGACCTTTACTATCTCTCAACATCAACTAACTCAATTCCTCAATAAAAAGACATAGGCTAACAGACTGAGAATGTAAACAGGACCCAGCATTTTGCTGCATACAGGAAACACACCCTAGTGACAACGACATAGAAAAAAGCTAGAAAAATGTTTTCCAAGCAAATGATCTAATAAGCAAGCTGGAGAGGCCATTCTAATATCAAATAAAAGCAATTTTCAACCAAAATTTATCAAAAGAGATGGGGAAGGACACTTCATACTCATCAAAGGAAAAATCCACCAAGAAGAACTCTCAATTCTGAACATCTATGCTCCAAATGCAAGGGCACACACATTTTTAAAAAGAAACATTACTAAAGCTCAAAGCACAAATGGAACCTCACACAATAATACTGGGAGTCTTCAACACCCCACTCTCATTAATGGACAGATCATGGAAACACAAACTAAACAGAGACATGGTGAAACTAACGGACGTTATGGACCAAATGGATTTAACAGGTATCTATGTAACATTTCATCCTAAGACAAAAGAATACACCTTCTCCTCAGCACCTCAAGGTACATTCTCCAAAATTGACCATATAATCGGTCACAAAACAAGCCTCAACAGATACAAGAAGATTGAGATAATCCATGCATTGTATAAGATCACCACAGACTAAGGCTAGTCTTCATTAAGAGCAAAAACAACAGAAAGCCCACATACTCATGGAAACTGAACAACTCTCTACTTAATGATAACTTGGTCAGGGAAGAAATAAAGAAATTAAAGAATTTTTAGAATTTAATGAAATTGAAGGCACAATGTACCCAAACTTATGGGACACAAGGAAAGCAGTGCTAAAAGGAAAACTCAGGTCTGAGTGCCTCCAAAAAGAAACTGGAGAGGGCATACACTAGAAGCTTAACAAAACACCTGAAAGCTCTAGAACAAAAAGAAGCAAATACACCCAAGAGGAGTAGATGGCCGAAAATTATCAAACTTGGGGCTGAAATCAATCTAGCAGAAACAAAAAGAGCAATACAAAGAAACAACCAAACCAGGAGCTGGTTCTCTGAGAAAATCAACAAAAGAGATAAACCCTTAGTCAGACTAACCAGAGGGCACAGAGACAGTATCCAAATTAACAAAGTCATAAATGAAAAGGGAGATGTAACAACAGAAACGGAGGAAATTCAAAAAAACCTCAGATGCTACTACAAAAGTCTATATTCAACAAAACTGTAAAATCTGGATGAAATGGACAGTTTTCTAGACAGATACCAAATACCATTAGATAAACCGTCTAAACAGTCCTATAACCCCTAAAGAACTAGAAGCAGTCATTAAAAATCTCCCAACGAAGAAATGCCCAGGACCAGATGGTTGTAGTGCAGAGTACTATCAGACCCTCAAAGAAGACCTAATCCCAATACTCTTCAAACTATTTGACAAAATGCAAACAGAAGGAACACTACCCAAATCATTTTATGAAGCCACTGTTATGCTAAGTATTCTTCCTCAGAGATGGAACAGTTTCTGTCTAATCAGGAACTTTTCACAATTTTCTTTCATAAAGGACTTCATAGGAGATTTTTTTTAACTTCTATTATGTTTAATGTTCCAATTAGATTTTTAAAAGTGGTTGAGTGCATATTACTTTAAGCTTCAGAAGATATCATGTATATTTAAGAGGCATTTTTGATGACTTAAAAAATGTCAATACTGAGTTGTATATTTTAAAATAGTTTATTAGTGTAATAAAAAGTAAAAAAAATAAATAAAAGCATTTTCAACAAATGGTGCTGGTTGAACTGGTGGCCTGTATGTAGAAGAATGCAAAATGATCCACTTTTATCTCCTTTTACAAGACTCGAGTCCATTTGGATCAAGGACCTCTACATAAAACCAGATACGCTGAACCTAATAGAAGAGAAAGTGAGGAAGAGTTTTAAATACATCAAAACAGGGGAAATTTTCCTGAACAGAACACCAATGGCTCAGGCTCTAACATCAACATTTGACAAATGGGACCTCATAAAACTGAAAACCTTCTGTAAGGCAAAGGACACTGTCAATAGGACAAAACAGCAACCAACAGATTGGGAAAAGATCTCTACCAACCTTACATCCAATAGAGCTCTAATATCCAAAATATACAATAGAGCTCTAATATCCAAAATATACAAAGAACTCAAAAAGTTAGACTCTAGAGAAACAAATAACCCTATTAAAAATGAAGTACAGAGCTAGCAAAGAATTCCCAACTAAGGAATCTCAAATGGCTAGGAAGCACCTAAAGAAAACACCCCTCGGTTTTCACCTCACACCAATCAGAATTTCTAAGATAAAAAATTCAGGTGACAGCAGATGCTAGCCAGGATATGGAGAAAGAATACTCCTCCATTTCCAGTGGAATTGCAAGCTGGTACTTTGGAAATCAATCTGGCAGTTCCTCAGAAAATTGTAAATATTTCTACCTGAAGACCCAGATGTACCACTACTGAACATATATGCAAAAGATTCTCCATATAACAAGGATACATGCTCCTCTATGTTCATAACAGCTTTATTTATAATAGCCAGAAGCTCAAAATAACCCAGATGTCCATCAGTGGAAGAACTGATACAGAAAATGTGGTGCATTTACACAATGAAATACTACTCAGCTATTAAAAATGGAAACTTTACAACTTTTGTAGGCAAATTGATGGATCTAAAAATTATCATCCTGAGTGAACCCAGACACAAAATGACATATGTGGTATATATTCACTGATAAGTAGATATTAGCCCAAAAGCTCAGAATCTCCAGGATACAACTTAGAGACCATATGAAGCTTAACAAGAAAGAAAGCCTTTGCAGCCCCATAGGAAGAATGATAATGTTGGTCAACCAGACATCCCAGGGCTCCAGGAACCAAGTCATCAACCAAGGGGTACACATGGTTCCAGCCAAAAGAGTAGCAGAGGAATGCCTTGTCGGGCATCAGTGGGAGGAGAGGTCCTTGGTCCTAAGAAGGGTCCATAGATGCCCCAGCATGGGGAAATCAAGGGGGAGTAGGTGGGAGTGGGTTGGGTGGAGGGGCATATTCTTGGAGGCAGTGGGTGGGAGGATGGGTTGGGGGTTTTTGGGGAGGGGAAAAACCAGGAAAGGGTACAGCATTTGAAATGTAAATGAAGAATATATTCAATAAAAAATATTCAACATAAAAAAGAAAATCTGCAAAAGTGTTACAAAGAAAGAAAAGAAAGAAAGAAAGAAAGAAAGAAAGAAAGAAAGAAAGAAAGAAAGAAAGAAAGAAAGAAAGAAAGAAGGAAAGAAAGAAAGAAAGAAAGAAAGAAAGAAAGAAAGAAAGAAAGAAAGAAAGAAAGAAAGAAAGAAAGAAAGAAAGTCAACGTGTGGATATTTCAATCCCACTTAGAAGGGATAACAAAATAATCATGGGAGGCAGACGGAAAGAGGGTCCTGGTTTGGAGAGGATGGGGGAAAGGGGGGTCAAGACCAGGTATGGAAGAGACAGGAGAGAAGTCTAGAGAGCCAGGAGAATGAATAGAAATAAGTAGTAGTAGGGGGTGAAGAACAAGGGAAAACACTAGAAAGTCCCAGACACCAGGGATGCAAGAGGCTCCCAGGACCCAGTGGAGATGACTTTAACTGAAGTACCTAAAAAGGGAAGATAAAACCTGTAGAGCCCATCTCCAGTACAAAGTCATGGCTCCCAGTTGAAGGATGGGGCTACCCACCCATCTCAATACTTTTAACCCAGAATTGTTCCTTTCCATAGGAAAGACAGGGACAAAAAAAATGGAGCAGAGACTGAAGGAATGGCCATCCAGAGACCAGTCTGCCTTGGGATCCTTCCTATTTGCAGACACCAAACCCCTACACTATTACTGATGCCAAGAAGCACTTGCTTAAAGGAGCCTGGTATAGCTGTTCTTTGAGAGCTTCTGCCAGCACCTAAGACAGATGGAGATACTCACATGCAACCATTGGATTTAGCCCAGGGACCCCAATGAAAGATTTAGGGGATGGACTGTAGGAGCTGAAGGGGATTATAACCCCACAGGAAAAAAAATATCAACTAACATGACTCCACAGACCTCCCAGGGACTAAACCACCAATGAAAGAGTATACATGGGTGGGTCCATGGCTATATATGTAGCAGAAGACTGCTTTATCTGACATCAATGGGAAGGGAGGTGCTTGGTCTGTAGAGGCTTGTTGCCCCAGTATAGGGGGATGGGGGAGGGGTAAACTGGAAGTGGATGGGTAAGTGAAAGAGCACCCTCTTCGAGGCCAAGTGGAGGGAGGGATGGGGGGTGGAATTTGTGAAGGGGAGACTGGGAAGGGGAAAACATTTGAAATGTAAATAAATAGAATAATTAATGAAAAGTGAAAAAAGAGAAAAAAATATTTAGACTCAGCTTCAGTCTACTTAATTGATCTTATTGTTCCTGGTATAGCAGTAAAGAATTACATCATTACTGTACTACATAACAGAGCAAATTGTTCATATCACAGCAGCTAGGAAGTAAAAACACAAGGAAGATGGGTCTGGGTCCAGATACACCTTCAAGGATACTTCCCTATTTAACTGAAGACATCCAGTTAGGCCCTTTCTTGTAAAGGTTCCCTCACCTCCCAGAAGGTAATATTATATGACTTTCAAGACTAGACCTGTAAAGTATTGCAGTATCTACTGCTGTTCTCCCAGAATTTAGCTGCCATGGCCACTAGCACAGGTAGCCTGCTGGATGTGATAGCATGTGCTTCAGCCAAAAGTCTCAATAGTCACATTTGAGAAAGACTGTCTAGGAATGGCCAGCTTTGGGTCAGCCTGTTATATGAAAACAAATACTTCAATGAACCAAGCTAATTCACCAGCTAGAGTCAATGGAACAATCCATGGAAGAGAAAGCCTATACACAAATGGTCACTATCAAAGTTGTAGATTAGTATTGAAGCTGGAGAGATAGATGGCTCAGTAATTAAGACCTCTGTTCTTTCAGACAACTTAGGTCCAATTCTCAGCTTTCAAATTGAGAGTTTATAATCACCTATTTAACTCCAGTTCCATGATATCCAACACCCTCTTCTGGCCTCTACAAGTAGGCAAAATACCCAAACATAAAAATGTTGATAATTATTTATTATCAGAAATAAAGAGCTAGTGTAATATCATACATTCTGGTCAATAATTCTTGTGTTCTTCTAAAGAGTTCACAAAAGATGACCATAAAATTTGTTCGATTGTTTTGTTTTCTGCTCTTTCAAGTGGGAAAATTATTGTCTTTAATACGTTAAACAACACAGAACTTGTTCTGAAAATTAAGTAGGCCAAGCAGTATTAAATATTTGATATTTGTGCTAATAAAAAAGTAAATTTATGCAATGCTTATACATAGTTCTCTTTTTTTTTTCTTATGATGAAATAAAGACATGAAATTCCTTCTCCTTGGTTATGTGGTTAATGAGACTGGTTTAATAATGGGGCTCGATCCAACAGGGTGCTGCCAAAATTGATTTTATTCTTTCATGCAATTGTTCCTGCAGAACCTGTTCTGTCAGCTTGTTCATCTCTCTGGCTGAAATTTCAGGCCAGTCCAGTAACTTTCCCAGGTACTTTAGGCAATTGGTATCCTCCAGAATTTCACAAGTAATAAAAAAAGGCATTTAAATCTACTATCTAAACTCTAGATTGTCATCTCCTTCAAAATTGTTTTTCTTCTGTTCATATTCATCTCAGGCGTGGAGACCATAGTGAGAAATGCAAGTCATACTAAACATCTCCTTTTATCAACATGTTTTATAACTTAGATCAGTTGTTTTGGTTCCAGATAGAACAGATTTTGTATTTAATATGATGCAAGAATTGTCTGAAAGACAGTAAATGTCCACAAGTTCTCTACATTCTATGGGATGCTTCTGTTAGTTATTTGGAGTTACATTCTCTAGGAATCTATAGCTAAAGACTTCTGACTTGGATCTTGTTTTCCTGGATTACTATTAATTATCCTACTAATGTTTTGTTTACGGTTGTATGCCCAGACCTTTACTGCCTCATCCTTTCTCTGTCGGGAAGCTCTCAACTCATATATCTGAATGATGTGCATAGTCATCTCTTTTCCATAGAACCTACAGAGCACAAAAAGAACAAAAAATGTGTATCTATGAAAGTGTAACTTATATCTAATATGGTATTTGTGAAGTAACATTTCAAGTAGGTACCCAGCACCATCTAAGCCCTTATGGTTTTCAAGTATGAATCATGTGTTCCTTGCCATGTTAAGTTCTCTGAAACTTCCCATTTGGCTTAAAGTGAGTCAGAATGATTTATGATGAGGAAAAGGAAAAATTACATTATCCTCAAATTCTTTATACAGAAGTCCACAGTTGCTGATCTTTAAATTTCAGTGAGTTCTTATTTTGCATCCTATAGGGAAACAAGACAAATCAAGATTGGACAGGCAAGGTTCATAGTCTCTCATGCTCTTCTGTAAAGGTAGTCTTGCTTTGCCCTTGGAGACTCTGATACACCACGAACAAGCACATGTGGGTGAAGATGTCTATCATTTATTATTTGTCTATAATATGCCAAATAATGAACAAAACATACATTTCTCCAACCCTGTGTCAATCATATTAAAGAAGACATGATTATTGTTTAACAGATGAAGAAATTAGAAGTAGAGAAATGAGAATTTCTCAGACTATCTGCACTTAAAATTCCTGCTTATTGCATTAAATCCACTGAATGTTTACAGATTATAAATGTATACACACACTCATATATATTTATATATGCTCATTAATGAAGAATTTTAGAGCCAAAACTAACACAGAAGTCTAGAAAAGGTTAGATCATGGGGAAGATATGACCACAAGAGATGTCCCTAGTTTAATTTGCTGTAGAGAATGGAACCAAGGTGAAAAAAGAATTCCAAAGCAATCTCAAAATAATTCTTGGAAAACCCTTAAAAATTAGACAAGGAATTAGAAAGTCATAAACCAAGAGGCTCATGTTCTCTCTCTCTCTCCCCAATCCTCCCCGTGTATATGTGTGTGTGTGTGCATGTGTATGTGTATGTGTGTGTGTGTGTGTGTGTGTGTGTGTGTTTATAGGGACCTAACAAAGTGAGAATGAATGTGGTGTACCATATCTGTAATCTCAACACCAGGGGTGATAATGAATTTAGGGATAGATTGGCAACATACTTGAGACCTTTTCTCAAAAATAAAACACCTCTTCCTATCACTCTCTGCCACCAAGTAT
Source organism: Tokudaia tokunoshimensis (assembly GCA_036184795.1). NCBI lineage: Eukaryota > Metazoa > Chordata > Mammalia > Rodentia > Muridae > Tokudaia > Tokudaia tokunoshimensis. Next base: position 63,318,671 of record BTHU01000002.1, on the reverse strand, counting down.
GGAGAGATTAAAAAAAAAAAGTAGAGTAAATGTAATAGCTCCTAGAGTTGAAAATATAACTGCAATTCTTAGTTTCTTTAAAAACATTTTTAAAAAATTTTGGTTGTAGCTAAATAAATGTAATCTAAACAAATGCATCTACATTTCTGGGCAACCATCAGCACCATTTGTTTGCAGACATTATTCATTTGCTCAAGTCTAAACTCGCCCCTCATTAAATACAAAATCTCATTCTCTCCTTCCCCTAGACACTGGAAACAACTGTCTGCCTTTTGTTTTTGTGAATTTGTCTATTTCAAGTGTGCTGTGTAATTGGAATCAAATAGTAGTTCTACATTTGTGACTGAATTCTATTACTTATAATACTTAGTCATTTATTATGTTTGTATGGAACTGATAAGCTTCATCATTGTTTGTGGAACCATTCATTTGCCATGGGGCTGTTAGGGGCTTATATTTTAGAAAGCTATGAACAGCACTGCTCTTCCTAACATCATAATGAAGCCTAAGGAGCATTCACTGTCACTTCTTTGACATCAGAAAAAAAATCTCTTGGTCTGTGCCAACAGTGCGTAGGTAATAAATACTGGCAGGGAAAACAACCTGACCTCAGAAATCAGGTCAGGCACAAGTGTGATTTTTGATTCCCAAAAGACCAGACACAGTTTATAGTTTTCTATATAGACTCCAACTAAGATTAGATGCCTTCTTACAGGGGCTAATTTTCTTTCTATCACTATCAATTTTACTGCATTTCTAATTTACTTATTTAGAAGCCCCCCCCATTTTTTTTTTGATACAAGATTTCATTTTTTGTGGACCAGGAGGATCTAGAACTCATTCACAGGGTAACCTCAAACTCACAATCCTCCTTCCTGTTTCAGCTCCTTAATTGCTGGAGATTATTGACATATGTGATAAAAACTGGCTTCTATTTCTATTTGTTGTTGTCCATGTAGTTAATCTCAGCCTAGATTTCCAGTTACTTTTGTGATTTTTCTCTAAAGGGTTTTCATCTCTTGCCATCTTTATCGAGGGTTCACTCTGAGCTATCACTGTCAGGATTAAGGAATCGTTGGTATGTATAATCTAGATATGAACATCAAAACACAGCCAACAAAGGCAACAATAAGCAAATGGAATAATATCAAAAAGTGTTTCTGTTATTGCTAAGAATTGTTTTTGCAATCCTGGGCTTTTGTTTTTTCATATGAAATTGAGAATTGGTCTTTCCATATCTTTGAAGAATTTCGTTGGAATTTTGATGGAGTGTGCATTGAATCTGGAGATTATTTTTAATAAAATGGCCATTTTTATTTACTATGTTAATCCTACCAATCCATGAGCATGGGAAATCAATCCATTTTCTGAGGTCTTCTTCAATTTCTTTTTTGAAAGACTTGAAGTTACTATCATATAAATATTTCCTAAACAGAACTCCAATGGCTCAGGCTCTAAGATCAAGAATTGATAAATGGAACCTCATGAAACTGGAAAGCTTCTGTAAAGAAAAGGACATAGTCAATAGGACATTTCCTACAGGTTGGGAAAAAAATCATCACTAACCCTACATCGGACTGAGAGCCAAAATATATAAAGAACTCAAGAAGCTAACCTCTTAAAAAAATAACAAACAACCCAATCAAAAAATGGAATATAGGGCTAAACAGAGAAGTCACAACAAAGGACTCTCAAATGGCTGAGAAGCACTTTAGTTCAAAGCTTTTAGTCATCAGAGAAATGAAAATCAAAATGACCATGAGATTCCACCTTATACCAATTACAGTGGCTAAGATCAGAACTCAGGTGACAGCACATGTTGGCGAGAATGCAGAGAAAGAGGAACACTCCTCCATTGCTGATGGGATTGCAAACTGGTACAACCACTCTGGAAATCAATCTGGAGGTTCCTCAGAAAGTTAGAAATAGATCCACCTGAAGATCTAGCTATACCGCTCTTGAGCACATACCCAAAAGATGCACAACCATGCCACAGGGGCACGTGTTCCACTAAGTTCATAGCAGCCTTATTTGTGATAACCAGAAGCTGGAAATAGCCCAGATGTCTCACAAGGAAGAATGGACATAGAAAATGTGGTTCATTTACACAATTGAATACTACTCAGCTATTAAGAACAAGATCATGAGTTTTGCAGACAAATGGATAGATCTAGAAAATATCATCCTGAGTGATGTAACTCAGACCCAACATGTCATACATGTTATTATATACTCACTAATAAGTGGATATTAGCCAAAAAATAATACAGAATACCCAGAATACAATCCACAGAACTTAAGAAGTTTAACAAGCAGAAGGGATGCCTCAATCTCACTTGAGAGGGAGAAGAAAGCAATCATGGGGGTGTGGCAGAGGGAGAGAGGGACCTTAGTGGGAGAGAGGATAAGGAGTGGAAAGGGGAAACATGACCAGGTATTGGGGGAAACAGGAGTGAAGCCCTGAGGTCCAGCTGAAAGAATAAAAATAGGCAACCTTGAGAGGTAGGAGGTGTGGGGACCCTCTAGAATGTACCAGAGACCTGGGAGATGAGAGTTGCTCAGGACTCAAAGGGAAGGGCCTTAGATGAAATGCTCAACAGTGAGGAGAGACAACTTATAGAATCCATCTTCAGTAGAAAAACAGGGTATCAAGAGGAGAGATGGGGTTGCCATTCTACAGTCAAAAACTCTGACCCAAAATTGATCCTGTCTAAAAGAACTGCAGGGACAAAAATGAAGACGAGCCTGCAGGAAAGGAGGTCCAGTGACTGGCCCAAATTGGGATCAAGCTCAAGCAGAGGCTCCAAGGCCTGATACTATTAGTGATGCTATGGTGTGCTTACAGACAGAAGCCTAGCATGACTGCCCAATAAGCAGCTGAAAGAATCAGATGCAGGTACTTACATCCAACAAATGGACAGAAGCCAGGAACCACTGTGTTTGAATAAGGGAAAGGCTGGATTGCCTGGCCTGGCCTCAGTGAGAGAAGATGCTCCTAACCCTGGGGAGACAGGAGAGGAGGAATGGAATGAGGAACTGTCGGACAGCGGACCTGGAAGGGGATAATGATTGAACTGTAAAAAAAGATAAGAGATAATTAAAAAAGTGTTTCTGTACAGTCAATACAATAATCTGCAAAATAAAGAAACAAGGCGGCTACCTCTGTTCCCGCAGACTGCGCTGAAGCGACAGGTACCCCAAGCTCCCTATCCCCAATATAACATCACTTGGGACACGGCCTGTTGGGGCTTCCATCTGTGCCCGAGAATGGGTCAGCGCTGTGGTCGTCTGGTGCCAGATCGGCAGGCCATCGCGTCTGCAGGTGAGCGGCGCCACGGAGAGAGTGCAGATTGCACTCCGCCATCTTTGCTCCAGTGACTGGGAAGTTGGGACAGCCAGGTTCTGAGACAGACAGGCATAATATCACTTGGGTCTTGGGCGGCTTGTGTGTATGCGGCTCCCAAGTGCGGGGCTGATCTGCAGTAACCAGCACGCCAGCTCCTCTGTGGGACTTCTGCCTGGCAGAGGGACCCCGCACTGGGCGGGAGCCTACCAGCTTTCCTTCAGCGACCTCTGTTCCCGCAGACTGCGCTGAAGTGACAGGTACTCCAAGCTCCCTATCCCCAATATAACATCACTTGGGACACGGCCTGTTGGGGCTTCCATCTGTGCCCGAGAACGGGTCAGCACTGTGGTCGTCTGGGTGCCAGATCAGCAGGCCATCGGGTCTGCAGGTGAGCGGCACCATGGAGAGAGTGCAGATTGCACTCCTCCATCTTTGCTCCAGTGACTGGGAAGTTGGGACAGCCAGGTTCTGAGACAGACAGGCATAATATCACATGGGTCTCGGGCGGCTTGTGTGTATGCGGCTCCCAAGTGCGGGGCTGATCTGCAGTAACCAGCGCGCCAGCTCTGCTGTGGGACTTCTGCCGGGCAGAGGGACGCCTCCTCCCCCGCTAGGAGAGATCACTCACCCCTGCACAGGGCAGGAGCCTACCACCCTCCCTTTGGCGACCTCTGCTCCAGGAATCCACTAGGCTGAGCCTTTGGAGGTGCAAGGCCTCCCCAATATAAGATCACTTGGGGCAAGGCACATTAGGGCTCCAAAGTCACTCAGGAGCAGGCAGGCCCCAGAAATGGGTGCCAGGGGAATCCTGGCAATCCAGGGGGGGCAGAAATAGCTTTGCAGGCTCACAGGAGGTCCAACCAACAGCCAGTGGCTGCAGGACCAACTAACATCAGAGGTATCCAGATGGCAAAAGGCAAACGTAGGAATGTTACTAACAGAAATCAAAGTAATGTGGAACCATCCGAACCCAACTCTCCAACAGCAGCAAGTCCTGGATACCCCACCACACCCGAAAGACAAGATCTGGATTTAAAATCACTTCTCATGATGCTATTAGAGGATCACAAGAAGGACACAAATAAATCTCATAAAGAGTTACAGGAGACCATGAATCAACAGTTAGAAGCCCTTACAAAGGAAACACAAAAATCGCTTAGAGAAATGCGGGAGAACATGATTCAAAAGATGGAGGCGCACAAGGAGACAACACAAAAATCGCTTAACGAGATGAATCAACGGGTAGATGCACTCACAAAGGAATCACAAAATTTGCATAAAGAAATGCAGAAGAATATGGGTCAACAGACGGATGCCCATAAGGAGGCAACACAAAAATTGCTTAAAGAAATGAATCAACGGTTCGATGCCCTTACAAAGGAAACACGAGAACTGCTTAAAGAAATGCAGGAGACAATGGATCAACAGATGGATTCCCATGAGGAGGAAACACAAAAATCACTCAGAGAAATGCAGGAGAGCGTGGGTCATCAGGAAGAAATCCTGAAAGAGGCAATGCAAAAATACCTTAAAGAAATACAGGAAAATACAAACAAACAAGTGAAGGATCTCAGCAAATCCATCCAGGAACTAAAAAAGGAAGTAGAAACAACTAAGAAATCACAAAGGGAGACAACTTTGGAGATAGAAAACCTTGGGAAGAAATCAGGAGGCATAGATGCAAACATAAACAATAGAATACAAGAGATGGAAGAAAAAATCTCAGGTGCTGAAGACTCCATAGAAAGCATCGACTCAACAGTCAAAGAAAATGCAAAATGCAAAAAACGTGTAACCCAAAACATCCAGGAAATCCAGGACACAATGAGAAGACCAAACCTAAGGATTATAGGTATAGATGAGAGTGAAGATTTGCAACTTAAAGGGCCAGTAAACATCTTCAACAAAATTATGGAGGAAAACTTCCCTAACTTAAAGAGAGAGATGCCGATGAACGTACAAGAAGCCTACAGAACTCCAAACAGACTGGACCAGAACAGAAATACCTCCCGTCACATAATAATCAAAACACCGAATGTTCTAAACAAAGAAAGAATACTAAATGCAGTAAGAGAAAAGGGCCAAGTAACATACAAAGGAAGACCTATCCGAATCACATCAGACTTCTCACCAGAGACTATGAAAGCCAGAAGATCCTGGGCAGATCTCATGCAGACACTAAGACAGCACAAATGCCAGCCTAGACTACTATACCCAGCAAAACTCTCAATCACCATAGATGGAGAGACCAAGATATTCCATGATAAAACCAAATTTTCACAATATCTTTCCACAAATCCAGCCCTGCAACGGATAATAGGTGGAAACCTCCAATACAGGGAGAGAAACAACACCCTGGAAAAAATGAGATAATAACCTTCTTGAATCAAACCCAAAAGTAGATAACCACTCAAACATAAAGATAGCGTCAAGAATGGCAGATGGCAATAATCACTATGCCTTAATCTCTCTTAATATCAATGGTCTCAATTCCCCAATTAAAAGACATAGACTAGCAGACTGGATACGTAAACAGGACCCAGCATTTTGCTGCATGCAGGAAACGCACCTCAGTGTCAAAGACAAACACTACCTCAGAGTAAAAGGCTGGAAAACAATTTTACAAGCAAATGGCCCCAAGAAACGAGGTGGAGTAGCCATCCTAATATCGGATAAAATTGATTTTCAACCTAAAGTCATCAAAAAAGACACAGAAGGACACTACATACTGATCAAGGGAAAAATCCACCATCAAGAACTCTCAATCCTGAATATCTATGCTCCAAATGCAAGGGCACCCTCATTCGTAAAAGAAACTTTACTAAAACTCAAAGCACACATCGCACCGCACACAATAATAGTGGGTGACTTCAACACCCCGCTCTCTGAAATGGATCGTTCAGGAAAGCAGAAACTAAACAGGGACACAGTGAATCTAATTGAAGCCTTGGACCAAATGGAACTAACTGATATATATAGAACATTTCATCCTAGAGCTAAAGAATACACCTTCTTCTCAGCTCCTCATGGTACCGTCTCCAAAATTGACCATATAATTGGTCACAAATCAGACCTCAACAGATACAAGAAGATAGAAATAATCCCATGCCTCCTATCAGATCACTATGGAATAAGGGTGGTCTTCAATGGCAACAAAAACAAAAGAAAACCCACGTACACATGGAGTACGTGGAGTACAATGCTCTACTCAATGATAACTTGGTCAAGGTGGAAATAAAGAAAGAAATCAAAGACTTTTTGAAAGTTAATGAAAATGAAGGCACAACATACCCTAATTTATGGAAAACAATGAAAGCAGTGCTAAGAGGAAAATTCATAGCCCTGAGTGCCGCCAAAAAGAAACGGGAGACAGCATACACTAACAGCTTAATGGCACACCTGAAAGCCCTGGAACATAAAGAAGCAAATACACCAAAGAGGAGTAGAAGGCAGGAAATCATCAAACTCAGGGCTGAAATCAATCAAGTAGAAACAAATAAAACCATACAAAGAATCAACAAAACGAGGAGTTGGTTCTTTGAGAAAATCAACAAGATAGATAAGCCCTTAGCCAGACTAACCAGAGGGCACAGAGATAGTATCCAAATTAATAAAATCAGAAACGAAAAGGGAGAGATAACAACAGAAACTGAGGAAATTCAAAAAATAATCAGATCCTACTACAAAAACCTGTATTCAACACAACTAGAAAATTTCGAGGAAATGGACAATTTCCTTGACAGATATAAAATACCAAAATTAAATCAGGATCAAATAGACCATCTAAACCCTCCTATAACCCCTGAAGAAATAGAAGTCGTCATTGGAAGTCTTCCAATCAAAAAAGCACAGGTCCAGATGATTTTAGTGCAGAATTCTATCAGACCTCCAAAGAAGACCTAACACCAATACTCTTCAAATTGTTCCACAAAATAGAAACAGAAGGAACACTACCCAACTCGTTCTATGAAGCCACAATTACACTAATACCAAAAGCACACAAAGATCTGACAAAGAAAGAGAATCTCAGGCCAATCTCTCTTATGAATATCGATGCAAAAATACTCAATAATATTCTTGCCAACCGAATCCAAGAACACATCAAAATGATCATTCACCACGATCAAGTAGGCTTCATCCCAGGGATGCAGGGATGGTTCAATATAAGGAAATCCATCAATGTAATCCACTACATAAACAATCTCAAAGAAAAAAACCACATGGTCATCTCATTAGATGCTGAGAAAGCATTCGACAAAATTCAGCATCCTTTCATGCTAAAGGTCTTGGAAAGATCAGGAATTCAAGGCCCATATCTAAACATATTAAAAGCAATTTACAGCAAACCGGTAGCCAGCATCAATCTAAATGAAGAGAAACTTGAAGCAATCCCACTAAAATCAGGAACTAGACAAGGCTGCCCTCTCTCTCCATATCTTTTCAATATAGTACTTGAAGTTCTAGCTAGAGCAATTAGACAACAAAACGAGGTCAAAGGGATAGAAATTGGAAAGGAAGAAGTCAAACTATCACTATTTGCAGACGATATGATAGTATACTTAAGCGACCCAAAGAACTCCACCAGAGAACTCCTACAGCTGATAAACGACTTCAGCAAAGTGGCCGGATATAAAATCAACTCAAGCAAGTCAGAAGCCTTCCTATACTCAAAGGATAAGCAGGCTGAGAAAGAAGTAAGAGAAATAATACCCTTCACAATAGCCACAAACCATATTAAGTATCTTGGCGTGACTCTAACCAAACAAGTGAAAGATCTGTATGACAAGAACTTCAAGTCTCTAAAGAAAGAAATTGAAGAAGACCTCAGAAGATGGAAAAATCTGCCATGCTCATGGATTGGCAGGATTAATATAGTAAAAATGAGCATCTTACCAAAAGTAATACACAGATTCAATGCAATCCCCATCAAAATCCCAACTCAATTCTTCATAGAGTTAGAAAGAGCAATTCAAAAATTCATCTGTAATAACAGAAAACCCAGAATAGCTAAAACTATTCTCAAGAGTAAAAGAACCTCTGGGGGAATCAGTATCCCGGACCTCAAGCTGTACTACAGAGCAATAGTGTTAAAAACTGCATGGTATTGGTACAGTAACAGACATGTAGATCAATGGAACAGAATTGAAGACCCAGAAATGAATCCACACTCCTATGGTCACTTGATCTTTGACAAAGGAGCTAAAACCATCCAGTGGAAAAAAGATAGCCTTTTCAACAAATGGTGCTGGCTCAGCTGGAGGTCAACATGCAGAAGAATGCAAATTGACCCATCCTTATCTCCTTGCACTAAGCTCAATTCTAAGTGGATCAAAGATCTCCACATAAAACCAGACACACTGAAACTAATAGAAGGGAAACTAGGGAAGAACCTTGAACATATGGGCACAGGGGAGAATTTCCTGAACAGAACTCCAATAGCTTATGCTCTAAGATCAAGAATAGACAAATGGGACCTCATTAAATTACAAAGTTTTTGCAAGGCAAAAGACACTGTCAAAAAGACAAAGCGGCAACCAACTAACTGGGAAATGATCTTTACCAACCTTACATCTGACAGAGGGCTAATATTCAAGATATACAAAGAACTCAAGAAGTTAAACTCCAGAGAGGCAAGTAACCCTATTAAAAAATGGGGTACAGAGCTACACAAAGAGTTCTCACCTGAAGAATATCTAATGGCTGAGAAGCACCTAAAGAGATGTTCATCATCCTTAGTCATTAGGGAAATGCAAATCAAAACAACCCTGAGATTCCATCTCACACCAGTCAGGATTGCTAAGATCAAAAACACAGGAGACAGCAGTTGTTGGCGAGGATGTGGAGAAAGAGGAACACTCCTCCACTGCTGGTGGAATTGCAAGCTGGTACAACCACTCTGGAAAGCAGTCTGGCGGTTCCTCAGAAAACTGGGCTGACACTCCCGGAGGATCCGGCTATACCACTCCTGGGCATATACCCAGAGACTTTACCTTCATGCATTAAGGACACATGCTCCACTATGTTCATAGCAGCCTTATTTATAATAGCCAGAAGCTGGAAAGAACCCAGATGTCCCTCAACGGAGGAATGGATTCAGATGTGGTATATCTACACAATGGAATACTACTCTGCAATTAAAAACAATGAATTCACGAAATTCCTAGGCAAATGGTCAGATCTTGAAAATATCATCCTTAGTGAGGTAACCCAATCACAAAAGAACACACATGGTATGCAGTGACTGATAAGGGGATATTGACCCAGAATCTCGGAATACCCTAGACACAATCCGCATATCAATAGATTTCTAAAAAGATGGTAGGAGAGACCCCTGGTCCTGGAAAGACTGGCTGTAGGGGAACACCAGGACAGAGTAACGAGAGGGGGTTGAATGGAGAAAAGAGGGAGGGAAGGGGGCTTATGGGACTTTCGGGGAGGGAGGAAACGGGAAAGGGGAAGTGACTTGGAATGTAAATTAAAAAATAAAATAAAATAAATAATTAAAAAAAAAAAAAACAAGGCAATATATCTGATGTAAACTTAAAACTCACAATACATGGGGAACTCTCCCAAGAACTAAATACTAACAAACCACATATTCCAACTAAAAGTGGGCAAATAGAAAAGACATTTCTAAAAATATGACATATAAATGGCCATAAATGTTCAACATTCCTAATCATCAGAAAAATGCAAATTAAAATCAATGACCTATCACCTCACATCTATTAGAATAACTACCATCAGAAATATAAAAAATGATTGAGTTAGGAATGTTTTTGCTATGCAAGCATGAGGACCTATGTTTATTTCCAGAATCGTAAACAAACAACCACAATAACAACAAAGTCCAGACCCAGATATGGTAACACATTCTTATCATTCCAGCATTGGAGAGGCAGAGAGAGGAAGATTCCTGCAGCTCAGTGACCAACTGGTCTATCCTGTATGGCAAGATACAAACAAACAAAAGGCAAAAAAGAAAACCCAAAAAACCACAAAAGTGTGATAGAAACTTGGTTGGAAGGGAATCAACTGACAGAGATATGAGGGAGATTAAAGAAGATAGGTGGGTAACTGTGACTAGAGTTTGTTATACACCCATATGAAATTAATATAGAATAAATTAATTAACAGAGAGAACAGATACAAATCAAGAAAAAAAGCAATCCCCAACCAAGAATTCAAGGTATTTGATTCTGAGCAATGTCTTGAGATACTAGTCTCAAGACCAAGTTTGGAGAAATGTTAACCAAACCCAAGGACATCTGAGGAAGTCACATTGGAATCTATGAACTTATAAGCTAATTAAAATCCTGGAGAGTTCCCCCCAAAATAAGCAAATTAAAAATCATAATTAGCCGGCAGTAGTGGCACATGCCTTTAATCCCAGCACTTGGGATGCAGAGGCAGGCATATTTCTGAGTTTGAGCCTGGTCTACAGAGTGAGTTCCAGAACAGCCAGGGATACACAGAGAAACCTTGTCTCAAAAAACCAAAAAGAAAAAATCATAATTAAGAGTTTGAGCAGAGGCTTCATATCATACATGGGTAGATAATGCTAATCCCAAAGGATGTGCAGAGTTATTAAATAAAAGTTCCAAGGCCAGGTATGGGATACATTCCTGGGAGTTATTTACCAGTAAATAACTTCTTGATTTACTCCCTAAACTATGTAAGTTATAATCATTCCTCTTGGCTGTCAACCAGAAGTGGATGCTAAGACTATGCTACTAATTGAAGAATGCAGATAAACCATGCTGGAATGACCTGGAGTCTTACAGCCTATACCTAGTTTTTATAGTGACATTAGTCACTATGCAGACAATGGAGAGAGAAAAGCCAGGGATAGTATTCCCGAGCTTTGGACTTTGCATGCTTTACCTACAAATGCAATATTGATGTGACAAATTTCTGACTCAATCTGAGGTCTGCTCCACAGGAGGAAGTTCTTGTCTGTTACTGGGGTCCTGGTCAAATGGTCATTGTTGTAAAGATAACAAGCACCAAGGTTGAACCTACTGCTTCTGTTTTGCTAAATGGACATGTTCTCTAATGGTCTCCTAAACGTATTTATATCCAGAGACTATTGCTACCCTCATTGTTGATCAAAAACTTCTCTCTGCAGTGTACAGCACTTAGACTCATGGCTACTCAAGATACTCAAGATACAGAGAACAAGTGACTGTTGAGCACTCAGCCTTAAACAAAACATATCACTGCCTCCAAGGTTCAGTAAATATCCTGAAAGAATCCTAGATTCCTGATGATAAGAAGAGGGATCCTGAAATGTTGTCTTATGGCCATGACAAATTTGTGACACTCATGAATTCACAAATGTTGCAATTTACTGGTTGTTTCACGAAGTCTGCAATCTCATAAACATGCAGTCATTGATGGGAGATCAATCCATGGGATCCAGTCCAGCCCAGAAGAGTTATTGAAAGTCTATAGCTGCTGTGGAGGAGACTATTGCCCTCAGTGATACAACTAGTGTTCCTTGTGCTCCAGTGGATACATCCACACCCATGGCCACAGGGATGACCCTGGTTAAGGTCAATTGACCACAAAACAAACAAACAAAAGAAAAAACCCCACAGTAATGTGATAGAAACTTGGTTGGAAGAGAATGAATTGCCAGAGATATGAGGGAGATTAAAGAGGATAGGTGGGTAATTATGACTAGAGTTTGTTATACACCCATATGAAATTAACATAGAATAAATTAATTAACAGAGAGAAGAACAGAGACAAATCAAGAAAAAAATAATCTCCAACCAAGAATTCAAGGTATTTGATTCTGAACAATGACATCTGATATTTACCTTTGGCATACACATGCACCTGTACACACATACATGAATATTTGATTGGCACACAAACATACACACAGATATACAAAAAGAAGAAAGACAAAAATGTTAGTGAGAATGTGCAGAAACACTTGTATATTGTTGGTTAAGTTGTAAATCAGTACAACTATTATGAAAAACAGCTTAGAGGATCCTCAAAACACAGTAGATAGATAGATGATAGATAGATAGATGATAGATAGATAGATAGATAGATAGATAGATAGATAGATAGATAGATAGATAGATAGATAGATAGATAGATAGATAGATAGATAGTTAGATAGATAGATGGTCACCAAGCTTTTAAGTGACCCAATAATTCCACAATTGAATATATTTATAGGAACTTAAAGCAGCATATCAAAGAGAGGTCTGCACCCTCACTGCAATACCATTCTCAATAGCTGAGATATTGAATGAATGCTATATTTGACCTAAAATGTGCTATGTTTAATTCCAAAGAATACTATTAGCCTTGAAAAAGAAAGAAATCCTGTTCTTTAGGAAAATATGGATGAACTTGCAGAATTATGCTAAGTAAAATAACTGAGACAGAGAATGACAAATTGTCTTTGATTGGGACAAAATAACATCACAAAAAGAAGAGAATAGAATGATAACTTCTAGAGAATGGGGTAGAAAATAGGGAACTTTGGAAAAGTAGGTATTTTTCTACAGAGATTAAATGTTAGGGAAATGGGGGAATAAGAGCAAGAGTGTGTTCCAGTGTGTAACATAGTGACTTTATCTTAGTTTTCCAGAAGTAAAGAATCTAAGTGCATGCAAAGTAAACTACAATGGAACTCCAAAGTGTTCATGTTGCATGTTAGGGTGTGGCTGAGACATGTGCAAAGGCAAAAGAGAGAATAAAGACAAGTGTTCAAAGCAAAGCAGGAAATCAATAGCACCATCAAAGGTCAATATTAAACATTGCTGAGGATACGGCTCAGTGGATAATAACAATGCGTTATATTGTTGAAGATTGTCAAGAGGATATTTTTTTAGTCATCTTCACCACAAAAGATGAAAAATACACTAGGTACTATATATGTTAATCTGCTGATTTAACTATTTCAGTGTACAAATATCTCTAAACATTTTATTCACAATAAATGTATACAATGTTAATAGTTGGCAACTCTCAAATCTCATCATAGGGGTCAACCACCCACCTCGCAAATTTTAACCCAGAATTGCTCCTGTCTAAAGGAAATACAGGGAAAAAGAGTGGAGTAGAGACTGTATGAAAGGCCATCTAGAAACTGTCCAACCTAGGGATCCATCCCATATGCAGCCACCAAATGCAGACACTATTGCTGAAGCCAAGAAGTGCTTGCTGACAGGAGCCTTAAATTGCTGTCTCCTGAGAGGTTCTGGAAGAGCCTAACCAATACAGATGTGGATGCTTGCAACCAACTATTGGACTGAGCATGGAGACCACAGTGGAGGAGTTAGGGGAAGGGCTGAAGGAGCTGAAGGGGTTTGCAATCAACAATATCAATCAACCAGACCCCTCAGAGCTCCCAAGGAATAAATCACCAACCAAAAATTGCACATGGAGGAACCATGGCTCCAGCTGCATATGTAGCAGAGGATGGCCTCATCTGACATCAATGGGAGGGGAAGCCCTTGGTCCTGTGAAGATTCAGTGTCCCAGCATAGGGGAATGCTAGGGTGGTAAGGTGGCACCCTTATAGAAGCAGTGGGAGGGGGATAGGATAGGAGGTTTGTGGAGGGGAAACCAATAAGGGAGATAACATTGGAAGTGTAAATAAATAAAATGTTCATCATCCTTAGTCATTAGGGAAATGCAAATCAAAACAACCCTGAGATTCCATCTCACACCAGTCAGGATGGCTAAGATCAAAAACACAGGAGACAGCAGTTGTTGGCGAGGATGTGGAGAAAGAGGAACACTCCTCCACTGCTGGTGGAATTGCAGGCTGGTACAACCACTCTGGAAAGCAGTCTGGCGGTTCCTCAGAAAACTGGGCATGACACTTCCGGAGGATCCGGCTATACCACTCCTGGGCATATACCCAGAGACTTTACCTGCATGCAATAAGGACACATGCTCCACTATATTCATAGCAGCCTTATTTATAATAGCCAGAAGCTGGAAAGAACCCAGATGTCCCTCAACGGAGGAATGGATTCAGAAGATGTGGTATATTTACACAATGGAATACTACTCTGCAATTAAAAACAATGAATTCACGAAATTCCTAGCCAAATGGTCAGAACTTGAAAATATCATCCTTAGTGAGGTAACCCAATCACAAAAGATCACACATGGTATGCAGTCACTGATAAGGGGATATTGACCCAGAATCTCAGAATACCCTAGACACAATCAGCATATCAATAGATTTCTAAAAAGATGGTAGGAGAGACCCCTGGTCCTGGAAAGACTGGATGTAGGGGAACGCCAGGACAGAGTAATGAGAGGGGGTTGAATGGAGAAAAGAGGGAGGGAAGGGGGCTTATGGGACTTTCGGGGAGGGAGGAAACGGGAAAGGGGAAGTGATTTGGAATGTAAATTAAAAAAATAAAATAAAATATAAAAAAAAATAAAATAGCCAATAAGAAAAACTTTTTTTTTGTAGTGGATGATGATTAACATAGAGACCCACAACTGATCATAAGAGACTACAGAGTGCTCAGCCCTAAATGGGAGATCCATAGCTCATGCCACCCTCCCAGGACACTGGGATCATTGCAGAAGGAGAGGCTGAAACACAATAAGAGCCAGAGACAGTGAATAACCTCAGGGAAACAGCATTTTCCAGACAAAATAGAATAGCTATATATGTGAATTCACAGTTGTGACAATTTGGTTAAGATTTGTGTAAGCTCAAGCCAGATAAAATCCCAGTATGACGTGTGGAGGTAAGCACAAAGTCCCACTCCTCACTGAGGAGATATAGGCAATTAATAGCTGGTGGAAGAGGAAGATCTGTTTTCTTTAAGGCTGTGGCCGTTGCTAAGTCTAAGAAGCCCCAGTGGAAATCCACATACCTAAAAGTATATGGGAGACACTAAAGGAGATTTAGAATTTATGAGAAAAGTACACAAAGTTGGATAGGCATGAAACTGGGGTGTAGAACTGAGAGGAGATAGTGAAGCAAGATGAAAACCTTCAAAAATGCAATGTATAGAATTCTCAAAGCATTAAAATAATAAAACAAATAAGTAAAATTAAGGCGTGCATAGTGTCCTATCCCTATAATCTTAACATTCAAAAGGCTAAGGCAGGGAGATTGAGAGTTAAAGTTTAGACTGGGCTGCATAGCAAGATCATGCCTCAGAAATTAATTAATTACTTAATAAAGAAAATAATAGACTTAGGTGTATGAAGCTGAGTATAGGATTTAATCTTAGTTTTCTAGAAGTGAAGGATCTAAATGCATGCAAATAAAGCTATAATGGAAATCCAAAGTGCTCATGTTCCATGTTAGGGTGTGACAGAGCATGTGCTAAAGGCATAAAAGAGAGGATAAAAACAAGTGTCCGAAGCAGAACCAGAAATAAATAACACCATCAAAGGTCAATATTAAAATATTGCTGATGAGATGGCTCAGTGGATAAAGGACTTCCCATGCTTGAAGATTAGAGTTTTGGGTTTCAAGACAATGTATCAAGAAGATGGATACGGTACACATGACCGTAACCCCAGCATATCCACAGTGAAAGGGGAGAGGAGACATTGGAAAATCCTCAGAAGCTAGTGGGTCAGCTAATCTCCTGTATGATGCAGTAAACAAGAGATGCTGTCTCAAATAAGTTGGAAGATAATGACCAACCCAAGAATGTCCTCTGACCTCTGTAACATGTGCTGTGACACACATATGCTTATGCTTACATGCACAAATATGTATACAAACACATCACTCACACATCATACACATGCACACACACATATTTATTTAAATTTTTAAAGTACCTGGAAAGACTGGATGTAGGGGAGCGCCAGGACAGAGTAACGAGAGGGGGTTGAATGGAGAAAAGAGGGAGGGAAGGGGGCTTATGGGACTTAATGATGAAAGTCTTAGATAAATATTCTGTGTGAGAACTAACAGCATTTTGAACATGAGTTGGTCAAATAGTTTAAATATTTAGAAGTGAGGGTGTGCTTCTCTTCCATGTACTCTGAGATGTGCTACAGTACTAGAGAACATGAAACAAGCTCATCATTTATCAGATAGTGTATTTTTGCAGTATTTCCCTCTGAAAGGATGATCCTGTCTGGTTCTTGCCATTTTATTTCTTTATAAATTTGATAGTTTCACATAGAAATCAATTTTTATGATGTCAAATCTATTACCATTGCTAGAGAGTTTTTGAGGTTTTCAATAAGAGGAGTATGATGGTGCAGATTCAGTAATTAGCCAATATCCTTTCACCTTGCCCTCTTGCTATACTACACTTCTGGTCCATTGATCTTGCATTTGGCCTTGCTAGCAGTCATGATGAAACCTTAGTTGTAACATTTTTACATGCTTTGTTTTAAGTCTTTACCATGGTGATTCTTTATGGGAAGACATGACCTACTAATCCTTAGCTCCATATCTCAGAAGCTTAGCCCAGAAAAGCATGTGTGAGATAAGCCCATATGATCTGGTGTCCTGAATTTAAACCCCTCAGAATACAATGAGACGCATAGAACACAACAGAGCTCAGCAAAGTGTGAGTTAAAACACAGAGCTTAGAACATGTGAGTGAATGCTTGTTTTATATCACTGAACAAGGGTGGTTTTTTTCAAATCATTATTGTCAGGGTTAACTAAGACAGGGTTTGGTAAAATTTTATGTAAATTCTTGTTGAGGGAATCATGTTAAATTGACAAAAGTTATTAGAATTGTTTGTATCCAGAGTACTGTCTTAGGTATTGGATTGAGAAAGAAAAAGTGGTAACATGGATTAAAATATAAAATAGGACAAGGATCTTCCTTACCATATTTGTCTTTGTACATACTTCAGATTTTCACCTTTTGAGAATTACCTTTAATGTTTTGTCATATCAAAGAATAAACTCCTATTCTTCCTCTCTGTCTATCTGTCTGTCTCTATATATATGGGTATATATATACGGACATAGATATATATGAACATAATCTTTAGAAAATAAAGTTGAATGTTCATAAATATTTATGTACTATATATTAATGCATATTCATATATCTATGTACATACAAACACACACATATATACACATGTATAAACATGTGTGTATATACACATATATGCCCACATTATATGCACAAATACACACACATATATGTAGGGGTGGGGTGGAGGTAGGGGCTGAGACTCACTAGACGAGGCTGGATTTTAACTCAAAATTTTCCTGTCTTCATTATATGAGTTCTGGGGATTAGAGTCACACATGTGCTATCAAATCTGGTTCATTATATTTTAAATGCAATTGCTCATTTAACTGAATAGATGCCTAAATGTAATGTTACTCTAATAATGTATTTCTAAAAGAAAATGCTTGTGAAAATTAAAATATTTAAAATTTACCAGCTAAGTGATTTCACAAAATACTTTCTGCCAGCCAGGCATAATATCATATCTACAGAAATGAGACCCTGTTTCAAAGCAAATATACAAACACACACTCATGCACTCACACACACAAATACACAGAGACAGACAGACAGACAGACAGACAGACAGACAGACAGACAGACAGAGGCCAAGAGAGAAACAGAGAGAGACAGACAGACAGAGACAGAGATTAGGATATTTAATTTACCTTCTTGAATATTCAGTTTTATCTTCTTAAAACAGTGCCTTTGTTGTTGGCACATAATAAGCTACAGTCTACAGTACTTAGGGTTTCAAAAGTGAAGGACAATTATGTATATACTGTGGCACTCATGTGCATACACCAGTGGAGATTCTGAGATCATCTAAATACATTGATAATTGAGAAGCTATTCACAAAGGTATAATAGACCTGATTCTGAATGGACTGTGATTAGTCCTGATGCCTCTAGCAGAGCTGAGCCCTTTGGCAAGAAGACAAGGAGACCCAGTTCCCTTTGGGCAGATTTAGGACTTTCTATTTATTCCTCAATGGAGGGCATACTTGAGAACTAGATATCACATTTGAGATTAAGAAACAAAAGATGACTTTCTGCACTAGTATAAAGATCTGAGTCCCAGTCCTCAGCACAGATAGGAGGCTCATTAGAACTCAATGACTAACTAGTATTACTAAATTGGTAAGCTCCAAATTCAGTCTCAACAAATATAGGGGAAGTCAAGAGAGAAAGGCACATGATATTGACTTTGGACTTAATACCTATTTCAACACAAGTGCTAATACATGCACATATATGAACGTACACATATATAATACATACAAATAAAAATAAATTGAAGGACATAGGTTAGTGTTGGAAAACTTTCCCAGCATACCCCATGCCCTAGATCATGAGCATGGAAAACAAAATTTTGGAGAATAACAGATCACCACCTTTACACTCAATCAATACATAAAAACAAAACAAAATTTTGACTAAAATATTCACTAAAGCATGTTTAATGCTATAGGTCAAGTGTTAAGACTTTGGTTCAATTCTCAGACTTGATTAATTGTTGATTTTACAACAATGGAAAAGCTTGCCATGCTTCTATATACCTCCACTTTCATCTGAAAGAAAATCAAATTTTTAATACCTCTTATCTCTTCCCATAGAACTGCTGTGAACATTGATAGGGCTATGTGGATAAAAGAATTGTTCTACACACTGTTCACCCATGCCATGTACTCTGTAGATGGCTGGCAGTACTTTTATCATAAGTGCTACTTCTGTTAACATGTCTCCAGGAAAATAATCCTCGAATTAGAATTAATAGTAGAGAGGAATTAAAACTATTGGGCAGCACTCTCTGTGGCAAGAAAGAAGACTGCTACATGAGGTGTGTGCTCAGTTCTCTGTTCTCGCTGCCCAGCTCCGTGAGTGTGTTGGGCATGGCTGTGGTGGTGATGACTCACCCATGACAGGACAGGGCAGATAAGGAGGCCTCACTCCTGAGCAGCTCCAGGAATAGCTGTTATTTTACCATCCTGAGCATATTGGTAAGGAGGACCGATCCCAATTTCTATCATCATAGTTACCATATAATCAAGATTACTGGCTCAATTTCACCAACAAGGAGAGAAACTAAGCTCAGGTTGTGGAGGCTGTTCACAAGGCTAATGTCACACAGCACACTGCTTCCTCAAGTTACTCTTATGAATCAGGACCATGATGTCACCAAGGGCACTGGAAGCTAGCTTGCACTCATCCACTCTGAATTGTCCTTATAATCATTTGCCTAGAGAATTGCCAACTAAGGGGTTGGCTGCCACCAAATGAGGGAGAAAGTGAATACAGTGAAAGTCTGAGTGCTCATGGATAGAGAGCCTTAGACTTCCTGAGAAAGGAACACAACTTAGTATATTCCAGAACAGAATAGACCCTTTAGTGTGTGTGTGTGTGTGTGTGTGTGTGTGTGTGTGTGTGTGTGTGTGTGTGTGTGCTCCCACATGTGAGTGCAGGTGTCCATGAAGGCTACAAGAGAGTGTCAGATTCCCTGATGTCAGTGTTATAGGCAGTTGGTAGTCACCCAATATGAATGCTGGGAACAGAAGTCAGGTCCTCTTCAAGTATATTTGCTTAACCACTGAACTATTCCTCTGGCCCCAAGAGGGCAAACTTTGATCATGAGTTCCCTCCTTCTGCCATGGGTTCTGGGGATTGAATTCGGTTTTCAGGCTTATACACAAGATGGCACCTACTGGGCTATCTTGCCAGGTTCCAGGCTCTGGTCTTCTGATATCCTGAAGTATCAATTTTCCTTTAATCTGATCCTCATTCCCACCCTTAACCAAAATTCCACTTCTGTTTCTGGCCTCACCATTCTTCCAGCTATCCAAAACAACAACAAAGCCTATCAATGACTCCTTTACAATTTCCTTGCACTACAATCAGATTCCATGACTATTTTCCTCGGCAGTCTTTTCTACATGTTTGCTTCATTTGCCATCAGCGTGGGCCAGATCTTGCTTCATCATAGCACAGTGCCAGGGCAGCCACTACTTTCTGGGTTTTTTGTTTCAATCTATCCAAACCACAATATCATATAGTTCTTTCTCAAATATTATTTTATTTTGTCACATGTTCCCTCAAGGGGCTCATTGTTCTCAATATCTTGCTTTCTGCTGCATGAAGTCTAGACCTTCCTTCATAGCAACTGTCCCAAGTGACACTCTAGCTTTTCCTTACTTTTCAAATTGCATAGCCACCTTGCTACATGCATGCCCCTTCCAGTGAATCAAAACTGCTGATACATGCTGTTATCTTGACTATTTAATACATTATTTTGCCTGTGATGAGAACATAGAGAACAGAAATGTACATGCATTGCTGCGGCAGCTAATGAGGGCTCAGTGTGATGTGGGAAACAGAATTTGGGCTTAAAATTCCATCCATTCCTACTAATATTTATGAATCATCTTGGGCGATTAAGAAGAAAAAGAAATACCATACCTACTACAAAATGTTCTCACCTGATAAGGAGATGAAGATCCATATTGTCATCATAATATAGTGCAGAGTAAAGAAAAAGTTTCATAAGTGCTTCTTCATTCTTTCCTAGCAGCTATGAGGCCCTGTGAGGCAGGCATGGGAAACTATTACCTTCATTTTCCAGATGATAAAACTTGCTTACCTTTCTGAGAGTATAAGTGGCTTGTTTATTGTTACAAAGCTAATAATTAGCAGATTGGGGTCCGCTAGCTGGGTGATCTTTTTAATGTATGACTCTGACTACAACCAACAGGGCCATGGCTCACAAGGAGAAGCAATGAAGCATGCTTGGGGACAGTGTTTAATGTGACTGTGAGCTCTCCCTGGCAAGTGGCATCTGACTCAAGAACTAAAGAATCTGAGAGAGTTCAATCAGAAAAGAAATGAGGGAGAAAAGGATATTCAAGAAATAAAGAGGCATTATGAACAAAGTTACAGAGCCAAACACAAGGAGCATACCAAGGGCAAGATTGCTTGTTGTGTGAAGGTTCCTCCCTCTCCCCCCTGAAAAACTGAGATAAAGGAGGAGGTGAGGCCTGAGTGTTCCCTCACTGATAAGCAGGCTCCACCCAGAGGCCAACAGTACACATTTGGGGACAGAGAGAGTGGAAGAGCTGCCCCTTCTCCAGGGCCACAGGGACTGGAGTAGGGGCAAAAGGGAGGTCATTTTTTGAATGCTTTAGATACAGCATCTGGAACAGAACCAGGGAGGATTCTGGGAGTCAGAGAGAAGCAGAGACAGATGGCAAGTGACCTTGAGAAACATCCCTTCTGGATCCAGAGCCTAGTCGGGGTTTAGGATGGCTATGTGCAAATATCCTGTCTCCCCAACTAGCACTAGAGAGGAGGGAGTATGAAGCCTCCAGAAGAGAAGGGAAAAGCAAGGCAGTTGATGAGGGAAGGTGGAGAAACTGGAACATCCAGGAAGTGCTTCATTTGGGCAACTGCCTTGAGATGAAAATGTGGAGAGGGTCAGAGTGGCTTAACAAACCTGTCTTTAATATATCCTTCCTTTCAGAACCAGATTCTCTGTCTTCCTCCTTCCTCCAGTCACTTCAGGAGGAGAAGGACAAAGTGGGGGAAAGTTGAGGGGACAGAGCCAGAGCAGTAGAATGGGACCTCCCTGGAGCCAGGAGGTAAGTAGCCTCTGTCATCATACTGATGTCTTCTATTTCTAAAGTCCTGAAAATCCTGTTTGAGCCTTTTTTTAAATGAATGCTATCTCATGTACTAAGGATCTAAGAAAGACTGGCTGTAAGGGAGAATAAGCAGAATTACCTCTATACAAAGGGACAATAGCACTAACTCCTTTACCCCTTTCTCCTTATAATCTTGTCTTCTCTATCCTCCCAAACTTCTTTGTCTTTTTTTCTTTTCCCCCTCTTGGTTCCCTGACTAGAGTTCTCCAGAAGCGAGGCTTCCCACTGAACGCAGCAGACAGTCAACACGAACCAGACGGGTGCTGCTAGCGGTCCTGCTCTGTGGCCTGCTCCTTGGTTCTTCTATGCTTTGGGTTTACATCTTCCGGAACTGTGGTCCTTGTAAGGAAGATCCTGGAACACCCTTAACGCAGGCAGCACTCCCTCATATGCCTTTGTCCAGACCTCTAAGACCCCCCCCATGCCAAACTTGTCCCCATCCTCCTGGTCCCTAAGGATCTAGATTTCTTTCTCTCTGAATCCCACAGCAGGCAATAAGTCATTTCCTTCCTAAGGTCTGTCCCTCCATGCCAAACTTGTCCCCAACCTCATGGTCCCTAAGGATCTAGATTGCTTTCTCTCTGAATCCCACAGCAGACAATAAGTCATTTCCTTCCTAAGGTCTGTCCTTCCTATGAACCTCAATAGAAGTCCTTCCCAGCCCCTGGGGGGAGCCCTTGTTCAGTTTGCTCTTCTTACCTAGCTCTGAGCTTTTGTTTCACAGGTCCATGTGAGGCACCTGTGTGTATGGAGCTCCTGGACCATTATCTGGCCTCTGGAAACAGAAGTGTGGCCCCCTGCACCGACTTTTTCAGCTTTGCCTGTGAAAAAGCCAATGGGACCAGTAATTCTTTCCAGGCACTTACAGAAGAAAACAAAAGCAGACTGTGGAGACTATTGGGTGAGGACACATATTGGCAGAATCTCTGAGCAAGCTGACAACTGAGTCTCCTGTGATCTTGACAGTTCTGAAATCTGCCTAATTATAGAAAACCTCCTTGCTCTTGTCTCCACTCCTATCCATTCTCCTTTATTCATATGCTGATTACTCTGAGTCTTTTTTTTCTTTTTATCCACCTCTTTTCTTTCTTGTTTCCCTTTCTGTGTTTTCTTTATTGTCTTCATCATCTTTTTGTCTCCACTCCTTCTCTTTGCTCATCTATCCTGTTGTCAAGCTGAGCCCATTAAAACTGGGAGTTACCCTCATTTATTTGAGCTTGATCCTCTTCTATATCCCTATGGGAAAGTTTTCTCAATATCCAAATGAGGTGCCCATCTCCTGTTTGTCCCTGTACCAGTATCCACTCATTGTGTTCTCCTATGTTTCCTTTCTAGAGGCCCCAGGGTCCTGGCACCTAAGACCTGGGGAGGAAAAAGCTTTCCAATTTTATAACTCCTGCATGGACACAGCTGCCATTGAAGCTTCAGGGGCTGGTCCACTCATACAAATTATTGAAGAGGTGAGAAAATTTGGGGTGTCAACTTTCTAAATAATTCATATGAACAATGAATGCATGCTTGAGGGCTGCCATGATTTTATAGAGTATAGGGTTCTTTCTTAGAGATTCCAAGTTCTACAAGGGAGATAGAAATGAAACTACTCTTTGAAGAATCAAGACTTAGAGAAAGGAGAAACCTTAGAAGCAGCAAAAGGAGCCTATGGAAATGAGAAAAGGGAAAGATGAACATATTTGGGGTTCAATCTCATGGGTCCCTAGGTTCAGGTTTATCTCTCTTCTTCAAAGCTTGGAGGCTGGAACATCTCTGGCAACTGGACTTCCTTGGACTTCAACCAAAATCTGAGGCTTATGATGAGTCAGTATGGCCACTTCCCATTCTTCCGTGCCTATCTGCGACCTCATCCAACCCCTCCACACACACCGATCATCCAGGTGAGGGATAAACTGGCAAAACCACCATTGCACCTGAGTCTATAACTCTAGGCTATCACTACTTACAAAAGAGATTTCAGGCTGGGAGATAAGATACATGTGCAATGTAGGGAATGGCCCTTCCTTACAGGAAAATTAGTACTACAGAGAACAGGTCTACTAGGTAGGGGGAAAGCTGTAGCAGAGCCAGCTCTTTGAAGGGTGAATTAAAAGTTTTCATCTCTCTTTATTGAAAATATGGATTTCTCCTGGACCTCTTCATCCTGTCTCCAAAATTCTCCTCCTCTTATTTTCTCTTTATTTTCCCTAAGGTACCTTTTTTTAACTTGATAGCTAAGAGCCTGTCACTTTAATCAAGCCTGTCACTCAGTCATCAAGATATGACCCCTATTCCTTAGCAAAGAATTTTAAGTTTGTGATCTGACCTCTATCCTTATCTCTTGTTGCATTCCGCCTCTCCCTGATACTCTGTGTTCTGCTGACTCACATGTAGTGTCAAAAATATTCCTCTTCTCTTTGCACATGCTGCTTTCTTGCCTGTAACAATCTTAGAAGACTCTCATGTGTTTATATTGGAAATCTCTTTTGTTAAGTCTTCCCTGACATGCCAGATATAATTTTCTTAAGGTCTCTCTGTCATCCATTAAATCCTCTCAGCATTTAGTAATCTGAAAGCCTGTGCCCAAAACAGAGTAGAGTTCTTCTCAGCAACTAGAGACCACTATGAAGTGTTTGTTGAGTTTATAAACAAATAAATAATGGAGCCATCACTCACTCCTGTGACAAACACTGGAGTGTTCTATAGTTGTCTCTGAATTCCACAGCTTTGTACAGAATAATTAATCCAGAAGACATGGCCATCAATATATAATATTCTAAGATTAGATTTTAACATGTACATTCATAAATTTAACTATTTTGCTTTGGTAGGATTAACTAAAATTTGAAGTGGTTAAGGACAAATTTAGATAGGAAGACATCAATGGAGCCTTGAGACATGGCTAATTAACAGGTGACAAAATGAAACTAAAAGACACCATAAAGGGGTTACAGGGAAATCTGAGCTAAGGAGAGTACTTGGAATGTTGTAGCTTCAGCACTTGGTCAGTGAGAGGCTGGCCTGGACTTTGAATTGGCAGAAAAGTAGGAAGGAAAATATGAGACTGGGTTTGGTGATTGTTGGCTAGGCAAGTCAAGAAGAATTGGTAAATATTAACATATAGAAAAAAGAGGAGCTATTGAAGCCTTTTAGATATTTCCATGGGTCTATACAGGGCTCAAATGCAATCAGCTTTGGAGGCAACTTGAAGCAGCTGAGGATTCTAAGTTAACATATTTGAATTTGATGCATAATAACATATGGCAAATAAGAACTGAGCGTGAGAATATGGTCAGTTTAAACACATTGTTGATGGTCCCAGAGATTTTCAAAGGTTTCTGTGGTTAAAAATAAATAAAGAAGATGGAGGAAACACTGAGTCACTTAGAGCCAGTCTGCCTAAACCATTAGAGTAAGCTTAGCTACGGAGAGTGGAACACAGAGGAGCCCATGAGAAGCTGAAGCAGGAGGAACAGAAGAACACAAGGAATCACAGAGAAAGAAGATGGACCACCATGGGTGGCATCACAAAGAAAACGGGAGGAACTATAGGAGAAAGGAAGTAAGGATTTCAGAAATTCCCTCACAGACAGAGTAGAGAACTGAAAGACACTGTTGAAAACTCACAGCTAGTCACAATAAAAGGGGCAGGGGCGGGGGGAAGAATGAGCAAAGATTATAATTGGAGCTCAGTGTAATTGAAAGACTTTTTTTTTTCAAGATGTAAGAAAAGTATATAGGCCAGTGGGATTGGGATATCGGAATGGGAGTGGAATATTGACATCAAAAGAGAGAGAGCAAAGTTTGTAGACAAAGAATCAAATGTAAATTGGGGCATGGGCACTTGCCTGGGGTGCAAAGTTTAATATGTCCTCTACACATAATATCAAAATAAATGTATTTAAATATGAATAATTTTTAATATATAAATTAATGCAAAGTCTATGGTGAGCAAACTATCAAATTTGCATTTACTTGTAATTCTAAAAATATCCTGCTTTCCCAAAATGAAACAAAACTATTGTGGGTCTCTAAAACATAATTGCAATTTTAAAATAGAATAAAATACACTGCAAAATTTGGTGCTAGGGATTGGCTATAAAGCCTCATCCATGATAGGCAACTACTCTACTGCGGGACCATGCCACAAGCACATAACATTGTAGAATTTATTGTTAAAAAAATAAAATCATGATAAGCAAAGTTTGATGTTTTATTCATGATGGACTCTTCTGCATTAATTGTGTTTAAAAAATATGTATTAAAAACACCGTTTGTTACTGACTTTGAGTATGTTTTAATTAGTATACTTGACATGGGTGTCTCACATCCTTAACTCTAGATCTACACTAGCACATAAAATAGCTTCCTCTAAACAAGTATGTGTTCTTCTGTTGCTGAGAAACTGAACATTTGCCATGCATAGACTTTTACCAGTTGCAGTCTATCTTTGCATGGTGTCTACTCTCTCTCATTTCTTTATTCCCATCTTCCCGTCTTCCATGGTACCTCTCCTACCTTCCCACGCCTACCCGCTTTACCCCCTATGTGCCCACTTCTCTCCAGTCTCTCTTGTGTCCAGATAGACCAGCCGGAGTTTGAGATTCTTCTCCAGCAAGACCAGGAACAGAAAGTCTATGCTCAGGTAAGAGGCCAGACAACTTGTACCTTGTCCCCTCGCCCTCCAAGTGAAAGGCTTCTAGCTTTTGTGACGAAGATTCCCCTCCTCTAGATCCTGCGGGAATATGTGACATACCTGAACAAACTGGGGACTTTACTGGGGAGTAACCCCCAGGAAGCGCAACAACATGCCTCCTGGTCCATCGTGTTTACCTCAAGGCTGTTCCAGTTTCTGAGGCCACAACAGCAGCAGCAGGCACAAGACAAGCTCTTTCATGTAGTTACTATTGATGAACTGCAGGTGCCTAAAACTGAGGGCCTGAGGACTCTGTCCTTGATGGCCTCTCAAACTTTCTCTTTTTTATCTTCTTCTACTACCATTGATTTCTTTACTTTAAAAATGCATTTATTAATTTATTTACTTTCTTATATACTTATTTACTTATTTGTTTATTCCTTCTGTGGGACTTTGGGCAGGAAGAATGTGACTAGGTATGAAGATGGAAACCAGAGAACAATTTTGGGGAGTTAGATTTTTGCCTTCTATCATATGGGCTGGGAGACTGAAGTCAGGTGGTTCAGGCCTGGTGATAAGTGCCTGTATTCACTGAATAATCTTGTTGTCCCCTTCCTTTCATTTCAGTTTGTCCTGAACTCTAGTCTCCAATCCTTCCTCTAGCATACCCCATTCCCTCTCCTTCCTGTGCCTTTCATTGTCCCCCTCTTTAGCTTTCTGTCTTTTCTCTAAGGAAATGGCCCCAGCCATCAACTGGCTGTCCTGTTTACAAGCAATATTCACACCGATGTCGTTGAGTCCTTCCCAGACCCTCGTGGTACATGACCTAGACTACTTGAGAAACATGTCACAACTGGTAGAAGAAGGGCTGCTGAATCACAGGTTTGCCCAGGTGGAGTTGGACAGATATTAGGCATGGGAAGAGAGTGAGGTATCAGGGACTCAATGAGTGGGAGGCACCTGTGACATGGAGAGACAGAAAGATAGAGTGGGTGACACAGAAGGAAACATAAAAATCAAGAACTAAGTAAGACTTTGGAACATGATGATCATGTGACACATCAAATGAAGGATATAGGGTTGAGATAGATGAGTCATCTACCAGGAATGTACCATCATCCTTTACAGAGCTCGTGCACTATTGGAAATGCAGAAAAGCCCAACTATGAAGGGCATGAAAGCAAGCCTTCTATATAGTTACCCTAGTGGCACCATTCGCTAGAAATCCTTTATGGGGAGACAAAGCCACAATCATGTGACTTCAGCAGATTTATATATGTATGTCTTGAAAGACATACATATATGTGTCAGCAGGACCAAGGGAAGCCACAAACCCAGGTTTGTTGTACTTAAAAATGTGTCTTTAGATGAGATGAGGTTTCCTGGTTGTGGAAACAGATAAATCAAGTCCTCTCTCAGTAACTTCAGAAGAAAGACTTTTTCCACCATCCCTCTGTCACTCCCAAAGCCAAACCAATAAAGACTGTTCTTGATGGATTTGCTTACATGGCAGTTACTCTTTGTAAATATAGAGGAGAAGGGGCTATGTACAAGAATACACAGTAGTTTGTTGAAGAGATTGTTCATATGAGCATGTTTAGGGGCTTTAGCTTTGGGTTGGGCATTTTGTATCTACAGGGAGAGAATACAGAGCTACATGATCTTGGGGTTGGTGGATACACTATCACCAGCACTGGACACTAAATTCCAGGAGGCACGCAGAGAACTGATCCAGAAACTACGGAAACTGAAAGAACGACCACCCCTGGTGAGGAAAGAAGGCAATGTAATTTCTATATTGGGGTAATTATTGAGGTAAAAAGGCATAGGAGAATAGGTCCCAAGTAGGCAAGATAGAAAGTTGGAGTATATCTTTAGAATCAAGATATTAACTGGCTACTTCTGTGGCCTTTGACTGAACATTAGAGTTTTGATCCAAAAGTTGAAATTAAGGAAGACACCCTTCCTTTACCATTACTCTTATGCAGTGTTCTGTTTTCCTGAACTCTATGGTTTGAGCTAAAAGTCCTAAATGATTAGCCCTAAAGCTTAAGATTTATTGTTAAGAATTCTATATGTCCCAGAGGCCTGTGCTGATCAGGCAGGAAAAGGATGATTGGGGTGAATGGAAGGTACATTAAGAAAATGGAGAATCGTTCCAGAATTTGTTTTCGAAGAATTCTTGGTTTTCTCTACTTTAAAAGATTTCCCCATGTATGATGAAACATGAAAACAAAACACCATCTTTTAAGAAAAAAATTTAAAGAAAAAGATTTATTGTGAAGAATAATATTTAAATGTGTATCACAGGGTTCATCCCTGATCCTATGAAATTGTTTAGTTACAAATGGACATGGTTGGTCAGATCTTCACATAGCTGAGGGTTAGGCTGTATAAGAAGTGTGTAGAAGCAATTAATCAGTCATAAGAATTATCTGACAGAGATCTTCAGTCAGAGTTCCTTGATATCCTATGTCAGACCCTTTCAAATCTAAGGGGAAACATCGAGAGCATTGGGTGCATTCTTACCTCATTGAAGACCTTCCTTTATGGTCTGCCTTGAAAGAAAACCTTTACTCTTATTAATTAATGGATAGTTTCTCTACTTTAAAAAGTATTTAAAATCTTTGTTCAATTCTGGGGATATGGCTCAGTAACTAAAGTACTTGTCACTCAGGGGAGAGGACTTGAGTTTGAGTCCCCAGTTTGAAGCAAATTGCAATAGTATTGTCTATAGTCCCAGTGGTTCTACTGCCAGATGGAATGGAGACAGAAGAGATCCTGGACATTCAGGGTCCCAATAGCCTGGTATATACAATCACAAAATAAAGAAACAAAGTCTTGACTCAAGCAATGTAGAAAATGAGGCTTGGCAACTGAGGTGGTCTTCTGAACTCTACATGTGCACCAATTAATCCCCCCCTCAAATTTTTAAAGTAATTTTTTTGTTGAGATGGAAATCTAGTCATTAATTATTTATGATTTATAAAAACCTAGATAATTTCATTTATTGATCTAATTCTAAAATTTGTATGATGTAGCATAATATTGTTATATGGTTTTATTTATTTATCTTTTGGGTTTTTGAGAGAGAATACCACTATGTAGCTATGTCTATACTGGAGGTCACTATATAGATGAAGTTGGCTTAGAACTCACAGAGTGCTGAGAATAAATGTGTGTATGTGCACCACCACATCAAGTTCATTTTATGTTTATTGTAGCAATCGATCAACAAATATATGAGTCTTCAGAAACCTGGCTATAGGAATAAGTTAGAGCAGGGATCTTATCTGGCTGTCTGGCTTCAAGGTCAGTGTGAATTTTCATTGTATCTTAGACCATTATCCGCTAGGATGGTCACTCAGTGTGAGGTAGATTCACAAGAAGCTTCTATGCGACCTGTCTCTTGATCAGCTGAAACAGAGCATAACACCAACTGCAAACTTCCTGGCAAAATAAAAATAGCTTCCTGTAAATGCCAGGACTGTAGCATGAGGTCATGTCTTGGAAGGTATAAACATGTCAACACAGAGACTCATGCTTAAAGAATGTGAAAGGCTTACAAAGCCTGTTATCACCATTCTTTTCACTAGGGTGTAGAAAGATGAAAATAAAGTATGACCTTGGAGAACTGAACTAACAAAAAGTGACACATAACAATAATGTTAACACCATCTAATAAGTCTTAAAGTCAGCCAGTCATCTATGTATACCACTCACTAAACATATTATTTAATCTTCCCAGGAATGCTCAAGGTTTTAGTTCCC
The DNA here is from genome assembly GCA_036184795.1 of Tokudaia tokunoshimensis. Taxonomy (NCBI): domain Eukaryota; kingdom Metazoa; phylum Chordata; class Mammalia; order Rodentia; family Muridae; genus Tokudaia; species Tokudaia tokunoshimensis. The sequence goes on along the minus strand of BTHU01000002.1, from coordinate 63,288,290 downwards.
ATGTCTCAGATTCAGAAACAGGGAGAATGACAACCTCCCCTAAGACCTCATTGTTCTTAAATGAAAAATCAGGATCCAAAATAAAGCTGTTTGGCTCATGAACCTATATCATTCTTTAAATGATTTATTTAATTTTACTTTGTGTCCATTGGTATTTTGCCTGTATGTATGGAATGTCTATGTGAGGATGTCAGGTCCCCTGGAACTGGAGTTACAGACAGTTATGAGCTGTCATGTGGGTGCTAGGGTTTGAATCCAGGCCCTCTAGAAGAGCACTAGCAGTGCTCTTAACTGCTGAGCCATCTCTCTAGCCCCATGAACCTATATCTTAACACACCAGGCCAGACTGAGAAATATGTGAGTGCTACAGCATTAGGTTAGCAAACTCTTTTATAAAGGACAAGATAGTTGAGTATATTTGGCTTTATGTTCCATAGAGTTTATGTTGCTAACACTTGACTGCTTTAGTACATAAAAGACAGAGCTGTCCTACTAAAAGATCACAATTTAGGCAGTAGATACCCTTGATGGCTCCTAAAACTGAGTGATCAGAGAGGGTTGAATATCAGTAGTAACAGATAAAACTTAAGATATATTTAGAGAAAGAAAGGTATTGCCTAGCCTTATCTCACAGGAAAAATGTAAGAATGAGTGTAGTATATGGGGTTGTTCTCATAACTCTGGCTGAGAAAAAATAATGGGGTTCTGCATGCAAGGCCCAATGCTACAGCTGAAGTATACCCTGGGTGGTCCAGAACTGAATAAGCAAATAGGATAGCCCTGAAGTAAAAATCAAAGAACGAATGGTCTGGCAGGTCGTTGTAAAGATACTTGCTTTTCTTTTCATGAAGAAAGAAATTTATAGAATATATCTTGATTTATATTTTAAAGAACATGCTTCAAGAACATGAGCTATGAAATTTCCTGGCTTGTAATTAAAGAGGTAACAAGGAGTAGGTAGCAATAACAGATTCTAGATTTGATTTTTTAGTTCCAGACAATGTTTATTAACTGCCATCTTCTGATTTCTCTGGGTAATTCTAATATAGTAATGTATATTCTTATTTTGAAAAATCAAGAAGGGTCAAATCTGATCCTTTTGTTGGTTAATTTTGAGAACATAGTCAATGGAAATGCCTATTTCTATTATGAAACGTGTGAAGCTGGATTTGGGACAATGGAAGCAAGACTTCATATTTGTCTCCGTGTAATGAGAACTATTTATATTCACCCCAATAACACAAGGTATTTAGGCAATTGAAAATTTTGTTTAAACAAGTCATTTCAGTTACCTTTCTTCTTGATCCTAGGTTGTCTGCAATTTTACACAAAAGTTCTTAATTCACACTACTGTCAATATCTTGGTAGAAAAGCATTAGGTCAGGCTTATAGGTTTTAGCTACAGATTCATCTGTTCATTTATGTGATATTTTATGTTTTTTTCAAAGTTTTTTGAGACAGAGTCTTATCATGATGGCTTAGAACTTCTCATTCTCCTGCCTCTGCTCTTCAACTGCTAGAATTACAGGTTTGTGCCATCACTCACTGCATGTAGAGTATGTGATAATATTTGTGGAGTACCAACTATAAAAAAAATGATTCTATGACACCCATTATGTACCAGTGGACCAAATATTCAAGTATCCCTGCTTTGAATATTTATAGTTCAGTAAAGGGGGGAGAGAGAGAGAGAGAGAGAGAGAGAGAGAGAGTAAACTATTTGTACTGGATGGTATTAGAACAAAAGCAACCTATTAAATGAAGAAAAGGAATTCAAGAAAAACAGCAGTTATGATTATCAGTAGGCAGGGCAGAAATGTCAAATGAACCATGAGTCATTCTTGTGACGTTTAGGTATGACTGAACCAGACAAGAGTCCACTCATATTACACCATCATTCCACATCAATTTCTTTATCTCATCTAGTAGGATGTGATTTGCGATATTTCCAGATGCTTTCCTGATGTTAAGATAATGCCATCAGCATGGCAATGGAATGTACTGAGTAGTGCTAATCAAATTTCAGGGGAAGTTAGAATAAACAGAGTGCTTTTAAGGAATTATGTCACCTGATCTTCAAACCTGTGAGGAAGGTAAAACAGGCATTTCTCTTGTTTATACAGCTGGCCTACATGGATTTAAGTTAATAGCTTACCTCTGTAAATGCTGGATATTATGTGTAAGGGCAGTATTGTGGTGGTCTTTAAGGACAAATTCAGTTTACAGACAGGATTCACTGATGTTTGGAGTAATTTACATTGAAAAATTAGGAGGAAGCATTCTAATAAATTTACAGTCTGTGAACATTTATGCATGTGTGCATTTGTGTAAGTAAACAGCCCTGGAACAGCCTTATTTGAGAAGCTAGTCATTTCTGCTTAGGTCATACTCTAGTTCGCTGTTCTGTGTCCTGTGCTTCTGATATGGGACTCCGTTATGTTACTGAGGGCCCTAATCTTTCTTTGTAGCAGGCTCTTATCCATCTTTGTAGCTCCTACTCTGTCTAGTAACCCAGTTAAATGAGCCCTTCATATTGTTACATTTTACAGTATTTTGACATATTTGACCCTCAGTGATCCTACCATGATGTTTAATAGCTACACATTATTTTCCATGCCTTCAAAAACATTCCTTTAATAATTTGTTATAGAATTTTATCTAGAAATCTTTACATATTCTTGGAGATTTCTTGATTTTTATAATTTCTTTATAGTCTTATTATTCATGGTTTGTAGGAGACATATACAAACATTTTCACTGACCTAAAATGAAATCATTGAGCTTCATTGTCTTGCATTTGAAGTATTTATTCCACCATTTATATTTGAGTGTCCTCCCTCCTCTATTTCCACATTTCCTTTAACATGTGTAGTGCCTGCCAATTTTCCCTGTTTAGAGGAATTCTAATTTGATTGGTGCACTTGTTGTTCAGTGGTTTGCTTTTACCTCTCTTCATAAGAAACATTGCATCACCCAAAGCCCTCATTTACGCATCCATAGGGTTCTAACATATGATACACACCCTTTGAGACTGGGTGTGGGTGCTGTAGAATAAAAGAGTTTCTCCCATTAGTTTAAAGTTAGCAATGGAGGTCTGGGAGGAAAGAGTGTATGGTGGAACTCTTGGGCTGTTTGAGTGAACCCTATCACAGGATTGGATACTCTTCCTTTCCTTCCCAGGAGGCTTATATTCTTCAGAGGGATGCCTTCTAAGGGCCTTGCTTTTGTACCAATAGGCAACAAGTCTGGGTACTGAGGGAGAAGGGAAGCCTCTTTCTGCTGAGCAATAGCATATACTGATAGAGAAATGATAAAAAAAAATATTTGTATGTGTCTAGGTATGTGTGTGTTGTTGTCTACATGTATAGTATATGCATGTATAGGTCATATATGCATTTTTGTGTGCATATGGAGACCTCATCAGGTATCTTTCTTATTATCACTCTCTATCTTTAGTTTTTGAGGCAGTTCTCTCACTAATCCTAAAACTCATTGGTTCAGATAGGCTGGATGGCAATCAATCAGCTTCTCCACCCTACTGAAGGCATGAGCCTCCAGACTTGACTTTTTAATATTGGTTCTGGGGTCCTGAATTTAAGTCTTTGTATTTGTGTGACAGACATTTTAGTGCCTGAGACATTTTCCTAGAGCTTGGAAATAAAAATTTTTAAAAGCTATCAAAGAAAACATCCTTTGTGGATTACTGGCTTTGGAATGTGATAAAAACAGAGGCCTGGAAAGATGTCACTCACTCTCGTCTGTTTTTTCAGCCAGTCTACCCTCGATGGATGAAGTGTGTGGAACAGACGGGAGCCTTCTTTGAGCCTACTCTGGCAGCTCTGTTTGTTCATGAAGCTTTTGGCCCAAGCATTCAAAGTGCTGTATGTGAGAACTTACCCCTGCCTGAAACCCTCTACCCTTTCCACCCAATACACCTGGCCCTAGTTCTGTGAAGTGTGTCCTTCTTTGTGGTGTGCAAAGCAGGAATCAGGTAGAAAAGAAAGTTAACTAAGAGAGAACCTAGGGGCCTGCTCAGTCCTTTGGGCAAGTGCAATTTAGACACAGTACACAAAGTATCCCAAACACGAATTAATTTAAACACATCACTGGACTTTCCTGGTATTGTGTTTCTTCAACCATAAATAGAAAAATAAAAAAAATCAAACTCCTTGACCTTTAAGGCTATCTCCCTGTTTGTCTAAGAGTTTTGAACAGCACATGATATACCGTAAGCATGGAATGATATAATCCCATAGAAAACAAACGAGCAAATTCTGAATGAGTGGGGAACTTATAAGCATTTTACATGTAATATGTTTAATTACAATTATTTTCCTGATTTAATGGAAGAAAGGATTGAACCAAGAGTAGTTAAATGAGTTATTTAACTTCATGGAGTCGCCAAATAGCAGTCAAAATTTGAACTCAGTCAGTCTGAAGTCAGAGTCATTTCTGATTCTGTTACCCAGTTCCTTCCACCTGGAAAGAATGTACATAAGACAATGAGCAATTTCAAATTAAGGAGGTGTAAAGTTCAGGCTGTATGTCTATGGAGACTGCAACTTGCTGGGAAGCTAAGGAACTTAGAAGAAGTATGACTTAAGTGGGAGGATATGAAGACAAAAGTCCTGAAAACAGAGATGGAAACAGTAGTTCCCCATGCTCTGTGCTTTCTAGGAGAGTTGCCGGACCCAAACGAAAGTACCCATCAGTCTCAGATATCACAATGGTGAAAGCATTGTTATGGTCCCTTCTTGGGGCAATGAACTAATTACACTCTCTGAGCTTGACACTGTCTTAGTAACCCCACAAATCTTATACTTTGGATATTTGTGGTGATCTGGGGAACAAATGTTCTCTTGTGAACACTTCTCCTTTCTCTGACAGCTCTTGGAGCCCAGTAGGGCCAAGGTCTCTTTACAGATTATCAAAGGACCAGAGACAGACTAATCCTTACACTTTTTCCCTTTTCCTGCCCACATCTCATAGGCCATGGAATTATTTGCTGAGATAAAGGATGCTGTCATCATACGCCTCAAAAAGCTTTCCTGGATAAGTGAGGAGACCCGGAAAGAGGCCTTGAACAAGGTAATATCAGGATTTCAGGGCAGCTTGAAGCCATTTAAGAAATAGTTGATCACTGGGTGAAGAAATGAGGATGGAAGGGAGGGGGGCGGTACGGATCACATATCTGGGTGACAGTGTTAATGGATCATGAGGATTTATGAGGGAATGCTGGAAGCTTACAAATTTCTGTATCTCTTTCCAGCTCGCCCAGCTGCAGGTAGAGATGGGGGCACCAAAACAGGTCCTGAAACCTGAGATGGCCACACAGGAATATAGTGATGTATGTCTTTGTCCCCCTCAGTGTTCCTTATGCCCTTGGTTTCTTACTCCCCTGACCCAACTGAGTCTGCAAAGCAATCTATTTTCTGTGGGCAATTTTAAGACAACCTCTTCTTTACCCCCATGCTGGATAGGTTTTACAGGCAAAATATTGAAACTTTCTAGGGCGCTCACGTATACATACACACATTCATTCTGTGATGTGTTTACATTTATCTGCATGAAGATGCATGTGAATTTTGTACCAACATGAGGTGATATTACAGGGTGTGGTGGCATGTACATCAGGGATTACCTGTTTAGGTGTAAATGTGCCCAGCACCATTTATCTGTATACATCTCTGTGCATCAAATCACCTGCTGCCTCTTCCCCAGATACAACTTGGTCCCAGTTTCCTTCAATCTTTCCTGAGCTGTGTACGATCTCTCCGGGCCAGAAACGTTCGGAGCTTCTTGCAGTCTTTTCCCTATCACAGGTATGAGAACAGATAGCTCATCCTAGAGATGGGGTAAGAACAGTTATAACAGAAACAAGTCCATGATGATAGTTGGGAGAGACTGTATGTACCTTGCATAGACAGTAAATGATAGAGCTGTGTTTGTGTGTATTCTTCATGCAGATGGCAGCAATCTCCCTGGGGGGTCAATGCCTACTATTCAATACCTGACCACGTGGTGGTCTTCCCTGCTGGCCTTCTCCAACCTCCATTCTTCCACCCTGGCTACCCCAGGTATGGACCATTCTCTGAAGGTGAGTCTTTTGGTGGGAGATCTCAAGAGGGATTAATAGGTGTTAGGATGGATGTGACTTGGAGTTGGAAAATTGGAGTGAATACTTTGAAGGATTTTGCAAGTAAAACCAGATTTCATCTCTTTAGAGCCGTGAACTTTGGCGCTGCTGGCAGCATCATGGCCCATGAACTGTTGCATATCTTCTACCAACTCTGTGAGTAATCAGTCATTGGAAGGTAGGGCCAAAGGGATCACCAGGGAGGACAACAAAGGAGGCCCAAAGGGAAGGGGAAGGCTATTCAAAGGATACAGAATGGATAGTCTGAAAAATGTTCCATGTCCTTGAGAGCCAGGTCAGTCTATCATATCCCTCATATTCCAATGACCTTCACTAATTCGTTGTCTTGTTCCATCTTTAACAGTACTCCCTGGCGGTTGCCCAGCATGTGATGCCCATGCACTACAAGAAGCACTTCTTTGCCTGGAGCACCATTATGCTGCCTTCCCTTTACCCAGCATGTCCTCTTTCAATGGTTCTCACACACTCCTGGAAAATGCTGCAGACATAGGAGGCATAGCCATTGCATTCCAGGTGGGCTGAGGTCCCTGTCCTTCCGTTTTCCTTCCACTCTCCCTTATGGAAATACGGTTGCATAGCTCTCTGCCCTTCACATTCCCATTGAACAGATGGCAACTTGGAACCCCCTTCCTACCCTGTAGATCCCCCACCTTCTAAGACATCTGTAGGTCTTCTGGTGAGTACTCTTTCTTCTTGGCTCAGATCAGCATCAGTGCAAAGTTGGATAAGAAGGCTTAGGAACTTGTTAGGGTACCTTGCTATGTATCTGGTGTCAGACTTCTAAATGCCTACAGATCTGAAGTCTAAAAGAAATTTTTATCCAATACCCTTATTTAGGCATATAGCAAGAGGATAGTAGAGCACACTGGGGAGTTGACACTGCCCAACCTGGACCTTAGCCCCTATCAACTCTTCTTCCGAAGCTATGCCCAGGTAAACATCTATCATTTCTCTCTATACTTGCTTCATATCAGTTAAGGACCCTATCACTGACAATAAAAGAATTTTTGTCCCCTGCTACACTGTACCATACTAGCACGTCCACCACTATGGATTCCCACTTTTATCATTTCTCATTTGTTCCTTTGGAACCATCTTAGATGTTTACAGGCTCTTTAACCATATCTAGCAACTGGCTCCCCACCCTATCCCCAAGAGAAGAAGACTCGCCACTTCCAAGACCCGCTACAACATAAACCTGCTTGTTTTTCTTTCTTTCTTTCTTTCTTTCTTTCTTTCTTTCTTTCTTTCTTTCTTTCTTTCTTTCTTTCTTTCTTTTTCCCTCATGTTTCAGAAATAGACTCTTTTAAAAGGAGCCTATAACAAGCTGTACATATGACCACACTACTCAGTGGCCTCAGTTCAGGGGGCTGGTCCCAAACTGGCAGCACTCCTTTAAGGACCTTGTGCTTTTTCAGCAGGCATGGTTCACAATTTTCCAATACACTAGTGGCTCACTTACAGAACTCCACTACTAACCCTCACTTTGTTCCTTATAAATGGTAATGTTATACAACCAATGTTCCTCCTACATGCCTAGTGCCATATTGAACAATTTACACATAATATATTATCCATGTGTCTCCTGAGCTCCCTGCCCTGGTCCTCTTTGTTCTGCCTAGGGTCTCCTAGTTATTGTATCTAACCCATACCCCTCACCCGATAAGACTTTCTCTATTCCTTACCCTTTGGGCCATCTTCTTCCTCAGGTAATGTGTAGGGAGCTGAACTTGCAAGACCCTCACAACCCTCAGAGTCCTCCAAGCCTTCGAGTCCATGGGCCCCTCAGCAATACTCCAGATTTTGCCAAACATTTTCATTGTCCACATGGTACCCTTCTGAATCCCTCTGCCCGCTGCAAGCTCTGGTAACTTGGCTACCAAAGAGACTGAGATATAAACGGACTCCTTGTGAGTCCATCCTTGAAGTCAAAATAAATGTCTCTCTTCTTTTGTTCTCAAAATAAAAGTGTGTATTTAGCCTTAGCCACTTCTCTCTCTTTTTTTCAGTGTGTGTGTGTGTGTGTGTGTGTGTGTGTGTGTGTGTGTGTGTGTGTGTATGCACGTTCATGCTCGCTGTGGGCACTGTGGGCATACATGTGCTATAGCCTATATGTGGAGGTCAGGGGAAAAGCTTGAGTATTATAATCCTTGTCATCTACCTTGTTTTGAGATAGGTATGCATCCCAGTGTGCAGACCACACACTGCAAATCCAGCTTCTAGGAACTCTCCTGCTTCCACCTCCTATCTGTCTGCTTCACTGTAAGAGTGATGATATTACTTATGTAGACCACTGCTTTAAGTGTATTCTAAGGGTTCAAACACATGTGTTTACACTTCTGAAGCAATCATTTAGTCCACATCTCCATAGCCCACTCTGTTATCTTTTGATGCCTCTTTCCTGGTACGTTCTATTCCTAGAAGTTGGGAAGGATAAGAGGCAAAAGTGCCAAGAAAGAAACAGTTGTTGAGCTGGTAGGTCTGAAGGTCTGTCAGTGGGCCAAAGGCCAAGCAATTAAACAGGCCAGTTAGAGAATCAAGCAAGATCTTAATTTGCACAAAGCTACCCACAACTGTTTTCAAGATTTTATTGAGATTGCTACTTTATTGTAATTGTCTCCTCCCTGTTTCAGACAAAGCTTAAGAGAGAAGGGTGTGGGTTTGGTGTCTTTGGCCCTGGGACATGAAATTCTGGGTTGGGGTGGCAATTAGGTGATAGATATGACAGTTTGGAAAGCTCTGTTAATACACCCTAAGGCCAGGTGCTTCTTAGAGACAGGGAGTGGGGTGTGCATTTTGAGGAAGCATTTAGGAGAGGAAGTCAGTAAGCAATCAGGAAGGGAAGATAGATGTCTAAGTTCTCATGAAGGATCCAGACTACTGCCTCCACCTCAAAGTCTCTCATAAAAAAAACACGATGCTGGCCAAGGTGAAGCAGAAGGCTAGATCAAAGAGGTGGTCCTGGAGAGTTGTTGCCTGGGATATGGTGTCTTCTTGCTGGACCATATCTATCACCTGCCAAAGCTCACCCACTGATGAAGCCACAAAGTGTTCTTCATACTCCTTCTCGCCCTGGTCTAGAACATAAAAGAAGGGCAGAGATGGGCAGCCCCAATATCAGTTCTAGTCTGTATTAGAAAGGGGATGAGGTAAACAGTGGAGCGATAAGTGAGGGCCAACTGCCAGTCAGAACACTGGCCTTGACTGGGTGAAAGAATGCTTTATCTAGAGGGCTTTTCAGATCTCACTTCAACTGTAGCCCCATCTCAAACACAGGTGACAGTCACTTCTCACTCCAGTTCCCTCCTGCAAAGGTGTGAGGGATGTCTTCAAGCATGAAGGCAAAGCGACCCTCTTTAGGCACTCTACTTCCTCAGAAGCCTTTGACAATTGTAGGCAACCCCATGCTGTGGCCTGGCTAAGAGTCATTGTAAAGCCAAACATTTTTACCTACAGCTATTATTTCATAGTATGGTGATAGGGAACATGAGTTATCTCCCAAAATCCAAAGCCCAGATTTATCCTGACCTAATCAGGTGCTGGAACCTGATTTCAGCCCAAGAAAATGCCTATGTCCAGCCCCCTACTCATCCTGCTCCCACCTCTCTCTCCTCTACCCACCTTTAGAGAACATTTCATCTTTCTGACTCTTGTCACCATCCAGGCTTTCATTGCCCTTCAGAGTCTTCACCCCCTTCACTTGCAGCAGCAACAGCAGCAGCAGCAGCATCGCTGTCAGGAATGTTGCTCTGTGGAGCTGGGAGTCCAGAGAAGTCATGGGCCTCCTCCCCCATGCTGCCTCTGGCCCCAATCCCCAGTTCCCAGCACCACCCCATCCCTTTCTTAGCTCTTACCCCTTGCCAACATCGTTTTTCCTCCTTCTCTTCCATAGGATCTCTGACTCTATGTGTCCTATGACATCACTGCCATGGCTATATCTTACATTCTAGATCTTTATATCATTCCATTGCCAGACAGAAGGGTGGGAGATGGCAGAAGCTTCTGAGATGGCCATAATGGATCACCTTACAGACCACAACCTAAAAGGGTTCCAGAATTTGCCAAGTATCATCTTATCTATTACACCATTAGATCTGCATAGCTACCTGTACTCTAAATCAACAATATTCTCATAGTCACTACTTAGATGAGAAGTCACTGGAAAAATACATCTCCCATGAAAGATGACAGGTATCAGTATGCATAGAAATAATCCCCATTGGTGCTTTTAAGTCTAAATGTGACACCTGTCTATAATTCTATGTAGCTTTTCTATATCCAAAGTGGTTGACACAGATGATGGCAACTACTTTCTAAACATCAGTATTCTCAGGCCCATATGTATGCCTGATGCTTTGCATGAAACTCAGTCTGTCGAAAACTAGGAGTAAGAGCATAGGGGGAAGGTGAGAAAGTACACATACTTAGTAAGGCAGAGTGAGACAGAGACACAGAACTTATGCATGGTGCATAGGGATGAACAGAGATGGAGGCTGAGTGTTAGGCTGGCTGTATAGCCCTTCCTTCCATTATTCCAGACGGGAGGGAGCAATAGGAAAATCACAATTTCAAGGCTTGCCTGTGTTACCGAGTGACTTCAGGCCAGTTTGGGAGACTTAGACCATATCATATAAAAGTACATTTTTTTTAATGACTGGAGATATAGTTCAGTGGCAAAATGCCTGACATGAACGAGAACCTGTGTGCAGTCTCCAGTCCAACAAGCAAATGAACAAACACAAAATAAAAGAAATGGAGACAAGAAGATAGTTATCTTCTCTCTGAGAAGAGGATATTCTTTTTTCTTCTTTCAGTTATTTCCCCTCATTCCAGGACTTTGCCCTGTTTTACATCTAGACTGAAATACTGTCGTCTATTGTGTATCTTCTTGTATTCTCTGACACAGACAGAGAAGCTGCTTCAAGGGTATCTGACAGCTCCTTGCTCAATAGAGGGGTGAAAGTCGATGGAAAGAAAACAGTGTGGCAAGGAGTCAAAGCTTCCAAATAATGCAATTGGAGAGAACTTGCCTTCCACAAGTCAGACCTGTTGGCGAGGTGGCAACGAGGAATCCAGGGCAATGGGTACAGAAGATGGTATAATGATCCTCACTGACAAAGAAAAACAGACGTGGGCCATGCGCAGCAGCTGGGCCCAGGGACAGGGAAGGTTTGTCACTCTTTCTCACCATGCACATATTGCCTGGGAAAATGTATGCAAGCACGGGTGTCAGCAATGTACATGAACCTATACTTTTCTAAAAGAAAAAATTGCAGAAATAAGAAGATTGAGATGAGAGATGAAATGCTTTCCCAATCTTATCACTCCCACCATTCTAACAAGTACACTCACACAAAGCCAACCAGATCCCAGCTCTTACTTCCTTGAACTCCAAACCAGGTGACGGAGACAGGGGGTGATATAGAAGGGCACTTTATGGTGGTGGCATAAAGGTGTAAAAATGCAGTGACCTCACTTATGCCAACCTTGTACCCGTTGACCTGCAGATCCAGAGAATGATGAATGAATGGAAAAAAAAACACCACACATCTCCTGGCTATTTTAGAGGAATAGCTTCTTGGTTCTCTGGTATGCAGAGAAACTCACAGCTCTCTAGACATGAATGAGAGAGCAGCTGTGGGAGGAGTATCTGGAGTGGAAAGAACCAACCTAGGCTCACCATCAATGACTTCTACCTCTTTACCGGATCACATGCCTGACTCTTAGCATCAGAAGTAAATCAGGCAGAACCTTGGAATTTCTTAAGATCTATCCTCTTACAAAGTAAAAGACATATAAAGTACAAGGAAATAAACAACCAAAAGAAAAAAGAAAAATCCCTAACAATTCCACCATCTAATGATAACTTCTATTAATGTAGTATCCAGATACAGTGTTTATTTCCTCCTTCTAGATACCTGTGAGAAGGTGGGACATCCCCTGAATTCAACAATGGGTAGCATGCCTGCAACTAAGATTCAACTGCCCTGCCAGGGGCATTACTACTAGAGAGGGTGCCATCTGGAAGAAAGGCTGCAGTGTCATTTGGTGTAGATAGTTACAGGAGCATTGAGTAGAAAGAGATGACAAGGAAGAGCAGCAGAACTGTGACCTGGCAGTACAGACTATTATCAAAAGGAAAGAATAGTGGAGAGAAAAGTCAGAGGAGGAAAGATTTGAAACTTCGCTTCACCAACAGGTCGATGGAGATGGGACAAGGGATAACTTGCTTCTCATCCAACTTATCCATCCTTCTTTCGTTGAAGAATCTAGTGCAAGCAAGAGGAGGAAGGAAAAAAACAGTTGAAGACCTGTTGCTTCCTTTCTTCCTTCAGGGACCTATGGCCAATGTCCTTAGTGACCGAGCCTGCTCTGTGTGACTCTGACTGAGTCAGACTTCTCTACCACAACCCCTTGCCACCCCACCCCCACCCCCTCAAGGATCAGCTTTATGGCCTTAGTGTTTTCTTGGCAAGTGCACTGTTCATGACCTGCTCTCTACTTATCAGCGCATCTATAACCCCCACCTCAATCTTATCACTCCCTCCATCTCCTTAGACTAGAAGTCCACAGGTTTCAGAGACCATTAGCACCCACATTGCCCCAACCCCCAGTGAGGCATAAAAATGCTCCACAAGGTGACCCTCCCACTCCTGGGGTAAGAACATTGTTTCTCCTTGCTGCCTGTTGCTCTTCTTCCTTTCTATATTTCCTTCTGTTTCCATTCTTGCTCTGCTATAGATATTTTGTTCTCTGGATCAGAGCTCTCTCATATCAAAACGAAGGGTCAGTCCTAAGGCTCTCCAAGACAGGGTCTCAAGCATATCCCACTCAAGTTTCTCATATCTGTTTGGCCCAAAGATTCCTAATATGAACAAAGACCTGGAGAAGTATGAATTTGAAACTAAGATCACAAGTTGAAAGCCTGCTTCAATGTTGTCTTCAGCCCAGGAGAGGAGAGAGCACTCTCCCTCTCAGTGTGGTATACGCTCATTCAAAAGCTGCCCTTGCCTTATTTCCACTGATCTCACAGGTCAATTGAAGGAATACATTCAACAACAGTAATATGTCTCATTGAAAGCCATAAAGACAATGCAAGATATTATTTGATAAAGGAGCATTGCCTTATTGGAACTCATTCCTCCTGTTGTGTTGAAAGTGTCTCACGATTTCTCTATCCTTTATTCATTCTCAATTTCTGCTGTCTAACATCAGGAGTTACACAGAATTCCCTAGGAGTCTTCTAGGATCTGCATCCCAGAGTACCTGTTTAACCTTCAGAATTATCTAGCCTTGCTCCCTCCCCAAATTCCTTGGCCCCACCTCTCAACCTCTCCCAGTCTCTGCTGCCCAGCCCACTTGCCAAGAACCAAGGTTCTTCCCTTTCCCCCTCCCTACTCCAGGCTGTTTTATGCCCCCAGGCTCAGCTCTGGGAAGGTCCCCTCCCCTTCTCCCAGCGATGTAGCTAGTTCTTCAGTGCACAGGCACATATTCACACCTCAGAACAACCCACAGCATGAACAAGTTACCGGGAGATATATAAACCCCCAGCAAATCTAGACTTTTCAGCTTCTGTCATCCTAGACTGGCTCCTTCCATGAGGTTTGCAGAAGTTGTAAGTACATGAAAGAAGACATGGGGGCGAAAAAGCCTTGGATCCAATTTCAGAAACTTCTCAACTGGTGGGTCAGAGAACAAGACTGGAACCAGCACGTGGATCAGCTTCATATGTTACAGCAGAAAAGGTAGGTTATTCGGGGTGCTCACACTACTGTGCAGATTCTTAAGTCCTTTAATACATAGTCTGTTTCCCTGAGAGAACACTCAGACTCCATGCCAGGCTCTTGCCTGTGTTCACCCCTTCCAGCCTAGATGACACACTACTCTGGCTAGTCCATGGTATGGGTTTGTATATGTGAAGACCTTGAATGTGGATGCAAAAACCAGAACGACAGCCTGGACAATCTCTTCCTGACTCAAGGAAAGAGATAGCAAGGGACCCAAGGAGACAGATAGAAGCTAGGTGGATTGGTCAGAAGGTCAAGCAAGAGAAGATTGCTGGGGAGTATCTTTTGTGGGAAATAGACTATATCTTGAAGGTTTTGAAGGAACTTTTGTTTAGAGGACTTAAGGAGAGAAGGATCATGGAGTTGTCAACAGGAAGAATGACAGTTGATTACCTGGGCAAAGGGCAGGAGGGGTTTGTTTTTTTGTTTGTATAATGCCTGCAGGTGATTAGCTGAAGGCCGCTCTGGTGAGATTGGAGTGCTAACTTCAATTCTACCTTCTAATGTGTGGTGCTTGTCAGCAATCATGGAGATAACTAAAGCCTTTAGTGTAGGGTTGCTGATCCATCTCCAGATAGATCATTCCTTGACTGAACTCTGATCCCAAAGCAGGAAAGGCTGTCCAGGCAAGAGCCTCCCTCAGGTAAGCTTCTGCATCAGAGTTTGTGGGATTTGCTTTCCCTTGAGAACTGTCTGGAACTTGGAATACGCCAATGACAGATTGCCTGCCAGGGCTCAGAAGAACCATGTGCTTGGTTCAGTGTTCAGTTTGTTCTGCTTGAAAGTGCTAAGAATTGTGAAGGAGTCTTGCATTTACCTTTTGGACTGAATCCTTCTACTGTCTACATACTCCATTTATTCACAAAGCTCCACCCTCAGTTATGAAATGGGAACTTCAGCTTCTCCATGCCTGCCTTACAGCTGGACTAGGGTAGACTTTGAGTTCATTCAGTTTCTGGATTTTCTTCAGCCAAGGTACAGTGGGGTCAAGGGTTAGATTGGACAAGAGCTTTATATAGTAGCCTCAACACAAAGGGTAAACTCTGGAATCTGGCCCTAGTCACTCTGAGCTAGTCAGTGCCACAAGACTCAACTGGGACCAAGAGCTTAGACGAAATAGGGCAGGTTCTGAGCTCTGATTCATTATGTTCTTTCTGGGAGCATTATGAAGGATAAAAAGTTTCTTTTACTATAAACTTTCCCCCTCCCTCTTTCCTCTGATTGCTTCAAAACACACTGGAAGAGAAAAATTGGGAACTTAGAGAAATCAAGAAGAAATAACCATCAGCTCTCTCTTCTGCTTTCCCTTTACGCCCCAATTGCTAGACTTATGCTTGTCTTTAGAGTCCAAATTATGCTGCCTAGGAAGTCTGGCTTCATCTTTATTTCTTATTCCATTTAGATTCAGGCAAAGTCAAAACCAGAGATTAACACAGGGATGTTTGAAAGAGAACCAGGTCGAACAGCTGAGAAGCTAAGAGCTCAATTCTCTTTGGTAGAAAACAAAATATTTAGAGTTTAAGATTTAAAGGTTAAATATGGAAAGAAGGCATGGACTATATGTTGGCATTCCTTCTAGTCTCTGCCCCAGAGTTACCTGGCAAAAGCCAGGTATTCCTGACTCAATATAAAAAGTGGACTTCTTGCCACCTCCTCACTCTCTTTTCCTTTCTCTTACCCTCCCCTCTCCCCCTCTCTGTCCCTTCTCCCCTCCCACTCTCTGTCTTTACTAACCCCTCAACTCCCCTCACATGCCCTAAATAAATTCTATTCTATACTGTCATGTTACTGGTACCTCAGGGGGAGGGGATACCTTAGCATAGGCCCACAGAGGTATGACCTTTCCCCACACCATACCACGCTTCCACCAAACTTTCCCTGGCTTCTTTTTCTTTTTATAAAACACAGGCATCCCAAGAACTATGTTTCCAGCTCAGAAGTGCATTTAAACAACTCAAAGTAGTGGTGAGAACTTGAATGGGAACAAATGTAAGCATCCGGGGCTTAGTTTTTAACAGCTATTAAGTGTAGGTCATGAATTTCACAGAATTTGTAAGATCTAAAGCTAGTTCAAGTCCTTCAAATGCCTGATCTCTAAACTCACCTTGGCTACAGAGAACAGGTCTAGCTGTCCGGGGAGCCTGAAGAACTGACAGGAATAGCTCCTCCTCCCCCTCCTGCCTCTTGTCCACCTTTCAGGTTCCTGACATTTAGATGAAGTCCATCAGGCCTGAGGTCCTTTTTTTTTTTTTGTTTTTTAATTTTTCATGAGTATATTCTAAAACCCACTGCAGGCCTTGAGCTCTCCTTCCTCAAGAACTATCACTCCTTGTTGGTTTCTTTAATTAATTAATTTTAATTTTGTATGCTTTAGTTAAAATATGATTATATCATTTTTTTCTTTCCTTTCCTCTCTCCAGCCCTTCCCATGTTCCTCCTCTCCAAACTAATGGCCTCTTTTTCTTTGATGGTTTTACACACACACAAGCACACACACATGTGTGAAAAATATGAATACAACATACTGAGTACACTTTCATGATTTGTTTGTAAATAATTTCAGTGCAGATCACTTTGTATTAGACAAGGAGCTTTGGAGCTCATCTCCAGAAGAGACTGTTTCTCCCTTTCTCAGCAGTAATTCTTTGTCTAGGGATGAGACCCTGATATTTTCTCCACTCCAAGTTAATAGACTCCAAGTCTATTGATCCTGTTGCTGTTCAGGTCTTGTCTAGGCAGCCATTTCTAGGAGACACAGTCTAACAGCAGATTTTCTAGTCCTCGGGCTCTTACAGTCTTTCTGCCTTCTCTTCTGTGATGTTTCTGAGCAGAAGTGTTGAAGATGAATGCCCTGGAGTTTGTATCCCCATGTTCCATTGATCTTTGCATGGTTTCCAGTTATGGATTTCTGTAATAGTTTTCATTTGCTGTAAACAGAAGCTTATTTACTGATTGGGGACTATATCTAACTGTGGGTATAAGGACAAGTATTAGAATATTGTTAAAAATTATACTGGTCTGCAAACCATTGGTGGTCAGTCCTTTTCTAAGATTCATATTCTCACTATCTCCATGTACTTGGTTATGGTTTTAGTACCAGCCATGAGTTCATTCCCCTGTTTATGGGACCTTAAGTTCAATTAGATACCTGTTGGTTACTGCAAAGATAGAAATGTGACTATTGAACCTTCAAAGATAGCTTGCCACTCTGGTCAGTTTTTTTGGTTCACAGATGTCAACAGCTAGATAGGACTATTGGTTGCTTTTGTTCATTGGAAGCTTGCATAATACTTTCTGGTGCTATGGAAAATAGACCACAGACAAGAGGCTTCAGGTTAAATCCAACTTGAATGATTTGAGACATGTGTATAAGTTCAGTTTCTTCAGACATATGAAGAACTCTCCCATCTGTTGATCAACTCATAGCTAAGACTTGGGCTACACACAAATCTTCATTTTATGGGGTCAATTAACATGGTAGAGACAAGGGAAATCTGATGAGCCTTAAAGTATGCTCTTGTCCTAAGGTCATCTTATACCTTAAGTTCAACAAATAACTCAAGAGAGATAAAGTTGATTTGTTACTTTGTACTGTGAACATCATGACTACATCAGAGAATGCTTCTGCCTCCTCTGACCATGGCCTGTCTCTAATGGTCACTAATGGGCTTCTTCTCATCTTCCTCCAGTATTTGGGAGTCTCCATTGCTTAGAGCAGCCAAGGAAAATGATATGTGCACACTTAAGAGACTTCAACATGACCAGAACTGTGACTTCCGACAAAGAGGTGAGATCAGAATTAGTGGAATAGAGTTGTGTTTGGAAATTATTGCATGAAGAAACTGCAGAAGTGCTTTTGGAGCTGGGACTCTCTTGAAGGAGAATTGCAAGTGTTGGTATTCTTGGCTTATTCCATTCCAGGAGCTCTGGGGGAGACAGCACTGCACGTAGCAGCCCTCTATGACAACCTGGATGCTGCTATAATGCTGATGGAGGCTGCTCCATACTTGGTCACAGAGTCCACACTGTATGAGCCATTTGTAGGTGAGGGGGCTTCACAATAACTAAAAGCTAAATAAGCGTGGGTGGGTGATCTATAATTTCTAAAATATATCTGTATAGGGTAGGCTCAGGAAGTGGTGAGTCAAGACAAACACAGGACCTTACAGCTTGGCTTTTAGCTCCCATGACTGGCTTTTAGTTTTTCCTATTTCTCTTTCGTCTTCTTAGAGTCCCTCAGACCATTTGTTCGATTGTTCTCTCTCTCTCTCTCTCTCTCTCTCTCTCTCTCTCTCTCTCTCTCTCTCTCTCTCTCTCTCTTATATATGACAACCCCTAAATACAGGAAGTATAGTGACATGGTTTCAGGAGTCAGAGGGATTAACTAGTCTTCAGTCTCCAGTAGAAATATGTCTGAAAAGCTGTCAGGAAACTTCTGTAAGGGGTGCTGGGGTGTTATCTTCTAGACAGAAATGTTGCTCACAGTACTCTTTTGGCCAGGTCAGACTGCACTGCACATTGCAGTCATGAACCAGAATGTGAACCTCGTCCGTGCCCTGCTAGCCCGAGGGGCCAGTGCCTCTGCCAGAGCTACAGGCTCCGCCTTCCATCGAAGTTCCCAGAACCTCATCTACTATGGTGAGATCCAGGGGCAGGCTTAGAGAAAGGGGATGTGGACAAGCACCCTTTCCTTGATTTCATTTTTTGAGAAGTCTGGAGGGTTGATCCTTCTAGGACTTAGAACCAGAGACCAATCCCTCCACAACACTCCATCACATTTTTTCCCTTGGGTTGGGCTGGGCAAGTGATCGCAAACCCCAAGATGAGATGTGGGAGGAAAAGGAGGAGGAGGAGGAAGAGGAAGAGGAGGAGGAGGAGAAGGAAAGGAGGAAGGGGAGGAGGAGGAGGAGGCCGTTGTGGGTCTGGAGGGTAAAATTCCCTCTTATCATCCAATCCTACTGTCTTCTGCCATGGATTTCTTTGTGTCCACAGGAGAGCATCCTTTGTCCTTTGCTGCCTGTGTGGGTAGTGAGGAGATTGTTAGGCTGCTTATTGAGCATGGAGCTGACATCCGGGCCCAAGACTCCCTGGGTAAGAGCAGGGATGGGGGGGGTGATTCCTGCATATGTGTGTGTGTGTCTGTGTGTGTGTGTGTGTGTGAGAGAGAGAGAGAGAGAGAGAGAGAGAGAGAGAGAGAGAGAGAGAGAGAGAGAGAGAGAATCTTAAGATAGAGGATGAAATCTTCTTCACCAACTCTAGTACTATGATCACATGGCAGCCTCTGTCTTCCCCAGGAAATACAGTACTACACATACTCATCCTACAGCCCAACAAAACCTTTGCCTGCCAGATGTACAACCTGCTGTTGTCCTATGATGGGGGAGACCACCTGAAGTCCCTGGAACTTGTGCCCAACAACCAGGGACTCACTCCCTTTAAGTTGGCTGGGGTGGAAGGCAACACTGTGGTGAGAACCCATCTCTAAGGTGTCTCCTTAGTGACCTTTCCCATCACTAACATGGGTAAATGAATTGGTCCATGGATGTGCTCCAGATCATCTTATAACACACTAACCATTCAAATCTTCTCTTGCTTCACCAGATGTTTCAACACCTGATGCAGAAACGGAAGCACATCCAGTGGTCATGTGGGCCCCTAACATCTTCCCTCTATGACCTCACAGAGATTGACTCCTGGGGTGAGGAGTTGTCCTTTCTGGAGCTCGTGGTTTCCTCCAAGAAGAAAGAGGTATAGATACTGTAATTTCATGTGAAGAAAGACATGTTGAGATGTTGCTTGTCCATCTACTGAGACACATTGGCCCCCAAGATACTTCAGAGGTTTAAAATAGATAGAGAACACTCTCTAGGAGAAAATAGTTCCTATAGGTGCAACTCATCCAACATTTATCTTCTAAGACCTCTTTTCTCCTGCTTGGCACTAGTCTCTCTATGTATCTCATTCTAATTTTTCAGATATAGAACCTTCTAACTTGGAGTCACTTCCTTCATTCCTTCGTAACATTGTTCCTTTGTTCCTTCCTTCCTTCCTTCCTTCTTTCCTTCCTTCCTTCCTTCCTTCGGTCCTTCCATCATTCAGCATATTGAGTGCCTACTTTGTCACAGACAATATACCAGAAACCAAAGAGATAGAGGCAAAAATGCATAACCATTCAGACAATTTCTTCAGTTTTAGATTGATGTTCTTATAAATTGCACTAGAGTTTGATCTGTACCGTGCTGGCAGTACAAACTGTGTATAGGGTCAGGAAAATTGAGGTGGGGACATTTCAGATAGATGTGATAGAACATCTATAGCAAGGTACAAAGGGGAGAAAATAATGGATAAGATGAAGAGACATCTCAAAAAGTAGGGAGAGGCAGATTCATATTAATCAGGAAGAATTACCTATATACAAAAAAAAATCATTTGAAGGTGGGGGAAGCCTTTCTAGACATGCTTGACAATCCAGAGCAGAAAGGTGGAGGAGCTTCTAGAGAGGAAGTTTACCCTCAACCCTACTCCCACCCCCACTCCCACCCCAGGAGTTGTACATCACTAAAGACACACACACAAAAAAACACCCACAAAAAAACAAAAACAAAAAACCCTCCAAAACCAAATGGCAAAACTGTAAGACTTTTACATAAAATTTTCCAGTGATGCAAAAACATAAAGACAGTTCAGACACAATGGACTGAATTGCATAGAGAAAGGAAGAGACTAGAGTGGAGAAAATAGCTCTGTCTTTCAGGAACCTATAGATATTGGTAAAACTGAGTTTCTGTTGACTATTTGCTATATAACTCTTATAGAACCACAAAGCATGAAAGATTATTCTCACTAATGAGCAGCAGAAACACTGAACAGTCACTTTGTATGACTCTGAAACAATCTTAGCAACACCTAGAGTTTGAGCAGGTTTTCTCTCAATTTTCAATTGAATATTTTCTTTAGTTACATTTCAAATGTTATCCCCTTAACTGGTTTTCCCCTATCCCAGAAACCCCCTATCCCACCCCACTTCCACCTGCTTCTTTGAAGGTGTTCTTCCACCCACCCACTCTCTCCCGCCTCCCCACCCTCAATTCACCTACACAAGGGCATCTGTCGAGCCTTCATAGCACCAAGGACCTTTCCTCCCATTGATACCTGACAAGGCCATCTTCTGAAACATATGCAGCTGGAGCCATGTATACTCCTTTGTTGGTGGTTTAGTCCCTGGGAGCTAGGTTGAGCAGGTTTTCTTAGGAGTACAAATCCCCACCCTACTATGTAGATTCAGTCACCACACTCCTTTGCTTCCTTCCTTCCTTCCTTCCTTCCTTCCTTCCTTCCTTCCTTCCTTCCTTTCTTTCTTTCTTTCTTTCTTTCTTTCTTTCTTTCTTTCTTTCCATCTAAACCTTAGAATTTCTTTTTCCCCTTTATTTATTTATTCATTTTACACACCGATTGCAGGCCCTCTTCTCCTCTTAGTTCCATCCTCACCTCCCACTCCCCTTTCCTCTCTCCCCTTTCTTCTGAGAAGGGAAACCCCACTCCCATCCTTCATGTGTATCAACCTGCCCTGACACATCAAGGCATAGAAAATCTAGGCATATCCTCCACCAATGAAACCTTCAAGGCAGCACCAGCCAAGGGAGCAGGATCCAAAGGGAGCCAACAGAGTTTGAGTCAGCCCTCTCTTCATTTGTATGGAGACCATGCTGCCGATCTGCTACATATATATAGGGGGCCTAGTTCTATCCAGGCATAATCTTTGGTCAGTGGTTCAGTCTCTTTGAGCACACATGAACCAAGGTTAGTTGACTCTGTAGGTCTTTCTTGTGGTCTCCTTGGTGCCTCTGGCTTACTCACTACTATCCCTCACCCTTCCACAAAACTCCCCAAGTTCCCTCCACTGTTTGTCTGTGGGTCTCTGCATCTGTTTCTACAAGCTACTGAATGAAGTCTCTCAGAGGACAGTTATGTTAGGCTCCTGTCTGCAAGCACAGCAGAGTGCCATTAATAGTGTCTGGAACTGGCTCTTTCCCATGGGATGAGTCACAAGTTGAGCCAGTCATTGGTTGGCCATTCCCTCAGTCTCTCCTTTGCTCTTTTATATCAGAGACTAGTTACTTGCATTCTCCTATGGGTTTTATACAACCTGTACCAAGTACTTATCTATAGCGTCACCAATTTTTCTTCCACTTATAGTTCTAGCAATTGATACTCTTAGTACCATCTTAAAAATAAGATTTTTCCATTTTATGGCTAAAAAATAGATTCTCTGGTTTGGGTATCCTTCAACTTCCTGCCCTGTATTATTAAACCATATCTGCAAACTTTCTTCTTCACTCCTCCCTTAAGGGAACTTTCCCCTGCCTAATCCTGTCTGCCTTACTTTGAATGTGTCTCTTTTCTGATGCTTTGTCTCATCCATTATCTTCTCTCCTTTTCATCTTGATATTTACTTCTCTCAGAGCACCATCCACTCTGCCATCTCCTATATTGCTTTTCACCAGTCTGACAATACTTCCAATGCAAATTGGTCTATTTCTTGCTAGGAGTTCCCAATTGCTTTCTATTATATTCAGAAAAAAATCAAACTTCCTACTGTGAAATCTATAGTGCAACTGCACAGTTATCGTTGCTATCATTTATTTTTCCCATGTAATTTCTGTCCACTGGTCTCAGCAGATTCTCCCAACCCCATTTTATTTACAAATGAGCAATGACTTCTCAGATGTTCCTACCATAGTTCAATCAGCTAACTACTGCTCATCTATTATAGCCTCAATGTTGTAGTATGTACCATGATTACTTCTGTAATACTTCTATAGCACTGCCACAAAACCTAACATATAATAGAAATTCCTAATTGCCTATCAAAGAAATGAGTGATTGGATGATGGCGATGATAGTTGCTGCCCTGTCACCTGGAATGCAGTTCAAAACTCAACACTGCCCGCTATGTTGTTCATTCTATAATATACTTTCTTTCTGACAGGCTCGACAGATTCTAGAACAGACCCCAGTGAAGGAGCTGGTGAGCCTAAAGTGGAAGAAATATGGACAACCTTATTTCTGCCTCCTAGGTGCTCTGTACATCTTCTACATGATCTGCTTCACCACATGCTGTGTTTACCGCCCCCTCAAGTTCCGTGATGCCAACCGTACACATATTCGAGATAATACCATCATGGAACAGAAATCACTACAGGTAATTCTTCTGCAAAGGAATAAAAGGGAATGGTGGCATGGGATGATGATGTTGTCTAGAGACCATATTCATGCTCTCCAGGAAAAAAACTCTTCATAAGCCCAGGAATTTGCCAAAACTTCATCAGTAATGTAGGAATTAGACAAGAGATAGGGGGCCATAGATGGATCCTCATCGGTAAGTGTTTGTGTAGGAAGCTACAGATTTTCTCATAAAAACTTCATTAAATATTTGGTATTACCAACCTTGTTCATTTGTGCAAAAGAGTTCCTCTTTATAGTGGATTATCTATGCCTTTGTTGGAAACTCTACAAAAAAGATGCTCAAAATGGGCAGTAGTTGAGTGTGAATTACCTCTGTAGGAACTGCATTTTATAATGTCCTGCAGAGGGCTGGGGTGGTAGCGATGGACAAGTAAAGGTGTGGAAAGATTAAAACTGGTGTCAAAAAGAGAAAATTCCCCTTTTATCCTAACAAAGAGAGTAGATTCTGATGAGTAGCTTTGGACACATGTAGTCAACCAGTAGAACATTTGAGGGTTTTATTTGTGAAATACTAAATGCTTAAAAATATTCTTCAAAAGTTTAAAGAGATATGGACAAAAGGCAAAATAAAAGAAAGAAGAACTGTGCAAGCTAAGAGATGATTACTGGAAATTTATGGTCTATATAGAAACTAACCATAGGAAGAATTCAACATGGGTAAGGGAATGAGGTGGTTTTGTCTAAGGAGAAGATAAATTTCCTGTAATCAAGAAGCAAAACCTTGAATTTGTTGGGTTAAATAAAAGTAGTACACAGAGACAAGAACCTCAAACTAGATGAAGATATTTCTATTTTTCTTTTTGTATTTTCATTCACTTTTCAATATCTACCTATCTCTTTTTCTACGCGTGCGTGCACACACGCACACACACAGACACTTGTATGTATGTGTATTTATAGAGAGCATACATATAAATTGAGTTATATTTATGGCTATACTATATATATTACATATTATATATAAGATACATGTATAATTAACAGAGCTTCAGTATGCTTATTATTCAACTATAAAAGTTATTCTGAGAAAGAAGAGAAGAGAATATGGAGGGAGTGAGATACAGGCAGGCAGGCAGGTAGGCAGACAGACAGACAGAAAAGAGAAGAATGAGGGAAGAGGGAGAGAGATTGTTTTATCATAAAGCACAACATAAAGGATGATGTCACCAGAATATCCGGAGTAGACACAGGTGCTTAAAGGAATTGTTTTCCTGTAGATGCATCTGGAATGAAAGTTCAGACTGAGTATAGGTAATAGGGACAGCTAGGAAAGATAAGTGGTACTAATGGTAATTAGGAGGCTGAAGGAAATGACTAGTAATAGAGAAATAATATAACCATGAACCAGCTGAGAATAGATAAGATTTCCCATTAGCTTTGCCCCTGAGACCTCCTGCATCTTCTTTCCCAACTTTTGTATCACACTTACACCCAGATTACACACTGGCAATACGGATGAAGTTCCACAAAAAATGTATTTTGGCGATGATGAGCAATTAAATAAGACTAAGTCCCACATGTGTTTTTCTCACTGGGGCAAGATAATTCAAGAATTATGCATAAACCTATTTCTTTGACCCAGATGTCTCAATTATGTTTAAAAGATTCTTTTTTCTTTGCCTCGAGACTGTATATAGCATAACGATAGCTAAATGCCAAAGCCATCCTTCTTTCTTTCTCCTTAACATCTTTAGTCCTTTCATTTTTGTTTCAGTCATTCATTCTGGATAGAATAGAGGATTCTTATTAAATATTCTTTCCTTGGCAATGGGGCAAGGAGTAAGAAGGTCAAGGATACAGTAATAAGAGATTTAGATAACAAAGAACATCAATGAATGGTCCCTATACTTTGGTTAATCTTCGAGCATTAGCCCTGAGTTTCTAGAATGTTCTGCTTCTAAGTCAGTTTGGATAGCATGAGGAACTCCTGAACTTTTCAACACAATTTGGAATACTCTGCTGTTACATTATACCAAATTGCTTGAATAATAGGAAATTCTCTTTTTTTCCTACTTTTTTATTATTTGAAAGTCTCAGAAATACAAAGGTATAAAAATATACTGTCTAGACTTAAATTCAATTGTTAACCAAGTAGTTATCCCTGGGAGCTTTTGATTAAATAAATGAATTTAAATTTGCTTAAATAAATGACTTTAACAGTCAACAATGCTAATAGCATTGGTAACCCAGGGCTTTGAGGGCACTCTAGGGCTGCTTTTGTGGATCTTTTATGGTCTGTGGAAACCACTGGGTTCTAGGACCTTAAAGAAATATTCCAGCTTCATGTGATTTTATGAGAACAATCCAGCAGCTCCATCCTGGACATTTGGAAGGAAAGGGGGAAAATCATTTATTTGCACGAGGCAGCACAAAGCACATTAAAAACTGAGCCATATAAGGGTGGAGTTAATTTATCTTCATTCAAATTTAGAAATATCACAATGACTATGTGTTTTATTGGTTAGCCAGAAAGTTTTCAAGTAATTGAGAAGTTCAAGACCTGGGAGCCAGATTTCTTAGATTTTAATACTAACTCTAAAATTAAATAGTTGTGTGGTCAGTAATAAATCTTATTGCTTTCTAGATCTATGCATTTTAAACAAGACTATAAGTACAGATTTGGGAAGCTAGTAAAAAAGACAGGTCCTCATGCTACAAACCAGACTTAAAAACTGAGAATGTATGAAGTAGGACCCTGGTATTTTAAAGGAACTTAAGTGACTAATATTCAACTAGGATTGAGAACTACCAGATTCCATCCTGCAGGTTTGTTTCTAATTTTCTAGTCACAGGGTCACTTAGATTTTCAATGGACTATTTGACATGAGAGTATTGACTTATACCCATCATTACAACTGGGCATGGTTATGCATGCCCTTATCCCAGCACTCAAATGGTTTGCTTGATTTTATAAAAAGAGTAGCAGATTATCCAGGACTATAAACCGAGATATCTATGTATCTCTCTATGCGTATGTATGTATGTATGTATGTATGCATGCATGCATGCATCTATCTCTATCTATCTATCTATCTATCTATCTATCTATCTATCTATCTATTTATCTATCTATCACCTATCTATTCCTTTTGTCTTCTAGAAAAGATTCTGTCAAATTCTTCTTTGCTTTTTTTTCTTAGAAACATTTCAATACTCTATTCATGAAAAAATAATGCTCAATAGTAATGTAGATATTAGAAATTCAACAGCTGTGATTTGTACAAAACACAATAAAGCTAATATTCTTGCCTAAAAAATTTGTAAATTGATGTACAGTAAACAAATTAGCATAAAAATATAGGTTGAAATTATTTATAATTAAAACTTTATCCAGAGTAAGAGAAAGAGCATAGTGGTAAGATAGATAGCATACAGAACAAGTATGGTTCCTGTCAAGGGCCAAAAAAGGATTGTGAAGAATCTTGTGTCTTGAACGAAAGTCAAAATGAGCTGTAGGGGAAAAGAGAATTTTAGGCATGAAGAATGAATACACACAGAGCCTAAGGCAGGAAATTCCTCTTCAGTGTCTAGAAAAGAAGATTTTTCTGAACCAGAGAACTGAGCAACATGCCAAAGATGAGGCTGTGAAGGCAGATCCTTCCCAAATTGTGTAGGGTGCTCTGGGCCATATTCAGGGTTAATTCTCATCTTCAAAGTTGCAGAATGCTCAGAATTTTAAATATGAAATTAGCCTGGCCAGAGAGGAGTGCTACTTTCTCCATGGGATAGGGAGGACTCCAACTCTTGACAGGACTCTTGTCTCAGTCTCCCGTGTTCTACGATTATAGCCTTGTACCATCCCATCTGGATATAATGATGGACATTAGTAAGAATCTTCATGCCAAAGAGTATACCAGGATACAAACAGACTATGAAAGATTAAGAAGCTATGGAGACACCAATCAGGTGCCTATTATAGTTTTCCAGGCAAAAGAATCTGGTGATTTGGCATAGTGATTTCATGGGGAGGTGGTGAGAAGAGTTGGCATCAGGAGACTTAATGAAGGTAAAATCATCATTTCTTAATGATGGATGTAGAGAGTGAAGGGGAAGACAATTCCAGGAATTACACATTGTTTCCTATCCATTTGAAATCATCTTTTTGGCACAAAAGATGAGATGATTCCATGTGCCATTCTCTCTCATAAGTTCCAGACAACCCAGGGCACCATAGCTCTTTAACACCCATACAATTTTATACAATCCCTGTTCAAGACTTCTAATCATCTCCCTGTGGAATAAGCATCCCAATTAAAGTCAAGTAAAGAATATACAAAAACAAGAAGCCTGGGAGATAAAAAAAAAATAACCTATACTGAGTCCTTACTATGTGCACCATGGATACACTTGTCAAACTTTGGAGACCTGGTTAAGCTAATCTGAAGTTTCTAGCAGTAATGCTGGAGTAGGATCAAGATGTTGCATTTTAAATAAGCTACCAGGTGAAGATGATGTAATTCTTTAGATCAATTTTTCACACAGCAAAGCATCATATCATTTAATATTCCTCTTACTCATAAATAAAATGGGCACCATTGAAACAGTGGCAGCTACAAAGCTAAAAGATACTAAGCACTTTCACAAAGACATTGAGTTATTAAAGGCAGTGTAAGGGTTAGACTTCAAGTGTCCATCACCTTAAAACCTCGAATAATAATATAGGGACAGGTGATTTCCCCTCAAGTATCATATGCTATATCCAAGTCATTTTTCATTGTATATACACTACTTGGCAACTTAATGTCCCAAGGCTTTGACCTAACTGGGGTCCACCACCATCACCTTTTATGTAGAAATCCTTGCAAAGTTGAGCATACCCTAAGTGAGGGAAGGGTATCAGATATGGAATATCTCCTGCTCCCAGCTGCTGATCTTTTCTCCAGTTTTCATAATCATGATTATCATCTTATGTCCTTAACCTATTAGATATAGAGTAAAGCACATTTCTTTGGGAATAGGTAATTGTTCTTAGACCAAGGTAGAGAACTAATTCTTTTCAGTGTTCCCAGAACCCTTAAAAGACAACGGGGCTATTAATCTCAAAGCCCTCTCTGGAAGACTCAGGAACATACTGAGTTTTATGAAATTGTGTGGGAGGAAGGGCAAGAACTCAGAATGGCAAGCAAATAGATTGGGCTAAGCCCTTACAAAGGGTAAAGAGAAGTGATACTTGCCGGCACTTGCCAGAGTGAGCAAAGATTGTGAGTTTCCGGTCAGCATGAACTACATAGTGAGATGTCCACCCTACCGTATCAAACTAAGCATACCAGAACAGAGTAAAACAGAAGAAGGGGTGTAAGCCTTATAAGAACAATTCACAAAGGAGTGGCCGCTCTTACTTAATGACTTCTTGGAAGAGAGAAAAAAAATTTCTCAATCAATTTTTCTGAAAAAAACAATCCAACTTACCGGTTTAATTCCCTCTTCCATCTACAACTTCCAAGGAAAGCTGCTTCTCTGCAGCTTCTACAGTCCCCCAGTGCCCCCGCCCCAAACACACACCTATAAATAAATTCCTGGGTCATAACCTCTGAGAAGGACATATTTCCTGGAAACCAGATCCTACTTTCCTATGGCTAGTAGTCCTTACTTCAGGATGCATACCATAAAAACCTTTAGATTCCTGGAAAAAGAGCAATGAGTTGACATGAACTACCCTGAGATCCTGCATCACATTTGTGTTGTGGTTAAACACTAGTCAGTTAATTCTTTTGGACAGTACTGTTAGGAAACTGTTCAATCTATAGAATCAGAGAAATCCTCCTTTGACTGGCAACAGGCCCTTTTGTAGGTCTGTGATTTGGGGAACAAAAGCAAAAATCTGAACTGAATTTTTCAACTTGTTTTTGGGGTCTGGAGTGGTCGGTACTCCTAGACTTTATCTAGAGGGTGAACCCCTAGTTCTTCCAGCTCGATGGTGTCTTGGGCTCTACTCTGAGCTCTCCTGAGCACTCTATCCAGAGCAGTCAGCTCATAAAGAATAGTTCAGTGAAGTGTAAGTGACTGGTCCCTGCAAGGAATCTGGTTACTGGCAACAATTAAATTCCAGGTTATCACTACTCCTAAAATTTCAGGCTGTTAATAATTCCTAAAATTCTTAGTCATGTGGCAATGCAGAAAATTCTGGTTATTTGCAGGAAATACTTATTTTTAGAGGAGTAGCAAAGAATGGGGTGGTTTTTTTACATTTCAGGTGACCTTGAGCAAGGACTCTGGTAGTCTTAAAACAGTGCAGGCAAGTGCCATATTTTGCATCGGTTTCCTTTCAAATAGATTTCTCCATTTCTACTTACTAGTTTATTTCCCTCATTCATCTGCATCTTCCAGGAAGTGTTGCTTCTCTACAGCTTCCACAGTCCCTTCTTTCTTTGCTTTTTTTTTTTTGCTAAATGAATAATCTCTCAAAACATTGTAAACTGTGTATAAAAGGGAATCATCAGATGCTAATGTCCTCAGGATGCTGTAAGAGATACATAGTACTCCAAAACGTCAGTGCTCTAGGCAAGGTCTATAATCCGAGTACACTAGGTACCCAGAGGGCCACATCTGAGCTAGTTGCCGAAGGCATGGAAGGAGAACTCAGGAACATGCTGGCCTGGCCTGAATCCTGAAACATAAGGAAGAATGAACTAGACATATGTGGTGGCAGAGGTTTCCTAAGAAAAGAGTATATCCTACCTTAAGGGTTGGTTAGCACAACTCCATTGTTTAATGTCTGCGGCTACGCGGAGCATAAAATCTCAAGGCACAGACAGGTCAGAACAATGAGTTTGTAGTGATAGTTAATCTGGTCTTTACATTTGATCCTTATCTTACAATGAACACTTCTAATTAAAAGAACACATATACACAGATTTTAAAAATCAAACAAAAGTGCTGATCAGGAGCTACCATTGCTGTGTGTGATGGCATACATCTAGGATTCTAGCATTTAGGAGGTAGAGACAGAATGATCACCCATGACTTTGCGGCCAACCTGCTCTATACAATGTGTCCCAGGCCACCCATGGGCTAAATGCTAAGACCCTGTTTCAAAGAACAAACAAACAAACTAAGCAAACAAACAAAAAAAATCAGCAATTGATAGATAGATAGATAGATAGATAGATAGATAGATAGATAGATAGATAGATAGATAGATAGATAGATACAAAAACAACTAGAACCAAATAAAACAAGATAGCAGTTACATAATTACATCCTGGTCCACCACTCTTTCCCAGGCATTTCTCATTCCAGGGAGCTCAGCCAGGTTTCACCTTTTTTTCAGAGGAGCCCCTGCCTCTATCTCTACTTGTTATTATGTGTTCAGACTGTACCTAGTAACTTTTTCCTCTGAAAAGTAGTTAGGAAACACTGTCTAATACCATCTGGTTTTTATCCTGAAGGTATTGGACAGCTAGGAAAGACATAAACAGAAGTCATGTGATAATGTTCACATTTCCAAAAGATTAGTCTTGGAACTTGGAAGGAAGTAGAATCTAGGAATGGAGGGTAAGCAAGGTGATAGACAGCCATGTATTCATTCGCCTGAAGACATTGGGTCCTGCTAAATGAAAGAAAGTGAAGGTCTGAAAGAGCAGAACAAACAGGAGCTGAGGCTGTATGGCAGTGGTAAACTTAAACACAGTTTGGCAAACACAACCTTGATCCTCAAACCTTGTTTTAAGAACCGCAGATCTAAAGAACCATGAATTAGATGTTTAATTTAGACAGAGCATCTTGATTACAACCCCTAGAGAATAAAACTTTAAATCTTCAAATTGCAAGTTTATTATTTGTCTGGGCTTAATTCTGAGGAAGCTTAGGATAATTAGTTAAGGGGAATCCTTAACACTTCCTGAACCATCAGAGAGGTATCATTGAAATTCAAGGTCTCTTCTCATTTTTGAAAGCACTTTTACTTTACACTGCAAAAATATTCATTCTAGATGAAAAAAAGTTTTATGTCAGTAATAAAACAATACAATCAAAGGCCTAATACAATTATTATGACATATTTCACACACGCACGCGCACACACACACGGAAAGTAGATTTTAAAAAAGACAACAGCAAAGCCCTTTATTTCGTTTAGTGGGCTCACAGAAGACCCCACATTCCGTAACCAGGTTTAAGAGACTGGACCCTGGAGGGGCAGTCTGGTGCTCAAGCAAAAACCTGCAGTGCCTGGATGCCTATTTGACTGCTGGATTTGTGGAAGGGAAGGTCTCCATATTTAAAAAAAAGGAAAAAAAAAGAAAGGAAAAGAAAAGAAAGAAGAGAAGAGAAGAGAAGAGAAGAGAAGAGAAGAGAAGAGAAGAGAAGAGAAGAGAAGAGAAGAGAAGAGAAGAGAAGAGAAGAGAAGAGAAGAGAAGAGAAGAAGAGAAGAGAAAAAAGAAATCCGCTGGATAGGAGAAGAGGCGTTGTTGTGGTGGGGTGCAGAAACCTAGAGACTGGATCCTTGTTTTTCTCTAAATAGTGTCATTGCTGCACTGGCCTCTAGGGGCACTCTTGTCTTCATAGCTCTATGACTTGTTTTGTCTTGTCAGCAGTGTTTACAACCTCCCAACTTCTTTCTTTCCAAACAAATTCTCAGATTGACCCGGAAGGACTCAGATTTGTTACACAGTCAATTTAAATGGGTTTAAATTCCCAGCCCTTCCATCTCCACCTCTTGGTTGCAGAACTTGGCCTTTAATTCACAATCCTTCTGCCTCTACCTCAAGGTTTCTAGGATTACAAACTTTTACTATCATTCCTGTCGTCTCTGGTGAGAGTGAAGGGAGAAAAAGTTGATGACATAATCTAGATCAGAGGTACTCAACCTATCGGTCACGACCCCTTGGGGTTGCATATCAGATATCCTGCGTAACAGATTTTTACATCACAATTCATAACAGTAGCAAAATTACAGTTATGAAACAGCTCGAGAAATAATTTTATGGTTGGGGGGTCACCACAACACAAGGAACTGTATTGAAGGGTTGCAACATTAGGAAGGACCACTGGTCTAGACCCACTCACCAAGACACAAAGTTTTAACAATATGAAAATTTTGTGCAGGAACGGAATCACTTGTCTAATTTCTGTATTTAAAGTTATTTCTCAATTAATGTGTTTATTCCTCTACTTACCTAAGGTCTTGAAATGAATCTCAGCATAGTTTGCAGTAAGAGACAGATGCTACAGGGGCAATAAATAAATAAAAGGACTTATTCTGTGAACTGAATTTCAGTAGAGAAGAAAGTGAGCTCATATTGTTGCCAGGACTGAGTACAAACTAAGCAAAGAAAACATATAACTAGCAAACAAGAAATTCTGGAGCAGCCCCAAAGCTACATTAATTTCCCAGACTTAGATGTATAATTCCATGTTAAAATTGTATGTAATTTTTTCCAGAAAGCTTTCTTGTATTCTCAAGTGAGGTCATGACTTCTAACTAGGTAAGAATCTTGAATGAAGAATTCTATCATCACATCTGCATGATGTAGTAGTAGGATAGCCTTCATCTGACCTTGGCCCCAGAACTGTCTTGACTTCTCAGAATAATCAGAGCCCCTCCAGAAAACTAAAACCCATGTCTAGGCCTGTTTCTACCTTATTCTGTATTGCCCTATCACAGTAAAACTACAATAAATACTTTTATGACCATTTTTGGTTTAAAGTACACTCCAACTACACCACCTACTGTATTCTTTACACCATCTCCAGGAGGTAAGGATTAGAGTTTCCATCTTACAAATGAGAACCCTTAAGTTCAGATGTCTTAAATGCCTCAAGGTCTCATCAGAGCTAGTGAGTTTGGATGCTATACTGGCCCCTGAATTCTGAGTCATGCTTATGATGTCTTAAAAGGGAGTGGGATCCACAATGAGATTACAATAGTTGGATTCTTTCCGTGTCACAAACCATCATCAGCATCTGCTAAACTCTCTTATTCACTCAGCATGTTTCGTTGTCTTGTTTATTTTAGTTTGCTACCTCATCAGACAAGATTTCACAGTGTAGCCCAAACTGGCCATGCCTTTGTGCTCTATGATTCTATCTTATTCTCTTGAAGGCTGGGATTGCAGGCATGTACCACCATGCCCGGTGGTTCATTTGGTCATTTTGGTGCTATGAAGTATAATCTCTGTTGCTCAATATATAGAAAAATTATTACTCGGCATATATGAAGGAGGCACCACATGAAAACTTTGGACACCTACCTCATGTCCTGGTCACAGAGTTAGCCAACATCAAAGTTATCAAAAGTTATCAAAGTTATCAAAAAAAAGTTATCAAAGTTATCAAAGTTATCATGGGGGGAAAGTGCTGGTGATAAAAAGGATCTTCTCCTTGTCTTGCATGCATCTTAACAGCTTTACACAGTAAGCACTAATGGCAAGGCCAGCTTGGACTACACTATGAAATCTTGTCTGATGAAGTAGCAAAATGAAATAAAACAACAAAGCATGCCAAGTGAATAAGAGAGTTTAGGAAATGGTGATGATGGTTTGTGCCATGGAAAGAATTCAACTGTTCTAATCCCATTAGGAAATATTTCTTGTCTTGATTTCCTTCCATAGGAAGCATATGTGACTTACCAAGATAAGATCCGACTGGTGGGGGAGCTGGTGACAGTCATTGGGGCTGTGGTTATTCTGCTCCTAGAGGTGAGGAACAGGGGTGTCTGGGATAAAGCAATTCACCTAGGTCCCATACTGAATTGCGGTCTATATTATTTTTTGCTTTATCATCTTTCCCTAGATTCCAGACATCTTCAGAGTTGGTGCCTCTCGCTACTTTGGACAAACAGTTCTTGGGGGTCCATTCCATGTCATCATGTGAGTGTCTTTTTCTTATAGGCCCTGATTTCATTTACTAGAATGTTGCATGCCTCCAGTTCACTCTCTGAGACTGAGACATCAGGTGACATTACAGGGATTTCTGCCCAGTAGATTTGAATCTTTAGATGTGTGTCTTAGCTGTTAAGACTTGACCTGAATGTGTAGGTCTCAGCCAATTCACCATCATGATTTAGTAGATCCAGAAGATTAACAGCTCATACTTAACTTTTCTCTTTCTGCTCTCACTCCAGTATCACATATGCCTCCCTTGTGCTACTGACTATGGTGATGAGGCTTACCAATGTGAATGGGGAGGTGGTGCCCATATCCATGGCCCTGGTGCTGGGCTGGTGTAGTGTCATGTACTTCTCCCGAGGATTCCAGATGCTGGGCCCCTTCACAATCATGATTCAGAAGGTCAGTGCTTTCCCAAACTTTTCTCTGATTTGGATACAGAACCTTCATAGATGGAAGAGTAGCAATAGCTGTAAAGAAAAAGTATTGCTCAGGGCGGAGCAGGGAGCTTCATCAGCAACAGCTGCCCAGAGTCATTCATCTGTCTTCCTATTCTTTTTGATTCTTGTAGATGATTTTTGGAGACCTACTACGCTTCTGCTGGCTAATGGCTATGGTCATCCTGGGATTTGCCTCAGGTAACATCACTACTTCTAGACTGTTAGATTCAGAAAGCTGACTCTTCTCAGTTCCCATGTTCACTTGATTTCAGTATTGTCATTCACTATGTCAATAAAACACACCTTTGTCCAAAGAAAAGGACCACCCAGGTTAGCCTGGAAGGTAGAGTTGTGAGCTCTGGGCTGTTAAGATTCATTCATTCATTCACAGTCAGCTAACTGTGCTGCAAGTCCCTTAAAGGAATAATGCAGAAAGAGAGACATGAAACAAGGAGCAGTTGTAGATCTTTTAAATGCTATGCAAATAGGAACACCACCATGTTATATTCTGCTATATTTACAGTTCACAAAGAGGAATGAAAGGCATGAAATAAGACAGAAAATGCTCTCTGTCTATATGTAGTCCCTTAAAGTATTGATAGAAGGAAAGGATTGTAAAAAGGTGGTTCAGAATAAGAATTTGGAGAACCTAGGACATGGCAGAGAGTCCAGACAAAGAAGAGTCCAGACAATGAAAGACTGTGAGAATGGGGACAAATAGATACAGTGTGGAGTGACAAGTAACAGAGTAAAAAGGTGGTTCAGAATAAGAATTTGGAGAACCTAGGACATGGCAGAGAGTCCAGACAAAGAAGAGTCCAGACAATGAAAGACTGTGAGAATGGGGACAAATAGATACAGTGTGGAGTGACAAGTAACAGAGAAAGTCTAGCACAGGAAGAAAAAGCCTGCAGAGAGAACCGAGGGAGCATAAATAGTTAAAGAGAGTTCATACAGGTGGGAGGAAGGCCCAGGTCTGATTCATGAAAAACCTGCAATTCTAAGTCTTCCATGTCTGTAGCTGGTCATCCATTAGTGAAGAGGGTACACAAGAAAACTGATCTTTGAAGAACTCTGTCCTCCATCATTACAGAACTTTATTACTATCTCTAGAAAATTCTCTGCTCAGTGAGATTTCCCATAAAACGGTAGATAGAAACTTAAAAATAATAATAATAAATAAAATACTAAGACCTTAAGTGTGAAAGACTCAAACTGGCAGTCTGTCTGGAGTAGCCTATCCTGTGAGGCCTGATGTAAGTTTTCTTCCCTTTCTCTACCCCAAATTCTTTACTCAG
Source organism: Tokudaia tokunoshimensis (assembly GCA_036184795.1). Lineage (NCBI taxonomy): Eukaryota > Metazoa > Chordata > Mammalia > Rodentia > Muridae > Tokudaia > Tokudaia tokunoshimensis. Next base: position 63,252,536 of record BTHU01000002.1, on the reverse strand, counting down.
CCATATGCACACTGCGATTAGCAGAACTAGCAACAGCATTGTTTCCTAAAGATTATACCACTGATCCCCTAAAGAGTCACTGCTTGTTCACTCACCATGCTTGTGATTTTACTTAAGGAAGCTTGTAGTTCATACAAACTCTGTATGGGCTTGGGATCACCTTGCCATAGGTTTCAGTATCCCATATAGAAAGAAGTCAAATGTCTAGTGTTATAAGTATCGAGGATAATCTGCCACGTGGTAGGCTATACACTTGTCAGAGATAGCTTTTCTGTGATGGTCAAAGCTAGCCTAGCAAGTCTCAGAGTAATGGATAGTTATCTAGACGTCATGAAGATTAAAGGGTACTCTCTTTTAGCCTTATCATTTAGTCTTATCATGTGCACTATGCTTTGAAATCTTTCTAGATCCAATACATTCTTTTAATGACTTATCTTTCAAATATTTGGTTTTCCAAAAGGTAATAATCTGTCAGGTAACTTACTATGTATATTCATACACCTATTCTTTTTGATAAATGGCTGAGTGTTATCATTACCCAGAACTGTGGATATAATCAGGATTCTTAGCATAAGCCAGTTCTAAGATAAGTATATTGTTGATGTATATTAGTGTGTGCATGTGTATAAACTGATGGATGTATATGGATCAGAAGTAGAACTAATGGTAACCAAGGCCTTACTAACCATGACAATTTAATTCCCCAACTGCTCTTCTTGGGCGGAGCAGCCTTCTATATCATTTTCCAGACAGAGGATCCAGAAAATCTGGGGGAATTCTCCGACTACCCCACAGCAATGTTCAGCACCTTTGAGCTGTTCCTCACCATCATTGATGGTCCTGCCAATTACAGTGTGGATCTGCCCTTCATGTACCACCTAACCTATTTTGCTTTCGCCATCATCGCCACACTGCTCTTGCTCAACTTGTTCATTGCCATGATGGGTGACACTCACTGGCGAGTGGCTCAGGAGAGGGACGAGCTCTGGAGAGCACAGGTAAGTTAATTAGTGTTGGTCCTCCTTCCGCGACCTCTGTTCCCGCGGACTGCGCTGGAGAGACCGGTACCCAGGCTCTCCCCCCAATATAACATCACTTGGGACACGGCCTGTTGGGGCTTCCCTCTGTGCCCGAGGGCGGGTTGGCGCTGTGGTCGTCTGGGTGCCAGATCGGCAGGCCATCGTGACCACAGGGTGAGCGGCGCCACGGAGAGTGCCCTCCACCATCTTTGCTCCAGTGACCAGGTAGTTGGGACCGCCAGGCTCAGAGACAGACAGGCATAATATCGCTTCGGTTTCAGGCAGCTTGTGTGTAACCTGCTCCCAGGTGCTGGGCTGATCTGCAGTAACCAGCGCGCCAGCTCTGCGGTGGGACCTTCTGCCTGGTGGAGGGACCCCACGCTGGGAGGGAGCCTGCCAGCTTTCCTTCCACGACCTCTGTTCCCACGGACTGCACTGGAGAGACCAGTACCCAGGCTCTCCCCCCAATATAACATCACTTGGGACACGGCCTGTTGGGGCTTCCGTCTGTGCCCGAGGGCGGGTTGGCGCTGTGGTGGTCTGGGTGCCAGATCGGCGGGCCATCGTGACCACAGGGTGAGCGGCGCCACGGAGAGTGCCCTCCGCCATCTTTGCTCCAGTGACCAGGTAGTTGGGACCGCCAGGCTCAGAGACAGACAGGCATAATATCGCTTCGGGTTCAGGCAGCTTGTGTGCAACCTGCTCCCAGGTGCTGGGCTGATCTGCAGTGACCAGCGCGCCAGATCTGCTGTGGGACTTCTGCCTGGCAGAGGGACGCCCCCTCCCCCCCACAGGAGAGATCACACACCCCTGCACAGGGCAGGAGCCTGCCAGCCTCCCTTTGGCGACCTCTGCTCCAGGAATCCACTAGGCTGAGCCTTTAGATGTGCAAGGCCTCCCCAATATAAGATCACTTGGGGCAAAGCACATTAGGGCTCCAAAGTCACTCAGGAGCAGGCAGGCCCCAGAAATCGGTGCCAGGGGAATCCTGGTAATCCAGGGGGGGCAGAAATAGCTTTGCAGGCTCACAGGAGGTCCAACCAACAGCCAGTGGCAGCAGGACCAACTAACACCAGAGGTATCCAGATGGCAAAAGGCAAACGTAGGAATGTTACTAACAGTAATCAAAGTAATGTGGGACCATCCGAACCCAACTCTCCAACAGCAGCAAGTCCTGGATACCCCACCACACCCGAAAGACAAGATCTGGATTTAAAATCACTTCTCATGATGCTATTAGAGGATCACAAGAAGGACACAAATAAATCTCATAAAGAGTTACAGGAGACCATGAATCAAAGGTTAGAAGCCCTTACAAAGGAAACACAAAAATCGCTTAGAGAAATGCAGGAGAACATGGATCAAAAGATGGAGGCGCACAAGGAGACAACACAAAAATCGCTTAACGAGATGAATCAACGGGTAGATGCACTCACAAAGGAATCACGAAATTTGCATAAAGAAATGCAGAAGAATATGGGTCAACAGACGGATGCCCATAAGGAGGCAACACAAAAATTGCTTAAAGAAATGAATCAACGGTTAGATGCCCTTACAAAGGAAACACGAGAACTGCTTAAAGAAATGCAGGAGACGATGGATCAACAGATGGAATCCCATGAGGAGGAAACACAAAAATCGCTCAGAGAAATGCAGGAGAACGTGGGTCATCAGGAAGAAATCCTGAAAGAGGTAATGCAAAAATACCTTAAAGAAATACAGGAAAATACAAACAAACAAGTGAAGGATCTCAGCAAATCCATCCAGGAACTAAAAAAGGAAGTAGAAACAACTAAGAAATCACAAAGGGAGACAACTTTGGAGATAGAAAACCTTGGGAAGAAATCAGGAGTCATAGATGCAAACATCAACAATAGAATACAAGAGATGGAAGAAAGAATCTCAGGTGCTGAAGATTCCATAGAAAGCATCGACTCAACAGTCAAAGAAAATGCAAAATGCAAAAAACGCGTAACCCAAAACATCCAGGAAATCCAGGACACAATGAGAAGACCAAACCTAAGGATTATAGGTATAGATGAGAGTGAAGATTTGCAACTTAAAGGGCCAGTAAACATCTTCAACAAAATTATGGAGGAAAACTTCCCTAACTTAAAGAGAGAGATGCCGATGAACGTACAAGAAGCCTACAGAACTCCAAACAGACTGGACCAGAACAGAAATACCTCCCGTCACATAATAATCAAAACACCGAATGTTCTAAACAAAGAAAGAATACTAAATGCAGTAAGAGAAAAGGGCCAAGTAACATACAAAGGAAGACCTATCCGAATCACATCAGACTTCTCACAAGAGACTATGAAAGCCAGAAGATCGTGGGCAGATCTCATGCAGACACTAAGGCAGCACAAATGCCAGCCTAGACTACTCTACCCAGCAAAACTCTCAATCACCACAGATGGAGTGACCAAGATATTCCATGATAAAACCAAATTTTCACAATATCTTTCCACAAATCCAGCCCTGCAATGGATAATAGGTGGAAACCTCCAATACAGGGAGAGACATAGACTAGCAGACTGGATACGTAAACAGGACCCAGCATTTTGCTGCATGCAGGAAACGCACCTCAGTGTCAAAGACAAACAATACCTCAAGCTGTACTACAGAGCAATAGTGTTAAAAACTGCATGGTATTGGTACAGTAACAGACATGTATATCAATAGAACAGAATTGAAGACCCAGAAATGAATCCACACTCCTATGGTCACTTGATCTTTGACAAAGGAGCTAAAACCATCCAGTGGAAAAAAGATAGCCTTTTCAACAAATGGTGCTGGCTCAGCTGGAGGTCAACATGCAGAAGAATGCAAATTGACCCATCCTTATCTCCTTGCACTAAGCTCAATTCTAAGTGGATCAAAGATCTCCACATAAAACCAGACACACTGAAACTAATAGAAGGGAAACTAGGGAAGAACCTTGAACATATGGGCACAGGGGAGAATTTCCTGAACAGAACTCCAATAGCTTATACTCTAAGATCAAGAATAGACAAATGGGACCTCATTAAATTACAAAGTTTTTGCAAGGCAAAAGACACCGTCAAAAAGACAAAGCGGCAACCAACTAACTGGGAAATGATCTTTACCAACCTTACATCCGACAGAGGGCTAATATCCAAGATATACAAAGAACTCAAGAAGTTAAACTCCAGAGAGGCAAGTAACCCTATTAAAAAATGGGGTACAGAGCTACACAAAGAGTTCTCACCTGAAGAATATCTAATGGCTGAGAAGCACCTAAAGAGATGTTCATCATCCTTAGTCATTAGGGAAATGCAAATCAAAACAACCCTGAGATTCCATCTCACACCAGTCAGGATGGCTAAGATCAAAAACACAGGAGACAGCAGTTGTTGGCGAGGATGTGGAGAAAGAGGAACACTCCTCCACTGCTGGTGGAATTGCAGGCTGGTACAACCACTCTGGAAAGCAGTCTGGCGGCTCCTCAGAAAACTGGGCATGACACTTCCGGAGGATCCGGCTATACCACTCCTGGGCATATACCCAGAGACTTTACCTGCATGCAATAAGGACACATGCTCCACTATATTCATAGCAGCCTTATTTATAATAGCCAGAAGCTGGAAAGAACCCAGATGTCCCTCAACGGAGGAATGGATTCAGAAGATGTGGTATATTTACACAATGGAATACTACTCTGCAATTAAAAACAATGAATTCACGAAATTCCTAGGCAAATGGTCAGAACTTGAAAATATCATCCTTAGTGAGGTAACCCAATCACAAAAGATCACACATGGTATGAAGTCACTGATAAGGGGATATTGACCCAGAATCTCAGAATACCCTAGACACAATCAGCATATCAATAGATTTCTAAAAAGATGGAAGGAGAGACCCCTGGTCCTGGAAAGACTGGATGTAGGGGAACGCCAGGACAGAGTAATGAGAGGGGGTTGAACGGAGAAAAGAGGGAGGGAAGGGGGCTTATGGGACTTTCGGGGAGGGAGGAAACGGGAAAGGGGAAGTGATTTGGAATGTAAATTAAAAAAATAAAATAAAATTAAATTAAAAAAAAAATTAAATTAAAAAAAAAATAGGCACATTTGTATTCCTACATTTAAGTTACTATACTCATTTATCTTTAAATTATAAGCACCCTTGTCATCAGTTTCCTAGTTTTAAAAACTATAGAAAAATTTCATTTTTCTTTTCTTAGTTATTCTAGTGCATATATAAAATTGTACACAAATAAATTATGTTTATATGTATTAAAAAAAATAAAATAAAATTAAATTAAATTAAAAAAAAAAAGAATGGCAGATGGCAATAATCACTATGCCTTAATCTCTCTTAATATCAATGGTCTCAATTCCCCAATTAAAAGACATAGACTAGCAGACTGGATATGTAAACAGGACCCAGCATTTTGCTGCATGCAGGAAACGCACCTCAGTGTCAAAGACAAACACTACCTCAGAGTAAAAGGCTGGAAAACAATTTTACAAGCAAATGGCCCCAAGAAACGAGGTGGAGTAGCCATCCTAATATCGGATAAAATTGATTTTCAACCTAAAGTCATCAAAAAAGACACAGAAGGACACTACATACTGATCAAGGGAAAAATCCACCATCAAGAACTCTCAATCCTGAATATCTATGCTCCAAATGCAAGGGCACCCTCATTCGTAAAAGAAACTTTACTAAAACTCAAAGCACACATCGCACCACACACAATAATAGTGGGTGACTTCAACACCCCGCTCTCTGAAATGGATCGTTCAGGAAAGCAGAAACTAAACAGGGACACAGTGAATCTAATTGAAGCCTTGGACCAAATGGAACTAACTGATATATATAGAACATTTCATCCTAGAGCTAAAGAATACACCTTCTTCTCAGCTCCTCATGGTACCTTCTCCAAAATTGACCATATAATTGGTCACAAATCAGACCTCAACAGATACAAGAAGATAGAAATAATCCCATGCCTCCTATCAGATCACTATGGAATAAGGGTGGTCTTCAATGGCAACAAAAACAAAAGAAAACCCACGTACACATGGAGGCTGAACAATGCTCTACTCAATGATAACTTGGTCAACGTGGAAACAAAGAAAGAAATCAAAGACTTTTTGAAAGTTAATGAAAATGAAGGCACAACATACCCTAACTTATGGGACACAATGAAAGCAGTGCTAAGAGGAAAATTCATAGCCCTGAGTGCCGCCAAAAAGAAACGGGAGACAGCATACACTAACAGCTTAATGGCACACCTGAAAGCCCTGGAACATAAAGAAGCAAATACACCAAAGAGGAGTAGAAGGCAGGAAATCATCAAACTCAGGGCTGAAATCAATCAAGTAGAAACAAATAAAACCATACAAAGAATCAACAAAACGAGGAGTTGGTTCTTTGAGAAAATCAACAAGATAGATAAGCCCTTAGCCAGACTAACCAGAGGGCACAGAGATAGTATCCAAATTAATAAAATCAGAAACGAAAAGGGAGTGATAACAACAGAAACTGAGGAAATTCAAAAAAATCATCGGATCCTACTACAAAAACCTGTATTCAACACAACTAGAAAATCTTGAGGAAATGGACAATTTCCTTGACAGATACCAAGTACCAAAATTAAATCAGGATCAAACAGACCATCTAAACCATCCTATAACCCCTGAAGAAATAGAAGTTGTCATTGGAAGTCTTCCAACCAAAAAAAGCACAGGTCCAGATGGTTTTAGTGCAGAATTCTATCAGACCTTCAAAGAAGACCTAACACCAATACTCTTCAAATTGTTCCACAAAATAGAAACAGAAGGAACACTACCCAACTCGTTCTATGAAGCCACAATTACACTAATACCAAAAGCACACAAAGATCCGACAAAGAAAGAGAATCTCAGGCCAATCTCTCTTATGAATATCGATGCAAAAATACTCAATAAAATTCTTGCCAACCGAATCCAAGAACACATCAAAACGATCATTCACCACGATCAAGTAGGCTTCATCCCAGGGATGCAGGGATGGTTCAATATAAGGAAATCCATCAATGTAATCCACTACATAAACAATCTCAAAGAAAAAAACCACATGGTCATCTCATTAGATGCTGAGAAAGCATTTGACAAAATTCAGCATCCTTTCATGCTAAAGGTCTTGGAAAGATCAGGAATTCAAGGCCCATATCTAAACATAGTAAAAGCAATTTACAGCAAACCGGTAGCCAGCATCAATCTAAGTGGAGAGAAACTTGAAGCAATCCCACTAAAATCAGGGACTAGACAAGGCTGCCCTCTCTCTCCATATCTTTTCAATATAGTACTTGAAGTTCTAGCTAGAGCAATTAGACAACAAAAAGAGGTCAAAGGGATACAAATTGGAAAGGAAGAAGTCAAACTATCACTATTTGCAGACGATATGATAGTATACATAAGCGACCCAAAGAACTCCACCAGAGAACTCCTACAGCTGATAAACGACTTCAGCAAAGTGGCCGGATATAAAATCAACTCAAGCAAGTCAGAAGCCTTCCTATACTCAAAGAATAAGCAGGCTGAGAAAGAAGTAAGAGAAATAATACCCTTCACGATAGCCACAAACCATATTAACTATCTTGGCGTGACGCTAACCAAACAAGTGAAAGATCTGTATGACAAGAACTTCAAGTCTCTGAAGAAAGAAATTGAAGAAGACCTCAGAAGATGGAAAAATCTGCCATGCTCATGGATTGGCAGGATTAATATAGTAAAAATGAGCATCTTACCAAAAGTAATACACAGATTCAATGCAATCCCCATCAAAATCCCAACTCAATTCTTCATAGAGTTAGAAAGAGCAATTCAAAAATTCATCTGGAATAACAGAAAACCCAGAATAGCTAAAACTATTCTCAAGAGTAAAAGAACCTCTGGGGGAATCAGTATCCCGGACCTCAAGCTGTACTACAGAGCAATAGTGTTAAAAACTGCATGGTATTGGTACAGTAACAGACATGTATATCAATAGAACAGAATTGAAGACCCAGAAATGAATCCACACTCCTATGGTCACTTGATCTTTGACAAAGGAGCTAAAACCATCCAGTGGAAAAAAGATAGCCTTTTCAACAAATGGTGCTGGCTCAGCTGGAGGTCAACATGCAGAAGAATGCAAATTGACCCATCCTTATCTCCTTGCACTAAGCTCAATTCTAAGTGGATCAAAGATCTCCACATAAAACCAGACACACTGAAACTAATAGAAGGGAAACTAGGGAAGAACCTTGAACATATGGGCACAGGGGAGAATTTCCTGAACAGAACTCCAATAGCTTATACTCTAAGATCAAGAATAGACAAATGGGACCTCATTAAATTACAAAGTTTTTGCAAGGCAAAAGACACTGTCAAAAAGACAAAGCGGCAACCAACTAACTGGGAAATGATCTTTACCAACCTTACATCCGACAGAGGGCTAATATCCAAGATATACAAAGAACTCAAGAAGTTAAACTCCAGAGAGGCAAGTAACCCTATTAAAAAATGGGGTACAGAGCTACACAAAGAGTTCTCACCTGAAGAATATCTAATGGCTGAGAAGCACCTAAAGAGATGTTCATCATCCTTAGTCATTAGGGAAATGCAAATCAAAACAACCCTGAGATTCCATCTCACACCAGTCAGGATGGCTAAGATCAAAAACACAGGAGACAGCAGTTGTTGGCGAGGATGTGGAGAAAGAGGAACACTCCTCCACTGCTGGTGGAATTGCAGGCTGGTACAACCACTCTGGAAAGCAGTCTGGCGGCTCCTCAGAAAACTGGGCATGACACTTCCGGAGGATCCGGCTATACCACTCCTGGGCATATACCCAGAGACTTTACCTGCATGCAATAAGGACACATGCTCCACTATGTTCATAGCAGCCTTATTTATAATAGCCAGAAGCTGGAAAGAACCCAGATGTCCCTCAACGGAGGAATGGATTCAGAAGATGTGGTATATCTACACAATGGAATACTACTCTGCAATTAAAAACAATGAATTCACGAAATTCCTAGGCAAATGGTCAGAACTTGAAAATATCATCCTTAGTGAGGTAACCCAATCACAAAAGATCACACATGGTATGCAGTCACTGATAAGGGGATATTGACCCAGAATCTCAGAATACCCTAGACACAATCAGCATATCAATAGATTTCTAAAAAGATGGAAGGAGAGACCCCTGGTCCTGGAAAGACTGGATGTAGGGGAACGCCTGGACAGAGTAATGAGAGGGGGTTGAATGGAGAAAAGAGGGAGGGAAGGGGGCTTATGGGACTTTCGGGGAGGGAGGAAACGGGAAAGGGGAAGTGATTTGGAATGTAAATTAAAAAAATAAAATAAAATAAAAAAAAAATTAGTGTTGGTCCTGCAAAGGGGCAGAAATTGGAGTGAAACATTACAGTAGGGTGAGTTTATTGTGAGCCACACTTAATAGAGTCACCAAAGAGCTCCAGGAGGCTATCATTTCAGTTACTTGTATATACACCTGAAGTATGTGTGAATTGGTGGAGGGACAGAAGCATGATACAATAGAGGATCTAAGCACAGAGTTTGGCCAATTATTTCAGGTAAAAAGCAGATCTAGTAGTCTTTGAAACCACAGGGTACAAGAATATTTTGTTCTTATATAACATAGCTCTTAAATTTAGACTTTTTCTTCTATTAGATCGTATAAAACCCCAAATCCCTATTATATCTTTTCTTTGTATCACAATAAGCTAATCAAATACTAGAGTTAGGAGTTACATTCCAAAAACTTAAGAAATAATTGAGCTGCTTCTCAGCATAATTATGCATTGGTATGAGAGTCATTCAGCATACTCTTTAGTCTAATTATGACCTTATTATCTTGTATATTTGAGTAAAGTTTGAAAGAATAGGAATTTTCTATATTGTGAAAAGTTTATTATTAGAAGCATTCATATTGAAGTGAACTAAAACCTATCTTGTGATAATTCTATTCTTAAGCCTCAGACTTTTACCTTCTATGTATCGGAAAGCACATATTCTTCCACATAAGTACTATATAAATATTTGAATGTAACCATTGTTTATCCTTCAAATAACTGTATAGTGAGTATGTATCAATGGTCCTCAAAAGCCTATTATATGTCTAGGAGCTGGGACACAAACACAGCCATCAAAGACTTACTCTGTGCTCCAGGTGAAGTGCCAAACTCCAGGAAATTTAGACACCGAGTAAATCACTTCACAGGAGGCTGAACACTTGTAGAAGTAAAATTGGTACAGAAATGTGCATGGTGCTAAGAAGAGATCAAACTGAGAGATTTAAGTAGAAAGTTAGGAAATTCTCTTATCAAAGGAGGAATGTTTGTGACAAATGCTAAAGATGGGTAAGACTAGCTAGCCAAACATGATAGGATACAAGTCAGGGTTTATATTGATGAAAGTGCATGGCCACAAAGAGAAATCAATCAATCCTAAACAGCTTTTTGTAAAGAGTTGAGGTGGATGAGCTAATCCTTATAACTGGGAAGTTTAGAAAGTCAAACTAGATTTACATATCTGTTTAGAATTCAGTCTCAACCTTATGTATTCCATCAGTTTCCATGTTCTGCATGTATAATCTGACTCCTTCTTCTAAGGTAAATCACCCCCATTATATTGACAAAACATCTAAGAAGCTCCATCCATCTGAGTGAGTAGGGGTGGAGCACACACTGTTTTACACAATTCTAATGGTCATTTAAGTTGCATTGAAGACTCACGTTCCATTCAAGACTCTTCTGGCATTGTTTAACCAGGCATGCTTTAGAAGAATAACTTTAGACTAGTGATGTAGCTGGATAGTAGTTTGCTTGCCTGGCATGTCCAAGGCTGGAAGTTGAATTCCCAATACCTCAAAAAATACAATTAAAAGCATATTTGGCCCAAGACAATTCATTCTAATTTCAGTGTGATTGTAACAAAGCTTGGGTGAAAAGTTTATTCTTTTAACAAGGACTGGATAGTGGAAGCAGTAGCAGCAGTAAGGAGATGAAGTTCCCTCGTCTCCAGTCTCTTAGGAAGAAGAGACCAACTCTGAAGCCCCACTGACTATAACCAGGTATCTGAAAGTGACTAGATGATAATCTGGATGAAAGACATCAGCTCCTCTGGTAGAACAAAAGGGCCAAGGGAAGCCTAAGTGAAGAAAAACCATGAGTAGTCATTTCTGAGAAAAGAAGAACTGCTACCCAGAAGAAGAGAACAATGTGATTGGAAGTACTGAGGTGCAAGAGAACCAGTTATAACCAAGGGACCAAGTGAAGGGAGAAAAGAGGGACAAGGACATGCTACTAAGGACTGGCTATTTTGGATGACAGCTCCTTGCATCTACAGTCTTCTGCCCCCTAGCCATCTTGACTGCATACTCTGCTCATGATCTTTTTGATGCTAGGAAAGCTTCTCATATGGTAGGAGCAGTCAAGTGCCAGAAGATGCTTTTTCTTATGGAAGACACACTACTTATTGTTGACCACATGTAAGATGAAGTCAGTTTTTCAACCAGATATACAACTGGCCCACTCTAAGTACACAGTCAACTGTACACCTCAGATTTCTGTCACAGGAATGAGCTAAAAACTCCTTAATGATAAGGGTAGTACTTCATATTTTGTTCTGTTAAGTTTGTGTTGTTGGCTTCATAGTAGCATTCCAGTTTGGTGAAATCACTTTATATTGCTTTTGTATCACAGATTATGTATCCTGCCAGCATTGTGTCACAGGCACATTTGATAAGCTTGATGTCTGTTTCATCTAGCTAACTAATGAGGGCAGGACAAAGGACAGAACATGGGACATGCTACTAGAAATTTCCTTGCCAAGTACACAGACATTAGCCAAACGTTTTCTTTCTTAAGATATGGACCTTTAATTTGTTAAGAAGGTCCTGAACTGGAGCTGCCTCATTTAATTCCTCATATCATACAGATCCTCTCTAATAATTGTATTTAAGTCAATGTTATTGGTCTGTGGTTTTTCTATGATGAGGGAAAGGAAATCACATTAGTTTGGAATGAGTCACTTTCTGTGAATATGAATAATAAGGTAGAACTCATTGTTCCATTGAAAGCAAAAAAATATTCTCTGCCCTGTTTTAATGAGATAGCCAGGTTAGCATGGTTCTAGAACAAGTTTATAGATGAACAGTGGCCCTTACAACTTGTCTCCAGGCTCTTCCTTGAACAGATTTGTTTTTTGTTTCCTTTGTTGATAGTCTTGGTGTGTCTCTGCTCCTTATGACTCTTTCTGAGATCTTTTGCTACCTGGTCTCCTTCCAGGTTGTAGCCACGACAGTGATGCTGGAGAGGAAAATGCCTCGTTTCCTGTGGCCTCGCTCTGGTATCTGCGGTTGCGAATATGGCCTGGGAGACCGCTGGTTCTTACGGTGAGTGGCAGCATGTATGTGAAACCTGCAGATGGAGTTTCTGAGAGTAAGAGTAACCAGGAAATGTTATGGGATTGCACTAGATTGAGAGATAGGGATAGGTGACATGTTGCTGGGGGTGTTAGAAAACAATAGCAAGCTATGTTTACTACAGGGCAGTGGTGTGTGAAAAGGTATGTGTACAGACATGGAAGTGCTCAGGTGTGGATATGGGTTGTCCCATTTTTGTTTTACTCATTTTACTTCCTTTTCCTCATTTCCAATATGCTTTGGCTTTGTCTCTAACTTCTTTCTTCATAGACAATCCTTATTTCCTGACCTGACTTTCCTCACCCCTCATTTGTACTCCTTGAATTAAATACTAATGTAAAGCTCATGACTCTCTGATATCTATTTCTCTCTCTCTCTCTCTCTCTCTCTCTCTCTCTCTCTCTCTCTCTCTCTCTCTCTCTCTCTCTCTCTCTCTCTCTCTGTCCCTCCCCCTCCTTTCCCTACCCCTCCATCATGTTGCCATATATAGCACATCCTGTATTCCATTACTCTCCAAAGCTGACTTCTTTAGTTCTCTCACCTTGTTCTCAGGTTAGCTTTCAGTCTATCTTCTTCTGCTCTTTCCATCCTAGATGTTCTTTTTGCTTCAGTTCTGGTACCTCCTTTTATTTATTAATATCTCATGTCCTCCATGCTCTCCTCTACTTCTCTCTATGACCTACCTTCAGCATCCTCTAGTAAGCCCTTTCTTTTCCTCCCAGAGTTGAACACCACCAGGAGCAGAATCCTTATCGAGTACTTCGATATGTTGAAGCTTTCAAATCTTCAGACAAAGAGGAAGTACAAGAGCAGCGATCTGAGAAACAAGCATCTGTGACTGAGACTGGGACTTTAGCTAGAGGCTCTGTGGTTCTGCAAACACCTCCTTTGTCCAGGACTACATCCCTAAGCAGCAATAGCCACCGTGGATGGGAAATTCTCCGTCGAAACACCCTGGGACATTTGAATCTTGGACAAGACCTTGGTGAAGGAGATGGAGAGGAGATCTACCATTTCTGAAGAGAATCCTGTTTCTCTAGACCTAGCCCCAGGTGGGCTAAGGTGTGGGAGAGAGAGGGGGATAGTTGAGGGCAGGCAGGGAGAAGGAGAGTGATGCTTTGCAGGAATCTGAATCCTATGGTTATGAATAGTTGGACTATATACATAAAATATTTTCTAAGAGGCAATATTTCACCCTTCACATTCCAGCATTTGTAGAGATGGGCAATGGTCATCTAGTGTTGTACTTACCTTATAAGTTCCTCTCAAGTTCATATCCTGAGAACTTGGCAACTGAGGTCATGAAGTGGGGGCTAATTGATATCTGTGGTTGACATCTGTACCATCTTTCTTGTGCCTTGAACAGAAGCCAGAAAGAAGCAAGCCAGGGACTTTCCTGACTTTATAATGCATAATGTGGAAAGAAACATCATATAGCGAACATCCTTCCTATCTCCTTACTCTTCCTGGGACTCTTTTCCCAGCTAGCAAATCCCACGTAGAAAACTACAGGAAAAAATATTTCCTTATCCTGTTTTCTTTAATTTCTCTCTAAGTCAAAAACCATATATTACATAAAGCTTATTTTTACTATTTTCAGTAAAAGTATATTCAGATTATTGTATAACCATTACTAGTATTCATCTACCAGTTTTCATCTCAGACACTGAAACTCCCATCCATTAACAATAATTCTCCACTATTCCTTCCCTTTAGTCCTCAATAACCATTATTTTGCTCCCTGTCTAGGAATTGATTGTAGGTGCATTATCTAAGAAGGACTTTACAAAACACATCCCATTGCACTTGCCTTGTTTTATTTAGTACAGTAGTTTCAAGGTTTCTTCTGTTCTCTAGAGTTATCAGAATTTCATTTCTCTTTAAGTCTGTATATACCCACACCTTACTTTATTCATTCATCAATTGGTTTCCTATCTTCTGGTTATTGTGAATGCTGCTGCTATGAAAATAAAAGTATGCATGTCTATAGAGGCCCTTGTTTTTAGTTCTTGGATGTTGTGGAAGAATTATATGCCTAGAAATTGAACTGATGTATCTCATGACAACCCCATGTTTAATTCTTTGGATAAACTACCATACTGTTTTCCATAGAAGCCTTCAGTATTTTGCAGCTTCTGCTAGTGGGTGTGAAATGCTACAGCATTGAAGCTTTGATTTGCTTTTCCCTAAAGACTAAGGATATTGAGACTCTCTTTTCATTTTCTTACGTATGAACTAGTTTTTATCATTACACTGCCTTCTGGTTTCCAGAGGCTCAGAGTGTGAGGTGTTAGCATCTCTTTTGAATCCTGATGTATGTTTATGATTGGTGAGGCATGTTTTCCTTTGTTTGAATGGCCCAATCATTCTTTTCTATAGGACCATCTATCTTTTAGGTACTACTTTGCAAGTTATCCTCCTTGATGCTGAAAACATAGGCTCCTGTTTTTATCGTGAGACTGCCATACTCCACACCCTTCTCTCACCACTTCAGTCAGAGAGCCAAACATGCTGTTGCTCTTGGAAAAGTAAAGAAATAAGTAAGGCTTGGAAAGTTTTAGACAGGTGCATCCCAATGCACATATTCAAAGCTGTATGCCCAATAGTGAGCTATCACAAAAATGTACACAGACTTTTGGTGGTATGAAACTTGACAAGGCTGAGTCATGATTAACTTTTATTTTCTTTCCCAGTGGAAGCACTTCCATCTCATATATACTTAAATTTCATCTGCGTTCCAGACTATCCAAGATCCAGCTCCCTCTGCACTTTCAGATACCAGTGGTGTGCCTATCACTGAATCTTCTGGCCTTTCTCATTTGTGTCAACCTTAATCTCTCCTCAACCACCCGTGCCAGTAAGAATGTTGTATTATTTAAACACCCTCCCTCAAATCCAACTCCTTTGAGCAACTGCCCCATCACTTTTATTCCCTGATCAATGGCAAATGTCTTAGGAGATGATTGCACTATCTACTGGCTTCCCCTGATTTTTCAGCCCTTTGTGATTTGATCTAGCTTTCTCTGTGCTACAGATTCCGCTCTTGTTATCTCCCTGGAGGTAAACCTACTCAGTCATCTCAGTTTTTGTTGAGCTCTCTAGATTACAAAAGACGATTCAACACTCTTCACATTCCTACCAGTCTGGCTGATTTTGTTTTACCACAACTTATAATAATTTTGGTCTACAGGGCCTTTTGTTTCTCATTACCTCACTTACTGCTGTAGATCATCACATATAAGCTCATGATTTTGAAGGGTCTATCTTTATCTCACATCTGTCTTCTGAGCTCCAGGCATGAACAACTTAGATAGTCCACTATTAGACTTGCTCTATTTGGATATTTTATAGGCACCTCCAGCTCAGTTTTTCTACATCATCAAACCTGTTTCTCTACCAATATTCTCAACCATGTTAAGTGTCAGAATAACAGGAAAGATTCCCTAAACCACAGTTCTGGGAATTATTCTTAATGCTCTGTCTCAACCCTCATATCCAACATTTTCAAGACTCATTGATAGACAGCTCATTACTTTTTGGTTGAAGTCAACTAATGCTAATGAAGAACAAAAAAAATGAATTTTTCTGCCACTGCCTTAGTTCCTTATACATTTCCTCTAGTGATAATACTAATAAAAATTTGTTATGTTTGCTTCCAAAGATATCTTCAGTGTGACAAAGAACTTGTATCTACACTTTTTTCTCTTAAGAATATCAAAGTATAGTATATTCGAAAAGTAATTATTTCTTTTTATTGTTAGATATGTTATGAATACTACTTCATATCATTGTAACATTAGAAAATATCCTTCCTAAGTCAAGTATAATGGTGTACGCCTATAGTTCCAAAACTCAGGAGACAATGGCAAAGACAGTAGAAACATATATTCAAAGTTAGCCTGAACTACATAGTGAGACCCTACTTCAAAACTCAAAAAAAAATGAAAATTTATTTTCAACTCTTCAAACTGTTTCTATTCCTAAAATAGGCCACCAACACCTTATTTCTGCATGACAGGATCATATTCTTGCTTTCTCTGTTTGCATGTAATTTTGGTCATCTCAAGTCCCTAGTCTACACTATATCCAAAATTTGTTTGTGAAATGTAAACCCGTCTACAGATAATGGTCTTAGGTAAAGCAGCTCCTTGCTTGAACTTTTGCAGCTTCTATGGGCATCTCTCTCCTTCCTAATGTAATCCATACAATGAGTTACTTTTAGTTCCTGGATAGTATTACACCCTGTTGACAGGACTCTACAGATCTTCTTACCTTGGGCATCCATTCTCCTTCAACCTTTAAAAAGCAGACATGCGTGTGTGTTTGTGTATATGTGTGTGTGTTTGTGTGTCTATTTATATTTATGTATATGTATCTATGTGTGTGTCTGTGTGTGTGTCTGTATTATTGGTATATGTGTGAATTTGTATATATATGTGTGTGTGTATGTGTGTGTGTGTGTGCGTGTGTAACTATATGTGTGTCTGTGTGTGTACCTGTGTGAGTGTGTCTGTATTCTGGGTATATGTGTGTATTTGTATATATGTATGTGTATCTATGTGTGTGTGTGTATGTGTGTCTGTATTCTGGGTATATGTGTGTATTTGTATATATGTATGTGTAACTATGTGTGTGTCTGTGTGTGTGTCTGTGTGTGTGTTTGTGTGTGTGCGTGTGTTCTTATATATGCATGTGTATCTATATGTATGTGTGTTTGTGTATATTCTGGGTATATGTGTGTGTGTTCTTATATATGTATGTGTATCTATGTGTGTGTTTGTATGTGTGTGTGTTCTGGGTGTGTGTGCTTGAATAAATGTATGTTTGACTGTGTGTTAGTGTGTGTACATGTGTGTGTATCTAATTCCTTACCCCAAGGGAAATTAGAACATGTACATTTTGTTTCCAGATGACTTATATTTTCTCTAAGACTTTATTATACTTATTTAATATCTATTTTTCCTATTAGACTGTAAGTGGCACAAGGGCAAAATTCATTTTATTCACTGTTGTATTCTCAGGACCTTGTACAATTCCTGGAACCACGCATTACAAAATAAATATTCATTAACTGAATCTAGGAATGATTCACCTATTTTAAGTTCTCCCGCCTCCGCCCCCACAAACATGATCTAGTTTTGTTTTATTTTTTCTTCCTTTCTTGCCTTTGAGTGAGGTTATAGTAAAGATGCACATAACAAGAGTGGAATATCCTGGATAGACTTTTAAAAATGAGGAACTTACTAGTGGTCATTTTGTTGTTCACTTAAATATACTTCTCTGTGAATGTGTGCACATGATTAAGAGAGAAAAAAAGAGGAGGAGGAAGAGAGAAAGAACAGTAGAAATAGACGATTTACAGGAAAGGAGAAAGGAAAAAGAAGAACGGTGAGAAGTATTAGTCAGAAGAGTCCCACAGCAGGTCTCTGAATGTAACTTTTGGAACCTACACATGTGTGACACTCTCTGTGAGAAACATTTGGGTGAACTACTAGCTTCCGAGTCTATCCTCAAGTGCCCAAGAGGAGGAGAGAAAATACAAAGGGACATCTGGTAAGGCTCTGCAGATGTAGCCAGTGCCCCATGCACTGAAGGGTTAAAGCATGGAGTGATGTTCTTGTGCTGCGTGCTTTATGGGCTCCCTAGACAGCAGTGGAGGAGACGAGATGCAAGATACAGTGAACGATATCCTGCTGTTCTTGCCTAGGGAGCTGTCCCAGTATGGTTGTAAATGACTCCCATCTTCCCCCCTGCCCTTTCCCCTTCCTAGTTCCTTCTGAGAGAATGCAGGAAAAGTTTGCTCTTGTGTGTCCTGCAGGCCAGAGGCAGGTGAGGGATGAGAATGTTTTGCTCCTACAAGTGTCGCTCAACTTAAGAACATGCTTGCAAAGTATGTTATTGGTTTGACAAGACACTGGTGAGGAGAGTAAGCTGCCCCTGGAGAACGGCTCTGTCTTCAGTCTTTGGAGAAAAGGCCAAGGATCAGAGTACCACCAGTGGGGTTGGCATACTTAAAGAAGTGCAATATAAAATACGATAGACTAGAATCGAGAGATACAAATTAAAAATGAGGGAGAAATAGGGAAGGGGGAGCTGGTTTGATAAGACCCCAGAGTAGAGTAGGCTTGTCCTAGACCATGGGCAGAAAAGGAGCTGCAGAGAAAAGCCAAGCATTGGTCCATTAGTCCTACTAGAAACACTTTGAAAAGCTAAGAGAACACTATGCTGTAGGGGTCAGGAATTATTTACCTCTTTGTCACAGGCTTGCTTCTTAAGGGATAATGAAAGAAAAGTGAAAACCGAGCCAAGGAAAGAAACACTTTGACCAGGTGATAAGTAGTCACTCTAGTGGGAGAGGTTCAGGCCATGTGGCACATTCTCTCTGCTTGGCACAGCAGCCAGCCAGGAGCCACCTGGGGAAGGGCTAGACACACCTTCTTTACCCTGCTTGTAGGTCTTCTTTGTCATCCCAAGATTGAGGAGGTGGCAATTAGAGCCAATTGGGCCTGAGGGTGCAGACGCTTGTGCAAGGCTGAGTTGCAGCTGGAAATAGAATGTGAGTCTACTTCTACCCAAGCAGTGCCAGGCAGAAGCCTCCTTCTTAGAGATTCTTATGAATCCATTCAATCAAACTGCCCTCGTCCCCTGCCTTTTGAGCCAAAGTCCTGACACCTTCCTCACCCAGCTAGGAAGTCAACTATGAGACTGACACAATGGTTTCCTTACAGCATCATGACCCCATCTCCTAGTTCCACTGTGGATTTCTCTGGTCAGTGACCACTCTAGCTCCTAGATATAGCTAAGGCAAGCTCAAGAGGCAATTGCTTCCTTCCTTGTTCCTATAGAGTCCTATGTAGAGTTATGTCCTTCAGGAACCATATACTCAG
Source organism: Tokudaia tokunoshimensis (assembly GCA_036184795.1). Taxonomy (NCBI): domain Eukaryota; kingdom Metazoa; phylum Chordata; class Mammalia; order Rodentia; family Muridae; genus Tokudaia; species Tokudaia tokunoshimensis. The sequence goes on along the minus strand of BTHU01000002.1, from coordinate 63,233,188 downwards.
GACTAAACTTAATTCCAAAGCCTAGTTTCTGCTAATGGGATTAGGCTAGGGAACTTGGACAGAAGTCAGTGATCATCTTGATTTCTGACTTGTCAACCCGGCACAGTTGCGATGACAAAACAGCAGCATGCATGTGAAAGCGTGCAGGTTAAGACTGTATGATGCAAGGCGGCACAATAATGTATTGGCCTGGGCCTGGCTCTGTCTGTTCTCATTCTCTCTGTTCCTCATCAGCTCCCAGTTGCCACCTAATTCAGGGTTACTAAGGAATAAGAATGCAACATCAAAGAAATATCAGGGAAATGTCCATGGTTATGTCCTTCAAAGCCTTTCTTGAGACCTAGGATCAAAAACTATAACCCCCCTACTTTGATCCTTACTGGAAAGTGGATCAAAACACCCATGGCTCACAGCCATCCAATAGAATGAGCATAGGGTCCCCAATGGAGCAGCTCGAGAGAGGACCCAAGGAGCTGGAGGTTTACAGCTCTGCAGGAGGAACAATAATATGTACCAACCAGTACCCCCAGAGCTCCCAGGGACTAAACCACCAACCAAAGAGTATACACAGAGGAACCCACGGTTCCAGCTACATATGTAGCAGAAGATGACCATTTCAGATATCAATGAGAGGAGAGGCCATTGGTTCTGTGAAGGTTTGATTCCCCAGAATAGGGGAATTCAAGTCAGAAAATTGAGGGGGGGGATGCAGGGGGAGAGGGGATGGAATAGGGAGCTTTCGGTGGGGTAATACAGAAAGGAGATACTATTTGAAATGTAAATAAAGCAAATATCCAATTAAAAAAAAACTATAACTCCCAGAGGATGATCAGCCCCTCTTCCTTAGGTTTCAGCCCTCTCCTAGGCTTTCATTTTCCCTCCTCTCTGCCCATATAAAACAATTTCAGAGAAGGAGGGCTATTTTGTTCTTCTTTTCCTTTCATGAAACTCTTAGTATTCCCTTCTCTCTCCATAGAAAAAACTGAGTTCTTGAACCATATAGCCCCATAGGTGAAGGATTACATTCTATCACTGTCACAGGTCCGTAGAGGTAGCTGTGATGGGGTAGCTCACATCAGAAAAGATGGCAGTAGCTGGAGACACAGGTGGCTTTACTACATGCACCCCGCCCTCTTCATCCCATCTGCTTGCTGCACCCTGCTCACCACAAGACAATAAATCTTTCAGGAGCAGACGGCCAGGCACTTCTTTGTATGTGGGCTGTGGGTTGACCAACACCTCCAACTCCCATGGTCACCTCTCCCTGTTAGTTTTGCCATATTCTGGTCTCTTCCTTTTGCACTGACCTAACTTTACCCTGAAAGTAAATGTACATACTAAATGATTTGCAAGCCCTGTGTCACAGTTCGTTTTTCACAAACTGGAGTTCAACGTTATGTCCAGGGCACTAATGGAGAGAAATAAGAATACACTGTGGTTTGGCCTCTTCCTTGGAGGATTTCAAAGTGAAAGAAACAGGTAAAGGAAGGAAGGCCACTCGTGCTGTAGTTTGCTGTACACTATGAGAAGAGAAAGATGAAAAACACCAATGAGTCTAGATTGATGGTACGTGATGGAACTGGCTGCAAAGTTGGGAAAGGAGATAACACAGCATTTGGGCCACACTTCAGCAAATGAGCTGGTGATTAAAGGGCAGACTACTTTGGGGCAGCAGTTCTCAATCTGTGGGTCACTATCACTTTGGAGGCAATGAATAACTCACAGATCCTCAAAAACAGAGAAACTTGCATTACAATTTATTATAGTAGCAATTACATATCTGAAGTAGAAATGAAAATAATCTTATGGTTGAGAGACACCACAACATGAGGAACTATATTAAGTGGTCACAGCATTAGGACGGTTGGGAACCGTTGACTTAAGATATCCTCTTGAGCCTGGACAGGGCTGATCTGGTTGAAGAGCATATGAGGGAAATATTATACCTACTTTACCTAAGATTTTCCCCTCTATGTATGGTCATATTTAATCATCATATGATTAATTCCTCAGGATGGATGAGGTAAGACATATACAATGAGTGTTAGAGAAAGTTACCTGTATAGATGATAATCAAAGTTTAGATATGTTCACATCTGAAATGGAACAGGACTTCCATTTCATGTGAGTTAACCTAGTCTCCAAAGGAGCTCTAGGACAAAGACTAAGGGATCCAACAAAACAGGTTATTTATTAGTGGACATTTAACAGGGGCCAGGTGCCCTGTACACCTGTCATGTCTAATTCCCACAAGCCTATAAGGTAACTGTTATTATACTCATTCACAAACAGACAATGAAAGGCCAAAGAAAGGTTAGTTTCTTGCCAAAGGTGAAGTGACTATTGCTGTGCTCAGTTTGTGGACAAGGAAGTTGAGTTTCAGACAGGTGGACTATTTGCCCAAGATCACCCAACCAGAAATTAGCCAAATCTGACTATGTTTTTGGCCTCAAAGCCAGTGCTTCCATTATAAAATATGCAGCTTGAGATAAAGCTATCTCTTAAGACTCTTCAATTTCAAATACTCCCATCCAAGCAACATTGATCACGCAAGTGGCTTGCATTCCTCCCTTTATAGTATATAAGATCTTTTCATGTCCATTATCACCTTTAATCCTAACAACAGCCCTATAAAGTTAACAGGGCAGGATGAATGTTCCACTTTACAGTCAAGGAAGTCAATTCTCAGGCTGTCCAGTTGAGGTCATAGGCCTGAGTAGTTCAGAGCAGGAAGATAATCCAAGGCTTATGAACTCCTGGAAAGAATTATCTCCCTTGTCTATATGGACAGTTGGACAACCAACCCACCTATGTGGGATACTACCTTCTTGATAAATTCTGAAACCCAGTGATGCTTTAAAGTAATGCCAACCTTGGGGCTAACTGCGTACCTCTCAATATGCTTTAGGAGATTGTCCTCTCTAATAGTCAAATGCCCTTGATCACAAACTCACACAGTGGTGGTTTCAATGTTAACTCTCACTGGTAGTCCTTTGTTCTGGTGGTTCCTTTGTGCACTCTAATCTGTGTGCAAGGACTTTTGGCCCAGCCAAGATAGCTGGATACTTTGGAGACAGAAGGGAAGGGAGCAAAGGAAGGCAAATGGGATCCCTTTGTGGGAATTGTCTCCCATTGACAGCATGAGGCTCTGTGCAAGTATATCCCTATCACAAGGCCATTACATACTTTATTCAGCTCACGTCCATTCATATCATACTTTGTTCCTAGATCCCAGAGCTCCATGCATGTTCTAGTACAACTATGCTGATTAAGCACGGGTGTCATGTTCATACATCCACATCCGAGCATGCATAGAGATCTACACACATATGGGACAGTCCCTTGTCCCTTGTCCTGGAATTGTGCCTAGTGGCAGGCAGGAGTTGCAGAATAACTAAGATCTCCCCCCCCACACCCCGCCTTCTCTCTATTTCCTGTTATTTTAGTGACTGACCAGGGACCTCACATTCTCAGACCCAGAATTGCCCAACAGCTACCTAAGAATCTGCTGTTTGGCTTCAGGCCCTGCCTTGTTCCTAGCTGGGTCACCTTTTCTTGCCCCCCTTGACTGCTGCCTCTTCACTTTCCTTTCAGTCTCCTACCACACCCTGCTCAGGTATCTACCACTGAATCTCTCCAGGCCCTGGGCCCCTTCTTGGGGCTTCTTTGTTTTTTGGAACAGACTCTCAATGGAGCCCAGCTTCCCTTATATCACAAGTTGAGTTGCAATCCCCTACCTGTGAGAAATGAGGACTTGCATCTTGATTTCAGGGCTCAGAATCTTGCCCCAACCTCAGATATGCCTCCAGCCCCTAGCACATTTCCTCTTGTTTTGTGATGTTTGTTCCACATCCCTCCAGGTCTTTGGCTCAGACCACTTAGACCAGTATCGTTGAGAAGAAGAAGAAGTAACTTCTGCCCACAGTTTTCCTCATGTCTATATACATTAAACATTCACCCCCACTCTTTAACAAGTCTGGCATTTTGCTTAGTTTTATGACGGAGGTGATGGGGTGTTTCGGTGAGTACTTGTGTTGAATAAATAGAATTTGAAAGAGTTCTTATCACCAGCTGCCCTTTCACTGAGTTTCTTAGGGTGGAGAGAGAAAAAGAATAAGTGCAGGTGGGAACAAATTGGAGGGGAAAGATCAGTGATAAAATGTGCTTCTGAAAGGCTCTGACTAGAGTCAGATAGACCCTTTCCAAAGGGCGCGGGGACTGAACAACTACAATGAAATTCAGGACCATCGCCTGAGCCCTAAACAATACTATTTCTTCTAGACTCCTATTATCTCATCCACATCTCCAAATCTTTGTCTACATAAACAGATAATTCATGAAGAATAGAAACAGATGGTGGATGTGAACCTAGAATTCAGAGACATTGCCCTGGAGTAGTAAGCCTGCTTACTCTTGTTTGACCAGAGGGGCTACACACCTCGTTTCCTCCCTGTTTTGCTTTACGGAATTCTAGAAATGGACAAGGTTGAAAATCATCACATTTTCCCTACTCAGAGCTAGAAGGTGATCAGAAGCTGGTTTGCCCTGATTTACCCTGTTGCTTTCTCTTTTGTCTCCCTCCCTAGCTGAGCACCTGCGGGTGTTATTTATATGGAGACATGTAGATTGACCAGAGAAGGTAAGATCCATTTCTAAGAAGCTTCTCCAGGTGAAAAATGCCTTCATTCCAGCTCAGGGAAGTTGAGAGGTTGGGCGTCTGAAAAATACAAAGAGAGGAGTGGGGAACAGGGTCCCTTAAGACACTGAGTCTTTAGTTTTACAAATCAGGAACTCTGATGGTCAGTGACTAGTCAAAATCAGGCTTCTGACAGCACTGAAGCTGGATCACAGCTGCCACAGCTAAAAATCAACTGCTCTCTCTTCTTTTCTCTTCTAGAAAGCCAACCCACCTTAACAAATCCTGCATAGCTTGGCAAAGCTCATTGGCTTGAAGTGCTGTGTACACTTCCTCCTCCTTGGTTCTGCAGACAAAGAGATGCAGGAACAGTGAGAGAAATTAAGAAGATTGAGGTTCTGTTTTGGAAGGAAGATGACCTCATGGTTGGTGTGGAAGAGAGCCGAAGAAGGAAACAACAGAACAAAAACAGGTCTGGGGAAAACAAGGCCTGTAGGACTGCGGCTCACCCAGGGGCAGGCTGTGGACTTTGATACCTTGCTTTACACATCATATCTCCAGGGGGCCCCGACTGGGGCCTAAGTGACAGCTAGCCTGGTGCTGAGTGAGTGAGATCAGAGTTTGTGGGGTCCTTAGGATTCACGAGCTTTCTCTAAAGTAACAAAATTCTCTCACAAACCCATGATAGATATCGCCAAGTTCCTCAGAAAACAAAGCTCAGACCCTCCCCAGATATCTTCTGAGTTGCATACTGAGGAACTAGTGCCAGACTCATTGACTGGGTTAGGCAGGCGCCACCATCAGCATGAACATTCTCAAGGTGGAACTAGTCTGTTGCACCCAGAATGAGTGTATCCAGTCTCATCAAGGTGGAGCCAAACAGTCTCCCACTAGTAATGTTGCTAGGAAAGTGGCAGAGTCAGATCAAGGAAGTCAGCAGAGGAAAGAGGACAATAGGAGGGTAGACGGTCCCGTCCATATACTCATATATGACCTGGGTGAGTCCTGCAAAGCATAGGACAGGGTAGATTTTGAAATGTACAGACTAGTCAAAGGACACCAGAAAATAGATATGGGCACACTTACACAGTGCCTCATGCTAAAACCAAACCAAAACAAAACAAAACCAGCCAACCAAACAACAAAAAAAAAAACATTGCTCCAACACACTGATACATTTTCACACAAAATATGCATCAATTACTGTCAAAAATGTGTATACATACTTCTCAGAAAGAAGTAGCTTCCTGGTACTGCATGACCTCAGCCTTCCCAGGGGCCAGTAGTCAGCACCTGGGCCTTTCAACCATCCTCCTTTTGGAGCTTGTCTAGAACTTTCCAAAGAAACACAGAGCGTGAAACTCCAGAGTGCCTCTCGTGTTGTAAAGCTCAGTGGGGCCTACGCAGGAGACAGCAGGAAATGATCACAGCATTAATTTACTGTGGGGCGAATTAATGGAGCTACAACAGCAGTTGACAGAGGAAGAGAAGGGGAACAAAGGCACATTTGGGGAAAAGGTGTACAAAAACTCTGCAAGAAATGAGACCTCCTGACCTGTGAAAACTGAAGTGTCTTTATGTACACATGAAACCGCACCTGACTCAGATTTCTTCAGAATCACAGGATGTTTGAGTTGAAAAGGACCTTGAAGGGTTTCAGCACAAACTGTCTTTTAGTCACAGACAGGGTCACAACAGAGCTAACATGAGAGCCCAGTTTGCCAGCCTCCTAATCAGACATGGTGGCCTTTGGGTAGTGCTGTGTTTGTGTGTGTGTGTGTGTGTGTGTGTGTGTGTGCGCGCGCACGCATGCATGTGTGTGTGGTATGTGCCCGTTCACCTGCTAACCTGTCAAGCTCTTCCACTGGCTTTATGAGTTGGCACTCAGGGCTTTTGAACCCAGTGACTGGAACAAACTCCACTCTCAGTGAGCACTGGTTTTGACCTTTCTGTCCTCCCTGCCCTGCCCTAGCTTCATCCCTGAAGACCCCACTGCCTGCCAGCCATCAGCCAGCCAAATCATCAGCTAACCAAACTGCCTCCAGATATTTTCCTGGAGGGCCCAACATAAGAAGCATGGGCAGAGAGAGCCACTAGAATGAGAAAAAGGAAGAACTGGAGAGGACTATGAAGCCAGAAATCCAGAGTTCCACATAGACTACACAGAGCTTTAGATATGGACACACATGCCCACACACTATACATATGCAACCCACATATATAAACAATCTGTTACACATACACACACACACACACACACACACACACACACACACATATATATATATATTACACAACATAACACATACATACTCAACAAACAACATATACACATATAAGGCACATTTGCATATAAACCATGCATTACATAATAGTTAAAGTACATATATGTATGCCAACTGTACAACATGCACATGTACATACTATATATAAAAACATACATACAACATATGACAAATGCATTCATGCCCTAACACATCACAGATGCAACATATATATGTATATATATGTATATATATTAACAAGCATATGCTAAATACATACATAGCACATAATACTGCATACCCCACACATATATACACTACACATAGTACAAATTCTACATACTGCACACACCACACCCCAAACATACACATTCAACTTTTTTTTTGGTTTTTCGAGACAGAGTTTCTCTGTGTAGCATGGCCTGGCTGTCCTAGAACTCACTCTGTAGACCAGGCTGGCCTTGAACTCAGAAATCTGCCTGCCTCTGCCTCCCAAGTGCTGGGATTAAGGGTGTGTGCCACCACTGCCTGGCCACTTCATTCAGCTTACATGTACACTTCATACACTATGACACAGAAGCACACATTGTAAACTACATATATATTTATCATATTTACAAAGCAATTTTTGCCTACCCACTAGCCAAGTATAAAACACACACATACACACATTTTAGATTCTATCAGTGGCTTTCAATGAAAGCTGGTTTTGTCCCTGGAAGATGTTGGCAAGGGAGACTATTGTGACTTAGGGACTAGAGATTCAGAAGTTGCTAAACATTGGAAGATGCATGCATCAGGTCCTATAGGAAAACAAACTACCCCAGTATGCACAGAATCTAGGTTCAGAAAACATGTCAAATGCATAAACTGGAATCTCAGGCCCATTCTCAGACAAAAGCCCAGATAGACACATATAATCTCATCAACATCTCTAACCCCATTGCATTTGGCCCCTAGAAGGGGCCGCTAATATTTTTATGCCAACCATCACCCCAGCTTATAATGGGAGGGTAGGTTAAGCCCAAAGCAAGAAGAAACAGATAGGATGAACTGCTTCTGTGCATAACCTTGGCCTGTTCTAGACTCATCTGCTAACCAACATAGAAGAAGCTAAATTGCAGGCTCAGTGTTACAAGTCTCCTCAGGTTTGTCATCAGGGGAATAGATGCAGAAATAGTGAGACTACAAGTCTCTCAACTTGAGGCCAATCCCTGTGACAGCTTGTGAGCACCCCTCACTCAAATGCAGACAGCATGCAGCATGAGCACATCCCTTAGCTCTAAGCTGCCAAACTAATTCCTCTCTCAGTGATGGCATGGGACAAAGGTACCTGAGCTTCAGACTGCTTTCTCTCCTCTCAGAACCAGCAGTCCAGGAGGTATAGAGGACATACCTGTCAACTGCAGGACTGGAAGTGTCGGAAGGGGCTGCCATTATCAGACCTTGGATAAAGACATCAATCTACAGCCTCACCCTGTCCTAAGAACATGATGTGGGTTACAAAGAGAGAGAATTTTGATGTCCAAATTTGTGACTGCTAAGTCACCCCAATTGTATCTCTACTCATTTTGATACTATTATCATTGTCATATCTCTAGCACTACCCATACGACAACAAAGCCAAGTGAAGAAAGCCAAGAAAAAGGAGGAAAGATATCAGAAAATTACTTCTTCCTTCTGACTTTCTATTATTTCACTTCACAGCATGATAGAGGCTTGGCTGTGTTACCCACTCTCCCACTAGTGACTAAACCAGGGTCCTTTCTTGGATCTGAAGAGGACAGAGAAGGTGGAGTTGGTCAACGTCAGACAAATACTTGGCTTAATGGGCACAAAGGTCCTGGGTTCAAGGTTTGGATTCTAGCCTTCCCCCCACCCAGCTCGAACTCACTGACCCTTAGGTGGGTGGGGAAGGCAGCTAATCGAAGTGCATTGTTTGCTCAGGGCTGTATGGCCTGGCCTTAGGCCCAAGAGCAGGAACACAAGTAGCTTTCCATTTGAAGGTGGCCTTTCCATACTACCCACATAGATACCTTTCTTTTGCTCCCAAGAACCCCCCGCCTCCACACACATGCTTGAGTATGGTCATACAAACTTACCCCCACACAACACATATGGCACATCCCACCAAGCAAACACATACTACATCATGCGTACCACACCTAGATACTAGACACATACATACCACATACTGTTATTACATGCATATTAAGCAAAAAACATACACACGTACTTCATGTACCATGCACATTACATGAAAAGAACATATTCCATGTATATATCATTCATTAAACATGCAATGTCAATAAACATAAAATATATACATTGCATATCCAACATACACATAATAAGACCCCCGTAACAGTATCATAGTCAACATGAAGCTTGCACAAAAGAAGCACCACAGACAGGTCAAAGACACACATAAAATATACATACCATATATCAAACTCATGTCATATGCACAATACAGCACCCAGAAATACAGCACCCAGAGCACAGGCATACCAGACATACATGCACACATATCACTTGCACATAAGACACTAAGTGTAACACACACACACACACACACACACACACACACACACACACATACACACACACACACACACACACATACACACACACACACACACACACACATACACACACACACACACACACACACACACACGGGGGGGGGAGAGAGAGAGAGAGAGAGAGAGAGAGAGAAGACATGCACGTGTGCATGCACTTCTCTTGTTGAGCCTTCCTGGTCTTTGAGTCAGACATAAAAAGCAACAAGCTGAAGCTGGAGCGTTATATACAGTCACCTGTGACTTCCACGGCCAGCTGACATCCCAGATAATTGAGCCCCTGGGAGGCAGCAGAATTATGAATAAAGCAGAGGTTCTTTGTCTTCTTCCACATAAGGAAAAGAAGCCAGATTTATCTGCAGGTTGGCCCCTGCTGCAGTCCAATGCTGCTGCTGCTGCTGCTGCTGCTGCTGCTGCCCAGGATGCCTGTGGTTATGTCTGTGGAAGTCTTAACTCTGCAGAAATGATATTGCCTATTAGAGTGAGTACATGGGAAAGGCAAAGCAAGGTAGACTATGGAGTACTGGGTGAGTTTGGGCTTCACTTGTCACTTCTCTGACTTTGGGGATTCACGTTAGCACTTGGAACCTCCGTTATCTCCATGGGCAAAATTTGAAAAAAAAATAACTGCCTAATAGGTTCACCGTGAGTTTGTGTAGACATACTCAATTGTAGCACCTAGTGCCAGTGGCACTGACCCAGTGTCTTTATGGGGAAGTTGCTAGATAATATGCTCTAGAGCATATAAAATATTTATATTTATTGAAAAAATAAATTTATCTAGGCATTCTTATATCTTTTGTTTCCAGACAAAGTTTCACTGTGTAGCACAGGCTGCCCTCCAACTTTCCATTTACTGCCTCTACATGTACAGGGCTGGAATTACAGGTTGGTGCCACTTCACTAGGACCAACCTGTGTCTTATTTGGTAACCCACCTTCCACTAGAAGAGGCTGGCTCTTCCACCTCTAGATTTTATACCCTGACCCACTAGATTGGGGATGGATATTACATCTTTAAGTGGTGGTAATGGAGGCAACCCACAGCAGAAGAGAAAAAGTGTTTCTCAGACTATACTGGGCTTATAATGCCTAAAATACTTACATGTACTGTCTGGTCCTTTTCAGAAACCAGTGCCAACTCAAAGTGGGTGAGATCTTTGCAATTTGTATCTGTGTTCAGGGCCAGATGAGACATTTAACACTGAGAGTCAAGAGAACTTAAAACCCAGAACTTCAGTAAAAACGATCAGACACTCCTCCATCCTGCAATGAGCCTGACCTGTCCAGGCCTTCCTAGAAAAAGGTCACTGGGTATCCCAAAGTCCAGGGGCCGGCTCTTTAATCTCTTTGAAGACCTAAGAACAGGGGAAGAGTTCCAGGGTGGAGAGTTGCAGCTGACGCATGGCCTCAGTAGGCAGGACTTTGGGGCCTGTCTCTTTAAATCTCAGGTAATTTGGGAGGCGGGAGGGAGTGCCCACACAGCTCCTGCTCACTCCCAACAGGAGCTCCAGATATACAAGCCCAGCAGATTTCCAGCTCTGCTAAGTGGAACAAAGCAGGATCCCTCTTCAGATTCTTAGGGGCGGCCACGGGAAGCCTCACCAGCTCCACAGGTGAAGTAGGAGACAGAAGACAGGAGACGGGACCTCTACAGAGAGAGGGCAGGCCGGCTCTTGGGGGTGCCAATGTGGCCCCAGGGTCAGAGTCGAGCCCAGTTGGGGTCTGGCATCTGCCTCAGCCCCCCAAGGAACCAGCCTTCCACCCCATGGGGTGGTCACTGCCCAAGGAGAAGGGGTTAATACTCTGCCTATGGAACAAGTTCTGCAGATGGTTCCACAGACAAGAGTCCTGGGCTCAGAGCCGAGACGAGCAGAACCTGCTACAGCAGAAGAGGTAAGCTTGCCATCTGCTTCTGCTTCTTCCACCTCTGCAGCAGCAGGGTTTACACCCCACCCCCTCCCGGCTTGCCTGAGTCTTCCCTTAGCAGTCTGTGTTTGGACAGTCTGTGTCCCTTGTTAGTACTTTCTCCTGAGTCTTGGCCTGTAAGGCCAGCTGGCCAAGATGTCAGGTGGGAGGTTGTCTGGGCACAGTCGTTAGTTTCCTTTGAGGTCCCATTCATTTCTGCAGGTTTCCTGTGAGTGCCTCCCCAAGCCGGGTACCTCATTGCCCCTTGTGAGCCCTCTCCCCAAAAGGTGATGGTTGCAGCTTCAAGTCTTATGTATCTGATACTCCATGCCCCTATAGCAGACTATGACAGAAACACATTTTATAAATAAGTATGCGAGTGGAAATGAATGAGTTGATTGATCAAATAAAGCAATAATAAAACATGGCAAAAAAAATGTGAAAATGCATATCACTCCGGTTCATTTGTCTCAGCTACTTTAGGAGTTTAAAGACCCAACAACGCTTGGGTCGCAGCCTGGAGTGTCTTCCTCTCTATTCATGGGTTGACATGCAATCCTGGGCTCAATGCCAAAGATGCTCACCATGCTGTCTCTCAGGCTAGGGGGTCTGGGAGAGAGTCTAAGTTTATGCCCTTAGAAAATCTCATATTTTGATTCTATCTGCTAAAAGTACCCCTATTCAGTTGACACCCCACTCCTCTCTCAAGGCATCTTAGAGTTGGCTTTGGTAGCAGGAAAATGGGTGATCCACTGGACCTCAGGTCCAACCTATGAGCACTCTTCTCTCTCTGCCATTGCCAAGGAGGTCCCCCACCCATTTGGTGACAAGCTAAAAGGAGGTCCTGCTTTTGTGACCTCCCTCCAAGGCAATTCAGTGACAGGTAGCATATGTATTCACAGAGGAAAGGCTGAAGTTTTTGTCTTCAGGTTTTACTCTGTCTCTGAATGCAGGGCTTGTCTTAGCCTGGCCTCAAGGCTGCCTGGGATTTCCTATTCTTTTGATTAAACATTCCCTGCTGGGATGTGCCCCTTCTTGGAGCTGTGGCTTTCCTGTCTCTCATAGCAGCCACCCACCTCTCTCCACCCCAGGCCTGGGGGGGGGGTAGGGCACATGTCTGGCTGATGACATCTTAGGACAATAGAATGGCATTGTTGTTAGAGAATAATTCCTCATTGGTTTCACTTCTCCTCTTCCCACTCTTAGGACCCTGTTGCTGGGGGCATCAGTCACAAACTGCAGAAAGTTCTTGGGCTTTGAAAAGGGCAGGTGAGGTTCCTACATCTCTTATGCAGGAAGAACAAAGTAAAGGAGTTGGGCCTGAGCAGGCAGCCTGGCTAAGCACATGCTTTTTGCAGGCATCTAACCTGCATCCATTTCTTCCTACTTTCTGATGGGCCTCCTTTGCAGTGTTAGGCTAGGAAGGTCTATTGCCACTAGTAAGAGGATTCTCTTCCCAATTTTTCTGATCACCATATCTGTTTCTTAACCCAGAGTTTCTTTTTTGTTTCTAAGTTTTTTTTATTTACATTCAAAATCATTTCCCCTTTCCCGTTTCCGCCCTCCCCGAAAGTCCCATAAACCCTCTTCCCTCCCTCTTTTCCCCATTCAACCCCCTCTCGCTTCTCTGTCTTGGCATTCCCCTACATCCAGTCTTTCCAGAACCAGGGGTCTCTCCTTCCATCTTCTTGGAAATCTATTGATATAAATACACATATCAATCCAGAGTTTCTTAACCCTCTTCTCCCCAGACAGTTGGTGTCCATGGTAGTGACCTTCTTTGAATGGTACTTCCCAAAAGGAACTGAAATTTCCTAGGAGTTTCTTGGCCTGAGAGGTCAGCTATACACTAAGAAGACATGGCAGAATTTAGACAAGCTGGGGGGTGAGCACTTTAATGAGCACCATGAACTGTGAGAGAATCTCATCCTCTATAGTTACCATCACTTAGTTTATCTGATATAAAGTCAAACGTGGGCTGTGGAGGGAAGGAGATTCTGTCATCCCCCAAAAAGCAAGTTAGAGCTCAAGAGAAGGGGCCCAAAGAGAAATTCGAGGAATAGGACCAGGTGGGATTTCACAGAGGATGGTCTCACCAGAAGGCAAAGCTTTTTAAAGGACCCTATAAGATGAGCAGAGGGAAGTCAGCTTTTTCCTGTGTGATACACTTCTCTTGGGTCTTAAATATGCACCTCCCTAGTTTAATCCCATAATAACTGAATTCTCAACTCTTTCCCATTGCTTCTAAACTATTTTCTCTAGCCTGAAGTTTCTCATTTCTGTATATCCAATGCATTAAACATTGATTGAGCATAATTCATACTCCATTAGGTTTATGGGAAATTAACCTGATATAGTTCTTGCTTCTCAAGGAGCCTGTGTTCTGATGAGCAAAGTGTACCAAAGTGCATGATGTCCCTACATATCTTCAGATTAAATCAAGCTCAGAGAGAAAATACTAAGACAACAAAGTTATTTTGTTACTTATATGTGTTATGTAGATAGGTTCGTGGTAGTTATATCAATACTTAACATGTACGGCATTTTTTTCTCTGTCATCGTTCCTAAACAATATGGTACAATTGCGATTTATAGAGAATTTATATCCCATTAGGCATTATTGGTTGCTTACCTAGAGATCATTTAAAGTACACAGGTGGAAGTCACAGAAGTGGTGCACACCTATACTCTCAGTACTTAGAATATTGAAACAGGGGACTGAAAACCTCAAGGCAAACCTAGATAACACAGTGAAAACTTGTCTCCAAAAGTCCAAAAGTTAACTAATAAGAGGAATATTGTGGTTTTTCACTTGTAACTGCAGGACTTGGGAGACTGAGGCAGGAGTGTTGCCACAAGTTTACCGTGAACTACACAGTGAGTTCCAGGACAACCTGGGCCACAGAGTAGAGTCATAACCTTAAAGTGCACTATGAATGCATAAACTATGTGCAAATATTATATCACTGTATGAAGGGGACTTGAGTTTGTATGAAGTTTGGTATAGAATGGGACTTTTCTAGAACCACTGTCCTACAGATCCCGGAAGAATAACCATACTTAGACTAAAGGTGAGCATGGGTGAAGGTCATGCAAAGGTTTAAACAAGTGTTGAAGGAGTACAGAAAGAAACTATCTCATATCTGATTTCTGCTAGTGTGGGGTGTGCTGAGAACGTCACGGAGGCTGCCCAACCTGACTTCCCACCCCTACTGTGCTGGCATGTTCAGTCCCTGGGGGGGACAGAGAACCATGTAGGATGTTTAGTTGGGTTACATAGATACCTGTATAAATAATATATATGAGATGAAGTTTCTGTGCAAGCTAAGCTCTGACACTCTTCTGTAGGCCTCTGTTCTTGCCTTTGTAAACACATACACACATACACACATGTTTACTTGTTGAAGGAAAGGAGTTGTGGCAGTTACAAAACAGCTTGCTTCCAAATCTTGAAATAGTCATGTTCTCCAGATTGGGACTTATCTCAGTTAGAGGGAGATGGCCTATGAGTGCCCAGTGTATGCCATGTTACCACACATGACTGAGCTTTCTCATCTGTGGTCATTGCTCTGGGCCTGACCCCCCACCTCCCAGGAAAAACCAGGAAGAGCCATAAAAACTAGAAGAAGCACACAATTTAGTGGAAAGTGCCTAGGGCGATGTTCTCGATAATAAAGTCTGCCTTTTAACCCTGTGTGATATTCTGGCAACTATTTAACCTTGCTGCCTCAGTTTCCTTTTTGTTAAAAAACAATGAGTGAATTACTCATCCAGTGTTGTGTGGCTATGGAAAGCAAATACAGGATTAAGTGATGTTGCTCTGGAAACGGAAAGGCACATGGAACAAACAAGATCACGACAAAGAAAATATATTATTAAAAAGGCAGTTACTGAAGATGACAAAAATCAGTGGGGCTATGAATGACCTCCTTCTAATAGAAATGGATTCAGTTAGAATGAAAATGTATGTTCCAGAGCTGTAGAGATTGTTCAGCGGTTAAGAGCATTGACTGCTCTTCTAGAGGTCCTGAGTTCAATTCCCAGCAACCACATAGTGGCTAACAGCCATCTGTAAGAGAATCAGATGCCCTCTCTGGTGTGTCTGAAGACACCGACTGACAGTGTGTTCATATGTATATACATATATTACATATAATATATATTATTATATAAAATAAATCTTTAGAAAAATGTATGTTCCTGGCAACCACATAGTATTATCCCTCACCATCTACTAGCATCTACAGTCATCTGTAATGGTATTTGTAGAGAAACTCATGTATATACTCAGAGACCCCCCACTTAATTAACACAAAGAAGAAGGACAGATAAATAGCTAACAAGGTACTTGTCTCAGCTCAGACTCTGACCTGCTTGGACGAAGCCCTTCAGACTACTCACCCTGAGGCTCCATCTGTTACATGAACAGATTAGATTGCATTTCTGCAAATTGCTGCAATTCTGATTTGAACATTTTTTAAAACTCAGTGGATCCTTCCTTGTTTCCCAGAATAAACGACAGAACATGACTCATGGCACACATAGACTTATATGTGCATAAGAACCAGAAACAGAGGGTTTGGGGAAGCAGAAGTCATAGAGAAGGAAGCCAATGACTCTTACTTTGGAGACACAGTGTTGGAGTTGAACAAGTAAACACTAACTTATGTCCCAACAACAACAACAACAATATGCTAGGTTTTTGTGCCAAGAACATCATTAACTGAGATTTCCCCCAGCCATCATGGAACTGGACTGTTCAATTTTGCACTCAATTGCCAAGTAAAACAAAATATTGAAGAACCTTGAAATATCCTTCATGTTTTTAATATTTTCCATTTCTTTTTGTTACTTTGTCACTACAGTTTACATGATTGCACATTTTTGTTTGTTTCTTACTTATTTTAATTATTAAAAAATATTTTGTATGTTTCTAGGGAGTTTTATCCATGGAAGTTTAATTGCTCTTCATGTGAAGAAATTTTTTCTCTTAATAAGTTATGAATAATTACACCTGTAAATCAGGGTTTCTCTATTCCTGGCATGGTTATCTCCTAGGGCAGGATAATTCTTTGCAGATAGATGGTCCTGTGTGGCTTGTTCAGCATTGTCTCTTCCTTTTATCCCCTGTCCCTTAGTTGTCCTCTAACCTTCTATGCTGGGTTACTGTTAGAGAATCTACAGGATTCTTTGGTATACCTTTCAGTTCTTTTGGAGCCCAGGAATTGTGAGGCAAAACTATGTTAGGAAATTAGGGCTTTCTCTGCTATCACCTTGTGGCCTTACATAGTTACTACAAGTAATAAAGTAATCTGGGACATGCTCGCTGACCATTCATTCCTCCTTCATTTTCCTGAATTCTGGAGTTTGCAACCAGAGAAGGTCATTTCTTACAAACATTGTTGAGTTGGAATTTAAGGTGTTTCTTTACTAGGAGTGTGGTTTGACTAAGTTGCCAGATAAGACAAGGGGCACTTCTTTTGATTTGACTTTCTGATGAATAATGGATAAGTTGTTACTATAGGGATGTCTCAAAATATTTCATAGGATATATTTACAGAGTTGGAGGGAGGTAGTTGTGAATGGGTATGATCAAAATACATTGTGTAAATGCTTTATATGTTCAAAGAATACAAATAAAGTAATACTGAAATAGCTGTATAACTAAGGTTCAATCTTAATTGAGTATCATATAACTCTTCCAAGTATATGGAGCAGCCTTTGGTCTTTCCCAGGACTACTAGAATAGCAATGGACAACAGGGAAAGGATTACATAGGCAATAGAGAGGCTCATGGGTGAGAGTTGCCAGTTTCTGAGATGTGTCATGAACAAAACAAAACTCTGTGATTTCCAAGTGTAAAGAAAGAAACATATTTTATTTACAACATAAAGTACAATATGTTACAATAAAAATAAGACTAATGGAAAGAGTAAAAACATTCTGGGGTTGGTGGTGGTTGTGATGGTGGTGGTGGTGTGTGTGTGTGTGTGTGTGTGTGTGTTTGTGTGTGTGTGTTAGAGGAAGCATTGTTTCCCCTACATTCTAGTGCTGACTCTAAACTACGTATGTAAGAGAGCTTTGGAAAAAAGGCTGGAGTCATGGTTGTGGTGAAGAATATAGAAAACTTGTAGCAGTGTTTTCAAGTGAAACCCTGTTTCCCATTTCGATTCTGTTTATTTAAGGTTGACTTAGGGGGTGGTAGATAAAGTCAACAAAGAGGGGGAGGCCACCTTGGCAGCACCGCTGATTCATCCATTCAACAATGATCATAGTGAGCACCCACAGCACACTAGGCGATTTTGCTGGGCACAGAGGTGCAGAATGCACAATGGACAATCACTGGGTTAGGGGAGTGGATTCAGGAAGAAGCAGTCTTGTGGGCACAGGCCCAGCGAGAACGGTGTGCTCTGTGGGGCTGAGGCCTGTGGTAAGACTGAAATGCCAGGTGTAAGGAGTGAGGGGGAGGATCGCAGAATGAAAAAATAGTTGCACGAAGACCATGAAGGGCCTCTGTGTTCCTTATCCTTGGGCACTGAAAGACCTGTCGGCTTTTTGTAAGATGTGACTGCATCGTCGTTTAGAAAGACTATCTTGACAGCATAAAAAAAGATGGACTAGGGCTAAGTAGGTCACAGGGAAACCAACTGAATGTCTTGTTAATCCTGGGTCAGAGAATAAAGATGTGGATTAATGAGCTTTAGTAGTAACAAAAGAGGAAGAACTAAATGGAGACAGAATCTTAAATGATTGGCTGAACCTGGATGCTGCCAGTGGGCCCATGATTGAGCTGAGGGTTATGGTTGGGGGAAATAGAAGTCATTTTCTACTCTTTATCACTTTTCCACCCCCAGATTTGCAGTAAGCTTCTTGCCACTGCCAACACTTTAGGATGAGCGCCTTTGTACAGATGCTTTTGTATGTCAAGTAATCTGCTATCTATGGATAAATATAATTGCTTTTACTCTTGTAGAAAGACCAAATTGTTCCAAGCTGAAAGAAAAATTCAGTAAAATAGGAGGCATGTGTTTTAGTTGGGGTAAGACTACAGAGGTGATTTGCAGAGCCAAAGGACATACTTTTGCTTAAAACACATAAAAGTAAAATAAGTAAGGAAATTGTGGGGGCTGGAGTTGAGGGAGGATATGAATTCTAAGTTGGGTGCACTCAAGACAGAATGGAAGGGGAAAATGACAACAGTCACATCCACATGAAATTCAAGAAATGGATTCTCTAAAGTAAGTTCTTTACTTCCCCTTCATCTGCCACTGTTGGCCACCATTTATATCTTCACAGGTACTAATGGTAAAAATAAAGTAGCATCTAAGGCCTTATCTGAGAATGACTGATGACTTGACTCCCTAAGGTTTAAAGTATGCTCTTTAGAGGCTGGGATTCCAAGGCATTCCTTGGATTTATGATGTCAACAGTTTCATATGCATGGACCACATTCAGTAACTTGACTTGAGAAAGACTTCCTGAACTTTCATTTTCACAAGAATCCATTTGGGACTCTTCCTAAACTGCTGACCTGGAGATATTCAGGCCAAAGGGTAATCTGAGAGTTGAAATTTCATATTAATTTGCATAAGATAGTAATCATCCATAGGTTTCCTGCTTTACAAAAGAAAAAAATATAAACATTAAAATGTGAGAAGAGAGAGAGGCGGATGTGAATGACCACTGCCTAGAGCCAAGATTTCTCACAAGGGCCATTGCTGTTTTTATATTGAGTCCTAAAGATACTACCAGAGAACAGAGTAAAGTGGGAGAATCAAATGTCCCACACTGAAGATCAAATCGAAAGGCATCTTGTAACAGAAGAAAATCTACCAGTCTCTACGTGTCGACTTCCTCCACAAATATGAGGGAGGAATTCCTTAGACCACTAGTACATAGAAAATAATGCTTATCATGCAGGGCAATCTTAGGGCACTTTTGAGTTTAGAATAAGACCACTCCAGGCATGATGAGGTTATGGGGTGAATGTATACTTGAGCAAAACTGCTCTTTCTTGGTCCCATGTACACAGACTTTTTATATATTATGTATTTATATATTTTATATTTATTTATAAAATATATATAATCAATTATGTATTTAAATAAATATTCATATATTGTATTTATATACACTTATGAAATATATACATTATAATTATATAGGGAGTAATATAAATTACAAATATAAACTATGCAAATATATTGTATATATTATATAATGTATTATATATCATATGTGTTGTTATAATATATATCATACTGTAATATATATTATATAGTAATATATCTTTTTATACTTTTTATTTTGTATTTTTATACTTTTTATACTTTTGTATTTTCTTTTTTTTTAAGAAGAATTTATTTGGGCTGGAGAGATGGCTCACTGGTTAAGAGCACTGACTGCTCTTCCAGAGGTTCCGAGTTCAAATTCCAGCAACCACATGGTGGCTCACAACCATCCTTAAAGAGATTGGATGCCCTCTTCTGGTGCGTCTGAAGACAACTACAGTGTACTTACATATAATAATAAATAAATCTTTTTTAAAAAAAGAATTTTTTTATATATGTTAGTATATTGTTGCTGTTGACAGACACACCAGGAGAGGGCATCGTATTCCAGTATAGATGGTTGTGAGCCAACATGTGGTTGCTGGGAATTGAACTCAAGACCTTTGGAAGAGCAGTCAGTGCTCTTAACCACTGAGCCATCTCTCCAGCTTCCCTGTATTTTCTTATTTCCAGTATTTTCAGTACTCTGGTATAGAAAATTAGTTAGGGCACTCTCTTACACAGGCTAAATGGACAAAGTCAGTTTAGGTGAACTGAATAATTGGGAGAAAATAGTTGGTGACCCTTATACTGTAATGGACCCACCTGCCTAGGTTAGGAACCTTACCATCCATTATTGTTGAGACACATATCTCTGAGTGAAACCTTTATAGCATGTCCTGCAGCTGGGTATGTTTACTGTTATCACCTTCTTCTCCCCTTTCCTGGTAGGATCTGGGAGTCACCTCTTCTTCTAGCTGCCAAAGAAAACGATGTCCAGGCTCTGAGCAAGCTTCTCAAGTTCAAAGGATGTGAGGTGCACCAGAGAGGTATGCAGCAGAACTCTAGCCTTGGTCTGTAGGTTAGTTCCCCAGCCGACAGAGTACCCTAAGAGCCCTAAACCTAGAGTCTGTTTTTAATCCATAGACTTCCCTAAAGACATTATATGTTCTTTCCCCCTCTCTAATGCTAGGAGCCATGGGAGAAACTGCACTTCACATAGCAGCCCTCTATGATAACCTGGAGGCTGCCATGGTGCTAATGGAGGCTGCCCCAGAACTAGTCTTTGAACCCATGACTTCGGAGCTATATGAAGGTAAGGCCCGAAGAAGGATGGTAAGCTGTTTTCCAACAATTTCAAGTCGATAACTTGGGGAACCAGAGAAATTTTCTGAAGACCCCTAATCTTTATTATTAGTTGCCAAGCTGTCTTTTTGCTAAGTCCTGATGACAATTCATTACATCTGGTCCAGAGGTCCCGAGAAGGAGCAGGTTGGATAGAGGAAACAAAAGGATCTCCTGGGAACCTCTAATACACACAGGGTCTCGCTCATCCATCCCAGACAAAGGAAACTATGAGGACACACGAAAGGGATTCCTTCAGGGTCCTGAGAACAGATATACAACTCATAATTCTCTCTTGGTCAGGTCAAACTGCACTGCATATTGCAGTAATAAACCAGAATGTGAACTTGGTCCGTGCTCTGCTTGCCCGAGGGGCCAGTGTCTCTGCCAGAGCTACAGGCTCTGTCTTCCACTACAGGCCTCACAACCTCATTTACTATGGTAAGAGCCAGGACCAGGCTCAGAGGTAGAGTGGGGCAGTGGGTAAGGAGGGAAGGCTAAAGAAGACCCTTGCCTTCGTTGTATCTTCTGGGAGGCTGGGAGAGCAGTGTTTGTAAAACTTAGACCCAGGGGCCAGTTTCTCTGATAACCTTCTGTATTGTTCTTTCCTGAGCTTTATATTGGCCAAATGATCCCAAGCCACAAGCTGAGATATGGGAGTGAGGAGGCAGTTGTGGGCCTGGAGGGCAGATATCACTCCCATCATCCAATCCTGCTGTTTTCTACCATGGATTTCTTTGTGTCCATAGGAGAGCACCCTTTGTCCTTTGCTGCCTGTGTGGGTAGTGAGGAGATTGTTAGACTGCTCATTGAGCATGGAGCTGACATCCGGGCCCAGGACTCCCTGGGTAAGAGCAGGGATGAGGAGAAAGTGCTGGATTCTCTCTTTGTGTCTGTCTCTCTCTGTGTCTCTGTCTCTGAGTGTGTGTATACACACACACGTTCACATGTGTGTATGTGTGTGTGATGTCAGGGGAGAGAGAAACACTCAGATGGAGAATGAGTCACCAGGGAACCTGAAGGCAGTCTCTGTTCTTCCCAGGAAATACAGTACTACACATACTCATCCTGCAGCCCAACAAAACCTTTGCCTGCCAGATGTACAACCTGCTTCTGTCCTATGATGGGGGAGACCACCTGAAGTCCTTGGAACTTGTGCCCAATAACCAGGGACTCACCCCTTTCAAGTTGGCTGGGGTGGAAGGCAACATTGTGGTGAGACCATACCCTAAGGGGTCTCTAATCACCCTCGTTTTTTTACATTACTAGAAAGAAAGAGGAAAAGATGCCTTAGATCACATTCTCAGCTTTAATTAGGATCTGTTTCAACTTATGTCTTTCATGTCCCTCTCCCGCCCCCTGCTTTTTTTTCCCTGCATGTTTACTCCTAGTGAAATACTGAGAATTCAAGTCATCTAGACCTCATGCTGAGATTTTCTGCAATGCCCAAGCCTATTTGTCCTTTCCAGAAGAAACCTGACAATCCCCTCCTATCTCTAGGCTCTGGAATGACTCCTGGGACAAGATAAATCCAGGATTTTGTGTGGCATGAGTTATTTGGTCTTCCAAAGGTTGCTGTTTTTAAGAGAACGAAAATACCTTCTCCTCTAGTCCTTTCCTAATGGGCTGTGTGATTCCATTCAGCTGTGAGTCCTGACTATCTCAACTCTCTTTTAGATGTTCCAACACCTGATGCAGAAGCGGAAACACATCCAGTGGACATATGGGCCGTTGACCTCCACACTTTATGACCTCACTGAGATTGACTCCTCAGGAGATGATCAATCCCTACTGGAACTTATTGTTACTACCAAGAAGCGGGAGGTACAGTGTTTCCCAGCACAGGCCTTGGTGAGGGGTGATAGTGTTGTGGAGATACTTTTCTATTCTTTCTATTGCAGGCTCGCCAGATCCTGGATCAGACACCTGTGAAGGAACTGGTGAGCCTCAAGTGGAAGAGGTATGGGCGGCCCTACTTCTGTGTGCTGGGTGCCATCTATGTGCTATACATCATCTGCTTTACCATGTGCTGTGTCTACCGCCCGCTCAAGCCCAGGATCACTAACCGCACCAATCCCCGAGACAACACTCTCCTGCAGCAGAAACTCCTTCAGGTGATACCCTGGTAGTGACAGATAGTACACTAGGAATCTGCTTTTCATAGCACTGTCCCACTTTGACTCCACACCAGCACTTCCCCTCTCACCTAGATCTCTCCTAAGAGCGCACAGAGTCCACACGCACACACAGATACACCCATACATTCTTAGGCTAGGAGCAGAGTTTGAGATTAGCTGAATCTGATGGGCTAGAAAAAAGAACTGAAAGAGCCAGGGACCTTGGAAACTAGATTATGTCAGACAGAGACAGGTGATTTACCAACATCTTTCCTCCCTAGGAGGCCTATGTGACCCCCAAGGATGATCTCCGGTTGGTGGGGGAGTTGGTGAGCATCGTTGGGGCTATGATCATCCTGCTGGTGGAGGTGAGGTGTGGCTAGAATCCTGGTGGAGGCTATCTGACACAGGGGCCCAGTCTGCTTTCTGGTCTACAAGTGCCTTTGTGTCTCTTTGACTTCTTTCCAGATTCCAGACATCTTCAGGTTGGGGGTCACTCGATTCTTTGGGCAGACCATTCTTGGGGGGCCATTCCATATCATTATGTGAGTGTCTCCTTCATCTCATTTCCATCCTTCATCTCATTAGAGCATCCCCCACCTTCCCTTATCTCTGAGTTCTCTGTGATGTGTAACCCCCAAGTACTGAATGTGTCAAGGCTGAGTCTGATAGTATGAGGCATGTTTAAACTGTACTCTTGTTGCCAGGTCCCCAGGATGAGCCTGGCTGCTTTCTCATTACACCCCCTTTTCTCCCTCCACCCCCCCCAGTATCACTTATGCCTTCATGGTGCTGGTGACCATGGTGATGCGACTCACCAATGCAGATGGAGAGGTGGTGCCCATGTCCTTTGCTCTGGTGTTGGGCTGGTGCAATGTTATGTACTTTGCCAGAGGATTCCAAATGCTGGGTCCCTTCACCATCATGATCCAGAAGGTCAGTTCCTCCCCCATGCATCCTAATAAAGAGCCTGAGACCAAGGTTAAATAAACACTTTTCCAGAGGGCCGGTCAGTACATATTTCAGGTGTTGTGACCCTGACACAGTTCTTTTTATATGTTTTTCTCACTATCTTTCTTTGAAAAAGTTTAAAATCCTCTTACAAGCTTTTAAATCATCCTTAGTTTAAGAACCTCACCAAGACAGGGCAGGCAGGCTGTAGTTTGCCAACCCATCTTGGTATATGGAGCTAGTAGATATTTGGGGTTAGAGTTGCTGGTGTCAGGTGGGTAATTGCTCTGAAGGTAGTGGTCTGTCTCCTCCTCTTTGTAGATGATTTTTGGTGACTTGATGCGATTCTGTTGGCTGATGGCTGTGGTAATCCTGGGATTTGCTTCAGGTAAGTCATCAGGATGGAATCTGTGGGAGGAAAGGGCTGCAAGGAGCTTAGAGGATACAGAAATCTTCACACTGAACTTGGAGGGAGGCCAGATGTGACAGGAGGACAGGAAATGTCTAAAGACAGGATGCTGCTCAGAAGTGAAGGATAGTAGTGTCAGGGACAGATTAGGAACATGAGTCTTGTAGAAAATAGTGGAACATAATAACTTAAAATTTATCAGTTTTGAGCTGTTCAAGGAAAACAGCAATAAACCTGCTAATGTGGACAGGGGAAAGCTCAGGAGGCCTCAACCCTACACAGAGAACTACAGGCAAATAAGGAATGCTGAGAGAGGTAATATTCTTTCCCAGGAAAGAGTATACCAATTTGTTAGCCTATACCAAAGGATAACCTACCTACAAGTAACATGAGACTTAGCTGGCCATATTTATGGATTTATGAAAGATATATACATATGAAATATATCAACAATTAATAAAAAAAAGAGGCCATGAATTTGTTAAGAAGGGGTAAATGGGAGGGTTTGGAAGGAGGAAAAGGTAGGGAGGGAATAAAGCAATTTTATTGTCATCTCAGAAAATGAAAGAAATAATTTAAAATGTATTGTTTAGAGTTGAGACCACACTATGAGATGAAGGGAATAGAATGTAAACGGACAAGTGGTGGGCTGTTCATGATACAGTTGCCATGGTAACTCTCACCCCTTGGGTGGAGCAGCCTTCTATATCATCTTCCAGACAGAGGATCCTAATGAGCTGGGCCATTTCTATGACTACCCCATGGCACTGTTCAGCACCTTTGAACTCTTCCTCACCATCATCGATGGCCCTGCCAACTATGGCGTGGATCTGCCCTTCATGTACAGCATTACCTACGCTGCCTTTGCCATCATTGCCACACTGCTCATGCTCAACCTCCTCATTGCCATGATGGGTGACACTCACTGGAGAGTTGCCCATGAGCGAGATGAGCTCTGGAGAGCACAGGTGAGCCCTCTGGTGGCTAGGAGGATTACTGCATCTATCTCCTGAAACTGGCCATGTTCAGATAAAAGGAGCCATTTGTACTCCGTCTGGATAGGTTTTTGCACAAGTTGCAAAATAATGAAACACGCCCAGGGGGATTTAATTAGCAACAAATAGCACTTCTAGAAATGTTGGGAAGTATTCTGTATAGTTTTCTCGACAAATAAATCCTTGGCTTTTTCTAGAAATAAAGTGAACAAATGGCTAAAACTATATTTGGTCAGTTTCGCTCCCAAGTAAGGATGGAATTATCTAGTCCTACTTAACACACTAAAGCCTGCAAAATTTGACCCAGAAAAATTGGAAGTGTTATAAATGACATAAAAAAAAAAACTCCTCTCTTTAGCAGCAGAAGCTATCTTCAGTCAGATGATCCTGATGGGCATACATAAAAGACAATGAGATGAATCAAGTCCCCATTTAAAAATATACCTGGAAAAGAATTTATCTCACCAAAAATAATTTAAGCAAAATAAAAATGGAACTATAAAACCCTGGAAAGCATTTAACTGTGATGTGTGGAAATGGAGTAAAATCATAAGGTGGCTAAGAAGGGTTTGCTGGTAGAAATCCTTTGAAAATATGTGGATAGTAGGTTTCCAATTAGGATGTTTATATTTTGAAATCACTTTATGCATGCAGGGTCAAAACATTCTGAAATCTATGAGGCTCCTTTATGCTTTCCACGTTCTTGCCTGTATCTGGGATCAAGGTCTTTCCTGAGAACCTCTTATATGCCACCTGTACCTCACCAATCTTTACCATGGCTTTCAAGTCATAGGATAAAGAATTGTGGGGTTCAAGTCCCATCCATTCCCTTCTACAGAAGAGACTCTATTAAGTTCATACTGCCATCTTGGTTTGGGGGTTTGTTTCCATTTATAAAAAGCCACAAGTCCCTGAGTTTCTCCATTACTAAATTGTCTTCCCTCTGCCTGGCCTCTGCTCCTCTCCCTGCCCTTCTCAGTCAGCACCTGACCTCCTCTCTGACTTCCCTTTCTATACCTAAATAAAGGTTGTGGCCACCACTGTGATGCTGGAGCGGAAGCTGCCTCGATGCCTGTGGCCTCGCTCTGGGATATGTGGGCGAGAATATGGTCTTGGGGACCGCTGGTTCTTGAGGTAAGTGATGTGGTATTCCTTAAGCAGACACTTTAGATGATTTTGTTCCTAGAAGCTCTATGGAGGTCTGCATGCTTTCAGGACCTCATGTTTATTGTCTTAAGTGTGGTTACTGAGGACAAAACTCAATTTTGAGTTTGGGCCCCTAAGTTTCATCAGAGCAGAGCCTGCAGCTCTCTGAGGCCTGGCTGCTGAGGGGTTAGCGCTCCATGTCCCAACACTGGCTGCATAGAAACTTCAACACTGGTGGGGCTGGATGACAACTGTCGAACTTGGATCTTCTTTTCAGTAATCCTTCCTTCTGCTCTCCCTAGAGTGGAAGATAGGCAAGATCTCAACAGACAGCGTATCCGTCGCTATGCACAGGCCTTCCAGCGACAAGATGGCCTCTACTCTGAGGACTTCGAAAAAGACTCAGGAGAAAAACTGGAGATTGCACGTCCCTTTGGTGCCTATCTGTCCTTTCCTACACCCTCGGTGTCTCGAAGTACCTCCCGAAGCAGCACCAATTGGGAAAGGCTTCGACAAGGGGCCCTGAGGAAGGACCTGCGAGGGATAATCAACCGGGGCCTGGAAGACGGGGAGGGTTGGGAGTACCAGATCTGAATGTTGGCTCTCACCAAGCATCAAAACCGAATGAAAGAAAGACAGTTGAAAGCTAGAAGTCATCCTGCGAGTCCAAGGGAGAAGGGGGAAGAACATGCCAAGGAATGTACACTGGGAATAAATGCTCCAGGGCTCCACAACTCCTTCATCTTGGAGCAAAAGGAAGAAGACTCTATGGTCTCTTGGCCTCAACCAAGCATTCCTTGTTCTCTTATGGAAGCTCCCCTGTACATCAGAGCACTTTAAAGATGGGCTTCCTATCTCAGGCACCTATCTCCACCCATGTCTAATAAGTGGGTGGGCACAGAACTCTTCCCAGAGTGCTCCAGACAACGGATGGAGAACATGGAGATTGTGGGAAGGCATGTGATGAAGAGATACAGGCACCAGTCTAGGGGTGGGGAAGCTAGGCTGAGCCTTGCCACCTTCCAATAAAGTCATTTCCTGATCCCCACCCAGCTCCCTTTCTGTTTCAGTGAACTTAAGCACCGGCCCACCCCGTCATGCCGCTCTGCTCCTCCTCCAAGTCCTCCCTAACCCTTCTTTGCAGACCGAGGCATGGACACACCTCAACTTGTAAATTCCCTTCTTTCCCTTTAATATGGGGGAGGCTGTTGGAAGAACAGGATTTGGGGGTGCAATGTCCAGAGGGCTGGGTTTAATGTAACAGGCATAGAAGCTGGAGCAGAGCCTGGCTTAGTCTCACACGTCCCTCCTCCACCCTATGGCCAGGACTGGGTTGGGGCATCGGCGGCTCACAGATTCCTGACCAGGCTTTAAACTTCCACTGAGCCTGGCTGCCTCAGGTGCTGCTGGAGGAGCTGGATGTTGTGCAGTAGTTTCTTCTGGTGGCCAGCTAGAGTGATGCCCAGGCCTGGCAGGTCTCTGGTGGGGAAGGAGTGGAT
The DNA here is from genome assembly GCA_036184795.1 of Tokudaia tokunoshimensis. Lineage (NCBI taxonomy): Eukaryota > Metazoa > Chordata > Mammalia > Rodentia > Muridae > Tokudaia > Tokudaia tokunoshimensis. The sequence continues at coordinate 63,205,287 of BTHU01000002.1, read as the reverse complement.
CAAGCTTGGACCAGCGTCTGTAATATCCCAGATGTACCCCCTTGCCTGGGGCCCAGAATGTTCACCCTCCCACCTCACCAACCCGGCTTACTCCAGGCTGAGCTGAGCCACCTCACTGAAGGTGGAAAGACCAAACTTGGAGAAGTTGTCCTGGTAGCATTCTAGTCCAATGGCTGAAAGCCAGGCCTGGGGAGAGTCCAGGCAAGGAAAGTCCAAGGCCACGGGGTTCAGAAGCGCTTGGGAAGGCCTAAGGTGGGGAGGAGCAAACAAGTCAGGTTTCCTCTTCATCTTATTCTCTCTGCTCAATTTTCCTTTTGGCTTCTATCCACCCTCCCTGGCTTTCCCAGGCTTCTGCCCCAAGCTTCAGACCTGTCCCCAGATCCCCCTTCAGCCTGGAGGGTATCAGGCTTGCGTATCATCTTGTCAAATGCAGCTACCAGCTGGTCAAAATGAGGCCGACGGGCACGGTCCTTCTGCCAAGTGTCTAGCATCAGTAGATGTAGACCAGGGGGGCACCCTGGAGGTGGGGGCAACCGGAACTCTTGCTCTATTGCATTTAGTACCTGTAGGTCAAGAGGAACATGTGATGAGAAGCTATTGCTGGCACGCGTGTTAGAAAAGTAGAGAATGGGCTGAGTTTGGCTGCAGCATGAAGCTGAGGTAGAAAGGGAATTACAAAATATGGAATGTTGCAGTCACAAGATCTTAGAATAACAAAGGGTGGGCTTGGGATATGAGACCAGAGTGGGACATCAAGCAAACGTCTATGTCAGATTCACCTCCTGCTCATTCATGTCCCAGTAGGGCCGTTCTCCGTAGCTCATCACTTCCCACATGAGTATCCCAAAGCTCCAGACATCGCTGGATGTTGTATACTTCCCATGTGTAATGACCTCTGGGGCTGCCCAGCGAAGCAAGGAACTTGACCCCTAAAGAGCAGAACCAGAGGTAAACTAATGATAACCACAGTGAGCATCACACTCATTGGGTAACTTAGATGCTTAGATGTCTTGGGAGTCTCCCATCAGCATCTCATTCAAGTCCCTTAGCCATCCTGAAGAGTAGACACACACCAAGATGCAGAATCAAGGCTTTGAGAATATAAAACTATACAAGGTCATGGGGCTTGAGTGGAGCATTTGGATTTTTAATATCACCATGCTGACTCTGCAGCCTGCATGACCTCTGCATTAACAGTAAGGAGGAACTGGTATGAGTTTTACCAGTCTCCTGTACTTCCCCTTTTTTTCTTGGCTTCTTAAGCCCATCAGTTGCTCTTGGTCCAGACATCCCTCTCCTCACTGCATGACCAAGTCCCTAACCCCCAGAATATCCTACCTGCAGCACCCATCCCATATTCTAGCTTCCCCCGCCCCCAGCACCTGCTGAAGGGCACTGACCCTCCAAGGTCCTGAGCTCACCTGAGGACTGTGGCCGAGACGGGCCACCTTACACACCAGGTGGCTATTCACTAGCACGCTTCGGGCTGAAAGTGCACGGTGAACAAAGGCAAAGCCGGACAGGTACTGCATGGCAGCAGCCACACCCCGCTGCATGGCCACCAGCTGCAGGCTACTGAACTGGCCCTCCCGCTGCTGAAGGGCAGAGAATAGAAGTCATCAGCATGGTAGACACACTGCAGCACACACAACAGCAAACAAGGGCAGTTGGGGGCAAATTTGGGAATCAAAATGGATTGATGTGAATGAAGGGTGAAGATCATGATGGAGGAAGGGATGGAAAGACCAGGATGGACGATGGTCCTTCCCATGACAGAAGATGGGACAGAGACACAGGCTCTGTCTTCTGGAAAATGTGAGTGCTGCAAAATTTCCTCAACCCATAGACCTTCCTTTACCAGCACAGAACTGACCCTAAGGAAGCTGTCCAGGGGACCAAGCTCCATGAGTTCTGTCAGCACCATGACAGGCCGACTCTTAGTGACTACACCTTCCAGCCGCAGGATATTGGGATGCTGGAACTGGCCTAGCAGGGCTGCCCGACCCAGAAAGGTCATCTTCAGGCTCTCAGCACCCCCTGCCCACAGGGCCTGGATAGCCACAGCTTGTTCCCTCCTTCCCCGGGGTTGCAGTCGGCCCCGACGCACTTCTCCAAAGGAACCTGGAAGAATTGATACCAACATGGATAAAAGTATTGATGTGTTCAGCTGTGCTAAGAAGGGATAGCTAGGACCTCCCAGATACCTCTTTCCCCTTAAATACCTGCCCCAATGACTTCCTCAATCTTGATATATGTAGGGTCAACCTCTCGAGCAAGCTCTCTGATGGCCTGGCAGGGGTCGTCATATGTAGAAGGGTCAATGTAATACTTCACTCCAAGTCCTGAAGAGTGCAGTGTGCTATGAAGGTATGCTGCAAGCATGAGTACCGAAATACCCAAGGCACACCCTTCTACCTCTGGAAGACAGTGAGGAAGAGCCCCTTCCTCACTAGGCAAGTGCCTAGCTCCAAACCCACAATCCCAGTTAGTCCCTCTCCCCTTCCCAACCTGGGCTGCTGTATTGTTGCAGTTGTTCTGTGTAGCCGGTCCCACGACGCTTCCTGAGAGGTAAACCAATAGCCTAGAATGACACTTGTTTCTATCGGCTTGCATTGGCCCCAACCACTGTGGCCAAGCAGACAGCTTTCCAGGCCGTGGGTCTAAGGATTGAGGGGACTCTACTAGGCCCCTCCTTCCCACCTTTGCAATGAACTAGTAGAAGGATGTGTGAAGTGCTATGGGGGGTCCTGGGTTTGTCAGGACTTGAATGGGACTGGGGTAGGTTGGATAGGAGTGACAGGGGCCTCACCGCTGGAAGATGACAGCCAGTACAGTGATGGCTGCCAGTAGAAGGAAGGCCAAGGCCCCCAGGATGGAACCAATCACCAAGGACAGCTTCTCTGGAAGCTGGGAGGACAGTTCACCTGAGGGATCAGTGGTAGGGTCACAGGGAGGAGCTAGGCTTTTTTTGTGTCCACATGCCTCTGATGCTCTTGAACATCCACATCACCACATGCACACATGTCAACGTGTACACTCACCCACTTGCGCATCATTCCAGTTCTCCATAGTCAAGAACTGTCCACACCACATGCATTCATCCCTCTAGCCCCACTCATATTAATTCGCAGCCTCCCTCTCTACTCATCCAGCCTCTAAAGTCAGGGGTCACCCACAGCATCCTCCTTTCCCAGTCACTCTGGTCTGGAGGATGGACGATGGGTCAAGATCTGTGGCTTTGAGTGTCTCAGGACCCAAATGCCCATCTAGGCTTCCTCTCACCTTGAGGCAGTGTCTGAAAATAGACTTTGCCCCCATAGGGGCCATGGCCAGCTGCAGTCCGTGCCCGCACCTGGAAGCCATAGATATGGCCAGGGCTCAACCGTGTCACAGTGGCAGTGTTAGTCTCACTGGTCATGGTGAAGGAGTGGGATTCATCTTCTGCCTAGGGACAACAATCAATCACTCATTTTGTTCCTGCTTTATCCCCTAACTTCTTCTGTGATATCCCTGGTGCCTCAGATTCTTGGCACCTCTTGCCCTCCTCCACAGCCATGCCCTTGCAGGGTTGCAGGGTTGGGGTTGTAGCGAGCGACTGAGCGCTTTCACTAGTTCTGCTGAGGTGCCCACCTGGTCATAGTAACGCAGCTGGTAGTCGAGGATGTTCCCATTGGTTTGCTCAGGCTGTGGCCAGGACACTGTGATGCTGTTGGCTGCCCGGCTCACCTGGTGCATCACAGGGACTGCAGAAGGGACTAAAGTGCAGGGTGGAGGATTATGATTTGGGGAGGGGGGGTCTGGAGTCTCCGCAAGCAGCAGCACCCAAGGGTGGAGGGAATAGAGTTCAGAATGTGATGTCTAATGCCGGCTGGCTGGAAAGCAGGCATGGGGAAGAGGGGATCCGAGGAGCTGAAGCAAGCTGTCCTTAAAGAGGAGGAAAAGAGCTCACCTTCGTGGCTGGTGCTGACATTGATGGCTGCTGCCTGGGGAGGGTCAGGGCTGAGCTCAGACACCCCATTGACAGCCTGCACTTCCAAGATGTATGGCACATGTGCTCGGAGCCCCCCAACTAACACTCGACTCTCGGTCAGGCCCCTCTGGCGGGGGTCGAAATGCACCTCATCCCTGCAGCGGCGACACATCCCCCCACTGCTGGGCTCTCCGTGACCTCCACACTCCTTGCACACGACATTGAAGAGCAGGTCCCCTCGTCCACCCAGCTCCTGAGGCAGGCGCCAGTGCAGCATGAGTGCTGAGCCTTGCACCTCAAACCATAGCTCCCGGGGAGCCGATGGAGGACCTGGAAGGGGTGTTTTGAGGTGAAGGTGATTAAGGAACAAAGGAAAACAGAAGGTGTGGCCAAAAGAGCAGAAAGTGGGGCCAGAAAGAAGGATAGATAAAGAGGGAAGTGTAGGTCATGAGGGGAGGGGACCAAGAAAACAGGAGACTGCAAAGTCATTCAAGTGAACTCCAAAGACCTTACACATCCAGTGTTAAATCAGGTCCCCTAAATCCTTACCCATTCCCTGATTTAATGTGTTGAGCTGAACTGAGACTCACCAGTGCAGGGAGCCTCTGGCAGGTCCGAACTGGCCCTGTAGAAGCCCTGGAGACATGGGCAAACTGGGGCTGCAGGGTCAGGGGAGTGGCTTCGGGCTGGACACGGAGAACAGGGAACATTCCCAGCCAGGGCCTTATAGGATCCCTCAGGGCAGGCTAAAGAGGCAAAGGGGAGAATAATGTATCATGTTTACTTCATCCACTCACCCTGAGTTTCTAGTCATTTGTATAAGGTATCCTTTGTTCCCCAGAGATGGTTCTTTGTCCTGAGACCCAGTCTCTATCTCCTGTTTTGTGCTGCATAGATCTATTTAGTCAGTCAGGGCATAGAATTCATTTCCACTTATGAATAGTTGCGTGTGCTGGAGGCTGTGGTCAGAGCAAGCATAGAAGTAGGTGTTACTGACCAGAATACATAAACTCTCCATAGTCCTGTTAGCCTGTCTGCTACTATTGCCTACCTGCCTCACAGCCACCAGCTTACAATGAATCCTTCCCAGCCAGGTAGATTATGAGCACAGAGGAACCCACATAAAATAGCCCCAAACCGGGGCAACTTCTGTTCTCTGTCACTTCTTGGGCCCATGGGCTCAGGGCACAAATTATGGAAAAACTATAGAAATTTCAGAAAAGTACAATGAGCAAGTCTGTATGCTATAGAAAGTAAAATTGAAGAAAATGAAACCTTTCGTGAGGTGGGTTATTTCAGATATTCTGTGAACAAAGCCAGATTTGGGGGATTCAGGAGAGAAATCAAGGCCAAGCGGCGATGGGAGAGCGATCGTCTCACCTTGGCAGAGTTTGTCTCCACGAGCAGGCTGGTGTCCAGACTGGCAGCGGCAGCCTCCCACAGCTACCATCCACCTGCCTTCCCCATTACAGTGTAACCTTGGGGGGCTGCCCCCTGCCTGCCCTCCTACGCCATCCTCCTCTGGTTCTGCATGAGCTACACAGGTGCCCGTAGCTGCCACTAAGGAAGCACCTCCAGCTCCACTAGCCTGTGTGTCAGGAAAAGAGGCAAAGGCTCGCAGGACGGACGGACAGGTGTAGGAGAAGAGCTTGACTGCTACAAGGGCCAGGCAGGCCCCTGTGTCCTGGAAGGCCACATAGAAGCCACGCTGAGTGAGAGGACCAAAGCTGCGCTCTTTGACATTCAGCTGCAGTCCCACCCGCTGACCAGTCCTGTGGGGTCCCACAGCCCACGAGGAAGAGGAAGAGGAGGCAGGGAAGCTCTCATCTGCTGCAATGGTGTCCACTTTGGTCCAGCGTTTGAGGTGCCAGGCTGAAATACTGTCAGGGCTGTCTGGCTCATCAGCTTGCCGGTAGTAAAGGGTGAAGGTCTCTCGGCAGGTACCCCCACTCACACCCAGGCTGGAACAGGCTCGTACAGAGAAGTGAAGGCGGATGTGTGCCCTCTGGGCCCCTCGCCGCTCCACAAAGTGTGTCTGCAGCCAATTGTCCTGGCCAGAACCAGGAGGGAGCCCTGCAACATGGCATGCTTCGAAGGTCCGAGTCAGGCGGCGCTGGTCATCTAGAACACTCACCTCATCCCACTGCAAGGGGACCAGGAAAAACAAAAACTGCTCAGAGTTTGCAGAGGGACGTGACAGTGGGTCATTGTGGGGCTGGATCTGTTACACTGAGATTTAGCATTCATGGCAAGAAAGCACAGAGAGGATACACAGAAATTCTTTCTGTTCCCTACAATGGATAGAGTCTTATCTCACACCTTTTATCCACGATTTCCCCCCTCAATTTCCCTTTCTGGAGTACAGTGTGGGCCGGAGGATGGGTTCAGAATGAGGGGTGGTACTCACCCCACCTGGTGGGTAGGTGAGCCAGCCAATCTCTGAGGTCTCGCCTGTGGTATCCAGCAGCACCTCTGTTCCAACATAATGGGACACATTGTGTCAAGCCTCCAGCCGGCAAGGCTACTCCCACTCCATTCCACGGAAAACCAAATACTGTCTCTCCCAGATCCATTTAATTTGCCCGCAGGAGCTCAGTATTTGTGAGGCTCCTGAGTCCAAAATACTTGATACAAGTTCTGTTCACCATTCTCCCCATAGCTTTGCTTCCTTAACATCTTCACTCTTTCCTGCTTTTTTAGTTATGTCCTCCATCTCCCCGTCCTCTACCCCTTTCCGTGACCACCCCCCCCTCCACCGCAACCGACTCCACTGGCTGATAGGACTCTCCTGCCTCCCCTCCTTACCTTCCAGAGCTAGAACTGAGGACCCTAGAACCAGGATCCACAGACTGCACACCATGCCCGCCACTCTGCTCCCTGACCCAGCTGAGTCCTCAGTAGCCATGAAGTATCGTCGGCACTCCCACCATTGCCTCGGCCACTGCCCTGTTCTGAGGGACAGCTATGACTTTCAGAAGACCTGGTGTCTACAGCCAGAATTGCTTCCTTGGGAGGACACAGGATGAAAAGACACAGAGAGAAGAAGTCATTTTTACACACTGTATAGGGGCCCAATAGCACCTGCTCTGTAAGTCTCAAACGACCCTTGATCAAACCTTAGGCAGAAGCCAGTAAGGGCTGATTCATCTGGGTCTGTTATGCAAATTCCACTTTTCTATGGAGCAGCAGTTCTCAATCTGTAGGTCCTGACCCCTTTAGGGGTTGAAGGACCCTTTTGCAGGGGTTGCATATTTGATATCCTGCATAGCAGATATTTACATTACGATTTATAACAAAATTAGTTATAAAGTAAACAGTGAAAATAATTTTATGGCTGGGGTCACCACAATATGAAGAACTGAATTAAGAGATCACAGCATTAGGAAGGTTGAGAACCACTGCTGTAGAGACATATGACAAGCCTCCATCTTAACCCTTTATGTGACTGTGTCTCAAGGCCTTTATTCTTGGAGAGGAAGCACAACAAAGTGCCGATTCAGTCTTACCGTTCTTGTCTGAAAGGAGTTATTCCAGTTTGCTCTCTTCATTTACTCTGCACCTTTCCTCCAGCAACCAACCTGTATGGTAGTTAGAAGTCTTTTCTCATTAAAAGCAGATATGCAAGAAGCAGTTCATTCTTATGGATACATGGGTTCTCACTAGGACCCAGCAATTGCACCCTGAATATTCTAGGCATTTCATTTCACAGAGACAGTAAAGCAAAGGGGACAAAGGAAAATGGCTTTGGGGTATGAAGGGTAGGGAGGTGGGAGAATAGATGTAAAAAGAACACAGGCATAGGGTCTCTGAAAGATAAATGAGGCTGTGCTAGGAGAGGACAGAGCTATGTAGGTCTGGCACTCATTCTGAACAAAGGTTCTCTTCCCCAAGGGGCATGTTTTCTCTTGGAACTACAGAAAACCAAGCATATAGCATAAACACATGAAAAGATGCTTCTTATTTGCTCATAACTGCAGGAAGGCATATTGAAACAGCAGTGAAATGCCATTTGTTACAGAAGGATGTCTGTACCTTCATCATGAATGCATATGTTACAATATTATTCCCCAGTGTGATGATTTTAGGAGGTAGAGCCTTTGGGAGGTAATTCTGCATGGAGGATTTACATGAGTGGATTAGTATCCTCAGAAGAGACCCCAAAGCATTCTCTCTAGCTTTTTTTCCATGCTGTGAAGGTACAATGAATAGAAGACAGTCTGCAACAAAGAAGATGATCCTCACCAGAATCCAGCTATGTTGGTACCCTGATCTTTGAACATCCTCTGAATGGAGAGGAACACACTTGTATCATGGACTTGCATTATATTTACTTAAATAACAACATTTATGATACCCGGGGTAGAACAAGGCAGGGGATTGGGCAGAGTTCTATTACCAAGCTTTGTCCTTAGCCACTGTGAATTGTTTGTAAGGGAAAAAAAAATCTGTAAAGTAACTGAGCATCAGTAGGAAGATGGTTGAAAAATTATGGCACATTCTAAGCAACAATGTGAGATGTTTACGTAAGGATATGAAAATGCTTTCCAAGCGAAAGCAGGATGTGCAGAATGGTATTAAGTAAGCTCTTACTTGCTAACTTAAAAGGAATAGCTATCGAGCTGGGTTATTTAGCTCCTGGTAGAGCATTTGTCTAGCATGTGAGGACTTGCATTCAAGCCCAGCACTACAAATACAAGGAAAACAAGTACATATGCATGCGAAAGGAAATTATGAAGTGATACATGAAACTTGGGAAGAAAGGAAATGACAGAGGCTGGGGAGATATTTTCATTGTCTTCTTAATTTTTATAGTAAAATAATCTTTCACAACTATTAATTATCTTTTGACCTTAATAATGAATTAAGATTTCTTTTTAAAGCTGTAACTAACACCTGCTTAGTAAAATGAATCAAAATAGTGTTTATGTTGTCTGAGTGACTTCTAGAGCCATCCTCTACAGGAAACTTTCATAACCATTAGTAAATACAGTTCTATGCCCAATCGCCTGCAAAAGAATGGATGCTTCCAGGGCCACAGTGAGACCACATCCACTATTGGTGGTGCTCTTGCCTTTCTCTGTAACTTGGTCTCAAAAGCTCACGTGTCACATGCAAAAGATTAGTAGGATTCATTTATTTCTGTTGAAGAGAAAAATGAGAGGCACATTGCTCACAATACTGAGAGAATTTAAGAGAGAAGCAAACAAGCAAAGCAAAAAGCAAAACCAGAAGCCAACTGGGAAGGCAGCCTTACTCTGGCTATGGATGGCCTGATTGTCCCCAATGCTAGAAAAAGACACGTTTCCCAATGAAGTGAAGTTAAACTTAAACTGTACTTGGTGAACAGCACCGTGGTCAACAGAAGCACTATTATGCCTACTCATTTGATTTTCTTTTCTGGGAAAAGTGTTATGTGTGTGGTAATATAAAGCCTTTAGTGTCACCCCATGAAGCCATCCCAGAAGGACACCTTTTGAAAACACCTGAGGGGTGATGAGTAGCAATCAAGTAACCAGTGAATTCTTCCCTCATTACCACTAATGTCCTGTCTATGAAAAAGACAATTCACGGCCTGTATAGAGAGGCAAGTACTAAGCAGTTCCATGTAGAAAAAAGCTGGTAAGAAGCATAGATTCTCTGAAAACACTGTTCTGAATGATACCAGGATCATTCAAAGATCAAGTAAATGCTCAGAGAAAAACTTCAGAGCTTACGTAGCTGTCTTATGTAGCTGTTCAGTCATACTGGCTCCAGCATCAACAGTCGTTCCATAAATGCCACAAAATAATATATGCTGGTGGTGTAACCACCCCCATCCCAAATCCCAGGGCCTTAATGGCAAAACAACCCACCCAGGTTCCATTCAGGACCACAGTCTTTAGGCACATTGTTATCAAGAACAGAAGATGCCAGAGGCAAGCTTTTAAACAGTGAAGGCTACTTTACTACGTGCCCCGAAGATATTCCTTAAAATAGTCTCTTTCAGGCAGAGCCATGAGTGGGTTCTGATTCTGTACAAAGAAGAAACAGTAAAGACTCAGCCTTCTTCCACTTACAACTGGACAATCATGGAGAACAAATACTATCATATTAACATTGTTAATAGGACTTTTTGTTTGGAAAAGAAAAGCAAGGCAGAAAAAAAAAAACGTAACAGATAGCATCAGTTGTGCAATATGGAACATTCTAGAAGATGATGAATGACAAAAATATTTGCTTGGATAAGGTCTACCAGTATAGCCTTACCATGCAGCTTGATGACTACACAAAGCTGGCCTATCTCCAGAAGATCCAGAAAATAACAAAAGCCATGATGAAATAGGCTAAAGTTGCACGGGTCCTGTCATCAGGAACCCAGAAGAATAAAATGTAGATACCAAATGTGGATTGTTATTTGAGTACTTCGGTATTTTATTTTAGAAAAAAAAATGGACGATCTTAAAATATTCAGCAGTATATTTTGATGTTTAAAATAAATCTTCAGCTTCAAACCCAGAATATTGAAGATTAAAAATAAGTGTACTCAGGGGGGAAATGTTGCTGAGTCAGAGGAGGAAGTTAGATCAATTCTTGCTAATCCAACCAACCAAGTCTCCTATTTATATATTAAAAGATTCACAGCGTATCTCCATTGCCAGAATAAAAAATAAAAAAAAAAATAAAGGAACCTTGAGATATGAAATAATTGCTGTCAACTGTGTCATAGCACTGCAGATTCTTCTGAAGCAAGTTCCAAAAGGAGAGCAACAAGAGACAAGACAGGAGTGCTCCTCATGCCTGGAATACTAAGAAGGCAGGGCTTAGCACCTGACTTTCAAAGGTTGCTTTGCAGCTTGTAGCCACAACATCCTCCTCATTGGTCCAGGAGGAATGTCTTAGGCTCAGCCAAGCATCCTGTCACCAAGGGAAAAGGGATCAGCCAGGAGCCTCTGTGAGCCCCTCCCTCTTAGCTTGTCTGAGATCACCATTTCTGCTGCAGCTCAAGAAGGGAACTGACCAGGATTTGGAAGTCCTTAGACTTGAGCAAGGACTATAGTTGATCTCAGTCAGGGAAACATTCATATTTCAGTTGTACATGAAGCTGTAAAAATATAAAATACCCAATATGGCAGAAATGTGGATGTTAATGGTAGCTCAGAAAATAACCAACAGGACAGTTTCATGTGATAAAAGTCACATTTTATGATTTTACGTTTTTCTTCTCCTCAACTCCTTTTCTCGTTCTATCATTTTCTGCCTTTTGAGAATGATGGAGACACTAGATCACAAGCCTAATACATTTGCTTTATAAATTAAAATAAAATAAGGCAGGGTTTTAGGCATTGAGACCGTGTCTGGTTTTAGAAATTGCCAAAAACCAGAGATGGGTAACATTTTAGCTCATCAGATATAGATTGTCAATTTTGTTTTCTATGAGAATGAAAGATTTGAAAGAAATTAAATCAGCAAATCTTCAAGAGCTTTAGAAATTAACTGTGTTTAAATGAAATGCTCAATGTGACAGTTTCATGAGCAAACCCAGCTTATTTAACAGTTTATGCACCTTGCTCTAAATTAAAAAAAAAAAATGTAAGCCAAATCAGCTGAAAGCAAGGTATGAGAGAAATATATTGAATCATTAAAACTGGTTACTGTAGGAGGATGCTAGTGGAGGATGCATGGTAAGGACAGTTAACTCTACACATGCCTCAACTGTTTTGTTCTTATTATAATAAGCACACCTTATTTTCAATATTAAAGTCTAAATGAAGTAAGGATATATGGAAGGGTACTTTTGAAACTGCACACATAGAGCATATGTTCACATATTTAATCTCCTTTTCCCTTTTCCCCTTTAGTTTTGGGAACAACTAGGAATTCTTAACTATAAGACTCAAGGGAGTCTTATAAAACTGGGAGTGATGGAGCCAAAGGATGTCAGCAACAAAGGCGAAGTAACTTTGGTATTTGGGTGTTCTTTAAGCTTCTCTCCCAAGAAGTTTAAGTTGTCAGCATGCTTCTCTATCTCCATGCTGGGCTAAGGACTATGTCTACAATGGGGAAGAAAAGGGAACAGAGGGAACCAGATACTTGTAACATGTCGGGAGGGGCCTCTGGCAACAGAGAGAGGCTTGGGAGAGAGATTTTCATGAGGTATGGTTAGCTGCTGTCCAGCAAGGATGGGGAGCGTTCCCAAAGCAGGGGACCAGTGACTTTAGGTCACTTGTGGTTGCTGAGCTGGTTTTCACACCTGTTAGCTGCAGGGTCAGCGTGGGAGGGGTCAGTACTATAGGCTAGTACTCTGTCCTGTTCTGCAGCTGTTGAACACCCAGGAAATTCCAATATAATCCTTGCTCAGCTGACTGCTGCAGTCCCTACCCTTTAATCTGTACCCTGGAGATTCTCTGGTGAGCTCTCTCCGTGCTCTGGCCTTGTGCCTTGAAAAGGATCCCAAGAGGCTTCAAGGCAGCCTTCAGGAGGGACAGGGAGGAGGTAGCTATCATCTGACTCTTGATCTTCTGCTGACCAAATTGGAGGAGACAATTTGTGGATTACCTACCCAGGGATAGTTCTACGTCCCTGGAGATCTCTAGTCTCCAAAAATACCCCCCCCCCCACACACACACCAGAAGCCCAGAAGCACGCTGGCTCAAGCACTTGTACCTCCTACTCCCAGTCTTTGCAGACAGGAGAGGCATTTAAGATGCAAGCAATGTCTAGGTCTAACCAGACAGCCATGGAAAATGAATCACTTTGGCTTTTCACTGACTGGGGTCATAACAGTGCTGGGAAAGCGTATAAGGGAGGATTTGGGGGCAAATATATGGGAGTAATGAATCCTTAAAGGTGATGGGAGAAAGCCCTGGGGGCCAGGAGTAGTTCCTATATCCTCTGAGGAAATGTACAGGAGATTCGGTAGACAGCAGCAAAGAGCAGAGACATGAGTTTCGGGGGTCTAATGAAATGCTGTCCTTGCTATGGGCCCTGCTCCATCTTCACTGGCTGTGAGCTGCCCTCTAGAAAAATGCTTCTGCTGAATGAAGCACTGGGTGAGCATTGTGTAGAGGAAGGGGAACCAAGGCTTCGTCAGATGTTACCATAGTCCTCCTACCTGCAGTGAGGCATGGAAGAATGATAGGAAACCATATGGACAGGTTCATGAGTCGGTGAAGAGTTGGGAAAAATACTATCCCAGAGGATGGCCCTGCCTTTTCCATGCTCAGCCATCATGGCCTGTTATTCCCAGTATGCTGGTAACTCCCTGGTCTTTACCAATCATCTGCTTGTACGATGAATGGGCCAATAGACTGAAGAAGACTCATCCGTATGTCATTAGGTAGGTACACTGGGGCACTCATGGCAATCTTCCTTCAAGACAAAAAGCTCACGGCTTTCAAGAGTCCATAGTTGCTATGAGCAAAGGCTCACAGCTTTCAAAGGTCCACAGCTTCTAGGAGCAAGACTCAGTCCCTAAATGTCCTATTACTGGCTCAGCCTCCAAGGACTCTCAACAGTCACTCCCACTGGTCTCCCCATTGAGAAGCATCCTCTTTCCTTCCAGAGCCACCTGAGTCAAGTTCTCCCGACGGGTGGAGGGCCTGGGTTAACTGATTGGGAACAGGCTGGGCAGCGCTTCTACATGGGCACTGCCAGGGACATTACAACATCAGCTATGCTGGTCCCCTGCCAGCTCCCCCAGGGATGGGAGGAGAGAGGGTGCCAGACGGCCAAGATCAGTGGGCAGGGGCAGAGGCAGGCTGGGCCAAGCACCCAGATGCATAGAGGGGGTGGAACTGGGGCAGGAGCAAGCAAGAGACTTTGTTTGCAACTGGAGGGGGCGTGCTTACTGTTGGGGCTCAAGATCCAAGCCTCTATTTCCAGGCTTAAGGGGGTTGTAGATGTCGATCCCCCCCCCCCGCCAGCTCCACCCAGCAGCGAAGAGATTGGAGAGATACCACAGGAGTCAGAGGCATGGACAAACCTTTTCTGAATGCTGAGAGCCTGACCTTTGTGAGGTTATCCCCCCCACCCCCAACCAACCAACACACACACACACACACCCCAAGCCACGGGCACAGGAGGGTCGCTGGAAATGTGATGGAAGAATTCTAACACCCTGGACACACAGAATAAAGAGCATAGGTGAAGGCTAGAGAAGGGACAGTCTCTCAGGAACCTATTCTTGCCTTGGAGAGGTATATCCCCGTACTCCCCCTAGGAGACCCTCCTCCAGGGTGTGCATAGGCCCAGGCTAGAGAGATCCTCTACTTTGCAAACCTTAATCCCTTACTCTCCAGACACAGTATCCTCCGACCTCCCAAATCCCGGGCTCACCTTCCCGCCGGCCTCCAGCTCTGCAGGTCTGCGCCCCCGAGGCCCCCCGCGGTGGATCTGTACCTCGCAGATCTTTCCTAGCGTCGCGCGTGCCCTCTCTGGTCTGGGGACCTCGCTTCCCAGCGGCCCGCGTCTGCTCGCAGCTTGGAGTCTCTGGGATTCTGGGAGAGGACCCGAGGCTGCGAGCAAGGACTGCTCCCTGGGGAATCGTGCGGGGGGGCCGGTGTCACGATCGGAGTCGCTGAGCTCTGGTCTCGGGTTCGGACTCCTGCTGCTCCGAAGCGCTGGCTGGGCTAACGCAGCCGGGCCCGCCCCCTCTCGTCCCTCCCAGCCTGGCCCGCCCCTCTCCGGCCCCTTTAGCCGCTCTCACTCTCTTCTTCCGGGAGCCGAGCCCGCCCTCTGGGCCTAGGACCTAAGTGCGCGGCGCCCGATCCCCAGCGGGACGTGCTGTAGAGACGCTGGGCGCGCCCTGGGCCCGCCCGTGTGATGAGAAGGGTCAGCCTCCTCCCGCGGGTCCTGGCGGGCGGAGGGGACGTGGGCAGGAGGACCGCACGAGTTAGGATCCGGGAGAAGGCGGCCAGTGGGCGCTGCTGCGAGGCGTGTTTAAAACCCTGTGGCTCGCGCCCGAGCATCAGCGGAGCAAAGCGCTACTGGCTGGCAGCTGATGGCCAGGCTGAAGCCCAGGCGCAGCGCCCCTGGCTCCTCCCTCCCTCTTCTTTAACTCTAGGAACTAAACCAGTGGGGCTTCTACTCCGGGTTGAACTGAGGTGGGCGTGAGCAGAAAAAAGAAAAGGAAAAAAAAAAAAAAGGAGGAGGTGGAGGGAGAAACAAATCTTGGGAGCAAGGGAGGGCAGAATAGCCCGAGACGGAGCAGGCGTCTGGGAAGAAAAACGTCCCTGTGCTAGCTTCAGACTTGTTTCTGTGCCTGAATCCAGGTCAGCGATGGGGCCTCTGAATTGAACCTTCAACCGCCTCAAAGGCAGGGAAACCTGGGGCGGAGTCCGGGAAGTCTGATGTCTGCCTAGCGCAGACAAGGCTTGGACAAGTCGCTGCACCTCTGGGTGCCACCTCCCTGGCGCGCGCTCCGCAGAGTACCTCCCCACAGTGATGAGAGGCCGTGGAAGGTCCACTCAGTCGGTACCTGGAGGCAGGGGCGGAACAGAGCGAGCTTGCTACTAGGGAGAAGCGTTTCTACCCACCCCTAACCATTTCTAACTAGAGTTCTGGTTGGGGGTCTATTGTTTAGGTCCCGCGGAGCAGGACTGCAGCCTTCGCACGAAGTGTTGCTACCACCTGCTGGTTTTTTGAGGGAGCACAGGTACCTGGTGAATTCTTCTGCCACCGCCCCCCTCCTTTTTCTCCCCCATCACCCTGTCCCATCTTATACCGCCTCTTTCACTTATTCAAAGGCATTCTTATGAAAGCACTAGCTAGCTGCATATGGGCTGATCATAACTGGTACTTAAAGAGCATTCAGAAACCAATGAAAATTGTGAAAGAGACTATGAGCCAACATGCACAAGAAACCAAACAATGAAACTCGTTGAGGCACTGAGAGAGAAACAGTTGTTAATGAATTGGTTGAATGAGTGATAGAAAGATAAAGACAAATAACGAGTCCCTACTTGGACAGGAGGCTGTTCGCTCATAACATCGAGGATCAATTAATAAGCCTGATTAAATTTAATGACCTCCATTTGGACCTCATTAAAACTTCAATTACACTGGTGTGTCTATAACTCGTATTTCCATTTGTTTCTCTGCTTTTCAGATAAAGAGCTTTCTTTATTTGTGGTCAACTCTTTCCAATGCTTTCAACGACTGAAAAAAAAAGAGGGGGGGAGCTTGCATCATCTGCATTAATAGACAATTCTACCATGTATCTATCATCACATCTATTTGGGCATCTATGTATTTTCTGTTAGCATCTGGCATGCTGTTGATGCTCTCATTAAACATATACATGCCTGAACACTTTAAAAAGTAATAAAGTACATACTTAAATATGTTTAAACATATTCATAAAACCAAAATATAGATATTTCTTTATGAAACCCAGAAATTCTAGTATAAAATCTTTGTTTTCTTTTTATTGTATGACATATTACAAATTCTATCTCTCTCTTTTTTTTAAAGATTTACTTATTTTGTTTATGAGTACACTGTAGCCATCTTCATGCACACCAAAAGAGGGCATCAGATCCCATTACAGATGGTTGTGAGCTACCATGTGGTTCCTGGGAATTGAACTCAGGACCTCTGGCAGAGCAGTCAGTGCTCTTAGCCTCTGAGCCAACTCTCCAGCCCAAAAATTCTATTTTTATTAATTTATACTTACATAATCAGTTTTTTTCTTGTTAAGAAAATCTGAATTCGGGGCTGGAGAGATGGCTCAGCGGTTAAGAACACTGACTGCTCTTCCGGAAGTCCTGAGTTCAATTCCCAGCAACCACATGGTGGCTCACAACCATCTGTAATGGGATCTGATGCCCTCTTCTGAAGTATCTGAAGAGAGCAACGGTGTACTCATATAAGTAAAATAAATAAATAAATAAATAATTTAAAAAAAAAGAAAATCTGAATGCATCTAGTTTCCAATAAATAAATAAATAAAACACTATTGTACCCAGGATGCATAGAAGATTCAATTTATTATTACAATTAGCCTTATATCCTAATCTACATGATTTCAAACCAAGTTTTTCTATTTTATGCTATTATTTTATTTTTTTGTGTATGAGTATTTTACCTGAATGTATGTATACACACTTGCTGAGTCCTGCTTGGCTGTGGAAAGGGAAGGCATCACAAGGTTCCTGCTGGAGCAGAGCCA
This sequence comes from Tokudaia tokunoshimensis, assembly GCA_036184795.1. Taxonomy (NCBI): domain Eukaryota; kingdom Metazoa; phylum Chordata; class Mammalia; order Rodentia; family Muridae; genus Tokudaia; species Tokudaia tokunoshimensis. The sequence continues at coordinate 63,188,170 of BTHU01000002.1, read as the reverse complement.
GCAGAGAGTGTTGATGGTTACTAGGTGTAAGGCTTGTTTGTATAGTAAAATAATGCATATATTTTACTTTATATACATATATGAATATGTATACTATACAGTGTTTACATATATGTACACACACACATTCCTTTGCCAGGGGGAACGTCTTCTCTGCCAAGGTTAATGACTCCATGATAATTAGGAATAGGATGAAATCCCAGGAAATGAGAATATGTCTCTGTGATGCTGAGACTTTCTAGACAGTCCTTAAGGCCGTGGCAGAGAACTTTGAAAACATCGGTTACAAAGTATATAATTTCTCGCCTATGTAAGATATAAGGATTGAATTTATGAGGCCTTCATGAACCTAAGAGAACAGAGGTAGTTGCACTAATGAAGCCAGTTTGTCAGACGGACATAAGGAAGGAGAACAAGAGATTTAGGGAATGGTGACCTCAGGCCAAGATTCCATCCAGCTAGCTGCTTATGCTCACAAAAGCAGACAGATTTCTGAGTTCAAGGTCAGCCTGGGACAGAGTGACTTCAGGTCCAGAAATGGTGGGAGTGGTGATCTTAAAACAGGATCCCACTCAGCTAGCTAACTGTTTATGCTTACAAAGGTCCACAGATTCCTGAATTCATTTGGTATGTTAAAAACATTGTATTTGCTGTCATTTTTTAAGAATCAAGAGGCTGAGGTCATAAAATGCTGATTCATAGGATAATCAAAGGGAACCTAGGGCAAATGACTGAATCGATATGTAAATCAAAGACTGGGATTTGGTCTATAAGGGATGAACTGTCTGGAGAGCTATTATAGTTCCTGTTTGGAACAGGTCTGGGAGGTTTTCTGACTTTGGAAAACCAAAAAGCTATTTAGAGAGCTAACATAGCTCTTTTAGAATTTTTCTAGCAGCTTTTCTGACTTTGGTCAGAAAACCATTGAACTATCCAGAGTGCGTTTAAAATTTTTCCTAGCAAGAGAGAGCTGTCTAGAGCACAGAACTGTCTTGAGCAGACTACAGAGCTGTCAGCTTACACCATCACTGACCACTTTCTTTTCTCCCCCTACTCTCTCCCAAACATTCCTCCCTCAGGATCTCCCTAACCAAGCCAAGGCAGGCCCTTGGCACACACTGTGAGTGTGCTTGGTGCCAGTGGCCAGAAGAGGGAATTGGATTGCCCAGAATTGGAATTATAGATGATTATGAGCCATCATGTGGATGCTGGGAATCAATCCTGGGTCCAGACGTGCTTTTAACCACTGGGCCATCTCTCCAGTCTTCAGCCAGGTGTGGGAAGAAAGTATACAGTGCATCTGCAAAATTATGCTGTAGTCTGCAGCTATGAAAAACCAAAGCAATGAGTTCCATTTGAAGTTTAGCATAAATCTTTGCCGTAATTTGCTCAATACCTGTCACATATTAGGTGCTTAGGGGTGTTTTAGAAAGAATAAATAAAGAATAATAATATTTAAACATTTTAAAGCTGAAAAGCAGAACTTAATAAAGCATATACCTCATAGAATTCATTATCTCCAGCGCACACAACATCTAATGTCTTCTAAGCGGTCTCCTGAGCAGAAAACTTCAGCAAGATGGCGTGACTCCTTGGCTGGCTCTGCCACTTTTCTGCTGATGTTTTTCTTCCTTCTTAAGCTTTTCTTTCTCCAATATCTATCACTCCCCAAAGATATGCAATTTTCTGCTTCCTTATTTCCCCTTAGAACAGCTGATGCAAGTTGATGTTATTATAAACAAACAGCTTTACAAGTAATTTCAGTGATAAGAAATCTAGCAAAAAGCAATAAAAGAACTCTTCCTAAGCTTCCAGATCTGTTATTTCAAGACAGAAGTTGCAGTTCCCAAAGCTTGACTCTTCACGGAATTGTCTTGAGAGCCCATAGCCCCAAGTTACACTCTTAATTCCTCAAAGCTATGGTGTGTTCCCTTCTAAAGGTTTTGCTAATAAAAGTGCCAAATGCCTGTTTATAGAAAGAAAAGCTGTTGAGTTTGAAACTTTCAGGGTATTTCCTAAGGCACCAATTTGTTTAAAAGGCAAACCTGGTGGAGAACTAATTTGTAAACCAAAGCTGATTGACTTGTTGGTCTTGGACTTTTACCCATGAGGTCTTATGCTTTGATATTGCTCTCACTAAACAATAGTAACAAGACTGATGCATTTGTGTAAAGAGAGAATGGTTCTGCTTTAACAATTGGATGCTTTCTCAGGAGTTGACTTCAGTGACACATATGACCAGGAATGTCAGGAAGTCATCAGCTGAACAGAACTCCATTTTTTGGGTGTAGTCTTGCTTTTGTGGTCTCAGAATATTATCCAGAGCTCAGTGTGCAATGTTTATTCCTTCTGAGCAACAAAAAAAGGTAGTGTGTGTGTGTGTGTGTGTGTGTGTGTGTGTGTGTATGTGTGTGTGTGAACCTGAAAGTTAGTAAGTAAAGTGAATGGAAGTGCTAGGAGCTTTCTCTCAGTAAAATAAGCATGACGCCATCTCAGATGAAAAGCAGTGGGCAATTTCTCACTCACTCAATAAGAGTTGAAAGGACCATAGTATTTAGTAATGCTTTTAGCACACTACAAATGCAGATCAGGATTGATAATGCTTCGTGTCTCATTCTGCTCATTCCCTTGTCTCCAGTTCCATGTGGGTGAGGGGGTAATAACTCACATGGAGCAGGTGGTCTGAAGGCCTGCTCCTCCAGTCAGATGGAGTTTCATCCTTGGCTCTGGTTCAGGAAGTAACCTCTGAGCACGTCCACGTGACCTAGCGGGAAAGTGGGCCTGCATTCCTGTGGGATCTACAGTCGGGATCTAGATATGATGGGAATGTTTTCTCAACCTTCTTAGCACTCCCTCACCTTACATTGTAAATCTTGCTCACCATTCAAACAGGGTTCTAGAAATCCACTGTGTCATGACTTCAAGCACCAATAACTAAGTGGACTATTCACTGCTGGGAATGAATAAACAACCAAACTTTCAATCATTAAAGATTCTGGGAGATGAAGTGGGCAATGAACAAAGATAAAAGAGTTAACAGGAAAGGTCGTTATTCCGTGTCTTTAATGAATTACAAGCAGATGTGGAAGCTATATTTGAAGATTAGAACACAAAAATGATGAGAAAAAAAAGGAAACAAATTAATGAAAATAAACTGTCGTGTGAGAGGATGAGATGACTCACAACTGTAGGAAAAGCAAGCCACTGCAATATAAGATGAATTTGCCAAATATTCAATACGTGAAACATTAAAGCAAGACATGGTGGTACATACCTGTAATTGAGGTAGGAAGATATCAAATTCAAGACTACAATAACATTATAGTGAGACGTTAACTCAGAAACGATGTGAAGCATAATCTTCATGAAGTAATAGAGACAATAAAAGTCTAACATTGAAATGATTTCAATATGAGCAAGAAAATCAAATACACAAGAGAAGACAAAAAGGGAATTTTAAGAAAATAATTTAAATATTTGAAGTGTATTATTAAATTTTTAACAAATAGTTAAGTACTTGAAGTAACAAAAAAAAAAAAAAAAGACATGAGACTGTCCCATCTTCTACATCAGAGGGGAAAGTGATATTTTAGAAAAAAAAATATTAGCAAATACTTTCTAATCCATATGTTGTAAGGTCACACACAGAGATCTTACATTTAGCTGTGACATATTTATAATTCCTTTTGGGGAGATATTGATGAGTGAGAAAAAAAGGGGATAATGTCTGCAGAGTTCTTAGCAGAAAAGAGAAATCTGACACAACCAAGTCACTCACAAGCCATTTCCAGCTCTCTTGTAGGTTGTCCTAATACTGACACTAAAAAGCAAAATAATTGTCTTCTATATTTTTCTTTTAATTAAAAGTGGTTATAAGACCTGATTGTGGTCCAGCAGAAGAAAACAGAATTCTGCCAAAAGCATTTCTGAGAAAGGTTTTAATCTCTGGCAGAAGGCTCCATTGACTAGCTAGCTCCTTGCTCTCTGGCTTTTATGTAATTACTTGGACATCATATTGGTTCCTGTCACTGTCACAATGAACTTAGTAGCTGAAATCAACACAATTCTATTATCTCATGCTCCTAAAGGTCAGGAGTCTGAAGTCCTTCTCCCAGCACTGAAATTAAGGTGTGGGCAGCTATTGTCTGGAGTTTATAAGGATAGCTTGTTTCCTTGCTTTTCTCTTGGTGTGGCTTCTAGAAGGGACAATACCTTATGGAGCTGTCCTGTGTCTTCCAAGCCAGGAATGTGACATCCTAGAGAATGAACCTTTAAAAACAACCTGCTACCCCTTACCTTGTTCTACTCTTAAGGACCCTTATGATTGTAATGAGCCTAACAAGATAATCCAGAAAAACTTTTCCTCCATAGATTTGCTAATTAGCAAGCTTCAATCCCCTTTCATGCAAAGTGTGTGCTGGGGAATAGGGTATGAACATCCTTGGGGGTCATTATTCTGCCTGTTAGAGACTTGGTGACAGGTGTTGAAGAACCCTATTGGTAACTGAGTCAAAACTAGCAACCATATGCCCACAGACTTCTGTTAGGAGAAAAAAACACCAGACAACACGCACACACACACACACACACACACACACACACACACATCCTGCAAGGGTAGGCTACCAGTAATCATAATTTCATAATTTTCGTTCTGTGAAACCTGACGATTACTAATATATGCAGATTCTAATATTTTGTCTTCAGCTACAGGATTATTATTTTGAAAAGACTTTATAAGGTTATTTTCAGAGCTTCAGTGTTTAGAAAACTTGCCACCTAAAACAATGTTTGAACAATATGTACTGTAAAACTAAAAGATGTAATACTCTGAAAAACTAGAAGATGAATAACCACATTATTCATTATGGAAATAGTGATTTAGAAAAAGTGCTTATAATCACTTAAATTGTCTAAAAATCACAGGATAAATAAAACACAAACAAAATACAGGTCAGAAAAATCACTATCCTGTACTTGGAGAAAATACTATAACTGAGGGTAATTGTAGCAATGCAAAATATCAAGTGTCCGTATAAACATAAAGCTGTGAGTGTGCATGTGTGTACATGAATGTGTCCTGTGTGCTGTCTGGTATATGAGTACATAGGAGGCAAGAGGAGGATGTGAAATACCTTGTTCTATGATTCTTTGTTATGTGCTTGAGACAGTGTCTGTAACTAAATTTGAGCATGCCACTTTTGACTAAGTTGACTGACCAGCAAGCCCCAGCCATTTTCCTATCTCCTCCCTCCAAAACACTGGAGTTACAGGCACATAGGGTGACACACAGCTTTTTAAGAGGCTGCTGGGGGCCTGGACTCAAGTCCCCCTACTTGTTCAGCAAATACACGAGTACAGAGCCATCTATGTAGCCCCCCAAATTTTTATTTTTAAAGAAAGATCTTAAATTCTAGGTTAATATAATGTAAAATATGAACAAGGAACAGCAAAGATGGAACATCATCAGAGCAGAATTCCTTGACATCCATCAGAGGAAGCCAGTAGTTACTGTTGGCATAATTAGGATAAAAGAATTTTAATGGCTTAAGATAATCATGTTAGATTATCTCTAAAATAGGGTGTTAACCTTTCAAGTCATAGATAAAAGATAAAGACAAGTGGACATAATTCATTCATCTAAAGGCAAAACAGATAAGAGTTAACAAAGAAGCACAAAAAATATAAAGAGCATAATTGTGACAGGTGTCAGGCACAGTACAATGTCTAAGGAGCATAATATTCTAGAATAATTTCTGTGATAAGTTGGCAGAATCAGTGCATTGTGAAATTTCCTGTAGCAAGTAACAAAAGCTCTTTCTTATTTTATTATATACACAAAAGGCATTGCTGTTGTCTTACATCCTTGGAAATATTTATAAAAATGACAATAGTTTCTGGGTAGCCATCCCTTTGGTTTCTCAAATAACAATAGGACCATCAGTGACAGTATAAATGAATGTTTGTTGAAATTAAATATATAATTTGAAAGAGTTGAACCATAAATTTTGGACACACACACATACTTGGAGAAACAGCAGCTTGTCTTTTCTTTTTTTCCCTCCTGTTCCCTCTTCCTCTCCATCACCCTCCACCCCCACACTTCTCTTCCCTGCTTTTTTCCATCTCTTTCCTGTATGTCCACATCTCTAGGAGCTATAAGAAGAGGATAGGGACCTGTCTACAGAACTGAGGAGGTGCCTGTAAGCAATACTTTCAAAGCTTCATTTGAGTCTTTGCTTAGCCATGCCAGCCCTGTGTCCCTTAGAAATTGTTTGGCTATGACCGCAGGACAAGGGACTGAGGTGCATATTTTACATTCCAAGGCAGATTTGACCTCCAGGTTTTCTCAGCATCCCTCAGTTCCTATGTGACATATCCTGACCCCAATCCTAAACTTTCCAGCCCAGGGGCTAGACTGCCCTTCCTCCAGAGACTCCTCCCTATATAATCCAGATATTTCAGCCTTTCTCTGCCGCTGGGTCCTTTCTCTCTTTCTCTCCACCTCCACCCTTCCCCATGGTGACTTCCCTGGTTTCAATCCTTGAGGCCAGTGAACTTCACCACTTGAGAGCAGCTTCCCAATAAAACTGCCTTAGTATAGTCTAATACGGTTTAAAGTGGCTCATTTCACTGGCGGCAGAGAAATAACCTATCAGAAATTAGCCGATATTTTCTCTTTTATAAAGCTAAAAGGATGTGCTATGGAAGAGATCAATTTTTTTTTAAAGTCATGGTTAATTAACACACATTCAAATAAAAGCCTACATGCTTAGATACTTTAAGTATCTTAAATAAATGACATGAAATTATTTATTTCCATATCAGAAAAATGTACATTTCCTAACTCAATATATCATTCATTAATTCTGTTCAAAGGGAATTGATAAGCAAAAATTGACAGAAAATATAGACTCATAAATATAATTGGCATAAATTGCAGAAATTTCCCATGTTAATAGCTTGTAGTTAGCTGAATGATACTATTCTAGTTCTATTCTTCATAGCAGCATAGAATACTACTTTTATTGTTGGCAAAGTGGGCTATACTAAGATAATTAGGCTCTTCCTCTTTGCAATGTTGTTGTAAATGATCAGTTTATTTGAGAGATGTGCTTTTCTGAGTCACTGATACCTGCTGGCTTCTAAAAAGAGAAAAAAGGCATGCATGTGACACAGTGGTTGTGAGACAAAGAAGAATGGATTAAGTGCCACCCTTCTCTGCCAGAAACATCAAAGTAAAGTAAATAACTCAAATTTTCCTGCAAGAGACTTAAATGTCAGAATTACTTAATACATTATCCATGAACAGAATTGCAGAGTGAGAGTCATCAGTGCTACATTCCTTCATACCTAGAAAAGGAAGTCAATGCTTACTGTTGTACAAATCAATCTTTCTTCTTTGAGAGGTGTTTCTGTCTTTTGTCCATGACTTAATTCCTGGTCATCCTCAAAATATCAGCTGAGAGCCCAGAAATAACCCTCACATAAGTGGCCAATTGATTTTCAGCAAGTGTGCCAAGTCACTTTAGTGGGGAAAAAATCTTTTCAACAAATGGTACTTGGATATTGATCTGTTAAAGACTGAAGTTGGGTCCTTACTATACACCAAATACCAATGTGAGTTCAAAATGGATCAATGGTCTAAACTTAAACTACAAAAAAACTAGAAGAAAGCATTGGAGAAAACTTTGTCATTGGATTAGTGAAAATGCAACAGATAGGACTCATTCAAGAAAAGAAAAATAATGCAGTTAAATTAGACCTTAAAAATTTAAGAATTTCTGTGCATGGGGCTGGAGAGATAGCAGTTAAGAGCACCAACTGCTCTTCAAGAGGTCCTGAGTTCAATTCCCAGCAACCACATGGCGGCTAACAACCATCTGTAATGGGGTCTGATGCCCTCTTCTGGTATGCCTGAAGAGAGCAATGGTGTATACATACATAAAATAAATAAATAAATCTAAAAAAAAGGGGGGGGAGAAAATAATTTCTGTGCACAATAGAATGTTATCAAAAATAAAAACACAGTATAGAGAATTAAAGGAATATTTACAAATTATATACCTACTAAGGGATTAATATCAGAAGTCATAAAGAACACTTAAACCTAACCATGACAATAAATAAAGAATAACTCAATTCAAACATGGACAGGGCATTTTAATAGATAATTCTCCAAAGAGATGTTAGGGTTTGTACATGAACATCTCCAAAAGATTCAGGGGGTGAATATTTGCTCCTCAACTTATAGACCAAATCACTGAGAAGTGACTGGGTCATGAGGGATATGATCTAACCAAAGAGTTAGCACATTGTAAAGTTTAAAATTTAATGGAATTAGAGGAAATACAAAGTTTAGAGGGATAGCTCAGTTGTTAAGAGCATCGCTGCTCTTCCAGAGGACCAAGGTTTGAACCTCAGCACCTGCATGGTGGTTCATACCATCTGCAACTCCAGTCCCAAGGTACCAGAACTATTCTGGCTTCTGTGGGCAATATGCATTCATGTAGTGCACACAGATGCAGACAAAACACTTAAACATGCAAAATAATAAAAGTAACAATGAATAATATTTTAGAAAAGAAAAAAGTGAGAAATAGGTCCCTGGGGGCTTGCCTCTGAAGGGTGCCTTATCATGGCTCCTCCTCACACACTCTTTCTCATAGCTGCTTGGTTCCATCAAACCTTCTTCACTATGATTTTCTGTCCGCTCAACCAAAAGTAATGATGTGAGTTTACCATCATATGAAAACATGAGCCAAAATAAATATTTCCTATTTTAAATGGTTTAGCTCACCTGTATTTTCCACAGTGAACACACTAAAACACAAACATATAAATATCAAATAAATGTGTTTAAATATGCTGCGAGCTTTTAGTCATTAAAAAATTCATATTAAAGTCACAGTGATATCCTTAGTATCTTATAGGACATTGAAACATCACAAGTGTTGAGGGTGCTGTATAGCAATTACAAACCATGCACACTGATGATGTCTTAGTTTGGGATTTACTGCTGTCAACAGACACCTTCACCATGGCAACTCTTATAAGGACAACAATTAATTGGGGCTGGCTTACAGGTTCAGAGGTTCCATCCATAATCATCAAGGCAGGAGCATGGCAGCCTCTAAGCAGGTATGGTGCAGGTGAACTGAGAGTTCTCCATCTTCATCTGAAGGCTGCTTGCTGGTGGAAGATTAACTTCCAGTCAGCTAGGATGAGGATCTGAAGCCCATACCCACAGTGACATACCTACTCCAACAAGGCCACCTCTAATAGAGCCACTCCCTGGGCTCCCTGGGCCAAGCATATGAAAGCTATCACAGATGGGGAGAATGTAACAATGATGCTCACTGTGAAGAGAAGTATAGCTTTCCATTGAAAACTGACTATAGGCTTGCCATATAATTTAGTGATTCCACTTGTGCCTATCTTTACCCAAATTGAAAACAAGGCCTAGTAGAAACAGTTGCATGGTAATAATAACATTAATCATAAAAACTGCCAAAAGTAGAAAGTATGCATCAGCAGATGAAAAGATTATCAAAATATGGCACATATAATCAATATACTATACAACAATAAAGAGGCATGAAAAAAATAGAGACAAGGCCTCACTATGTAACTATAGCTGAACTGGAACTCAATATATCAAATAGGCTGACCTTAAATCCACATAGATGCATGTGTCTCTGCCTCCTATGTACTGAAAGTAAAAATGTAGAAGTTATGTCCAGTTCTCCCTCCCTCCCAGCCTCATGGTTCCTGAAATAACACTTAAATTCAAAATATATTTACAAATATCTTGGACATATTGGTAGGCTTTTCTCTTATTAGATTATGACTAAAACAACCCATATATCTTTTTTTTTACAAGTCAAATAATTTATAGCATATAGAACCCTCCAGAAAAATATTGCTTTGTGGTCTGTTGGGGAAGGAGCAAAGGCAGTGCTTGTACTTGGTCAGAATCTTCAGTGTGCACTTCTAAATCCCAGCCCAGGTGTGCAGCCCTCACTTTCATAGCTGCAGAATATGGTATTGGGTCAGGTGGGTGGGGCCCTGCTACTCATTTTTAACACTGAAGCTCCTCAGTTTTCACTTTAGTACAACTGAAGCAGGTGGTGGCTCTGGGTTGTCTGGATGTACCCTCTCCCCCCAGGAGCAGTGCCTAAGGAACCTTTGGTCCCCACTTCCCTGGTCGGCGGTGGAGGAAGGGCAGGCCAGGCAGGCATGATGGACAAACAGTCTTTATTGGGTTCACACCAGCAGTCCATTGGTCTTGAGGACTTCTGTGAACTTGCAGATTTTCTTCTCCACATTCTTTTCTGCCTGTTTCCGTAGCCTCAAGAGCTGCTTCTTCTTCCGATAGTGGATCTTGGCCTTTTCCTTCCGTTTCTCCTCCAGAGTGGCTGTCACCGCCCGGTATTTCCACCCGACCTCATGAGCCAGACGTCCCAGGTAAGCAAACTTTCTGGTAGGCTTCAGCCGAACAACCTTGAGGGCAGCAGGGACCACCATCCGCTTTTTCTTGTCATAGGGTGGAGGGATCCCATCCAACAACTTAAGGCGTTCCAGGGCAGCCTGGCCTCTCTTGGTCTTGTGGGGCAGCATGCCTCGCACAGTGCGCCAAAAAATGCGGCTGGGTGCTCGGAAGTGGTAGGGACCTCGAGAGGGGTTGGTATTCATCCGCTTTCGGAGAAAGGCCAGATACTTTAACTTGTTTCTGTAGAAATTTCCAGAAATGTTGATGCCCTCACAGCGTACAACCACCACCTTCCGGCCCAGCAGTACCTGCTTGGCCACAATGGCCGCCAGACGGCCCAGGAGATGGCCTCGGCCATCCAAAACTAGAACCTGCCCCTCCGCCATCTTCGGCAGCCGCCTGGGCCCATATATCTTAACCTACATTGGTTACATATGCTCAGGTATCATGTGTTTGTCTTGTTACATCTTCCCAGCAAATCTCATGCCTGGCTCTATCCCAGAACTCTTTCTGTCTCCCAGATACCCCACCTTCTATCTATCCTTTTCTATAGACCATAGGTTTTTTTAATTGACAGGTGATGCATCCATACACAAGATATTCTCTCTACAAATGTGTGCTATCACACTCTTCCACAGGCTTGGGGCTTCAGAATATGCCACAACCTGAATGGATCTTGAAATTCTTATACTTAATGACACAATCCAAAGAAAGAGGGGCAAATATACATTTCCAGTTATCTGAGTGTTATAGTTTCATGGAGTGCTTCAGAGAAAAATGTCATAGACTAAAAGCAACATGAATATAATTCTCTCAATTCTGGAATTGTACAACTCAGGAATTCACCAGCTGATTCAGCATCTGGCCATAGCTGACTTCCAGGTTCATGTGTTTGCTGTATGTTCACATTGCAGGATGTATAGGAGGCTTCTCTTGGGATTCTTTCATGGGGTAATAATCTCACTCATGATGATTCTATGTTCCAAATGCATCACTTTCTAACATCAATATTTTATGTTACAGTTTCAATATGTGAAAATTTGGGGGAGACCAAACATTTGGATCATAATAATAATGTACCATGAATAAGCAAATTAATAAACATAGAAGATGGAATTGTGGCTATCAGGGCTGCAAGGATAGAGGGAAAATGTACTGGTTGGCTTTTGTCTATTTTTCAGAAATCAGAATATACCTAGGAAGAGGGAATCTCAACTGAGAAATTGCCTCTATTAGACTGGTCTATGGGCAATCTGTGGGGCATTTCCTTGATTAATGATTGATATGGAAAGGCTCTGCCCATCATGGGTGGCTCCAACCCTAGGCAGCTAGTCCTAAGTTGTATAAGAAAATAGGTTGTGCAAGCTAGGATGAACAGTAAGTTTTCCATAGTCAGTAAGCAGGATTCCTCCATTGCCATTGCTTTAGTACTTTACTCCAGGTTATTTCCTAATGTTCTCTGCCTTCCCTTCATGATGGACTATAAACTATAAACTGAAACAAACCTTTTTCTCCCCAAGGTACATTTGCATAGTATTTATCACAGCAATATAAAGTGAATTAAGACAAGAAGTTTTTATTTAATAATACAATTTTTAATTAAAGTCAGTAAAGATGTTTTGGGTAGAGATAGTGGTAATGATGGTACAATTTGTAGATAAAATTAATACACTAAACTGTAGTTAAAATTATGAATATTGGCCCTGTGTGGTGGTGCATGCATGTAGTCCCAGCATTCCCAAAGCTGAAGAAGAAAAACCTTGAATTAGAAGAATATCTGGCTAATTAAGACAAATTTCGTCTCAAAGGGAGAAAAAAAAAACATATTATTATGCCTATTTTTCTTCTGGAGTGAAAAAAAAAAGTACTTCATCTCTTAGGTTATAATAGAGGAGTCTGAGATCAACTTCTCAGATTATAGTTTTTCTAGATGGTAAACTTGATTATTTTTAGCAATGCCTTTTTCCTCTCCTAGACTGACCAACATCTCATAACCATTTCTATGTCGGTTTGCTTATTTTTTTTTCCCCTAACAGTGTCTTCCCATTGAAATACTCTAGTATATATTTTTCTGCTGAATTCATCTTCATTCCAGTATTGAGAAAGGCAAATAAAATACTACTTTGAGTATACACTGTACTTTGCAATCATCTGAATCTTCTGTGTCTGTGACACTTATTGAGTTGACCCGTTTTCATAGGGTGTTAAAATGGTCAACCCAGAGAACATGTAACAATAACAATATAACATGTAACAAGTAACAATATAACATGTAACAAGTAACAATATAAAGACTGGCAGCTTGTATTTATTTAGGAACACACACAACAACAACAACAACAAAATATAACAACAAGAAAAATAGGATATGAATTTGAAAGGGAGCAAGTCTGGGGAGAAGGCCAGTGTGGTTCATGGAAGGGTTTGGAGGGAGGAAAGGGAAAATGATGTGATTATACTATAATCTGAAAACATTAAAAAAATATAATCTGGCAACTGTGGCCACACACAAACACAGATAGAGAAACAAGTCTAATTATTCTATTGTTACATCAGATAATTATCTATGATCAAATTATAGATTATAAAAGGGGTAATTATTCCTAATGGTCTCCAAGAGCTATCATTTTCTTTAATTTGAATGTGGTAGGAACTGAGTGAGGTGGCTGATTAAGAAGGGACTTAGCAATGCATTCCAAATTCGAGTAATTCATTCTGAAGACTAATAATGATGGTATGTTAAGTAACTCCCCCGTGAAAGCCTCAAATCTTCAAATAAGCTAACAGGGCATTATGCTCTTTTCTGTCTTATAATTTGGAGTAATTTCTTTTTTAGATAAATACTCATAGTTCAAGGCGTAAATATCAACAAATAAAGAGGGCTGGGATTTGCAATTTTTTCTCCCTTCTTGGTTCAGACTAGAAAATTTAAGATTTTAGAATGACTTATCTAATGAATACGTTTCACTCTGAACAATCAGAAGAATGTTGACAAAACTGTATTCTATAAACATTTTTATAAAATAATTCTCCTTCAATTAAGTCTTTTTTTGTTTGTTTGTTTAAATTGATGGTGCTAGAGACAGGGACTGCAATGAAGATGGGAAGTCTATGATCTAAATTAACCACACTGAAGTTATTTGATTGTATGTCAAATGTTTACTCCAAATTAGTTCTTTTATTAGTAATAAGTTTGATTTTGAATTGTATAATTTAGTCTGTTTTTTTTTCCATCTAGAAACAGTTTTATGTCTTTGTAAGCAGGTGTTTAGGGTCTTTTAAAAGGTTTTTGTTGGGACTCAAAGAAGTTTGTGAAAGGCTATGATGTATACTTTTTTCAGTAGTTTTTCAGATGCTAAATGCCATTGTATAAATTTTTTTTTAAAGTTAAGGAGTTGGTTGGCAGGAATGCAAGCAGATTCCTGAACCATTCAGGCGGTAAAAGTGAGTAGAATGTGATTGAGAAAGTGGCAGAGCACTCACCAACTCTCCTCAAGAGGAGAGACCCGTGGCTTTGTTCTACATGATTTTCTTAAATACCCCTAAGTACAATAAGTAGTCAGATTGGCTGCTATTTTTAATTTTTTTTTTTTGTTTTGGACTAAATGTAACACACAAATGCAAATTTCCATATTGGCCATTAGGCAAAGCCAAAGTGCTTCATAATAATAAAAAGGTGTTTAAGGCTTTTTGTTTCTTTTTAAAATACCAGTTAGATGAAAAGATAAGATACCAGGAGCCAAAGACAAAGATGTCAATATAGGCCATCCTTTTGGTTTTCTTTCTCAATAAAACATATTAATCAAAGGAGACCTGCAAATCTGCTGTGTAGATCTGTTCTCTGGGTTTCCTGGGCGACTTTGCTGGGGCCAGGGAGAGCAATGCCTGTTGAGAACCTCAGGATGGCCTTATGGCTGCCCTGTACAGGGTGTCTTTCCAGAGAGGGGGAGGGGGAGAGGGAGGGGGAAGTTGTGGTTACAGCGTCACTCATCTAAGGACAGGACCTTCAGCATGATTCCTAGGAATTTTGTGGTAAAATTCATTTAGCAGTTATACTTGCCTCATTTAATGTATTAAGGGACAATATTTATTAATGATGTGGAAGTAAACAAGTCTTGATGCTCATTTGTACTAAATATAGGTGGTTTTGGGGTACATGGACATGTATCTTTAAGGATTCGTTCAGCCATATTTCTCTTTCTTTAGATAATGTTCATTGTTTTCTATAACTAGTCATGTAATTAAATTTATCATAATTATATTCTTTTGTCCCCTTTATTTGTATTTATATATGTGTATATATATACATATATAAATACACATATATATATATATATTATATATATATATAGAGAGAGAGATACATAGAGATATTTAGATATCACCAGTTGGTTTTGCCTGGAGGACTACTTGGAGATTTCATAAGGGCTCTGACAAAACAGAAGGCTATGGGAAAACTAGAAAAGAAGTTGAGAGGAAGGGAAGAATTGAGAGGGAAGGGGAGAGCAAGAGAGAGATTGATTTTCTTCTGACTGCTGGTGTTTGTAGTCACAGGCAGTTCTTAAGGCCTGTCAAGTGCCCAGGTCAACAAGCATAGTGTACTTTGTGTTTTATTTTCCATTTCCTGATGGTTCAGGTGCACAAAGGGATATTGGAGCTAAATTCTCTTAAAGGGCAGTTAGGAAAACAACAACCATACTTTGGTCTTTGAATTTTTTCTTAGAGAGGTAATTCATATCAGCCAAAATCAACCATTTAGGACTTTCCATGACCAAGAAATAACATTTTCACTACAGGTGCGCAGCTTGGCGCCTGCTGGTTACAGCAGCTGATACTGCCTTAGAATGTCTTTTGTGTGCAGATTCATGATTGAATAAAGACTGTTTTGCATGAAGCAGGAGCCCAGGATCAAAAGAAACAGGTGTCTAAGCTATGTAAATTAACAAGGGAATAAAGAACAATAATTTAATTTGAATCCACCTGAAATCTAAAGCTGTAGTCACTATCCCATACACCTCAAAACCTATGTTTGCTGTAACACAGGGAGAAAAGATAGAGGACTAAATAGTGCAATCCTTGGCTACTGCAGGCCATGCTTATTTACTTGTTAGAACAAATATTTACAGCCATTTCCCACTCCCATTCAGTTTTTTCTGTCTTCTCCAAGCATTTCACATGGATGGAGTTCTTTGTTAGAGTGAATTATATCTTCATTTTTAAAGAATTTGAGTATTTGGTCATATTAGGTTGTGAATTGATGTGTGGTGCATTTATTTAGAAATACTCGGTAATATTGGAATAGATCTGCTTTCTACCATAATATGACAGCCATCAACTTTCTCGTGAATTGCCATGAGAATCCAAGCCTTTGTCCACTTTTGCTGCTTACTGCTTTAGTAGCAGGAGCAAATGTCAGAGGCCACTATCAACTTCCTAGTTAATGAAACAATAACTTCTTTGTGGAAACAATTCTCTCATGAATAGAAACGAAACAAGGTATTGGAAAAAAAAACAGAAAATTCTTTGTTCATCTGTAAGGTGTAATAGTGAAAGGCTCATTCCTATTTCTGTTCCTTGAGGTTCTCAGCCCTCAGTTTTCTGATAAGATGTAAAGTATCACATTTCTGCCAAGATGAGATGTATGTCATTCACTCTAGCATACTGTTCCAGCCTCTCAGTCTAGCTGTGTGTGAAACTTTGCATGGTCACACCACTTCACTTTTTTATCAAGCTGCTTCTGGGGGGTGGGAGGTATGTGATAAAAGCTGAACATTCTATGGATGTAAATCATAAAACTATGAAATATGTTATTTTGTCAAAAATGTCCATGACATAGATACTGATAGAACCACTATAGAGAAGAAAAGACAGTCCCCCTTAAAATACATCATTTTATTCTGAAGTTGAATTTGGTTTCCTGATGATAAAAGGGGGTCACCAGTACCCAGGTTGCTAGGATGTCTCTTCAAAACCCAGGGAAATGCTATACAGTGAGTACTTATACTTATTGACACCTGTAGTTGCAGCTATTGATGGACTCCAATGAGTACTGACAACAGAAGCTTGTGCTGATGAGTCAATGCACAGCTTCCACTAATGCCTTTGTTGATGTCTGGTTTACACAGAGCTCACTGAGAAAATCCTGGGGTGGAATATCTGTTAACATTCTATGATTGCTCATCTTCTTTAATATTTCAATTCTTGAATGTTTAAAAGATATTCATTTTTTTCCATGAGATATTCACTGTTGTTCACTGAATTTTCGAGTTTGTTTCATTGTATGTCATATTTCTTATGCTCATGCTTTCTTTCTGAAAATTACGTTTTGTTTTGGTACCTATTTTAATACATGTTTTAAGAATAATTCAATGCTCACATATCTGAAATAGATTTTATATTATCTTTATGCTTGGTGAATATTTTGGTTAGGTATAGAGTGTAGGGTGTATAAATAAGATTTTCTTCTGTAGCTTTATGGAAGACCTGATTCTTTCATTTCTGCTAATCATACTATCACTGAGAATTCAGCTGACACTCTGATTCACAATCCTTTGTAGGTGACTTATTCCTGATTTATTATTTCCTGTAATTTGTTTTTAAGAACATTTTTTCAGAAGCCTAGGTGGTAAAGGGAACCAGAACACAGTCCACAGTCTTCAACTAAGCAAAGCTCATGGGAGCTCACAGAGACTGAAGCTGCAATCACAGAGCTTGTGTGGGTCTGCAGCTAGGTGCTCTGCATATGCTATGGTTGTGTAGCTTGATATTCTTATGGGACTCCTACCAGTGGGAATGGAGGTGTCTCTGACTCTTTTGCCTGTTCTTGGGTTCCTTTTCCTCCTACTGGATTGCCTTCCAGCCCTGATATGAGGGTTGGTTTGATGGATATTCCTGGGAGGCCTGTTCTTTTCTGAAGGGAAATAGAAGAGGAGTCGTTCTGGGGTGACAGAGGTGGGGGCAGGTTCGAGGAGCAGGGGGGGAGGAATTCAGTCCAAACATATTAGAAACAAAAAATAAAAAAATCTATTTTATCTTTGTATTATTATAGAATTTAATGAAACTATATTTGTATATTTCATTATTATTATTTATTTAATTTTTTTACCTTAATCTTTTCTATTTATTTGTTTGTTGTTTGCCTATGTTTGATAATTTTCAGTTTTTCTCAAAAATTCTCATCTAAGTAAACATTGCCTTAGTGAATTTCACTAAGTGAATTAATTTACTAAATGAATTCTCCTTATAGAGTAAGACTTTGTCTTAAATAAAACCAAAGGAAATAAACCACAAGAGACTTAGGGTTCATCTGAAGTTCTTGTTTTCCAGTCAATCATTTCTCTCCTCTGGAATCATCTTGCTGTATAATCCTGCCCTCTGTTGTAGTGGGTAAAAATTAAGAAGAGTACCACCCAGCCAGGCCTCTTCACCAAATCCTGGTGGGTCTCACCCTGCATCCAAATGCCTGGTAAAGCATGACTCTCAAACTTAAATAGTTAACCAAATATCTTTAGGTATATAAAACTCCCAATTACATAAAGCCAATTTACAATGATAAAGTCTTATCCTGATATTTCTAACCTCTCCAAAACACCAGGAATACATCTGAAGCCATCTGGATATCTGTGCCTCCTTCTCTGCTCCTCTGTCTGGCCCACTGAGCCTCTCTCCTCCTCTCACTTCTCTTAGCTCCTCCTCTCTCCCCTCCAATCACTGGCCTTTCACTGCCTCAATGTGAATGGATAGGAAATGTCTTGCAACACTCTGTGATTTGTGCTGCTGTAGCAGTGAGAGTAAATGTCACCACTGGTTAAAGCAAACTCCCAGTTCCTTAGTTTCTTAACCTAATGGAAGCTGGTTTTACTTCTCTTGACAGAGGCAAGTGCTGTCATCGCAGGAAGGAGTTTAGGAGATAAATAACACAGTGGAGATGTTGTGTTTGTTCCATGCCTAGAAGTAGTATATTTCTACTCATACTTCACTATAGAAAACTAATCATCTGGTCCTAGGTGCAATGTGTTTCTCTAGTATTCCATAAAAAAGAATAACAGAATGATTTTATAAATCCATAGACTTGTTCTTGCCAGTGTTTAAAATCAAGTACCTGCTGATACTCAGTTGTCTAGTGTGTTTATAAATGAAAAGATATGCTGTTTATTACCCAGGGCTGATTCACATATCCTCTTCAGTGCTGTCTTGCCTGCGTGAAAAGACTGGCTGCAAGCTCTCTGATGGTGGGCGAGGTGAGTGGATTGGCAGGCCCTGCTCAAACATAAGCAGCTTCTACTTTGGAAGCCGTTCAATCTCAGGCTGTTTCACTCAGTCACATTATACAGAGGCTTCTGGAGATATACTCACAGATGTGATGGTCAGAAGGGGACCTGACTTAGCACACGTAGACAGAACTCTTTAATGTACTGAGCCATGCTTTAGGTCCTTTCCCAGGTTCTAGCTGTATCTCTAAGGGCCTTGCCTCACCTGCTCCTCTCTCCTGTACCTGCTTTAACTGGCATATCTCTGCACTCTGATTTGCATAACACTTTAGACATAGTCATCAGTAGTTTTCAGAAACTCATAATCTATCTTGCTAATAACTTCTGACATTATATCTATTTTCCCAAATGCCTTTTAAACTACAACTTACATTCTGTTGTTTTTGTTGTTTTAAATTCTTCTTTCATATATTACCTCCCGACCACAGTTTCCCTTCCCTCCACTCTTGCTGGTCTTCTCCACACCTCCCATTTTCTCCAGATCCACTCTTCCTTTCTTTCCCTTAAAAAAAAAACCTCCAAGAGATACCAACCAAACATGGCATAATAAATTACAATAAGACTAGGCATAAACCCTCATATCAAGGTTGGATTTTAAATAGAATAAAGAGTACCAGTATTTTTTTTCATCTATGTGCTTAACAAAAAGCTGTTTTCAGTTAGCAGTATATCAATTGCCATGGCTACATAACTCTGTTCTATACCAATAATAATTTAAACAAGTTTTAGAATATAAACATATTCTGTTTATACCACAATTGGTCTACTAAGCTCCTTTAGGTGACTATTCAAGTTATTTTAGCAAGGACATAGGGATAGCAAACAAATCATGTGTATAACATCTGAGCTCTGGGCAATAAACTTAATCCATCACTGATGAAGATAAAAGAGGACAACAAAGCATTGACCTTTGGGGATTCATTTCCTTGAGATCCAGCATTCCAAGCCCCCTTGTTTACAGAATTCATCCACACATCTGTCTTATGGGCACACCATTCCAAAAACTGAGATCACTTTCCCTTCCATATCTCTGTGCTTAAGCAACTTTCTGTTCCCTCTGCATTATTCCTACTGTGTGTCTGCCTGTGTGAAAAGGAACAAGTGTAAGAGTAACACATTTTGAGTGTGACATGGAACACTGAGGGCACATTTCTGGCTGTCAAGAGTGCTAGAGACTTTGATAAGAAAACTGAAGGGACAAGTTATGGAAAGAGTAGATAGGGAGAAAATATCTTAGGTGGTAAATGTTGTGATTAACTGAATGGATAATCTTCTCTGTGAAAAGGCAGACATAAAATATTGGAGATTCAGGTTCTAAAGTTATGAGATGAAAGAAAAGTTGAGTTTAACTGGTAGATAGGTTTTCTAGCTATATACCTGCCTTTTCTGTGAATTAAGAAAGAAACACTGATAATGAAGAACAGCTTATATTTAGAGTCTTATTTTCTTTGTCATCTTTTCTTCTTCTAAGTTTTGTGTTCTAGAGTACACTGTAGCCTGGGAAATGAAGTAATCATTTACTGCTCTTCAGCTCTACAAGTGTTTTGGTTCAGAGACCCATTCAAGTAGTCATTGTGTCGTGTTTTGTCTCCCACATCTGTGCTCTAAAGTCTCAGCATCCTCCATGTATTTATTCCTTTGTGAAGTGAATGAACCAATCTAGCTCCAGCTTCAGTCAGAGATCTTGCCTCAAGCAGTAAAGCAAAGGGCTATTGAGGAAGAAAACCAAAGTGGACCTTTGGCTTTGACTTGTGTGCATATATACAGAGACCTTGCACCTTCCCTCCCCACACACAAAGTAATAAAACCATTTAAAAATTTTAACTGGAAATGTCCTTTTAGTGGATTTTTGTTTTAAGAAGTGCTAAGAAATATCAGGACATATTCTTTTTAGTCCAGGCTGTCCCCAACTTTCTTCAGCCTCAGTCCACCAAGTAGTGGTACCAAGTAGTGGTTTTTGTCACCATGCTTACCTAGATAGTGGATAGCTTTGATGCCAAAATTTATAATGCAAAGTTTACATTCAAAGTTTTCATTTGTAAAAGAATGAATAAGCAAATGACTAAATAACCCTATCTCCTTCCAAAGGAAAAAGACTCAATGACATCTATTTGGAGTTTGTTTCAGTAGATTGTCCATTTTTCTGCTGGGACACGATGTCAAATAAGGATGGCTCACAAACATAGGAGGAACAAAGGGAACACGCTTGTTTACCTATCTGTAAGACAGGAAAGTAAGTCAGGAACCAGGCCTTGCCAGGCCAGCATGCAGGCCAGGCAGAAATGTGGGTAAGCTAGGCATTTTCTTTCCACGTGGAAGTCTGGATGTAAGCAGTTAGGGTAGCTGGTGCCACTGTGGAGTGTTCTGCGATCCAGACCCTGATCTGTTTTATTTTCCTTAGGAACCAAAAGTGAACACAAGCTATCCCATTCGAATGTTAAAAAGCAGAATAAAGAGAAAGTGGGCTTACAGAGTTTCTTTTTTTGATACCAAGTGAAAGTTGTATAGAATGTGTCACCAGTTTTATATCCTAAGATCAGAACTGACTTTAAACTGTACCTAGCTATATATGGTCATCATCGAAAGGTGTTTTGTGTTTTGGTTCTTATTCCAAATATCCATGGATCCAACTAAATGTAACATCAGCTTATTACATTAGGAGTAGAAAACAGACCTTTGGAGACAACTAGTAAATTTTGTTATGAAAGAATTTTTTACTTAGTCGGGAACATGAAATATAAATGAAGAATATGATAAAGTCTCATATAGACTGAATGCTAAATTTTCTTGGTAATATATTATGCTTACTCATTTGTACATTTAAGCCACCTTTGAATTTTTGGAATTAAAATCATTTTAATTTAAAAAAATATGACAAAGTCAATTACTTTAAAGAACACAGTAAGAAAAAAAATAAGTTATACACGAACGTATCTGTAGTGATCTGTAATAATTTGTAGTAAGAAATCAATTATGAATATTTACTAAGTACCAGTTTTAAACTTGTAGAGTTAAGTTGTAAACAAGATGGAAAAATACTTGATTTTGCTAAAGAATAAAATATAAATATTGTCAGCCTTGACAATATGAAGATAAAATTGAAGATGACCAATTTTTTTGAATGAGTAGAAGAGAAAGAGAGAAAGAAAGAAGGCATCATATTATCACAAAAGAAGCCAAGAGAAGCTGGATCCTTTTTCCTTGAAGTTTTGAAGAATAATAATGTAAGCATGTGTGGTGTAGGAATATTCCTTTGAGGTACAAAAATAATTCATTCAGAATTTTGTAAATAGTAAAACAGACACATGGGAGTATGGGAGCTTAGTCAGGAGAAGGTTCAATACTGTGAGTGCTCTATGCTACCATGCTCTTCTTGCATCCACTTTCCCAGTGAGGCAGCATCTATAGTGTTCAGTATAGTTGTGGGCATGGAGAAGACATATATGTACACTGAGGAGATAGTTAAGAGATTACAGTTATGATTGGTGTAGATTGTATAAAAAGGCATACAGTAGGCAGGTAGTACAAATATATATTTCCAGTATGTGAGAAGGAGTTTAAAGCCACCTTAGACTACATGTGAGCCTGTTCCAAACAAATAAACAAACAACAATAAAGTGTAGAGGACTATATAATTAATTAGATAGATGGATTACTATTTCTTGATGCAGGAGAATTCCTCTTCCTCAGCTAGACGTATCATGTAAATCTAGAACAGCAGAACATTTGAGCTATTGATACCTATGAGTGACTTCCAGTTATTGTTTGGATTCCTAAATGCCTTCCCTGCAGAAAAATAATGTACTGGCTAAGGGAGATGCACTTAGAGTTCACAGAAATATTTTTTATGATTAAAATTTTAATTTACAAGTTGACTTTCTATAGTCATACAGATCACATAGCAACCTTTTATTTGAACTTGACTAGACCATGAAAGTTAGATGAACTTTTTCTAGGAAAGGACAAACAAAATTACCAGCGAAACAAAAATACTACTTATATCAAGACCTGTGATGATTTCAGTCAGGTGTGTGTTGAGGAATCTTTTACTAGCCACCAAAAACCTTCAAGATGCCATAACCTTTTATTTAAATTGTCTTCCCCTCTATAGAAGTATTCCCAAAGGAGCTAAACTCTGATTTATTTATTTATTTATTTATTTATTTATTTTTACTCCGCAGGTAGCTTTCCTTGAAGTTTTCTTCTTTCATTAAACAACAGGCCCTCTGTAATTTTTTGGACATTTTAATACTCATCATTGAAGAAGTAACTTTTATTTGCCAGATGCAATTGTCGCCTCAGAGGCTTATTGCTGAATAATCTCCCTCTTTCTAGTTCCCTCTGAACTCTGGCTGGTTCAAAATTTAGCTGTTCTGAGTCAAAACTCTTCTCCAAGCTGACAGAGTCAAACTGGTTTCTCTTGACTTCTCACTGAATTGCTCTGCTTGGAAAAACTACCTCTGAATTTTATGAACTGAACTGCACTTACTGCAGTGACTGAACAAACTGAATTCAACTGAGCTCCACTGCATTGCCTGACCTCAACTGCACTTACTGATCTTCCCTCTATTCTCACCCACTCTGTGCTGCTGTTAAGTAACCTCTCTTTCTTGTCCTAGAGATAGTTGAGTTTATTGGATCTCTGACTCATTTCTCAAATCTTTCTCTGATTCATCACTTTGTCTGCTCCTCAATTAAATGTCACTTTTAAACATGGCTGCTTCTTTCTACAAACTAACCTTACCTTCATTGTTAGGAATTAAAGGAATGAATTTAGGGCATGTCTGTATTCTAGCCAGAAGGATTAAAGGTGTGTCATTCTAGACAGACCATAGAGACCTAGATCTTTGGATGTGATTCCTTGCCAGAGCAGTCATATTGCTTGATTAAAAGTATTCTACACAACCTGCTATGCTTTGAATATGAAATGACACTCCCTGTTCCTCAACTCCCTCATTCCCTGCTACCAAACTATAGACTCATGTTTTTAACATTGTTCCCCAGTGGGCAACACTGTTTTGGGAGTCTGTAGGACCTTTAGAAAGTAGGGTGTAGTTGAAAGAAGTAGGCCATTAAGTCCAGACCTTGTCATGGTCACTGATTCTTGGTCTGTGGTGGTATGAGGAGTGTCTCTTATATAATCTCATTGACATGAGCCCTGCAAGCCTTTCCTTGTGGTCTGCAACCCTCTGAAACTGAGCCAAAAGAAATCTTTCTTCCCTTAATTTGGTCATGTCATTGTGTTGTGGTCCTGGGCTACTCCATTACTGATTCTTTGTGCCTCAAGCAATATTCAAAGATAAATACATTTCATTGCTGTTCCTCCTCTTCCTGCCCCTCACTTCAGTATCAGGTTCTGGTTTTATTTTTGTTTCAATTTTTCTTTTCTTTTTTCCTTTCTCTTTCCAACACTGGGTTTATTCAAAGCCTTCTTCTATCATGGCCAAGGTATGGGCTTGAAGCAAAAAAATGTCTTATCATGTTTAGGAGTCATTGTTTTCATTGATAAATGCGGTGAATTGTTCTTCATGAACTCAAGGACATCCACGGTGACAAACAATGTATCTGTGGACTCACATGGGCTAGAAATAACTACGAAAGCAACAATTCCTTACACTCAGTTGAAGAGACATTTTGCATGATGCAATAATTCAAAGGTTCTAAAATGACAGCAATTTTTTCATTTAGGCTAAAAACAATATAACTCTGTTATAATTTCTTTTGCCAAGAGCTATGTCCTTCCTCTTGCAGGCTCTACTGAATAGTCCTCACACCTTTGGTGCATTTTTATCATCACTTGTCTGCCTGTGTCTGTTCTTCTGGCCTATGATGGGAACTAGCTCCCTTTGGCTGGCTCTGTTCCTCCAGTACCCCTATTCCCCAAGGCTGGCTCCTTATTTCTCCAAGCTTTTCTCTCTCCTCCCTCAACCTGGCTCCCTGTTCCCTGACTCTGCTTTCTACTCTCTGGAGATGTAATCAGTCAGACTGACAGCAGCTGCTTCCTATTTTTCTCCCCTTCTTCGCCTATGTTTGAACTATTCAGATCTCGTTTTAACCTACTGCACACGTTTCAATGCCACCAGCTTCTTTCTTTATCTGCGTTTAGTGTTGTGTGATTCTGCTTGTCTCTCAGAAGCTGCTTGTTTCCATACAGGCTTTGTTACCCTCTCTGCTTGCTGTCTTATCTCTATAGCTGATCTAAGAGTTTCAAATGATACTACCTACAAACAGGGAAAGTATCTTTAAATTCCCTCTCCCTTGGTTTTTCACTGCATTGATTTTTTTTATTTTCCTGAAGACTCTAGGCCATCTGTCATGTAATAACTTTTCTTCAGACTTTGTCTTTTGATCCTTTCCTTTATTCAGATGTGAGCATTGTTAGGAGGGAATAAGAATGTTCATCTGGTTTGGCTTTTGTGTAGCTTTCTGCTAACTCTCTGCTGATGGTGAAAATACTTCTTGTTTGTAATCTTTTCTTCTTTAAACATTACACTGTTCTTAAGCCTAGAGCTAATGACTATACTAGGGTGTTTGTTTTGTTTTTCCAGAATAGGGTTTTTAAGGCCCATGAAGAAGGCATTTCTGTCCCCTGTTCTGCTCATTCTCTCTCTCTCTCTCTCTCTTTCTCTCTCTCTCTCTCTCCTCTCTTCTCTTTCTTGACAGAAACCTTTTTACATGGCTGAGATGGGTGCACTCTGGAGAGGCACTGGCCCAGAGACTTCGTCCCAGGATTACTTCTTGCTGACATATCTTTCCTGCCACTATCACGTAGCTTAATGATTCCTGAACATCAGCCCACCCTATTGGACAAATTTCCTGTATATCTACATGAATATGAACTTTCTTGAATTAATGCTATTTAGATGAATTAATGACTTAATAGAATTCCTAACTCAAATCTATTAATTTTAGGAAGAAAGTTTAAGGATATGTTTTTAGTTGTTTTGCCAGAAAGATGTAATAAAGTTAGAATCAAGAATAGAATGTGCCCCTCCTGTTGAGGAAAATATTAAAAAAATGACCCGACAGCTCTCCTGCTCCCCGCTGGGCCATCTCTCCGGCAGGGGGTCCCGAATAATATCTCTCATTTCCACACAACGCCCCACACACCCGACCATCTGCCATCTCAACACCTAATTACCTGGTAGAATCAAGACTCTTAAGGCTTAATTAACCAATCAGATTTACGTATAAATAATATCACAATTTACAAAATGTCAATACAATAATTTTAAAGCCAATTGATAATAATAAAAAATTTATCCCAACGTTTCTAACCTTGCGAAAACTTAGCTACTTATGGCTGGTGATTGCCACGTGGGTTCATATCTGCAGCCATGGTTCTCCTCCCCTCTGGGAGGCTCCGTCTTGCTACAACTCTTAGCTCCGCCCCCTTTTCCCTATCCAATTACAGACCTTTTCTGCACTAATGTAATTGGATAGGGAAAATACGACACCCTCCGCATCGCATCGTTAAGTAAAGGCCACATAATATGGAATAAAGTGAGCTTTCATAAATTGCACTGAGAAGAGAAACAGGCTTTGTGATCAAGGAAAAACATTCATTCTAGGTCAAGTTCAAGGACGAACCCACAAATGTGCACTATGGTAAAGCAAAGCCTTTTGAAAGTATTGCTGTGAATTTTTAATGAGCTTACAGAATGAAACACTGCTTTGAACTTAGTATCAACATCCTTCTGTAACTCTCCTTTTATGTAACATTTTATCTATGAGGTAATTTTATAAAGAACTTTTGTCTAAGAAGGTAAAAATTGTCAAAGAGAAAAAAATAAAGTATGGTTTTTGGGGCTCTGCTCCATCCACCAAGCGTATATATGTATATGTCTGTCTATATGTATGTATGTATATACATTCATATGTAGATATATTGGTATGTATGTAAGTATGCATGAACACTTGTGGAATTAATGAAACAGTTGACCTGGCCAAAGTATGTGTCTGTGTGTGTCTATGTGTGTGCTTGACTTTCTCCTTTTTCCCTC
The DNA here is from genome assembly GCA_036184795.1 of Tokudaia tokunoshimensis. NCBI lineage: Eukaryota > Metazoa > Chordata > Mammalia > Rodentia > Muridae > Tokudaia > Tokudaia tokunoshimensis. The sequence goes on along the minus strand of BTHU01000002.1, from coordinate 63,161,405 downwards.
CTCTTTTCTCTCTGTCTCACAAAGAGTTAACAGTCTCTGAGCCTCTTACCTGGCCAACAAGAGGCCCTTGAGCCAAAGAGAAAGAGCTCAATTAACTAAGCTACTTTCTTAATCCCCTGCTGGTATCAGAAGGAGTTAATTTACCAGAAGCCAATGGGTTTTGGCCACAGAATAGCAAAGAGTTAAAGAAAGTAGAAATTGCTCAAAGTAAGCAACTTTTAAGCGGCTTTAACCATATTGACTACATACTCCCACCTTTTCGCTGGCTGCTTCAGTACCTGGATGCCATGGCTGGCCCTCAGCTATGTGTGTGTGTACGTATGTATGTATGTATGTATATATGTATACACACACACATATATATATATGCACACATACATAGTAATATACATACATAGTGACACAACTATACACACACACACACACATATATATATATACACACATATATATATGCACACATGCATAGTGATATACATACATAGTGACACAACTATACACACACACACACATATATATATGCACACATACATAGTGATATACATACATAGTGACACAACTATACACACACACACACATATATATATGCACACATACATAGTGATATACATACATAGTGACACAACTATACACACACACACACACACATATATATATATACACACACATATATATATGCACACATACATAGTGATATACATACATAGTGACACAACTATACACACACACACACACATATATATATACACACATATATATATGCACACATGCATAGTGATATACATACATAGTGACACAACTATACACACACACACATATATATATATATACACACATATATATATATGCACACATGCATAGTGATATACATACATAGTGACACAACTCTGCACTGCAGTGCTTGCCTCAGCTACATCACCTCAGACATAAATGATTGAAAATCTGAACTGGGCTGGTATCTTCCAATCACCTTTATTCACCTGTTGCAGGAACTCCCCTCTGCTTTACTATGCCTGGCTTTTAAACTTCACAGGATAGATTGGGCACCACTTCTTAACCCCTACCCAGCTATGCAGAGCAACTGTATTGTTCATATTGTCCTTCATTGTATTGTTGCAGCAATAGGTCATTTCTTTATGAATACAAAGATGAATTTGATTTAAATATACGTTAAATTTAATGGCAATTTTAAAAACTAAAGCCCCACAGACACATCAGTGCAGTGTTCTCCATTTCACCACTGTGATCAAATGAAATAATAGCATCTTTGGGAGACATGTAGCTTAAGGACAAAGCCAGTTATCAAGGCATTTCTCTATTGGGTCCCATGTGGGCCCAAATATGTTATCTACTGACATCTACTTCATTACTTATACTCTATTACATCAGCTGTTATCAATTGTACAATGTTCTTGAACCTTTTGCTTTCTCTCCATGGTGTAAACCTGATAGTTCCTTAATTCTTTGTCAGTATAGCATGGGTATCTGGCTCCTTCTCTGATTTTCTATTCTTTCCCTTCCTTTTATATTTTAAGTTCTCTAATAGACAAGTCTTCTAGTATTCTTTCTTTCTTTCTTTTTTTTTTCTTTCTTTCTTTCTTTCATTCTTTTTCTTTCTTTCTTTCCTTCTTTCTTTCATTCTTTTCTCTTGTCTATTTTTTAGGTTTTTTTTTTTGGCTATATTCTTAGAAGGCCTACATTGTCTATCTCAGATTCTAAAGAACTGACCTGTGTTAATGATAATTTTGAGGGAATTGTATCTCATGAGACCTTCTTGGTCTTGGGTTCCAATTTTCTATCCATTGGTTAATGACTGGAAGAAAATCTGATTGTTCTTCTACAAAGGGGGAAAACCAGGAATTGTTCTAGCATTGAGTAGGTGTCCTATGGTGCAGTGTCTGACATATAATTACCCAATATATATTTATTATAATTTTTCACTTCAGTTATGTTTACTTTTCTTAAATTTTGTTTTTCATACTTCCTGATGACTTTACAGATTGTCCTTGGATTACTTGCTTACCGCCAGAGATGCTTAAGAATCTTGATATTCTAAATTTCCATAACATGCCTGTTAGCCCTCTAAATTATTTTCAATTCTTAGGACCTAGAATGTACAGACTAAGACAGGGCCCTGTTTTGTGGTGGTTTTCTCTGCTCAACACTGTTGTGAACAGGGAAATAAATTAGTATTCTTCTACATTTTCAAATCAAAGACAAACATCTACTCAACTGTAACATAGCTCATGGCTGCAGGGTTGGTAACTCATTTCAACTACTCTCTAAGGGTGTGACTATGGGCAGAAATGTAAAACCCATCTGCCCTCTCTTTCTTGTCTGTGGAGTTGGGGTGATAAGAAAACCTCTTGTATCATATAGTCCTTGTCAGGATAAAGCTATTAAGAACTGTGCCTGAGGAGCAATGAGCTCTAATAGAGAGAGGAAGGCAATGCCTCTGCACAGTAGCAGCCGACTCCCTACTGCTCTCGCGGTGATGAGGAATAAGACTTTCTGTAGATTAAACACTTGAGCCTTGCAGTCAGTCGGTATTAGATTGGACCCAGATGCTGCCTGTGTGGTGTGACCCTAGGCAAGTAATTCAGTCTCTTCAAGCCTCGATGCCTTCATTTTGGGAGGCTTGCCAACTGCCTCTGGCATTGTGGAGCTTTACTTGAAGGGTGGGAAGGTCTGACAAAAGCTTGATTTCGGGGGACACAGCAAGTACTCATGCCACTTGTTTAAAAGGAAAAACAAAAAGAGATAGACTGATTCTTGTGGGCATGATTTTAAAATTTATTTTGGAAAGTTCTTTGTCATTTATTTTCAATTTGCATATAAAGCTAGTTTCTTTGTTCATAAGCGCTTCCTTTGGCAACTCTTTCCCATCCTGAAACTTTTCCAAGCTGCTTCTGTCTCAGCTTCCTTTAGTGAAAGAATAATTCAATTAGAATCTAGCACCAGCTTGTGTGTAACCTGCTCCCAGGTGCTGGGCTGATCTGCAGTAACCAGCGCGCCAGTTCCGCGGTGGGATCTTCTGCCTGGTGGAGGGACCCCGCGCAGGGAGGGAGCCTGCCAGCTTCCCTTCCGCGACCTCTGTTCCCGCGGACTGCGCTGGAGAGACCGGTACCCAGGCTCTCCCCCCCCCCCCCCCGATATAACATCACTTGGGACACGGCCTGTTGGGGCTTCCATCTGTGCCCGAGGGCGGGTTGGCGCTGTGGTCGTCTGGGTGCCAGATCGGCGGGCCATCGTGACCACAGGGTGAGCGGCGCCACGGAGACTGCCCTCCGCCATCTTTGCTCCAGTGACCAGGTAGTTGGGACCGCCAGGCTCAGAGACAGACAGGCATAATATCGCTTCGGTTTCAGGCAGCTTGTGTGTAACCTGCTCCCAGGTGCTGGGCTGATCTGCAGTAACCAGCGCGCCAGTTCCGCGGTGGGACCTTCTGCCTGGTGGAGGGACCCCGCGCAGGGAGGGAGCCTGCCAGCTTCCCTTCCGCGACCTCTGTTCCCGCGGACTGCGCTGGAGAGACCGGTACCCAGGCTCTCCCCCCAATATAACATCACTTGGGACACGGCCTGTTGGGGCTTCCTTCTGTGCCCGAGGGCGGGTTGGCGCTGTGGTCGTCTGGGTGCCAGATCGGCGGGCCATCGTGACCACAGGGTGAGCAGCGCCACGGAGAGTGCCCTCCGCCATCTTTGCTCCAGTGACCAGGTAGTTGGGACCACCAGGCTCAGAGACAGACAGGCATAATATCGCTTCGGGTTCAGGCAGCTTGTGTGTAACCTGCTCCCAGGTGCTGGGCTGATCTGCAGTGACCAGCGCACCAGATCTGCTGTGGGACTTCTGCCTGGCAGAGGGACGCCCCCTCCCCCCCCCAGGAGAGATCACACACCCCTGCACAGGGCAGGAGCCTGCCAGCCTCCCTTTGGCGACCTCTGCTCCAGGAATCCAGTAGGCTGAGCCTTTAGATGTGCAAGGCCTCCCCAATATAAGATCACTTGGGGCAAAGCACATTAGGGCTCCAAAGTCACTCAGGAGCAGGCAAGCCCCAGAAATCGGTGCCAGGGGAATCCTGGTAATCCAGGGGGGGCAGAAATAGCTTTGCAGGCTCACAGGAGGTCCAACCAACAGCCAGTGGCAGCAGGACCAACTAACACCAGAGGTATCCAGATGGCAAAAGGCAAACGTAGGAATGTTACTAACAGTAATCAAAGTAATGTGGGACCATCCGAACCCAACTCTCCAACAGCAGCAAGTCCTGGATACCCCACCACACCCGAAAGACAAGATCTGGATTTAAAATCACTTCTCATGATGCTATTAGAGGATCACAAGAAGGACACAAATAAATCTCATAAAGAGTTACAGGAGACCATGAATCAACGGTTAGAAGCCCTTACAAAGGAAACACAAAAATCGCTTAGAGAAATGCGGGAGAACATGGATCAAAAGATGGAGGCGCACAAGGAGACAACACAAAAATCGCTTAACGAGATGAATCAACGGGTAGATGCACTCACAAAGGAATCACAAAATTTGCATAAAGAAATGCAGAAGAATATGGGTCAACAGATGGATGCCCATAAGGAGGCAACACAAAAATTGCTTAAAGAAATGAATCAACGGTTAGATGCCCTTACAAAGGAAACACGAGAACTGCTTAAAGAAATGCAGGAGACGATGGATCAACAGATGGAATCCCATGAGGAGGAAACACAAAAATCGCTCAGAGAAATGCAGGAGAACGTGGGTCATCAGGAAGAAATCCTGAAAGAGGTAATGCAAAAATACCTTAAAGAAATACAGGAAAATACAAACGAACAAGTGAAGGATCTCAGCAAATCCATCCAGGAACTAAAAAAGGAAGTAGAAACAACTAAGAAATCACAAAGGGAGACAACTTTGGAGATAGAAAACCTTGGGAAGAAATCAGGAGTCATAGATGCAAACATCAACAATAGAATACAAGAGATGGAAGAAAGAATCTCAGGTGCTGAAGATTCCATAGAAAGCATCGACTCAACAGTCAAAGAAAATGCAAAATGCAAAAAACGCGTAACCCAAAACATCCAGGAAATCCAGGACACAATGAGAAGACCAAACCTAAGGATTATAGGTATAGATGAGAGTGAAGATTTGCAACTTAAAGGGCCAGTAAACATCTTCAACAAAATTATGGAGGAAAACTTCCCTAACTTAAAGAGAGAGATGCCGATGAACATACAAGAAGCATACAGAACTCCAAACAGACTGGACCAGAACAGAAATACCTCCCGTCACATAATAATCAAAACACCGAATGTTCTAAACAAAGAAAGAATACTAAATGCAGTAAGAGAAAAGGGCCAAGTAACATACAAAGGAAGACCTATCCGAATCACATCAGACTTCTCACCAGAGACTATGAAAGCCAGAAGATCCTGGGCAGATCTCATGCAGACACTAAGACAGCACAAATGCCAGCCTAGACTACTATACCCAGCAAAACTCTCAATCACCATAGATGGAGAGACCAAGATATTCCATGATAAAACCAAATTTTCACAATATCTTTCCACAAATCCAGCCCTGCAACGGATAATAGGTGGAAACCTCCAATACAGGGAGAGAAACAACACCCTGGAAAAAATGAGATAATAACCTTCTTGAATCAAACCCAAAAGTAGATAACCACTCAAACATAAAGATAGCGTCAAGAATGGCAGATGGCAATAATCACTATGCCTTAATCTCTCTTAATATCAATGGTCTCAATTCCCCAATTAAAAGACATAGACTAGCAGACTGGATACGTAAACAGGACCCAGCATTTTGCTGCATGCAGGAAACGCACCTCAGTGTCAAAGACAAACACTACCTCAGAGTAAAAGGCTGTAAAACAATTTTACAAGCAAATGGCCCCAAGAAACGAGGTGGAGTAGCCATCCTAATATCGGATAAAATTGATTTTCAACCCAAAGTCATCAAAAAAGACACAGAAGGACACTACATACTGATCAAGGGAAAAATCCACCATCAAGAACTCTCAATCCTGAATATCTATGCTCCAAATGCAAGGGCACCCTCATTCGTAAAAGAAACTTTACTAAAACTCAAAGCACACATCGCACCGCACACAATAATAGTGGGTGACTTCAACACCCCGCTCTCTGAAATGGATCGTTCAGGAAAGCAGAAACTAAACAGGGACACAGTGAATCTAATTGAAGCCTTGGACCAAATGGAACTAACTGATATATATAGAACATTTCATCCTAGAGCTAAAGAATACACCTTCTTCTCAGCTCCTCATGGTACCTTCTCCAAAATTGACCATATAATTGGTCACAAATCAGACCTCAACAGATACAAGAAGATAGAAATAATCCCATGCCTCCTATCAGATCACTATGGAATAAGGGTGGTCTTCAATGGCAACAAAAACAAAAGAAAACCCACGTACACATGGAGGCTGAACAATGCTCTACTCAATGATAACTTGGTCAAGGTGGAAATAAAGAAAGAAATCAAAGACTTTTTGAAAGTTAATGAAAATGAAGGCACAACATACCCTAACTTATGGGACACAATGAAAGCAGTGCTAAGAGGAAAATTCATAGCCCTGAGTGCCGCCAAAAAGAAACGGGAGACAGCATACACTAACAGCTTAATGGCACACCTGAAAGCCCTGGAACAAAAAGAAGCAAATACACCAAAGAGGAGTAGAAGGCAGGAAATCATCAAACTCAGGGCTGAAATCAATCAAGTAGAAACAAATAAAACCATACAAAGAATCAACAAAACGAGGAGTTGGTTCTTTGAGAAAATCAACAAGATAGATAAGCCCTTAGCCAGACTAACCAGAGGGCACAGAGATAGTATCCAAATTAATAAAATCAGAAACGAAAAGGGAGAGATAACAACAGAAACTGAGGAAATTCAAAAAATCATCAGATCCTACTACAAAAACCTGTATTCAACACAACTAGAAAATCTTGAGGAAATGGACAATTTCCTTGACAGATACCAAGTACCAAAATTAAATCAGGATCAAATAGACCATCTAAACCGTCCTATAACCCCTGAAGAAATAGAAGTTGTCATTGGAAGTCTTCCAACCAAAAAAAGCACAGGTCCAGATGGTTTTAGTGCAGAATTCTATCAGACCTTCAAAGAAGACCTAACACCAATACTCTTCAAACTGTTCCACAAAATAGAAACAGAAGGAACACTACCCAACTCGTTCTATGAAGCCACAATTACACTAATACCAAAAGCACACAAAGATCCGACAAAGAAAGAGAATCTCAGGCCAATCTCTCTTATGAATATCGATGCAAAAATACTTAATAAAATTCTTGCCAACCGAATCCAAGAACAAATCAAAACGATCATTCACCACGATCAAGTAGGCTTCATCCCAGGGATGCAGGGATGGTTCAATATAAGGAAATCCATCAATGTAATCCACTACATAAACAATCTCAAAGAAAAAAACCACATGGTCATCTCATTAGATGCTGAGAAAGCATTTGACAAAATTCAGCATCCTTTCATGCTAAAGGTCTTGGAAAGATCAGGAATTCAAGGCCCATATCTAAACATAGTAAAAGCAATTTACAGCAAACCAGTAGCCAGCATCAATCTAAACGGAGAGAAACTTGAAGCAATCCCACTAAAATCAGGGACTAGACAAGGCTGCCCTCTCTCTCCATATCTTTTCAATATAGTACTTGAAGTTCTAGCTAGAGCAATTAGACAAGAAAAAGAGGTCAAAGGGATACAAATTGGAAAGGAAGAAGTCAAACTATCACTATTTGCAGACGATATGATAGTATACATAAGCGACCCAAAGAACTCCACCAGAGAACTCCTACAGCTGATAAACGACTTCAGCAAAGTGGCCGGATATAAAATCAACTCAAGCAAGTCAGAAGCCTTCCTATACTCAAAGGATAAGCAGGCTGAGAAAGAAGTAAGAGAAATAATACCCTTTACGATAGCCACAAACCATATTAAGTATCTTGGCGTGACGCTAACCAAACAAGTGAAAGATCTGTATGACAAGAACTTCAAGTCTCTGAAGAAAGAAATTGAAGAAGACCTCGGAAGATGGAAAAATCTGCCATGCTCATGGATTGGCAGGATTAATATAGTAAAAATGAGCATCTTACCAAAAGTAATACACAGATTCAATGCAATCCCCATCAAAATCCCAACTCAATTCTTCATAGAGTTAGAAAGAGCAATTCAAAAATTCATCTGGAATAACAGAAAACCCAGAATAGCTAAAACTATTCTCAAGAGTAAAAGAACCTCTGGGGGAATCAGTATCCCGGACCTCAAGCTGTACTACAGAGCAATAGTGTTAAAAACTGCATGGTATTGGTACAGTAACAGACATGTAGATCAATGGAACAGAATTGAAGACCCAGAAATGAATCCACACTCCTATGGTCACTTGATCTTTGACAAAGGAGCTAAAACCATCCAGTGGAAAAAAGATAGCCTTTTCAACAAATGGTGCTGGCTCAGCTGGAGGTCAACATGCAGAAGAATGCAAATTGACCCATCCTTATCTCCTTGCACTAAGCTCAATTCTAAGTGGATCAAAGATCTCCACATAAAACCAGACACACTGAAACTAATAGAAGGGAAACTAGGGAAGAACCTTGAACATATGGGCACAGGGGAGAATTTCCTGAACAGAACTCCAATAGCTTATACTCTAAGATCAAGAATAGACAAATGGGACCTCATTAAATTACAAAGTTTTTGCAAGGCAAAAGACACCGTCAAAAAGACAAAGCGGCAACCAACTAACTGGGAAATGATCTTTACCAACCTTACATCCGACAGAGGGCTAATATCCAAGATATACAAAGAACTCAAGAAGTTAAACTCCAGAGAGGCAAGTAACCCTATTAAAAAATGGGGTACAGAGCTCCACAAAGAGTTCTCACCTGAAGAATATCTAATGGCTGAGAAGCACCTAAAGAGATGTTCATCATCCTTAGTCATTAGGGAAATGCAAATCAAAACAACCCTGAGATTCCATCTCACACCAGTCAGGATGGCTAAGATCAAAAACACAGGAGACAGCAGTTGTTGGCGAGGATGTGGAGAAAGAGGAACACTCCTCCACTGCTGGTGGAATTGCAGGCTGGTACAACCACTCTGGAAAGCAGTCTGGCGGCTCCTCAGAAAACTGGGCATGACACTTCCGGAGGATCCGGCTATACCACTCCTGGGCATATACCCAGAGACCTTACCTGCATGCAATAAGGACACATGCTCCACTATATTCATAGCAGCCTTATTTATAATAGCCAGAAGCTGGAAAGAACCCAGATGTCCCTCAACGGAGGAATGGATTCAGAAGATGTGGTATATTTACACAATGGAATACTACTCTGCAATTAAAAACAATGAATTCACGAAATTCCTAGGCAAATGGTCAGAACTTGAAAATATCATCCTTAGTGAGGTAACCCAATCACAAAAGATCACACATGGTATGAAGTCACTGATAAGGGGATATTGACCCAGAATCTCAGAATACCCTAAACACAATCAGCATATCAATAGATTTCTAAAAAGATGGAAGGAGAGACCCCTGGTCCTGGAAAGACTGGATGTAGGGGAACGCCAGGACAGAGTAATGAGAGGGGGTTGAACGGAGAAAAGAGGGAGGGAAGGGGGCTTATGGGACTTTCGGGGAGGGAGGAAACGGGAAAGGGGAAGTGATTTGGAATGTAAATTAAAAAAATAAAATAAAATTAAATTAAAAAAAAAAAAAAGAATCTAGCACCAACTCTGAACAGAGCACAGGGAGAGACTTCAAAGGGAGGAGGAAAATGAAACCCTCACATCCTGCCTGCTCTTATTGAGTCAGGAATAAACATACCTGACAAGTCAGGTCATTGCTGCTGTTATTGTGACTCATTAGGAGCCTTGCATTTGAATATTAGGGAGTGTGTGTACAAGAGAAAAAAAATATGCATTCACATATTTGTGTCCACTGGTCTCTTGCTTCCTGAACATGATTTTCCTGTTTTGACATACCACTCACTGGCTGGGGTAAGAGCAACCAGACAGCTTAGGTTTCACTCTGACTTTCCCCTGAATGGCTCTCTTCCTTGATGCCTGCCCAAATATTTTTTTATTATCCCAATTAACCACACCCAGCACTCTCCAACCCGCCCTCTGCCTGGTCCTGCTGTGACTAGCTCTTATTGGCCAGCCTGCTGTATGCAGCACACAGGATTATCCTTATTGTGTAGTCAGCACCTATTCTTTACACACACTGTTCTCTGTTTCTCTCAACATTTTCTAGATTTCCAACTTGTGCAATCTAAAGCCTGGCTTTTTATGTGTCATCAAACACCTTACTTTTCCATTGAGAGGTCTCCAAAAATGAGTACCGAGGCAGGACCACAGCAGGCGGCCGACTGATCTTACTTTTGGTCATCTCTACTTCTGTTTCTCTGCTTGCCAGTCTTTGAACTCTTCTCTTTTTATGACTACAGCCAGCTTGAAATGGATGTTTTGTGTTCTCTACTGACCCATTTTCACATCCAAGGATGATTCAGTCCCTAACTCACATTCCTTTCTCTATTTTCCTCCCTCTGGACTTTTTTTATTTATCAGTCTCTCCACTGAATAGTTCCTTAGGCCTTCTATTTTATGTCACTTAAGAATATACACAACAGGGCTGGAGAGATGGCTCAGCGGTTAAGAGCACTGACTGCTCATCCAAAGGTCCTGAGTTCAAATCCCAGGAACCACAGGGTGGCTCACAACCATCCAACAAGATCTGATGACCTCTTCTGGAATGTCTGAAGACAGCTACAGTACAGTGTACTTACATATAATAAATAAATAAATCTTTAAAAAAATTAAAAAAAAAAAGAATTCACACTACAAATGAAATTGAGTCTCTTCTGGAAATATCCTTTCCTGATTTTTCTACACAGAAATAATCATCATTATCAGATAGGTGTGCATTTTTCTAGTCTTTCTGTTTATGTATTTTTATATTCCATACAAAGTAAGTAAAATGTAAATGTAAAAAGTAAGTGCTCATCACTATAGACAGAATGAATGAAAATGCATATGCACAAATGTATAAGTTTATGCATACAAGCAAATGTATAAGTTTATGCATACAAACATCCACAGTCAATATATACATATAGACTGGCTTACATTTGTAATCTTTAGCATATTTTTATAGAAACCATATTGCTTCATGCATGCTCTTTTGGCAACTTGTCTTTGCAACTAAATAATATGTTTTTGGAATTTCTCCATATTACCACACTTTGCTCTGTTCCGTTCATTTTAATTCCCCAAATTGTGTGGCATGGATAATTATCTGCCCATTTATTTACTGACAGATACATACATATTCCATATGCCTTGTCATTTATAAATAATGCTATAGGTTAAACTATTAATTACTCAAATGTATATATGTTTTCTGGAATTCTTTCATTGTGTTGTAGAGAAAACTGGCATGTATATTTTTAATGAACGTTGCTCATTCTCTCCACAAAGTCAGCTGAAGTCTACTTTCCTGCTGGGTGTGAAAATGTTCCCCACATGCATACCAACTCAGATATTATTGATGTTTTTAATTTTGAAAATCTTAGTGTCCAGTTTTTAAATTCATACTCCTCTGAGATAAAGCATCTCTGGGAGTTTATTGGTCTTCTTCAGTGAAACTCTCTCTCTCTCTCTCTCTCTCTCTCTCTCTCTCTCTCTCTCTCTCTCTCTCTCTCTTCTCTCTCCTCTCTCTCTCCATATATATATATATATTTCTTCTTTTCATCTACTTCAAAGGTAGAAATCCCCTTCTCAATGAAATCATTTCTTCATAATTCTTTTATATTCTACTATAGTCTCCCTTTAGCATCCTCAGGTGTTCTATCTTCACAGATTTCTTCCTCTTGGCTTTCAAATATAATCAAATCATTAAAACCTTGACATAAAAGAGTGCATTCCACTCTCCATTCCCTCCAGCATCTCCCCTGTTCTCTAACTTCTGCATTCTCAGCTTATGCAGGAGTGCTCAATATCTGCTATTCCAATCAATGTGATTAGTGATGATTCTCAGTCCTAATATTATTTATCTCGATGTGTCTTTGTATGTGTTGTTCTATGTTGCCAAACCGCAATTTTCAACACAATATCCCATTTACTTGCCTCTGACTCCTTTCTTTATTTCTAAAACTTCTTTCCTCTTATGACTAAAACTGTGGTCAGTCACTCAGTAATTCTGCTTTTGGACATTGGGTATTTTTTCTTCACTTGCTTCTTGGAGATCTCATCAGTACAAACACTTCACCTGATGTTTGCACAAGCTCTATGTAGGAGACTCTGAAGTGAACATCACTAGTCCTGATGCCTCATTAAAAACCTACATTAACTTTAACTTTTCCCTAGTAAATTGAATAACTATGAATTCAAGGTCAGAGGATAAAGTGAGTTTTACTCTCCCATTTTACTCTGTCAAGTTCTCTTTATTCCTTTTTAAATCATTTGTTGTATGTGTATATAGTAAGATGATAAAAAATGAATTTTCTAAGTAAATGATTCTCCTGCCTTCTGAATAGAGAAGTTCCTTATCCAGAAAACTCTTTGGCGAGTTGCATTTGTAAATAGCAAGTACATCACAGGGTAGCAACAAGGGTTAATTAAGCCTTTATAGTAAGAGCTGGTCACCTTCGAGCTGGTGTGCTGTTGTTTCCCTGGATACACATTTCAAGCTGAATGTCTGGTGCTATAATGATGGTGAGAGTAGTTGTAGAAAGACAGAAGAAAAAGGTAGCTGGCAACCAGAATGGAAATCTGGCAAAAGAACAAACCTGGGTAAGAGGGAGTTTATGGAGCAGTGCTGTGCATCATACACTGGAAATGTTTTGACTTCTTTCTCTAGAAACTCTTCAGCATGAAAGCAGTTTGCTTCTTGCTTCTGATTAGCTGTGGTTAATTAATTAAAATATTATATTCATTATGAGACTTTCTTTTTCAAATGGCCCTGGTGGTTTTCTGTTGCTTTGTTTGAGGTGTATCTGACAAGTAATGAAATATCTAAACATATTTTGATAAATTTTAGCCTATTTAATATGTACAAATTAATCAGCAGTATTAAGGAAATAAATTGTGAAAAGTTTCCTTGTGTCCTTTGGTAATCTTACTCTCTTCTACACTATATCTCTGATTTTACTTGTAATAGACTGCTATACATTTTTAGAATAATATGTATGTTTCTGTCTCTTTGATTTTATATATGATAATTATTTTTTTTCTAAGTTTTTTTATTTACATTCCAAATGATTTCCATTTTCCCGTTTCCAGGACCAGCGGTCTCTCCTTCCATCTTCTTGGAAATCTATTGATATGCGAATTGTGTCTAGGGTATTCTGAGATTCTGGGTTAATATCCCCTTATCAGTGACTGCAAACCATGTGTGTTCTTTTGTGATTGGGTTACCTCACTAAGGATGATATTTTCAAGTTCTGACCATTTGCCTAGGAATTTTGTGAATTCATTGTTTTTAATTGCAGAGTAGTATTCCATTGTGTAAATATACCCATCTTCTGAATCCATTCCTCCGTTGAGGGACATCTGGGTTCTTTCCAGCTTCTGGCTATTATAAATAAGGCTGCTATGAACATAGTGGAGCATGTGTCCTTATTGCATGCAGGTAAAGCCTCTGGGTATATGCCCAGGAGTGGTATAGCAGGATCCTCCAGGAGTGTCATGCCCAGTTTTTTGAGGAACCACCAGACTGCTTTCCAGAATTTGGGGTTTTACTTACACTGTTGCAAGTATAAGTGACTCTTTTTTTTTTTGCTGAGAGATATGCCATTATGTAGATATATAATAAATCCTGTACTCATTCATCATCCATTGATAGACAAAAGGCTTTTTTCCTAAGTTGGGACTATTTCAGATAAAGTTATAATTAGTTGTGTCTTTGTATGAGTATATACATATATTTTCCAGTATGGTTCCTGTTTTTCCATTCCTTTAACAGTGTCTTTAAAGAAGTTTCGAACATTGAAATTAAATATAGTATTTTTCTTTGATATTGCATGCTAAAGAACTTGGGAGATGTGGCATGATGTGGCATGAGGGCCAGGTAAAGATTTTGCACATTCATTTTACTGAGGGTTGGTAGGATAATTGAAAGACTTTTTTTTTTTTTTTGGATGGTGGTATCTGAACAGAATGAAGGGCTACCGTGAGACACGAAAACATCCTGGTAGAATGTCTTAGATAGGTGTTAGGAGTAGGTCCAAAGCCCTGGATGCATTGAAATAGTTTACCAACAAGGTGGATAGATTCCTAGAAACATGAAGCTGGGGCTGGGGAGACAGATTATTTGGTCAAACGCCTACCTTGCAGGCACAAGTACAATCTTGATGAACTGAGTTTGATTCTCTAGAAAATATTTGAAAAGAGAGAGAAAAGCTAATGGTCATGGTCTACTCACATAATCTCAGGGCTGGGAAGAAGAAAGGCAGATCTCTGGAGCTCTCTGGTAAATTTCATGTCAGTGAGAGATTTCTTCTCAGAAAAAATAAACAAAATGAGTGAATGGCATCTGAACAACTTTGCCAGAGATGGTCCTCTGGTCTCTACATACATGTGCACACACATAACTATGTGTATCGTCATGTTCATGAACACATACACATACATGCTCATACATGACCCCCACAAAAGACACATGCAAGCATAATCGTGGAGCAGTGATTAAAAATCTCCCAGCAAGGAAAAGCTGATGCCATCACTGGAAATTTTGTCAAGTTCTGATGGGGGACCCAGCACTGATCCTTGTCTATCCAGCTCCTCTAAGATACTAAAATGTATCTTAAAACCTTGGAAAATGAGATGAGAATTAATGACCTACTAAAGCAAGCAGAATAAACAACAAGAAGGCAAATCAGCCATCAGTATTCCTGGGGGAGATAGATGCAAAAATCTTCAAATACTAGCAAATTGAACTCAATATCACATTAAAAATGTCATTCACCATAATCAAATAGAATTTATCCTGAGATACAAGGATAGTTCAATATATGCAAGTTGATAGGTGTGTTATACATAAATTAACAACAGTGTGATTACTCCAGTGGATTAAAAGTTATAAAATTCAGCATCCTTTTATCATAAAGGGTTTCAAAAACTGAGTACAGAGAATAAAAGTCATATACTACAAATGTAGTTAATACGTTCAATAGTGAAAAGCTGAAAGGTTTTTCATTTTCAAAACCAAAGGACTAGAGAGATGGCTCAGGGTTTAAGAGCATTTAGCAAGCCTGTATGGGTCTCCATTAGGTCCTTTGCATATATGTTACGGTTGTTACTTTGGAACTGGGAGGTGGGGAGGGAGCAAAAACTGTGGTGGAGATGTAGGGAGTCAGGCTTTTGTCCCAGCACCCTTATCAGGTGGGTCACAGTAGGCCAGAACTCCAGTTCCCGAAATTATGGACACCACCTGGCTCCAGCAGTTGGCAGTCTGCCTAGGCTCCGCCCCACAGGTACCTGGTAACAGCCAGGTCTGACTGACTCACTATAAAAGGTGCTTGCTTCTCCTCACTCTAGTGCTCTCCTCTCTTCTTGCACTTGCCCTACCCTCTCTCTTCCCCCTTTCTCCCCATTCCTCTCCCTCCTGGAACTCATTCTGTAGACCAGGCTGGCCTCAAACTCAGAAATTTGCCTGCCTCTGCCTCCCAAGTGCTGGGATTAAAGGCATGAGCCACCACTGCCCGGTCATCTAAGCACTTTTATTCAGTCTTGTCATTCAGAAGTCACAGCTAGGTCAATTAGGTAAAACCCTCCGCCCCCAGGGGAAAAACAAAAAACAAAAAACAAAAAAAAAAAACCAATACATCCTGGACATTCAACTCAGAAAAGTAACTGTCTCTTTAAATGAAATAGTTTTTGATAGAAAAACTTAAAGTAGTCTACCTTGAACAAAATGTTTAAACTAGTCATCACTGCAGGGTTTCAGACCCTGGGCAAACGGATGAGGTGTATATTCAACAACTTCTAGGATCTCCTGGCATCCCTCGATCCCTACCCACCCACCCCCAATCTCTCATCTCCCTCCCTCCCTCCTTTCTCTCTCATCTTCCTTCTTCCTCTTGTTCTCTCCTCTCTTCTCTGTCTGCAGCATGTACTTTCTTTCTCTGACCTCCCACTCTTCCCATCTGTGTGGAGACTTCCCCAACCTCCTCCTGAGAGATCTGTGAACCTGTCTTTATATACGTTAATTTGGCTTGAATTGGCTCATTTCTCTGGGCGGAGATAATTTATCAATTGAATTCAGTTTTAGGATACAAATGTTAGGTCCAAATCTGGCTCCCAAAATGGCAATGCTGGTCACAATGCTCTAAACTGGAGGATTCGGTCTGGAAAAACAAAAGGATTGTTATTAGGTAAACAGGAGCCTAAATTCAGCATTTCTTAGGAATCTGAAGGGTTCTGTTTACCAGGTCTTCCCTTAATCTACATCCAAAGGTCAACTACCTCAGGCAAGGACATCTAGTTCCAGGTTAATCCAAACTGCATGCATGAATGTAAGGACCCCACCAGGCTGACTATGTAAAATCCTCTTGCTTTTCCACCATTTTACTTCACTCTGCCCCACCCTCACCCAGAGATAACCTTGGCAGTTTCATCTCCAACAAACCTTTCTCTTTACCCATGGAATAGTTTAGATTTGTGATTTTATTATGCGTTTGCTTACAGCAAATTATTGAGGAAAATGTAGTTCCATTTTCAAATGTTAACCTTGAACTATCAGAAAGAAAGACGAAGCAAGTCCTTTTACAACTAAAAATAAAAATGTTTGAGAACAGATGTCCCTAAGGAACTGAATTTGAACTAAAGATTTTCTGCACAACAAAGGAAATATTCATATAATAAAAAAAAAACAGAAACCCTTGAAATGAAGCAAAATATTTGGGTAATATCTAAATTATAGAAGGAATTTATAGAGCTCAATTATGAAAGTAGAGATTCAAAACACAAAAAAAATCCAATTAGAAAGTGGTAAACCTTTTTTTTTCCTCAGAGCATAAACACACCCCTTAGTTTTTAAGCATGTGAAATAATGCTCAATTGGCAATCATTAGGACTCATAAATCAGAGGCATCATCCTAAATCTGCTCAATGGCTATGATAAAAACAACAGATTTTTTTTGTAATCTCTTAAATATAAGGAGTTCTTTTGGTTTTTCATTTGTTGGTTTGTTTGTTTTGGTTTGGTTTTGTTTGTTTGTTTTTTGAGACAGAGTTTCTCTGTGGCTCACCTGGAACTCATTCTGTAGACCAGGATCACCTCTGCCTCCCAGCTGCTGGGATTAAAGGCATGAATCAGCACTGCCTGCCTATTGGTATTTTTTTTTTTAAATCAGGAAATCTATTTTCTTTCTTTTCTTTTACTTTTGTATACAAATATCTCCTCTATACACATATACATGTACACATATATACATACATATATATTGAAAGGCCCTCAAAGCAAGAGGAACTCCCATGCTCTGACTCAGGAAAGGTGACTTCACTGGCAGAAAGCAGGGTCTGGAATTTGAGGTATTTATGGCTACTTAGGAGTGAGAAGGTATTTCTAAACTTCTGACTTATTGGGGCCATTGGAGGGCTAGGCTGCATTTTCTGTCCCTTCAATATCTTTCCTTTCTACCTCCCTCTCTCCCTCCTTCCCTCCCTCTCTCCCTCTCTCCCTCCCTTCCTTCCTTCTTTCTTTCCTTCTTTCCTTTCTTTTTTTACAAGTGGACTGCAGTTTCTCCTACTCCCTTTCCCCTTCCCAGCCTGTCCCCACTGTCTCCTCTCTCTCCCCTCCCCCAATCCATTCTCCTGTGTTTCTCTTCAGAAAAGGGCAGGCTTCCCGTGGCATATCAAATTGAAGTAAGACTAAGTACCTTTCCTCCTATCCTGGCTAGAGGCGGCAGCTGAGTAGAGGGAAAGTGTTCCTAAAACAGGCAAAAGAACCAGAGACACCCCCCCCATTTCCACTGTTGGGAGTTCCACAAGAAGACCAAGCTACACAACTGTATTATATATGCAGAGGGCCTAGCTTCTTTATTTTCTTGCATGGTGCAAAACATGTTTTTTTAATCTGGCTGCTTTTAATGCTTTCTTTTTCAAACATTTTAATTAAACTTTATTATAAAAACGTGCGAATAAAAAAAACACATACCAAAATTAACTATCCCCTGAGTCTAAACATCTCAAAAAACTTCCACATAGTTAAAGTAGCGATGTTTTCTTCTAACACAAGTTTTGAGCAATTCAGTGATATTCTTTTGTAGTTTGTGTGTGTGTGTGTGTATGTGTGTGCGCGTGTGCGTGTGTGTGTGTGTGTGTGTGTGTGTGTGTGTATAAACTTAGACTTTGTCTTGAGGCATAATTTTTGATGTTTGATTTGGGTTCTTAATAGTTTTAGTCACGATTTCTCTCTGTAGCAAATACTGTCCAGGAACACTGTGTAGCTCAGGTTGGCTTTGAACTCATGCCTGTGCTCCTGGCTCTTGCCTCCCAGGTGCTGGGATTACAGGTATGAGCAATCTCACCTGGCAGATTTTATAGTTTTAATAGGGATTTCTTTTAATTTTATATTTTTCGTATCTATTTATTTGTTTGATGATGGAATGTAATTATAAGTATATGAAATCACTTTACATTTTTATAATTCATTGATGATCTGTTTTCAATAATTTTCACAATTTTCTCTTGTACTTCACTGTGGTTTATTTTCACTACTGCAATCAAGCTTTTAACATTGCTTTCTGACATAATCTACCGTTAATCTTACCAAGTATGTTTTTATTGTCATGCATTATAGTTTTTAATTTCCATCGATTTGATTTGGTGCTTTGGGATAGTTTCCTATCTGAGTTTAATGCAGCCAGTCTCTCTGCTTCCCTGTGAACATATGGTACACAGTTATAATTACTGCCTGAATGTCTTTGTCTTCAATTCTGACATCTGTGTCATTTCAGGGACAGCTCAATTAATTCATTTTGTCTTCTTTATGAATTATGTTTCCTACATTTCTTTACATGCCTGCTACATTTTAATTAAATGCTATCCATTATTTTTCACTTTTTTTTAAAATTGATATATTATGATAAAAAAATCACTGAGCTCCACTTTAGAACATTTGAAAAATTTTTTGGGAGTAGTCTAATTCTGTAGAGTTTGGCTTTAAAGATCTGTGTGGTGGAAGCAAAGCAGCGTTGAGTTCAAGGGTAATTTTTCTTTATCCATAATTCAAAATACTTAGGAATCTGCATCTTCTTATCTATCAGGTTCAATGTATCTGATCCACTTGGAGTTGAATCTTGTGCAGGGTTATAAGTATGAATGTATTTGGATTCCTCTACATACAGATGCTCAGTTTGCCCAGCTCCATTTGTTGAAGATGCTTTTCTTTTCAGTGTGTATTTCTGGCTTTATTATAAAATATAAAGTGTCCACAGGTGTGTGCATTTATTTATATATCTGGGTCTTCAATTTGATTTCATTTTATCAAGAAAAAAAAACTCAATTAAAAAATAGATGGTTTGGATGTAAACAGAGAATTCTCAAAAGACAAAAATCAAATGGCTGAGAAACAAAGAAATGTTCAACATCTTTAGTCATCAAGCAAATGTAAATCAAAACTACTTTGCAGTTTCATCTTATGCCAATCAGAATGGCTAAGATCAATAAAATAAGGGACAGCTCATGCTGGCAAGGATATGGAGAAGGGGACTATTCATCCATTGCTGATGGGACTGCAAACTTGTAGAGCTACCAGGGAAATCAGTGTGGCTGTTCCTCTAGAAGATGGGAATAGATGTACCTCAAGACCTAGCTATACTACTCTTGGACATATACCAAAAGTTTGTTTATTCTACCACAGAGATACTTGTAGTTCTGCCAAGGGCTACATGATCTTCCTTAGGTAGATGGTATGGGGCGGCAGGGATTGTACTCCCCAGACAAGGTCAGAGAAGGGAAGCTCTGCTGGAAAAGGGAGTCCTCCATTTTTCACTAAGCTGAGAGGAACTATCTGGACATGTTAGACTGTGACCCTAAGTAGCAGGGTTTTCCAACATGTGGCTATTAGCTGTTAAATCAATAATAACCAAATTATAATCCATAGAACTACAGAAGTTTGGTATAGAGTAATGAACTAGTGAAGGAGATAAATCTTCATATGAAAGGGAAATATAATAGATGATTATAGGTAGATGGGAGAGGCAGGCTGGAACAGGATCAAGTGAGAAGGTAAGGCAAGGGGAACATGGGGGAATACATGGAAAGCAGCTAAAAGTAAAGATCATTTGAAATTTAGTATGGAAACCTAATATATTAGATTCTTTGTAAAAGTGTAAACATATATGGAGGTAATCTAAATGAAATCACCAAATAATAGGGAAGACAGCCCCAACTGATCATCTCTTGTCACTAGATGAAGCTTACAGCACCAGGATTTGTTTACCTCTAGTAAAGTTGTTGGACAAAAAGGTCCCACAGGAATCCCTAAACAACTCAAGTCAGACTGCTGTCAAGTCTGTAGACTGCTCTCCAAAAGATGAAAGCAAGGCCCTATCGTTAAAGATACCACCTACAGAGTTCATTGAATATGGGAAAATTGAGCTGGTTTCTATATAGATCTTTCATATTTACATCCTAAAATTCTCTGCATGCTACCCAAATCTGCATGCTGCATAGATGTCAACTCAGCCTCAAATCTTTTAATCTACAACGGTGTCCTGCCTACAAGATGTGCAAACGCAAGGGTGTGGCACAAAGCTCCCTTGAGTAACCGACCGATATCTAGTTTGAATGTGTAACCAAGAACCTGGAGTTAGATGAACTGGTAACTTAGGGTAAAACCAAATACTGCTGTTCTAAACAAAATGAAAAATGTCAATGAAATGACTCCTAATGAAATTCTGCTGTAGTCCTACAGCAGTGTTTCACTAAATCACCATCAGCAAAGCTTCTTCCTTCAGCAGATGGGAACAAATACAGAGAGCCACAGCCAGACATATGCAGAGAAATCTTAGAACACTCAGTGCTAAATGGGCTATCTCAGTCAAATCTGTCAGGGGTCGGGGGACTCTATAGAAAAGAAGGCAGAATGAGTGTAAGAGGCAGTGTCTACACCAAGACAACAAGACTTTCTAAATCAACTTGGTCAAAGCTCGTATGAACTGACAGAGGCAGCATGCACAGAGCCTGCATGGGTGTGTCCCAGGTCCATCGCTTATCTATCACAGCTTCCAGTTTAGTGTTTTTAAGGTACTCCTGAGTGTGCAAATCAGGGGTGGGTCTCTGGTTCTTGTTCCTCCTTGAACTCTTCTTCTACTGTTCGGTTTTGTCCTTGTTTTATATGTTAGATTTTTGGTTTATATTATTATACTTTATTATTATTCCTTAGAAACCTGTTTACCAATAAGAGACAGAAAGGGGATGAATCTGTATGGGAGAGGACTTGGGGAAGAACTGAGAGGAGTTGAGGAATGGATAATCATGATCAGAATATATTATGTCAGAAAAAAATCTATTTTCAATAAAAGGAAAAAATACTTAGGAGTCTGATGTCCAATGTCCTATGAATTTTGAGATTTTTTCATTCTTGCTGTGGAGAGTATATACCAATCCTTTTTCCTTTTGGAACTAGAAGGCCACTCTCTTTACTCCTTTATGTGGTTACATTTCCAGTCTTGGGCATATTTCCACATCTGTTCCTTCATCAACACTTTTGGAAAGTGGAAACTCCCTAAGACATTCTATGTGCTCCCTCTGCTCTTCCCACACATGGCTCAATTATTTTCGCTAGGCTCTTCTGTATCTCCTGAACTCAGTATGCTTGCTGGTATTTCCCTGGGCTTTGTTTCTTTGTGCTGTGACTTTGAGATGCTTTTGAGGATCAGTTTAGGCAGTCATAAAGCTCATGACATTCATTTCCTTGGACCTGTGTTGGTCAGTGTTAGACCAAGTATGGTGTCTAGTAAGTGGAAAATGGTTGACACATATTTTGTCTCTTAGTTCATTTTGGTTGCAAATAAAAAACATTTTTTAAATTAAAACATAAATGGGTATTCTTTTAATACTTAACTCACATTTGCAACTGATGCGTTACCATTACTATTTGACTTGTAGTAGCCCAGGAAGCCTCATTGCTAAATGTTAAGTAATTTCACGAATTAGTTATTAAACTGTTGACAATTTGAATCTGGCCTGATGGCAATATACACAATATTTGCAAAAGCTTTAAGTTCCACTTTTTTCCTTCCCTTCTTTTTTAACCCCCTTCTCCACACTCAATGCTAGAATACCAATGTGGTCTGGAATTTTTTCTTTTTTTTTTTTCCTGAAAGATACATATTTTAACATTTCTTAAAGTGTATTCTTCCATCCTTTTGATGATTTTTAGTATTTTAAAGTTTGCATGTCAAAGAAAGATTAATCAAATGTTTTGGAAGTTATTTTAATTGGAGCAAAATTCTAGATTTATAGAATCCCTTATTACTTTAAAGTTGTTGTCTTTTGCCTGGAGTTGGCTGCCTTTACTCAGTTTTGTTTTGTTTTGTTTTGTTTTGTTTTCGAGACAGGGTTTCTCTGTGTAGCCCTGGCTGTCCTGGAACTCACTCTGTAGACCAGGATGGCCTTGAACTCAGAAATCCACCTGCCTCTGCCTCCCAAGTGCTGGAATTAAAGGCGTGAGCCACCACTGCCCGGCCTTTACTCAGTTTTACATTCCATATCTTTATTCAATTACAAATGTCGTGTTTTTTATTCTCTGACTGCCATTTAAAATATTTTAACACTTTTTATGGGAGTGGGGCACTTATATATAATGGGTGTGTATGGAGGTCAAAGGTCAATATGGGGTGTCTTCTTCAGTTGCCTTTCATCTTAGTTATGAAACACAGTCTCATTGAACCTATATCTCACTGAATTGCTGGGATGGCCAGCAAGTTCCAGGGATCTTGTTGTCATGGCTTCCTCCCAGTGCAAGGATTATTGACACACACTGATTTGTTTTCTAGGATTTAAGTCAGGTCTTCATGGAAACACTTTACTAACCGACACATCTACTGGTTCCCCTTTAGTCTGTTGTTTTTAAGTTCTTATTTCATAGCTCAGTTAGCATGGAACTTATTATGAAGTCCAAGTTAGTCCAAAGTGTGAGATCTTCCTACTTTAGCCTCCATAGTGCTAGAATTACGAATGTGCAGGGCCATGCTTTACTCTTTGATACTTAACTTGTTTATTTACTTTTAAAGTCGTTGAAACTGAATTCAGGTTCTTATGCAAGCTAAGGAGCCACGCTGCCAGGGATATACATCCTCAAGTACAAGAGGAATAAAAGGAAGAAGCCGGAGCCAAGCTGTACTCTTCAAATATCTACCACCAAGTCCTACTATGGTTTCCCTCCCACCACGCACTTCATAGTCTACTCAAGATTCGAGTTTATAAATGGATTAAACCATTGCTTATATCAGAACCCTCATGATCTATTCAATGCAGACACCTACAAATGTGTGTTTTACTAATCAAGTCATCTCTCAAACTGATCAATATGACAGTATTTTGGTAGTCTCAATATTACCTGGCTTTAAGTTGTCTTAAAATTAATGAGTGTTTAATTCTTTTTTTATAGTTTTTTTTAACCCATTTTCATTCTAGATGATATCTATTACTTTATCTTTTTGTTCCCTCTGAAATATCTAATATGCTGTTAATCAAATGCAATGTATTTTCAAATCATAGTCCTTACATTTTTCATTTAAAGGTATTTTATTTCAGACATTATTTTCATATTTTTTATTAATGGCTACATTTTCTTTTGCCATGTTGAAGGTATAACAGTATTAATTTTTAATACCCCAGTCTATTGCTTCAGTCATGTGTATCATCCCTTAATCTGTCTCTAGTAAGTAATTTTTTCATCTTCATGGACAATATATATGAAAGAATTCCTTTCTTGCATATTTTTATTAAATGTCAAATATATGAATTCTATATTGGTAGAATATAGAACTCTGGATTTTGTACAGTAACTATCTGGAAACAAGCTGATATTTTGAAAGCTAATTTTAAAGGTTTGTAAGTCATATCTTAAACCACCTTTCATATGTGGCCAATTAGCCCCATGACTGAAGTAATATGCTTGTCAGGATTCCAGTCAGTGCTAGTTGAATGAGGAACTCTCTCTATTCTTCCTTGTGAAGGTGCCACCTATTTCTAGCCCTGCTGAACTTGAAGTAGTCTGCTTGCTTACTCTCAGTGGATGCTCCCTAGCTGTGCCTAGTGTCTTCACATGCATTTGTTTATTAGAAGGAGTGATGAATCTTGTGTAGATTCTCAGCTCTTATGGGACTCATTCCTCTTTCTTGCCTCTTCTGGTAATTAGCCACTTTTGCTTCCTGACCTCCAGACTCAAATCTTGACTCAGTGAGCCTGTTTGCCAGCAGGGGCACAGGTACAAACATAAAGTATTTGATGTCTCCCACAACAGTTTGGGGAGTTCTATTCAGGGGCAAACCCTAGGATTCTTGGCTTTAGTGCAAACAGACTTTTCAGGATGAGCCAGTGTGAAAAGAAATAGAGTTTATTAAGAATTTTTCAGTAGATGATAAATATAAAGATTGAGAAAGAAAGAGGCTCTGGAGCAGTGAGTAGGACTCATTGCAAAGCTGACTGTGAGTTTCTTGAAGAGTCTTACTGTATCATCTTCACAATAGCCATAAGTACCATTCTGTTGGATTTGGAGGCTGTTAGAATTATTTCTAAGGAAATGAAACGATGACAGAGTGGTTCCAGGGTGGTGACAAGATTGCAGCTGATGAGATAAATGTTTAGGTCACAGAGATGCAGGAAGTTAGAATGGCTTCACTGTAAATAAGGTTTGTTTGAGACTCACAGAAACTGTGAGACAGAAATGAGGCCCTACTATCCAAGTCACATACATTCAGGCCATCAGCCTGGGCCACTGTTATTTTAATATTACACATTTAGATATGAAATGAATGCTTTATGCTAGCCGCCTTCCCAGCAAATGCTACTTGTGTTTGAACTCTTGTTTCTAAGCTGCTTAGAAGCTCCCCCTGATTCCTGAGTGAGGGGTGGCTCATTTACTTCCCATGTCTTCTTGCTTTTCCCTGTCTTTCTATCCTACCTCATATGATGTTTGGTTTGGGTTTCTCTTTATATAATGCTGCCTAAGAAAACACCTCATAACTTCTCCTGGGGCTTCTCTCCCTTCTTTTCTTCCAGGGATTGCTGTCTGCTCCATCTGCTGTCCAAGGCCTAGAACCAGTTCGATGGCCATTCTGAAACCTTCTTCAGCTTCTAGAAGCCACCTGCTATCTTTAGCTCTGAGCCATCTCCTAGTTTTCAAAGCCAGTGGTCTAGCACCCCTTACCCTCTGTCCTTGGCTGCATTTCTTTTTCTCCTGTTTTCCTTAGCCATGTTCAAGAATTGAATACATTGGACACACTGGAAAATTCTGAATAGATGCCTAATTTAAGGCAATCCCACAAAATAACTTAATAACTTTTTTGAATTGATGTAAACAAGTATATGTGCAGGTTCTTGGGATTTAGGGTATGGATGTCTTTGGGGGGCCACCATTCCACTTACCACATGGCAGACCTGCTTTCCAGGCTCTAGTCAGTGTAACAAGTCAGGGCACAGGACTTTGTTTCCCTACCCAGAAAATAATCACAATTCTTCTCTAGTCTCAAGATTAAGCTTCTAATTTTGTCTTCTCCATCTCTCTTTCAAGACTTTACCTGGTTAGGACTCATACAAACAAACAGAAGGACACTATTGTATTCTATTTTGTAGTGCTATCATGGTACACCACAAAGAAGCACTTTATAATGTTCAGAAATTTATTTGTTTATTATTCCAGAGGTTGCAAAGCCCAAGATTAAGGGTCTGGTATCTAGATGAAAGTCTTCTTGTTGTACTGTTTCATGGTAGAAGTACAAGAAGAAAAATAGGAGGGGAAGAGAAAAAAAGAGATAGTAAGAACCAGGGAAGGAAAGAAGGAGGGGAGGAAAATAGAGAGAGAACAGAGAGAGGGAATATGAAAAGACAGAGGGGCAGAGGAAGAGGGAGAGGGAGAGGCAGAGAACATGCCAAACTTATCTTTTTTTTTTAAGGAACTCACTCCCACCATAACAGGATTAATCCATTTTAAGGGCCAAGCCTTCATGATCTAATCACACTTGAAGGATTTTTTATCGCTGTTGCAGTAGAGATTAAGTTTTTAGTACATATGCCTTGGAGGGCATATGCAAGCCACAACAGTCACAAGGAATTCTGACACATGACTTTGACTCTCCACTCCTTTCCATAAACTGTAGTAATTTTTAACTCTTGTAGAGGAAAAAAAGAGATGTCACAAATGCCTCCCAAGCTTACTGTTTAGACATAAAATGTATAAGTGACAATCCAGCCATTCTCTTAACTTTACACATAAAATTTATATCTTAAATTTATACATAAAATGTATAAATGACTAATCCAGCCATTCTCTTAATGTGAAGCTTATTGGATCCATAGTAATTCATTTAGAATCAAGTCTAGCTAGTGTGGGGCAGAAGAAGCCCAAGAGGGTAGCAAAGGGATTTCATAGAAGGTTTGTCAGGGAAATGGGCCCCTACCTATAAATGTCTTGAAAGGTTAAGGAGAAAGCAGGCCACAGGTCAAATTAGCCTCTGACTACCTAGTCTAGTCAACACTTCATTGGGGCTAGATGTGGCCAGACCCTTCCCTTCCAAAGGCCTGCAGCTAGAGAGTTCAGGGATCACATCCCTATCAGCAGATGAATGCCTTGAATGACTGAATGAATCAGCAGCATTGCAGATGGTGACAGAGAAGGAAGGGAGCTTTTTTTCCCCCTAAGACATCAGCCATATGGAAGGAGCTTCAAACTAGAATTGTGATAATGATCAGGATTTAGGAGCCAGCTGGTTTTTCTGATCTGTCTGATGTGGCTCCTCTCCCCCACTCTGCTGTATCACACTGGAGGAGGAAGATTGTGTTGTTTCTACACTTGGCAGTGACACTGAGCTAGTGTGACCAATGGATTATATCAGTTCTCCTGGGCTAGGATGGCATCTAAAGCTGCCAGCCTAAGGAAAATACAATGTAGTCCTACTGAAAGCAAGAACAATCAATTCATTTTCCCCTAATGCCACTATCAACCTCCCCTCTTCTCTGTGCCTAGTTCTCACTCGAGGGCCTTTTAAGGGGGTTCATCCCACTCCCTAAAATATACTAATCCAGGAACAAAAAAGGATATTGACATAAACAACAAAGGTAGTCAAAGCCAGTATGTTTGTATGTTATCTGCAGTCCAGTCCCCCAAATCCTGGCTTGCATATATATATGTATGTATGTATGTATATATACACATATTTCATCAAGTTCTAGCAAAAGATTTATACAAACTGAGATTGAGCAATTTTCAAACAGCATCAGCTTCCTGCCTTGCCTGTAGCTATTTTTCATCATATTTCTAAGTGTTTATTGCATGTGCCACGCACTATGTGTATCACTTGCTTTCTCAGTAAAATAAATATTGTAAGAGGGTTAATTAGACTTAGAAAAGATGAAACAAGCAAAACATGCCATCCGTAAACATGGTGCACTCCTATGTAAGCAAATGGAAAGTGCTGCAACGGAAGCCATTCGAAGGAAGAGTTGCAATTTTAACTCTTGCTTTTGCAGCAATGGCATCAATAACAAATGCACTAGGTCACCAGACCTGGATGAAGTGGTGAAGCACTCCAAACAACTCATTTGCTTCAGGCTTAGCCTCCCTGGTTGACCACACCTATAGTTGCCTTTTCCAGGTCCTCACTTTAAAGCACTCTCCCACATCTAAGATTGAATAATTGTTTTATAAATGAATGATTCAGAGAACAAAGAACCGCACAAGTGAGGTTCCAAGGGACCAGCTGGCTGTCCTCCAAGCATCTCAGGGTGCTATGCCTCATCTCAGTGGAATGAAGCTCTTCCCCCTCAGCTCAGAATCATTATACTTCTTGTGTCTCTGGTATCTTCAGCTCTTACCCTGCCAGATCTACCCCCTTGTGAATCTCTGAGTCTTTGCTGTTTGCTTGAGTTTCAAAGGCAATGTTTGTAAGAGTGCTTGCTGTGTATCAGGCAAAACATATCTTTGAGCCATTTGGCATTTGTTGGTGTTGTAGTCCTTCTCACTGGGTATTATTCATCTCATCTTAAATGTGAGACAGGTGAGGATCAGAATTAGCACAGGCTTCCTACACAGCAAGAGGAATGAACTATAGTATTGTCCTGGACCCCAGTAATTGCAAGGTCTTGTAGTATGTTGTAACTAAAGGAACAAAAAATAGATCTAGATGGGCCTTTGGAGGCACATGGAACACAGGCCAGCTTTGGTCCCTGTAGTAGTTAATTCTGCCTGTCTGGGTCTCTAGTCCTACCTACCAAGGACTGACTGTGGTCACTCCTCCTGTTGGATGACAAAACAGGTTCCGTTACTCAAAACTACCTGAGTAGTTTCTCCTTGGAAAACTCCAGAGACCTAAATCTCTTGAGATGTTATCTGCTTTTATGTCCTTTCTTTCTAGCATTGTAGGTGACATATCCTGGCACTGACTAAAATCCCCTTTCATTATCTTACTAGCAATAGTTGCTCTGATAGTCAGAGACCTGGATGTCTCCAGGAGTACCTAGAGAGTTGCCCCTTGTTTGCCTATAAATAATGAATCATTAGCTATATTTACATACCAGAACATCAGCAGGAGTGCAACAATGCTAACAAGTACAGAGCACAGCTGGTTCCCAGGGAGGGTGGGGATGATTCATCACCTGCTTAAGAAAGCCTAGCCTCATTTCCTCCCCAGCTCAAGGGGATCTAAACTTCCACTCTGGCAGTCAGTCTTGAGGTAGGAGGGGCCTGTGCATCTCTGGCCTAGAAGAGGACGTACAAGTGCAGAGTAGACAAACCTAGACAAAGACCACCTTAAACTATGCTCTGCTCTCTCCTTGCCTTTCTCCTGGGCATGTTCTTGGGTGGGTGCACTCCCCTCTCAAAAGCCTACCTTCCAATCTTTGTTTCCATCCCTATACCTTTAAC
Organism: Tokudaia tokunoshimensis; assembly: GCA_036184795.1. Taxonomy (NCBI): domain Eukaryota; kingdom Metazoa; phylum Chordata; class Mammalia; order Rodentia; family Muridae; genus Tokudaia; species Tokudaia tokunoshimensis. The sequence continues at coordinate 63,132,248 of BTHU01000002.1, read as the reverse complement.
ATAGACTCTTTGGTGCTGGCTTGCCTCTCTTGACCACGTTTCTCCAATTACTGAGATATACCTGGGCATTTCATGATATTTCAGTATTGACTGTCAGTCTTGTATCTCTTAGAAAGGATTTGTCTCTCCTTGCCCTGTAGCACTTTTCATCCTTGGCTCTTCTAGTGTACTCCCTGGGACTGATTACATGTAACACCTTCATAAGGGAAGGCAACCAAGCTAGTGTGTGTGTGTGTGTGTATGTGTGTATGTGTTTCTTCTCTAAATGACTCTTTAATTTTTTTTACAGGTGTTAGTGCTCAGACTATCCATCAATGGCCAGTAGCCAAGCTTCAGGCCGTGGGCCATCCACTCTCTCTGGAGTGTACCCTAAAGGGGAAATCAAACCCCAACCTCTACTGGTACTGGCAGGCAACAGGAGGGACCCTCCAGCAACTCTTCTACTCTATTAATGTTGGCCAGGTAGAATCGGTGGTGTCATGGAACCTCTCAGCTTCCAGGCCCAAGGATGGCCAATTCATCCTACATACGGAGAAGCTGCTCCTCAGTCACTCTGGCTTCTACCTCTGTGCCTGGAGTCTCACACTGAATGGGGTGGGGCAGACATCTGTGCAAAAACCACACCCTCTCTTTAGTCCTACCTTCTTTGCAAGGAACCCTCCCTAGGGATGGGTAGAGGAGGGTTACCACTGAATTTCTGGCTGAGAGCCAAGTTGAGGTCTGAAAAACAACATGATTCAAGTCAGAAGTCTCCAAAGAAATTTATTAAACGCTTTATCAGTGACTCACATATGCAGAACCTGTGAGTTGCCTACACACAGTAAACTTTCCAGTTTGTAGTATCTGGTAGCAGGATATTGTATACCAGTCCTCAAAGTATGCTCCTCTTGTGTAAACACTCTGCACTTGTCCCATATTACTATTGAGCTACACTGGGCATGCTCATGGACATATGTGGCTGAGAGAAGTGGGATCTACCTGTATCTGAATCTGTTGCCAGGTAGACTGATGAACAGGTAGGAGAATCTCATGTAACTCAATTAGTTAATTTCACCTCTGAGAAACATTTCTCCAACATTCATCTTTCTGCTGAGACTCGAAATTTTATAGAGGCTGAAACTCAAAACATCAATCAGGGAGCCACACAATGTTATTAGACAGCTATGCAAGATAGAATTTAATATAGAAAAGTTCTTAGCATTTTGACTAAGACCAAATGTAAATGCTAATATGGAAAATGTTCATTCAGAAATTAATTATTGCTGCTTGGGTCTTGTTTGTTTGTTTTGTTTGACACAAAATTCTACTATGTGGGCTATGCTTACCTCAAATTTGAAACAATTCTCCTGCCTCAGTCAAACAAGCTTGTGTCACCAGGTCTGATAGTGGTCTTATTGTCATTTAATCTTCCCAGTTCTTCTGTCTCTTCTCAATTCTTCTGCAGCAAAACAGGGAGGAGACAGACAGATGGTGGCATAGAAAACACAGGAGACTGAGGGTAAAGATGAGGAGTGTGTGTGTGTGTGTGTGTGTGTGTGTGTGATAGAAAGGTTAAAACAAAATAGTGACTAGGATGGAAATGAATGAGAGGAAAAGACTGATGTGGATGGTTGGAAAGAGATGTACTGGTTACCTTGGCAACTGAGATTTCTTTAACCCTCACTCCTCCCTAGACCATATTCCTAACAGGGAATTTCCCCCTAATGTCTCTTTTCCTCCACAAGAGGGCACAAGAAATCTTAAAATCCTCTGTTCCTGGCATCACACACTTATCTATCTAGAATGATTCTGATGTTTCTTTATTTTCAATCTCATTTAATTAATGTACAGAGGAAAAAGTAAAAAAAAAGAGATACTGAGTGATCAACAATACATTCGACAATATCCAAAGGTCTCTATTACACTTGAAGGATAACCTAGCTCTAAAGTAGCCAGGATACAGAGAGCCAGCACAAAGGTCAAAACAATGAGGTATATTAAAGATGGTACCAGGCAAAGCAACAAGTAAAACATCTGTCTTCAAGTCTAGATTTCCTAATTTCTAAGACCCGAGGGCAGTCATGAAGTTTTTCTAGATCTCATTTTTTTCACCAGCAAATGCTACCTCTGTGGATCATTAGGTATTAAATGAGATCATATTTTGCAAGTACTATTACAAAGTCTAATTTTTGGCAGGTGTCTTTTTCCTCTCTGGAGGCTTACAAAGTACTTTGATTGTAACTCCTCCAAATCGTCTCATTTTAAAACATTGAAACAAAAATTATGTCACAAACATGACAATACTTATGTGGCAAAACCATACCAATTTTCTCATGTGCTGTTTGCTCTGAATTCATCCTAGAACATTCCTGTTGGAACTCTGTGCAGCCTCAGGGTCTCTCTTCAAAGAAAAACATCACCCGTGTTGCCACTAGTCAGGCAGTGTAAGGGACTAACTTTAAACTGACATTTCATTCCTGTGAGACTCCGCAAGTTTTAGAAAACTTACCTTAAAAGGAGAAACAATTTTAGCTAGATGTAATGCAATTTCCTTCCAAATGAGAGTGTTGTTTGACTAGAAACACAGAGATCTTGTTGTCTTTAAAGTCTTAGAAACAGCAAATGAGCAAAAAAATCCTAGTGATGGCTGAGGTTAACCTAACACACCCGTAGACAAGAAGAGGCTGTTTAAGCAGAGTCCTGGAAACCACATATACACACTAGAGCAAGTCATTATCCTGCGTTTAGTCATTTGTCTCTATTTATACATAAAGGTCCTGTTGCCATAACTGTTTCAATAGTACCCAAAGGTCAAAACCTCAGTCATTATAACTAGGGAAAACAGGAAGCCACTTCAGGATGGCATATCCTAATTGTAGGTGCTACCTGCTGCCAACATCAATGTCATGTTTCCTGGTTAAATGTGGCCCGTTTTCTAGGAGACCTGCAGGGACCCCGATTTTGACTTTGATTTTATAGATGTGCCAAGATGACTATCCCCAAATATATCATTGCCTGATTGTCACACACAGGCTGTTGAGGACCACAGAAGTTAGAGAAACTCCACTCAAGGATCTAAGGCATCATGGCTGGGGCCTCTTGACTGTTTCTAGAAGGCAGAAAAAGGCCCAGCCTTGGGAAGGTGCTGACGCTAAGGCTGGGCTACTTCATATCATTTTTCAAGAGTATATGATTTAGTTGAGTGTGTGATGGGAAGTTAATGAACTGCTGCTTTAGAGCAGGATTGGCTTGTGGACTTTGAAACTTCCCAGTTCCTCATTTAGAGTTCCTGGAGGTCTGGGTTTCCATTCTTTCCTGTGTTGTGTGTAGATGTTTCCCTCATATTATCTACATGGGTCAGGAAATACAAAACACATTCACTTTGTAGCCCCTACTCACAGAGATACACCCCAGTGAAAGAAAGCCAGCCAGTGAGTGCAGGACAGACAGCAGTTCACATGTCAAGAGGCTCTCCATTTTGCATTCCATTTATTATTTAGACTGTTCCTGTGACTCATTACATGAATAGGCTCTCATTACATTAATTGAAGGAAATGGAGGATACTTGTGAAGAGAGGTTGACTAGAGTTGGGGTTAGGTGGGAAGAGAAGTGGGAAGAGGGGTGATGTGGGAGCCATAGGAACTCTAATGAGGTCAGAGCAGTTACTGCACCTGTCTCCATTGTGCATACTGCAGGCTTCTGCTTCCTGTGTGACTTCTAGCAGATGTGAGATAGGTTAGATGCGGGGGGGGGGGCTTGAGATGAGATATATGGATTCCCCTTTAGAGACCCTCATCATCCCTCTTGGTAGTTCTCACTGTCATGGTGATAGCTAGAGGCCGAGCTAGAAAGGACTGCATGAGAAGGGTTTGGAGACAGGATGTGGCCAGTGTGGTTCCCAAAATGCTCAGAATGTGGGTGAGTGGGGGAGATTTCACAGGCACCCCAGATGTAGGACCTGGTAAATGTCAAACCACATCCTGTTGTGACTCCCCGAGATGGAGCTATGGCAGGTGGCCATTCTTACTTGGTGCTGATGTTACTGAGAGATAAACAGTCAGAACTGGGGTGAGATGCTTCCATCCCTTCCCCCATTGTCTCCAGGAACCTAAAAGTCCCCAGTATGCATCACTTCACTTGCTGATGTTTGATGAAAAGCAGTTCTTCTTAAGACTATTTTGTTTTAAATCATGGTCCTATCTCTCTTTGCTGGAAGAGGTCAAGGAAACAAGTATTAGGGGTCCCACTGTGACTGGTTAACTATGGGACTCAAGATCAGCACGGTCTCTTTGCAGGTCAGATGCCTTGTAAGATATGTCACAATGTATGTGTGTGTAGCTAGGAAGGATTTAGATTTCCCGACTTACCATCCTGCCAGTGCTAGAAGGCCTGCAGACTTTCCATCAACAAACCACTAAGTAGGGTCTGAGGCCCCTTATGGAGCACCTTGATTCACAGGAATTGAGGGGACCTAGAAAGCTGGAGATGGTAAATGCATTCTGCAGTTGGGGATCAAGGAGGGGGAAGAGCTGATTCTCTGAGTTTTAGCAGCTCCTGGACTCCAGGCAGTTGGGAGGACATGCACTCCATATGAAGCTGAGATCTTGCTGTGATTTTGTGAATCACTTGTATAAGATTAAATAAGGCAAGATGATCCCATCTGAGAGAGTGTGAGGATGGAGGGATAAATATAATGGACTACAGAATTAGAATCTTGTAGAGGCTTGGTAAGTTTGGAAGATGCACTAAAGAAATGTGAGAGAATCGAAGTGCTTTTTGGTCTCCCGCATACCCTCACAGACAGAAAAGCAACAATTTGCACACACAGAGGGGGTATGTGGCTCAGATGCAGCACATGTGTGAAAGAACTAGAGTTTTGAGTCACAAGTGATCTCTGAGTCAATGGCAGGATGTAGATACAAAAAACTAAAAAGTGGTCCCACCCAAATGATACCTAAGACATCAAAAACAAGGAGTATAACTAACTCCCTCTTTCCCCTATGTAGGTCAGAACCCACCTGGTGTTGAGTTCTTTCTGAATACAGTGCTTTCAGAATGATAGAAGGATAAAAGTGAGCTGACATGTTTTATAAGAAAGTAACTGCTCCACAAGGAGAAAGAAATGCTCAAAACTGTGCATTTGAGGGGGAAAAACAGAGAGAGAGAGAGAGAGAGAGAGAGAGAGAGAGAGAGAGAGAGAGAGAGAGAGAGAGAGAGAGAGAGAGAGAGAGAACTGGCAACGTTGAGCCTGGAAAGCATATTTAAGTGAACATAAATTACCAGAACTTGATAGTTATTACCCTGTGCTAAGAACTGTAGACATTGTGTGGATTGATTAAGTCATTGTGATTGGGTCCATTTAACACAAGGGGAAGCCGAGACTTTGGTAGCCGTTTGCTTAAATCTTATAGCTGGGAAAATATAGAAATGAAACCCAAATCCAGACTTTTTGACTTTAAAGTCTATGTTCATTGCAGTCATGGTTCTTAAAGTGAAGCTTATTCTCCCTTGTAGGTTTAAGTAATGTTCTTTACAACCTCCAACTGCTTCTGAAGCTCTCTTAGGGGAACTGAATTATAAGCTGAGAAAGATATGTACGGTAAAAATCGTAGATATTTAAATAGGCAGCAAATGTTCATAGAGCTGCCCAGTGGATGAAGGGCTTATTCAGACAAGTGAGAACTCTTTGGGGACAGTTAAAACTACTTGGGAAGAGTAGGAGGAGTCAATGCTATGTTCTTCTTTCACATGTACATGGCTTGTGATACCAGGTCTAATTAAGACCAACCCGTTGTATAGTGAATGTGTAGAGCTGTAATTGGTAAGGAATCCTTACCAATGTCACTGTTTCCAAAGTCATCACTTATATCAGCAATGGTTATAACAAGGTGGGTGGCTGGGATTTTGGCATGGTTTCCCTATCAAGACACTCTAACATTCATAGATGAGAGCTGAAATCAGTTTCCTAAAAACCTGATGAACCATTGGAAGCAGACACAATAGTTGGTCCTTTTCAATTCCCTTTGATGACCAACAGATAGTGTTTACTCTTTTATGAGTTATCCATGCCCCCCCCCCCCCCCAGGCAGCCTGCTTCAGGAAACAGGTACAAGAGAGGAAAAGACTACCTGTAGACAGGGAAGGTAAATATGTAACTGGGACTTCGGTGATGGGACAAGTGAAGTGAACTGAATATGTCTTGTCTGTTGAGAGCTGATGTTTCAAGTAAGATCTAACACTGTCATAATAGATCCTAGGGAGAGGCAGAGTGGTAGGAATTGTTAGGAAATGAAGCTTTCAAAGCCCAACACTAAGTACTGTAGTGGGAAGAGCTCCATGAATATTTGATCTACAAATACACAGAGAGAAAAGCTTTCAGAGGTAGAGGAAAATAGACAGCCTAACACTATGACATGTCTTGTGTTTGGGTCCAAATTTCCTGAGTACACTAAGAACTGACCTGTGGGCTTTAGCCACCCTTCTATTCCCCAGCACTCTAAATGGAACTGTAACTAGACATGCTGGTATTTGTGTTTTAATACAGAACTTCACCAGGAGAGACCAAGAACAAATCCTCCACTTCCACAACTAACACTAGTCAGAGTTTCTTCATGAAACACTCAAATAGATCAAGTAGGACCACAAGTCACACAGTTCTCCCTGGAGCACTACAAAGAATAATGGGGAAATGGCTTAAAACAAGAAATGAGGGATCCATAAAATTATATCAACTCTTTTTCTCCTTTCTCCAAACTGCTTTTTAAAGATAGACTAAACCTTTGTCTTCTAGATGATCCTACAGACTCCTGAAGCATCTCATTTCCTCAAGCTGACAAAGCCCAATATTGAGCACTATAGTGGGAAGATCTCCATGAACACTAGTGTGAATAGGAAAATTCTTCTAGACAAATGGAGTCAACTCCAGTGCTATCCACACAACAATCCTTTTGCCTTCCTTAACATAAATTAACATTATCACATGACTTCCAGATATTTTTCTTACCCTTCATAACTGACAGACCTATAATGGCTTTAACTTAGTTTCCCTGTGCTACCCATGAAAGCGCATCTGTGTTTCAGAACATTGTAAGAACTTGATAACCTTCAGGAATTGTTTCAGAGAGTGTTTTATATAAATCTCTTCAGCCAGTAATCATCTTCTGCCTCAATACTGTTGCCACTTGTAGAGTTCACTGTGGACCATCTCTTACATTCTACCTGCTGTACTGACAAGCAAATTATATCAGACCTGAGTCCAGAACAAGTGGAACTCTTCAGATCAATGAAGAATCCCTCTAGTGTTTCCCCTTGGCAAAAATAACTCTGGACTCAACTAATGTGTCAGAATCTCGACCTTGAGATGTCCTGTGCTCTGGTCCTATCAGAACAGTCAGGGTTCACTCTCTGGGTCCCCAAATCATAACTCTTCAGTATCTTCTTTGCACTCATTTGTCTTAGATACTAAAACAAACATTATAAACACCTCCACCTCAGCAGTTTTTCCCAGCTTCCACTCAGGGGGAATGGAAAGGATTCCCAGATTGGTCTAAAAAGATCCACTTTGATTCTAGAGAAAGACAGAGGCAGAAGAGCTCAACTTCTGAGTGCTATGAGTGTTGCAAATTGTTATTTGGGGCAGACAAGGACATTGTAGCTATCCTGGAAAGAGAGACCTGGACCCTTAACCATGAACAGTGTTGAATGGGGGGGGAGGAGTAGAGTTTGTAGCTTCATCTCTGTTATGAGCCCTGGACTGAGAGAATAAACTACTTCTGGCCTTGTGTCTTCCAAATGCTTGACCTGTTGGCGAACACCAGAGAATCAATCAGGACCTGATAGGCTTCATACTACAGCTTTCCACTTTTAAATGTGCCTGCTTTCCTCACTCAAAAAAAAAAAAAAAAAAAAAACAGTCACTAAGCCTTCAGACCCAATTATCTTCCACATGGGGTTATCCTTACCCCACCTACACACTAGCTTAGTGCTAAGGGTGCTTAGCCCTTTACAGATCTGTTTATTCACACCCTGTTCTCTAAAACACCTCCCAAATGTATCTTCTCTGGTCCGCACAGCACCCACACTTTCTCTAAAGCATTTCCTTACTCCTCTCACGTATCTATCTTCCCATCCCATATGAGAATAGAAACACTACATGTGTGTCATTGTCTCCATAGGTCTAGGGAATGGGTTTTGTGAATGCATGTGTAGGGCCTAAAATCCATCCTTTGTTATATATTTTCTATATAAATATAAACTCAAAGCAACATCAGCAACAAAGATAATGACCATTTAAAAAAACAAACAAAAGTGTAGTGCAATATGAGGTATGTAGAAAGTAGGTAGATGTAACTGGAATGTGATAAACTCTTAGGCCAACCCTGACATGAAGCTCATCCTTTCTGGACTTTAAAAACTCCCACTCTGTAGTCCTATAACTCTACTTTCTGAATGCTCAGACTCTTGCAAGGAATAGTGTACCCCTAGAATCATGACTACTCAGAATCTCTGAGGGTGGGCTTTATTTGGAAAAAGGTCTTTGAGGCTGCCATTGGTTAAGAACTTAAAATGGAATTGTTCAGGATTTTAGGTGAGCCTCAAGTTCAGTGACAGATGTCTTAATGAAAGAAAGGAGAGGTACATGTACACAGAGAAACATGGGGAAGAGCACCACGTGAAGGTCAAGGTAGAGATGAGAGAGGAACTCATACAAGGCCAGTAATGCTAAGAGGCACAGGAAGGAGGAGGAACAAGAGAGGATCCTTCCTTGTAACTGTCAGAGAGCACTGACTTGCTGATGATGTGATGATTTTGAATTTGGGGCCTCCAGAATTGGAATATAATTTATTTCTACTGCCCTAAACCACTCAGCCCTGCTTTTTGTATATCTTATACACATTTGTTAGCAAGCCTGGGAAATCGACACTGAAACTAAGGAGGTCTCAGTGTGGTTCTTTCTGCAAGTCCTTTCCCTGAGTAAACTGTGATACCATGCACAAGTATATCATCATGGTGAAAAGCTTCCAGAATCATTGTTTTTGGGAAAATATACTGAAGTTTCAGTGATTATAGTGTGATCTGCAGACTATAGTTTCTACAGTCATGAAATAGGAAAATAATTTGCCTATAGCATTATTTTTATGATAGGTTCACGTGCCACAGGCCAGTGTAAGCCTCAGAGACTGTAAGCAGTCTCTCAGCAAGGGACTTCTAATTCATTATCCTCTCCTTTCTTTGCTTTCAGAACTTGCTTCTCATTCAAATATTAACAACTAAATTTGATATAGCCCCTATTCCTAATTTCTGTCATGTATATTGTTCTATTGTAATGATTAAACCTCATAGTTACCCTTCCAATAAAACTGTTTCTGTCTGAGGAGCTGTACCTAACATCCTCAGCCCTGGATGGTCTTGTCTAAAGCTGACAGGGAAATTTACACATTGGAAGGGTGATACTTCATGGGTAATACGTTAATCTCTTCTAGACCCCCACCTAGAGCCTGACCCTGTGAGACAGAGTCCTGGGGAGTCTACTGTTTCCAGATTTCATATTATCAGTTTTCTACTTTCATTGTCTTCTCTAAGACCCCAGGCTAGACTTGGAGAGTTCAATGGATCTTAAGGTAAAGTTTTCAAACAAGATAAGCCAGAGGTATTCAGAAGAGACACAGGTAAAATCCAAAGATGAAACAAAAAGAACTGGACTCTGTCATTGAGAAGTAAGCAGGTGCTATAATCCATAGGTCTGCCTAGCCTCTGCCCTATACTGGGTAGAGTTATTGTTAGTAGTAATTTTTTTCTCTGTCTTTATCCTGCTTGCGTTCCAGAGCCCAGTCATTGCCCTTCAGACAAATGACTCATTGGAGGATCTAGAGTACACAGGAGGAAGAAAAATTTTTGTCAAGAAGGCAGATTAGCCTTCTGTTTGCTTTTCAGACTAATAGGAATGTCAGTAACAACAGGAGTCCAAAGAAACTGCTGAGACACAACCAGGCTAAACTCACTATTTTTATTGATTTAGTTTGTATCAGAGTCAAGGGGTCAATGAGGAAGGATGGTTATCCATGGAGGAAGAAGAGACAGTCCTTAGGAATAGGAATTGGAGAAGGTGCAGGACAATCTATAGCCAGGGTGAAGAACAGTTCAGGATGCATAAGAGTTTGTCTCAGAAATTTTTTTTCTTGACCTGAGAAAGAGAAGACATAGTTAGACCTCCAGAATCCATGGAGCAGAGGGCGGGGATACACAAAGGAGATTCTCAAGTATGATCTTGAAGAGAGCTCCTTGGTTCTCCTTGTCTTCCAGGAGTACAAACATAAGCATTCCTGCATTTTTGCTTTGAACTGTGTTCCTTATGGTCTTTTTCTAGATGACAGGATATCAGGGCTGGGTCTTCCTCTGAGATCCCCTTACATTCCAAACACTGAAGTCTATACCTCCAACCATTTGTCCAGCCTACCATTCTTACCATGGCCATCAGCACCAGGGCACTGACCAGCACAGCATAGATGGTGGCCTTCCCCAGTAGGATCTCATAGAGGATGGTGGCAGACAGAACCCCCTGATGATAGGATGCTGTTGACAGGAAAGGAGAGTGAATAGATGCTTGTGAGAAGGTTCCTCTGCACAGCCCCAACCCTCATGTCTGTAGGATCCTTGTGTCCTATTTTCAAAGCCAAGACCATGGAAGACTTAGAGAATGTCAGAAGTTTACTCACCTGAGGTGATTCCGCAGTCTGAAAGAAAAGAGAGGGAGAAAAACGGGTGAAAGAAAGCCACTTCTTGGGGATATTGAACACCCAACAACAAAGTTTAAAGCTGAATATAAAAGCCACAGACACAGGCATGTCAGATGGTTTGAGCACTCTCCTCTGATAGTCCTCACACTGTCTTTCTGATGGTGCAGGACAAGTGTAAGACATTGTCACAGTGACCTTAAAAATCTAGCATCAGGGATGGGGCTGAGAGATGATAGGCTGTGAGAGAGGTGTAAGAGAACTCATAAGCACAACTCAAGAGAGACTAAATAACTGGGAAGCCACTTGGCCTGAGCTGCCCCATTGAGTTTATGGACTCCTTGGGAGGAAGCATATCCTATTGACACCATGAGCTTGATCATCTGTCATACCACTCTGGCTTTTTCCTGGGTTTATTTGCTTCTACTTGGATTGTTTCATTTTTTTTGAAGTACTAGCACCATTTGATTTCCTCACCAGCTCCACAAGTCCCATTTACCTGCTCGGCCCCAGGCCTCTGCACTGATGTTCTGTGTGACAGGTTTGGGTGAGTCCTCTGTCCACTCGTCTTGCTCTGTAAGCCCATAGAACTGCACTTGGCAGCGGAAGTGGTTGCGAGGATTGTGCCAGAAGGTAGCAGAAACCCTCAGGCGGCTGCTCAGGCAGTAGGTGATGTTATTGCTCTCCTTGTAGGCCTGAGGGTCTGTGCTGACCCCACTGTGGATCTCCTTCCCATTCACCCACCAGCTCAGCTCCACATGGTCAGGGAAGAAGCCCCTAGCCAAGCACACGAGGGTAGCCTTTTGTTTGTCTGCAATCTCTGCTTTTGATGGCTCAAACAAGGAGACCTTGGGTGGAGTCACCTTGCTCAGATCCTCTGGAAAGTAAAGAGGGTGGAATTAGCATTTTGCTGATGACTGTCTGGATCATAAAGAAATTGTTTGTATCTGGAAAGGCTCAGGGCTGAGAGAGTTTCTGAAAAAGCAAGCAGGTCCTGCTGACTTTGGAATCATGACTCCATTTCTCTATTGCATTAATCTTTCATCTTGCTTGTCATTTGTATTTATCCAGCGGATACCAACCTTTCCTGTACTCATTCTTATGAGGAGATATTATAAATGGGCTGGCCCAATGTTTGGCGCAATGTCCCTTTATTGACATAGATTCACTCCTCCTCTATCACAAGAAGTTTGTTTCTTATCATTATATTTAGCAGGTATTTTGTTGGAGCCTGCCACAGAAATCAGAAGTACAGAATCTAAGTCTGAGCTGTGACCTTCCGTGCCTGTGTGACCATGAAAGAGTCTCTTTAGTGTCTCTGAATCAATTTCTTTTCTGCTTGCAAAGTGAAATATACAACACTGACTTCCAGAAGAAACATAAGGTTTTAGAACATCCTACCACAACTAAGTTATCTGTATCGAAGCTAAGGGCCCAGGATTAAAAGGTAATTAAGGTTGAGATAAACATTGGACATGAGAAAGCTTTCCTCAGACTATAATAGATGGCCTATTTTCATTAGTGCATGTGTAGATATCCTGGTCTACAGTGGATTCACGAGGATGTAAGATTTACTGAGTTTTGTGCTGTATAAAATGAATCTATCAATGTCTCTGCCTCTTAATATCTCCAGTTCTTGGCACTTTTTGTCTGTTCTTGCTTCCAAGTAATTTGCTGAAGATGAAGAGATAGATATATTTAGTGTTAGCAACCCAAGACCTTCTGGATAATGGAGAAACTTTATTTTGACCCTTTCTCCTATTTCTATGGAAATTACCTTATTCCTGGACTCCAAACAAAGGTATCCAACCTGCACAATTCTTATATAAGATCAAAGGCCTAGTGCTTGGCTTCAAACTCTGCAGCCAACATGCTGGAATTCTGTTTCTTTTTAGTAGGAGTCTCTACATTTTTCTTTTCTTTCCTTTTTGGGGGTAGGGACAGGGTCTTAATCTGTAGTCCATAATGGCCTAGGATTCTCTATATTCCAAACTGGCTTAGAACTCATTGTATAGCTCAGGTTAGCCTCACATTCATGGCATTGCTTTGTTTCAGTCTTCCCAGTGCTGGGAATGTGGATGTGGGCTTATCACATCCTGCCTCTGCTCAGTCTCTTCCTCCAGTGGGTCATTTGCAATGTAACTAGGACTTTACAGGCTGGACCTAGGTGGAAAGAGTATTATTCTTGTTTCCCTCTGTGGTACTTGACTCTATCTGCTCTGCTTTGGGCCTGCCTGGTCTTACTCTGTCCCAGAGATATTGGCTTTGAGATTCTCCCAGCTTTCCATGGGAACTGTGGGATGCTGTTCTTTGACCCTCTCACTCAGCAATCATTTAGTCCCCGTTGTGAAAAATCAAATATTTGCCTAGTCAGAGATGCTGTTCTCTATTTTATTAATCAACACCATTGTCAGGACAAATAGAAGCAGATCCCCACTACATGTACCCTGAAGTATTACTTGCAAAATTCAGTAGGGGGACTGGGGGCAGTTAAATATCCATGTGCGTGAGTCCCTGGGGATTCTTGGGAGGTATAATTGCCTATGAAAGTGAATTGTGCTTTAGTAAGCTGCTGCTGGTATGTGATTCGCTTGAGAACTGCACTAACTGTGAGCAAAATTGCAAAACTTCTCTTCCTCTTTTCAAACTACCTCACTATCTGTATCCATAGAACAGATTCCCACATTAACATACCTAAGCTTACCTTATCATCAAAGAGCCAGGACTGGAATTCAGCCTGGTATGGCTATAAAGTCTGGCTCTTTTCTTTATCCCACATGCCTACAGGGACCCAACATTTCCTTTAGACACAATTTAATGTGATTTCCCTTGGACTCAACTTAATATTCCAACCACAAATGATGTCCACTGTTGCTATGGTTACCAAATAATGCAGGTTCACATATCCAGGGCATGAATTATTTCTCTTCTATAACTTTGGTCCCCCACTGCCAAGCGATATTTAAAGTTCATTCTAATACTGAGATCCTAAGGTTTTTCAAGCATTTTCCCCAAGCTAAATGTTTGTACTTTAATGTGTGTCTTTGGTCAATGAACCCCCTTCATGATATAGCTTTGGTTACATGGAATGAGCAGTGAAGATTTTAGGTCAGGATTCAGGCGAATAACCTGAGGATCAACAGATCCCAGTGACTAAATTCCCCCTGCCTTGGGGCCAACCAGTCTCCATCCCTGCTTCAAGGAATCCCAAACTTAAAGGGAAACCAGTGGATGGAATTTAATCGCATGTCAACACCACCAGACTTTTGATTCTTCGGTTCGAGTTTATATTTGTCTGTCCTTGGTTTTTTGCTTTACTCCTTCCACTCCTTTCAAAAGACCCTCTCCCACTTTTGCCAGAGGGAACTCTAGATTTCCCTGGCACCACCTCTGTGAACCTCCCCGCTTTTATCGGACCTTTAGTTCTTTGTGTCTGCTATTTATTTTCAAAACCAAGTTTGCTCCCAGAGTCCTGATTAATCCTTTTTCTTTTTCTTTTCTTTTTTTTTTATCAACCGCCCACCCAGTGCATGCATACCTCAGAGAAAAGAGGAAGAAACCTACCTTGTCCTAGCTTGCGAGAGCAATGCTTGGCACCCAATCCCGTGTCTCATCCAGCTCTCCCAGAAACCGTGAAGTTGAGAGCTGTCTCCTATTACACATATCTCGGAGAGCCCGAACCCCGATCTATTCCAAACTCCTTCAGGGACCCAGGAATTGGGGCTGGGGCAGGGGCAGCGAGGCATGCGAATCTTACCTAAAACCGTGAGCCTGGTGCCGGGACCGAAATACTGTTCATAGGAGCACAGAGGCGCAACCCAACACACAAACGCGCGGGACTCAGCCAGGATTCCCGCCCGGGTTTAGGGACAATCTCCATGCTACTCAACCTCCCTTTCCAGGGCAGGGCTTGGGAACCCAGGGCAAAGATGCCAGCAGCCCCAGAACTCGCCGCTGCAGTTGCCAAGGAGCTCACATAGGATGTTCAATCGGCTGCCAATCCCTAAAGTCAGGGCAAGGGCTGCACAACTCTGTGACTCCCAAGAGAAACCCAGCCAAGGGACGCGCGCCCACTGCAGCCCAATCCCTCTGAGAACGCGCGCGTGGGGCCCCAGCTCACCTAACACAAGAAGCCGAGTGCCTGGCCCAAAGTACTGGGTCTCTTGGTTCACAGCCCCAGAACCCAACACAAAAACTGTACCCAGCTTACCTAGCACCGACAGTCGGGTGCCTGCACCGAAGTACAAGGTGTTTTGACTCACAGCCTCTAGGCACGGGACAAAAACTGGCCCTGGCTATCCTTAACCTGGGAATACCCGCAAAGAAATGCTCCCTCCCCTTCATCACTAGCTTCCAACTTACCGAGAACGATCAGTCTGGTTCCTGAGCCAAAATACAGCTTATCTGCACTCACAGCCTCCAGTCTCAGGACAAAAACCCAGTGCTGCCCGCTCCTGCTTTCCCAACCCGACTCAGATCCTCACCAACCATGAGCGCTTCACTGTTCCCAGCATCCAATCCAGAAATCCTTCCGCCCCCGCAGGTTGCAGGTCAGCTCAGACCAAGAGGATGCTGAGTATTTGTCCTGCTTTGAACATCTTACTCCCACGGTACCCCCAGCTGCCCTGCTTACCCAGCACTTTCAGTTTTGAGCCTTCACCAAAGTACAGCTGCCCGGTGTTTGCACAGTCCCGGGGACGGTGGCACAAACCTCCTCTTCCCTGATCCAGGGCCTTGGCTAGTCAAATGTCCACCCTGCTAAGACTTTCTGCTCCAGGGGCTTTGTGGCTCACTGTCCTACCTTCTCTCCCACCTGTGTGGCCTCTGCCTTCTTACCTAGGACGGTGAGTCGTGTCCCTGGTCCGAAGAACTGTTCATTATAGGAACACAGCAGAAAAGGGCTGCCAAGAATTCTTCCTCTTTCCTCACCCTCCTCAGCATAGACCTGTGGTTACTCACATTCTCCATCTACCTCCAGAACTGGTAATGCAATCTTGACCTTGCATGAGGCCCATCCCAAATTGAAGAGGAGATACAACTTTTGACTTGGGAATGAATCCATCTGATTCACACAATTTACACAATGATTTACACAATGAATTTGAAATCTGAAGGCTTCCTGTGGTGTCTGGGTAGCCTCCAATGAAAAAAGGCACAAAGGGTCTATTTATTTACTTCATACCTTTTAATAAGTTCTTAATTTACCATGCACATACAGATACGTTGCTGATGGTAAGCCCCATGATAAGGGCTGAACGGTGATCCCATTTCTCTGGATAGGCTTTCACACCCATGGGAAGCTTTCTAGGGCAAGGAGATGCATAGATGTTATAAGACCTTGTGAGTCCACTCACACAGACTCCTCCTCACATTTTAAATGTGTTTCTTGGGCTGAGAGTTGGTGTTTTGGGGATTAGAGCTTTTTGTAAAAGCACCTCTTCCAGTTGAATCATTGTGGCTCCCCCCAGTCCCCACAATGTTATACCATGATACAAAAAAGTTTCTTCCCCACAGGTGCCCTACCCCAGTGCCTGGGCAGGGGCAGGGAAACCAGGTGGTGGGGAGGTTTGTGTGACAGAGAGGGGCTGGGAAAAGCCTCAAGCTGGGTAAATCTAAAGAGGGGGAGGGGCTTGGAGATGTTCTCAGGTGGCATTGTTGATGGGGGCAGGGAGCCCCTGTTCTGAATGTGTTCTCACTCTGGGAGAACATCTATGTCACTGGGTTTCCCCTCTTTGACACACAGTGCCCACCTGCTTAGACTGGCATTTATAGAGAAATGGGTGGGAGGAGTGACGTGGTAAGGTCCCTAAGAGGAGACTCCACAGAGTAGTTGATGCAACTCAGAACATAGAGACACATGTCTCAGAAACATCATCATTCCTGTTGCTTACTGGACAACATTCAGTTTTCTCACTTATTTAGTCCATAGTATTTAGTGGGTTATGTATTAGGCTTTACGTGTTAGGTTCTATGCTGGTTGCAAGGAAATGAATCCATTTTCAGAGAGGCATGTGCTGATGTGGTTTCTCAGCCTTGATTTTGTGTATTTCTTTCTCTGACTCTTTCACGTTCCCAAATAAACGGCTGAACTCCAAAACATCCAGCCATGTTGTTCGAGCTTTTTCTCCTGCCTCTGTTGAGCATGCACACTCTCTGGAGTGCACAAAGTGCACAATTTTGAAGAATCTGTGTGCTTGCATGCCCTCCTAGTATTATCTAACTGCTGAGTACAGTTTTGTGGACAGTTCACTCAGCTATTTCAAAGTACTGGCTTTTATTTCTGTTCTTTCTTTTCCCCATGACTTAGTCTCTTTATGGACAGATTGTTTTCTTGAAAACTGTGGTTTAGTTACCTCTGCTCTGTCACTGGTGAGAGGTAATGCATTACAGTGATATGTATTCAGTGAGTGATATGAATGTACAAGTAAGTGTGTCTGCCTATATGTAGCTATATATGTATTTTTGCACAGGTTAAACCCTGAAATCATATGCAAGCAAGAGGGCAAGAGAAATGACTGCTTATATAACTGGGTCACTTTTATTTCTCTCACCATTCACTTGTTTATTAGAAAATTACCACTAAGTGCCTACCTTGAAGCAAAATACCAGGCAGTATTCCTGGGTGCTATCAGAAATAACATCTTAGTTATGGGGTAGCCACCAGTTACAAGAGAGGTGTCAGATAAGAAACAGTTTCCACTGAGTAAGATCAATGTTACAAAGGAGGTCTTTACAAGGAACTAAACAGTTCAGTATAGTCTTGATCTAGTCTTAGTAAGAAGGAAGGACTGGGCAAAAAACAAACAAACAAACAAACAAACACTAGAGAAGGCTCCAGAAAGACAATGAATCCAAGTTCTTAAAATAAAATAAGAATTACCAAAGGGTCCACAAGTGCTGGCTGACTGGAGCCAGATATAGATATCACCTGGGAGGCTCTCCTAGTGCATGACAAATACAGAAATACAGAGGGGGACATTCTCAGCCAGCCATTGAACTAAGCACAGGGTCCTCAATGGGGGAGCTAGAGAACAGACCCAAGGAGTTGAAGGGGTTTGCAGGCCACAGGAGGAACAACAATATGAGTCACCCAGTACTCCCAGAACTCCCAAGGACAAAACCATCAACCAAAGATACACATGGAGTTACCCATGGCTCCAGACACATAGGCAGCAGAGGATGGTTTCGTTAGACACCAAAGGGAGGAGAGGCCCTTGGTGCTGGAAAGACTTGATGCCATAGTGTAGAGGAATACCAGGACAGGGAAGCAGAGGAGGGTTGATTGGGGAAGCGGAGATGGCTTATGGGATTTTCGGGGAAGGGGAGAACCAGGAAAGGGGACAGCATTTGAAATGTAAATAAAGAGTATATCTAATTAAAAAAAAAAAGGAATTACCAAAGGAAGAAGCTGTACCATGCTATTCCAGATGGAGTGGGCAGGAGAAGATGCAGAATGGCATGAAGAGGATGAGAGTATGTGGGATTATGAGAAAAATGACATCAAGTCTTTATGTTATCTTAACATAACATGGTGGTTTATGTACCACCATGGCTGCAATGAGAACTCAAGAGACATGCAGGCTTTCTAGATGTAGAAACAGGGCTTATCCTTGCTTGTAGGAAACAGTATTTTCTGTACTTCTAGGCACACCTGTGGGATGTTTACATCATCCATTTCACTGGAGAATAATTTATCAACAGATTCGTATCTTAAATGAAAGACTCATCTCCCATATTAATAGAATTTTCCAGGTCAGTGCGTTGTCATGTGTGATCATGTAGGAAAGCTGCTTGGTGACACACAGGGAACAAAGCCTTGTTAACCACAGGACCATGACAAGTTACAGGTGGATACATTTGTGTAACTTGTAGCTGCTGCTTCCCAGAGCACTAACTTTTTGTTTGTTTGTTTGGTTGGTTTGTTTTTGAAGGTAAGAAACTTCCTGTACTCAGCACTTCTGTCTTTCTCTCTTGAGAATTTTTAGTTCTTGTCACTACCTTCCAAATTTAATCATCAACTTTTGTTAGTTTGAGAGTGGAGCCCTCACTTTTCTTACCCGGTGTGGCCTTCATTTTCTTGAATATCTCTTCTTTTATGATTGATCAATGAGTTTGGGAACAGAAAAGAAATAAAGATATCTACACACACCAGAGAGAGTCAGGCAATTCTAGAACATGTTTATTGATTTGATTGTAAGTGTGCTAGGCATTCTCCAGGTCACAAGGATCTCAGACATACAAGGGCACGTATACATGACTAGTAGGCAGACTTTGGGATGCACAGACAAATGAGAATAGCTCTTCAGGAGTGCTGGAAGAAGGAAATCTGTATTAACACAATGGGTTGGCGGCTCTTGGATTCACATTCACGTCTGGCTTCAGGAACTCTTTCGTTTGACCTGCAGATGAGAATCATTTTAGGTTTACCAATAGCATTGCATAGTGTGGCTTGAGAGAATGTACAAAGGCCCATTGTTTAGACAAATGATAGAGCTACTAAAATATCCCTGGACTTTTGAGTTATCACAGCTTATCCTCTCTATTAGCTTTTCACTGCAGTTCTTTGAAGCTTCTTCTTGTCTTTTATGCCATGGAAGCAGAGCTCTCTCTACTGTTCCCCTCTAGTTCTGGAAGAGCCCTAAACCCCTGCATGTAAGTGTCTATGTTTCATGTATCACCTTCCTTGTAAGGTCCATTTGCCTGTTCCTTACCATAGCCATCACCACCAGTGTACTGACAAGCACAGCATACAGGGTGGCTTTCCCTAGCAGGATCTCATATAGGATGGTGGCAGATAAGACCCCTTGTTGATAGGATGCTGTTGACAGAAAAGGAGAGCAGGTAAGTACCTTTGGGCAGGTAGATAGTTCTATAGTCTAAATCATGAGAGGTGAAGTGAGAGTCAACTCACTTACCTGAGGTAATCCCACAATCTGAAAGAATAGAGAGAGAAGAAAATGGATGAGACCGCTTTTTATTAAGAAGATTGAAAATTAAGTCAACCTAGGGGTTAGAATAGTCTGACAGGTCCAGATTCCCCTCCCACCCCTGTCCCCAGGAGGCCCCAGAACCATTTCTTTTCTGTTGTACCAATTGTTTTTGAAACCCATAACTTAGGCACCAAAGATAATGATTTAGTTGCTGAGCTGCACAAGTGGCAGGGAATGGAGACCCTTCATGAAAGGCTGCCAGAATGAGGATCTGGAGTTAGAATTAAACATGGTTGACTAGTTTATCTTCTTGGTAGGTTCTTGTCCCTTTCCACTGTTTTTTCTGTATCCAAACTTCCTGCCTTTTCACCTCCATCTTTCCATTTTTCTTTGGTACTACTGATGCCCATTCTTCTCACCAGGTCCCCAGGTCCCACTTACCTGCTCGGCCCCAGGCCTCTGCACTGATGTTTTGTGTGACAGGTTTGGGTGAGTCCTCTGTCCACTCGTCTTGCTCTGTAAGCCCATAGAACTGCACTTGGCAGCGGAAGTGGTTGCGAGGATTGTGCCAGAAGGTAGCAGAAACCCTGAGGCGGCTGCTCAGGCAGTAGGTGATGTTATTGCTCTCCTTGTAGGCCTGAGGGTCTGTGCTGACCCCACTGTGGATCTCCTTCCCATTCACCCACCAGCTCAGCTCCACGTGGTCAGGGAAGAAGCCCCTGGCCAAGCACACGAGGGTAGCCTTTTGTTTGTCTGCAATCTCTGCTTTTGATGGCTCAAACAAGGAGACCTTGGGTGGAGACACCTTGCTCAGATCCTCTGAAAAATGAAGAGAACAGGACTGGTCTGAGAGCTGTCTGGACCTGGCTTGGACGTGTAAGAGAGGGCTGGAAATGGTCATTATAAAGTACAACTATGTTGTAGCATTTCCTGCTTGCTTTCTGTCCTTGTCCAATTCTGTTTCTGATCTCCCTCAACATTCCCACTTTTTTATGGATTGTTCTAAATATATGCTTTATATAATCTTCCCCCCACCCCACCCCCCACTTTTCTATTGTGGAATGGTACCCTGATTTTTTGGACTTTCTTATAATGACTCATGTACTTGGACGTTGATCAATCAGTTAAAAAGAATATACCCAATGTTTTTCCCTTGGAAACCAGAATCAATGCATGGCTATTTGAGACACTGGCTTTGAGTGAGATTGAATTTTAAGACAAGTGTCATATTAATGTCATAATTTTAAGAACTATGGTGATTTTTTCCTTATCACTATTTTCCTTTTTGAGGTAAGGTGGATATATCAATGTGTTTGGGTCATTTTACATAGTACAAACTTTCGTTGCCTAAAAGAGACACTTCCCATGAAACATCCAGAGACACCTCTGAGTTTCTGAATTCTTTCTTCAATTCAACCTCCTCCTTCACTGCACCCAACTTGCTTTAAAGTTCCAGCTTGTCTCTGGCTGATAGCCTATCTGATGTTCCACATTCACTCCTACCCTGAGATGTAAGAGAGCTGTGGAGGCTTGCACAGGAAAGCTGCAATCCTGTGGAAGGGATTATTCATAGGTTGAACTCTTTTATTTTTTCAGGACTCAGCAAGCCTCCCTCATGAATTTCAGAATTCTAGTTCCCAACCAAACATTGCATTCTTTAATGCAGTAAAAGATTCCTGTAAACAAATTATAAAGCACAAAGGTCATTTCAGAAGTGGGTTTCCACCGGAACAGCCTAGACCCAGTCACATGCTTCAAAGGGGAGACAGAAAAAAAATCCTAGTCTTATTGACATGAATGACCCCCTCTGAAGAAATGAGAGATGCAAAATCCACATACATCCTGCAAGCATCCTCCCTTGATGTAGAGTTTAATGTTCTCCCTCTTTGGCTCTGTTCTGACCCAGAAGTAAGGTTCTCATGCAGAAACAGGACAACATAAGATCTTTCTTCTCTGTCTGAAATTGAGGACTTGTCACGGAAATTGAGAAATGAGTTTGGAAAAGACAAATAGTGGCTTGAGGGATAATCAAAAATAGGAATAAATGTAGTCACATGAGGTATTCTTTGAATCTCTTAAAAGAATTTGTGAGAGAGAAAGGAGGAGGGAAGGATAGGAAAGATGTAGACTCAATACTCCCGAAATTCTCAAAAATAAAAGTCAAACAAAACTTTCTTTTCTTTTCTTTCCTTTCCTTTACCTTCCTTTTCTTTTCTTTTCCTTCCTTTTCCTTTCTTTTCTTTCTTTTCTTTTTTTTTTTGCGTGTCTTAGAGAGTCTGGGATAGCCTAAAGCATTTATTTTTTTAAAATGCTACTCCATGCATTTTCCCCTCTTTCAGCCCCAGACCTTTGAAACCAGTGCTCAGTAATTTCCTTTCATTTTCATGGCAAGGGTCTTGTCGACAAGACAATATCTATGGAAGCTACCAGTCCTGGGAGGACCAAGGTGTACCATTCTTCCACCTTTTCCTGTATCTCCTAGACCTCATGCCTTCCCTACCTACTCCCGATGCCTGTTAGCCTTTCTGCTTCCTCCCAAGCATTACATTGCTTATGTTAGGTTTCCATTAGCTTATCATCCCAAGACAGACCCGGAGTCTCAGCACCTTTATTTTCTTGTCTTTATACATATTATGTTGCTAATATATCTTTTTTTTTGTTGTAAGATTTTTTCATTTCTAACCCTGAGCTATCCACCGAGTATAATATACTCCAAACTCTTGTAGGCAGCTAGAGTTCCTGTAATTCTATGACAAACATACGCCTTTGCCCAGGATTAGTCTCCAGGTCACCCTCATACCACCAGGACCTGGTCCCCTCTCCCATTCAGCCCTTTGTACCACACAAAGAAGACAGACATGTGCCCTCAGAAACTGATAGAGACAGAGAGAAGGCAGAAGATGAAGGAGGGAGCAGAAGTCTGCACAGGAGATCAGTGTCAATATTTTAAATCAGCAGACTGAGCTCTATGTACCAAACCAATCCGACAATGCAGAAGGGGAAGGAGAATGGAAAGAGTGGAGATGAGACTAAAGAGAAAAAACGAAGTAATGCATCTGCTCAGAAGGCACAGATGACAATAGCCCAAAGAATATTAAAAAAAGAGCAAGAAGATTCAAAGCCCCGAAGCAAAGCATTCTGTGACCAGAAAGAGAAAACAAACCCAGAGAAGAGCAAGCTACCAGGCTCCAGGGAAGGTAGAAAAGTAGAGGGTTACAGATGGGAAGGGACAACTCTGTCTTATCTTATACCTAAGTTCTTTACCCAGTCCATGGTGATCCAATACAGGCACAACCCCTCTAGTCAGGAATGGAGCCTCCATACCTGTCACTGTGAGCCGGGTGCCTGCTGCGAAGTAGAGGGGCGAATTATAGGATCACAGCAGCAGGCAGCCTTGGTAAAACCTACCAGCAGTCCCAAAGCTAGAGAGCTAGTCTTAGCTCCCTGAGACCTGGATGACTGCCTCTCTGCCTGCAGGAAGAATTCCAAACTCCAGTAATGCCATGAGGCGTGTCACAGGAGAGAGACAGGAGGAAGGGACTCAGAAGGAGCACATTCATGCAAACAAAAATGTGGGATGACCCTGGGAGCACGAATGCTCCTAGACTGCAGACTCAGGGGAAAAGAAACAGCTGCTGATTCATCTCCCCATAAGGGAGGCAGAGGACCCTTTTAGAACCTAGCAAGTAAAGGAATAACTAAATTTCCCAGCCCCTTCCACCAGCTCTGGGAGTACAGACACTCTTGGTCCAAGGGACAATAGTCCCACCACTTTGGTCCCATAGCTTACCTAGAACAGAGAGCCGAGTCCCCTCTCCAAAATACTGGGCCTGGTTGTTACACAGTACAATACAAGGGTGGCAAACTCCCAAGGAGCTGATGGGAGCCTTTCTTGAGGCAAGACTCTACATAGAATCCCCAGGGGCTCAGGCGCATTCACCATCCTTTCTTTCTCTCTGAACCACAATCCAGGCTGTGCTTGCAGTCCTTACTTTGTCTGAGGAGTTTCCCTCATCTCTAGGCTTACAACATACCCTCCCGAGAAAGAAATCTTTTACATACCCAGGACAGACAGCTTGGTTCCATGACCGAAAAATAATCTTTCGTTGGAAACACAACATTAAAGCCTGGTGGTAAAACTTCCTCCTGCTTTCTGTTCCTCCTCCCTTTGCCTACCTGTCAGCTAGCTTCCCTCATTCCTGAGGAAGGTTTTATCTCTGGGGAGTAGAAGGACAGACAACTGTGCAGTGTTAACTAATATAATTGTCCATCAGTTTTCTTGATGCTCCATACATCCTCCTCCTCAAAACCTGTCTTCTGCCTGTATGGGAGGGCCAAAGAATGGAACTATGAACAGTACATGAGACTGACTCCCTGTTGAACTTGCCTACATTAAACTGGGTGCCCAGGCGTCACGTAGCCAGCCTGTGGAATTCATCCCTTCATGCATGCATGAACAGAGGGATTTAGTTCTTTCTGATAGGAGTACACTGCAACCTGGGCACCTCAGAGAAAACTTCATCTGGTACCCAACCATTTGACCCTGACTTACCTACAACAATGAGCCGACTTCCTTCTCCAAAATAGAGCGTATTTCCAGAACACAGTCTCCCAGGTCCACTTCAAAACTCCCTCACTCTCTGAGCCCTTCCCTTCTCCTTTCTCTTTCCTGACCTCCATCCCAGGTTCATCTTGACTCAGCCAGAAACATTCAGAACACCTTTATGGATTCAGCCTCTTTAGAATGCAGTCCCAGACATGAGATATCTTCTTCCTCAAGAAGGAACCATGAGCTAGATCCTTCCTCCAGTTCCCAGGACACTATTGTACTTTTCATCCCACACCTGAAGACCCTCAGGCCTTACCTATTACGGAAAGCCTGGTCCCTGAGCCGAAGCTGTAGTCGTAGTTTGCACATCAGAATTCAGATACTCTAATATGGACACAGAGGACTAGCTTTGTCGGAAGACAGACCTGGAAAGATATCTTACCTACAACTGTAAGTCTGGTTCCTTTACCAAAGAAGACTTCTGTGTTTGCACAGTGCCATAGGGTGAGAAGGAAAATAATCTTACGGTGTGAAGAGAGGCTCTTCCCAGCTAGTGTCTAGAGGGCCATAGGAGGAATAATAGCCTTGCACGCATCACAGGTACTGCACAAAAGAACATTCTGATGGCAATGTAGAACATGGTAGATTCCATTCAGTGGAGATTTCCCCATATATATTGTCCTCTCTGAAGGTCCATCAAAGTGAGGTAGCCTGTCAGAGAGCAGTTTTCCAGGACCTATGATGATATTCATCAAGAGTAGAGATCTTTATGGCTTTTTATTTTGAAAAAACAAAACAAAACTGTAAAACTGTTCATCTCTGGTTCACTTATCCACTGATGGTGGTCTGTTTTATGGGAGTTAGCAGAAGAGGATCTCCCTGTATTTTTTGCCTCTGGGGCCACTAGGCCATTCTTCTTATGCTTGTGTTCGTTCTGCATACTCCTGGTCTGCTAAGGCCCCATTCTTCTCCACAATCTTGGCCCAGCAGGCTGCAGAGGTGAAGTGGAAGCATTCTGGATCTCAACAAATCTAGGCTTGTGACCCAGGAGAAGAGTAGAGGACTGTGGGCCTTGGGACAGACAGAAAGGTTTTTGTAAAGGTTTCCCATAGAATTGAATCACTGTGGCCCCCTGTCCCCACAATGTTACAGCTTTATACAAAAAGGACCCTCCCATTGGTCTACCTCTTGAGGGCTGGAAGAAACCACCAGAGAAACTGCTCCTCTGAGGGGAGTCAAAGATAAGGAAGGTGACATCGCCACCATTGTGCAAGGTGGTGGTAAGATGTGAGCTAATGCAGGGGTTTCCTCTTTACCCTCTGTTCTTCTTTTGAATGTTCTTTGTTCTTGGAGCTGGGTGTCATTGAAATGATCTTTGACAAAGGGGCTGGATTCCTTCTTGTATCCGCCCTGCTCAAGTTTTCATCATATAAGGGAACCACCCTATGAAGATGTAAAAGCCCCCAAGCTAGACTGGCTTTGTCCTTGCCCTAAGGCTGTGCATAACTCAGAGGTTATACCTTTTCCCACGATCAAGACTCTGTGGTACTGTGATTCTCTGTGTGTGACAAATTTGAGCCTTCTCAAGTAGCTAACTAGGTTCTGGACTTCTTAGAATGATGGTAAAGAATGTACCACATTTCTAACAATGAGTATGAAATGAAGTGACTTGAGCACATGTGTTACCATGTTATTACCCATCCTTCTAGGTAAAGGGAGTTAGGGCCAAGTCCCCATGGAGGCTGGGTAGAGACACAGTTTGGAAATCATTCTAATATAATCCAAAGGTCCTGTGATCATAGCTACATGGTCGTCTTCTCTGAAGTATTTTCAACACATTAGTAGATATTTCAATTTTCCTGTTTCAAGATGAATCTGGTTGGGGGTGGAGGCACGTACATACATCCTAGCACTGTGAAAGCAGAAGCAGGCAGATCTGTGAGTTTGAGCCTAGTCTGATCTATAGATAGAGTTTCAGGTCAACTAGGACTGTACTTTGTGACTTAGCCTCAAAACCAGACAATCTTATTCTGAAATTTAACCTGCCTTTGCATTCTGTGGGTATCTTTCCCCCTAGTGATCCTTCATATTATTGATTGTCAAGTGGTGACTTAAGACCCAGATGATAAAAAGACAGACAACTCTGTAATTTTGTCATATTTGAATGAAAAAAAAGGAAACAGAATCAAAAGCAACTAAAATCATTTTCAATTCTCATCATCAGAGCTAGTAATCAATAAGAAGATAATTCAATAGCTCAAAAAAAGAAAGAGGCAAATACCAGATGTTTCAGAGAAAGAGAAATCAACATGGTGCTTAAGTGTAGGGAAAAGTTTTCACAATGATACACAAAGGAAAAATGTCATTGAAATCATGTCTATCAGCAATTTGAGAAAACTGGGTTATTAGAGACTGTTTTCCTGGGGACTCTGCAGTGAAATAAAGACTTTAGTATATTTGTTGCTAATAGGATTACAAAAATAATAAAACAACATGTATAGAAAATAACTAGAAAACAACCATGAAGCTATAAATATATTTTCCTTTTTATCCAGAAACATGACCCAAGGGAATTTACTTTGTAGGTACAGTTGCATACAAATGAAACTTTTAGCACTTGAGAGACTGAGACAGAAGGATTGCTATGAATTCACAGTCAGCCTGGTGTACAGAGTAGAGTCTCTTTCAAAATGTTCAAAAAAGCTTAAGAATTAAAAATGTTTACATGAAGCCAGGCGGTGGTGGTGCACGCCTTTAATCCCAGCACTTGGGAGGCAGAGGCAGGCGGATTTCTGAGTTCGAGGCCAGCCTGGTCTACAGAGCGAGTTCCAGGACAGCCAGGGCTATACAGAGAAACCCTGTCTCGAAAAACCAAAAAAAAAAAGTTTACATGAGTATGTAATACTTGTACTGTGTCAGTGCGTTCTCTCTCATACATGGTTAACTGGAAACAAGTCAACTGTGGAGCTGTATAGATAGATATATGCTACCTTTTGTTTACCAAATGCAACAGGGCATTACAATTAAGTAATAAGAATCCCAGTTAAAAACTCTCCATAGAGACACACTGGGCAGAGGGCTGACACTGTGGTCTATATACGTAGGATGACTGCATGGAATGATGGAGAGCTTGGGTTGGAGTCCTCAGGATTGCAAAGCAAAATCACACATAAATTCTGGTAAAAATGTAAGACCATCTATTGAAAACAACTGCCCACCACAGACAGGTGAAGTGCATTGAAGCAGACAGAGCTCAGGGCCTTTTCTCATTGAGAACTTAATGGCAAGATTTCAATTTTGAAGCCATATTCCTCTATTATTTGCTTTAAACAATGTTAAAAAATCAGTATAAAAGGAAGGAAAACCAATAAAATGTCATTTTCTATAAAACATATGAAAATTTTCTGCTAAGAAGGATTTATTTTCAAGTTACTACTTTTTCCAAAGATTGGTATATATAAGAAGCTGTTTCATGAACCTATTCTTGATCAGAGAGGCCCAGTTCTGAAGGAAGCTTGTCAAGATTCAGATCTAGATAATTTTTCACGAGCTTTTGAATAAAAATATCTAGGACTGGGTTTGTTAACAATTTTAAATAAATAAGCAGATAAATAATAATAAGGGGTTCTTATGTGTGCTTTGTCACAGTGGGAGGCCTGGGACCCACTCCTCATCCCTGGGCCAAACAGAAAGTTGTAAGACTTGGATAAGACTGGTATCCTAAACTGGGCAAAGCAGAGACAGTCTGCCTCATCAATAGTTGCAGATCTTACAACTCTACTGTAAGCCTGGTTAAGAAGGCCAACCACTTTTAACATTTTTAAGGTGGTAAAGCCTATTCTTTATTCTTTTTTTTTCATTGAGCTGTACATTTTATTTGATATTTTTTTCACCTATGACATCTCACTCAACCCCTCTCCCTATCAATGATTGACTCACTAAGCCAGAGTTTCCTTTTAATTGTGTAGCTGAATAGTTTGATTTCATCTGGACCTGAAGATTTATACCATTTATCTTGGTGTCATAGTATCTGTTTTTGTTTTGTTTTGAGACAGGCTTTCTCTGTGTAGCCCTGGCTGTCCTGGAACTCACTTTGTAGACCAGGCTGGCCTTGAACTCAGAAATCCGCCTGCCTCTGCCTCTGCCTCCCAAGTGCTGGGATTAAAGGCATGCACCACCACTGCCCGGCATGGTGTCCTTGTATCTGATGGGGGTTTTCCAGTTTGTTCATCTGGACATTGAAACCAAATGTAAAGATGGTAGCATCTCAAAACATTTAAAATTTTAACTTATTTATTCATTGATTTATTTGCTGACTCATTCCTCCTCCTCCTCCTCCTCTTCTTCTTTCCTCCTCTTCTTCTTCTCCTTCTCCTTCTCCTCCTCCTCCTCCTCCTCCTCCTCCTCCTCCTCCTCCTCCTCCTCCTCCTCCTCCTTCTTCTTCTTCTTCTTCTTCTTCTTCTTCTTCTTCTTCTTCTTCTTCTTCTTCTTCTTCTTCTTCTCCTCCTCCTCCTCTTCCTCCTCCTCTTCCTTCACCCCCTCTCCTCCTCCTTTCTTTTTTAAAAAATTAACCTGTGCAAGCAACAATTGGGCAGAAATCATGTTATAGTTATTCACACACATGGACAGCAGGGGGCAGTCTTTCCTAATTTAATTTATTATTTTTTAAAAACTATATATACATTTTCTTTCCTTCTTTCCATCTTTCTTTTTCCTCCCTCCATCCCTCCCTCCCTCCCTCCCTCCCTTCCTTCCTTCCTTCCCTCCCTCCTTCCTTCCTTCCTTCCTTCCTTCCTTCCTTCCTTCCTTCCTTCCTTCTTTCCTTCCTTCCCTCCCTTCCTTTCTTCCTTCCTTCCTTTTTATCATTGCGTCTGCAGTTTCCCTTCTCTCTTCTCCACAATTCTCCTTTGCCCATCCCCTACCCCCATCAACTCCTCCTGTTTTACTCTTCAGAAAACAGGAAATCTCCCATGGATATCAATCAACCATGGCATATCAGATTGCAGTAAGTCTAGGAAACACAGTAGGAGGAAAGAGTCCCTAATGGAGGCAAAACAGTCAGAGACAACCCTGCTCTCAGTGTTAGGAGTATCACAAGAAGACCAAGCTACACAACTGTAACATATATGCAGAGGACCTAGGTCAGTCTATTGCAGGCTACCTTGTTGTCATTTCAGTCTTTGTGAGCTCCTATAAACCCAGGTTGGATGATTCTGTGGGCTTTCCTGTGGTGTCCTTGATCCCTCTGGCCCCTACAATCCTTCCTCCCCTCTTCTGCAGGATTTCTAGAACTCTGCCTTATGTTCAGTTATGGGTCTCTGCACCTGTTTCCATCAGTTGCTAGGTGAAGCCTCTCTGATGACAACTGGGTTAGGTACCAATCTATCAGTATAGCAGAGTATCATTAGGCATCATTTTTCTATCCCAGATCTCTCGACTATCACTCTCTGGCTCCTGGCTCTCCAGGCAGTGTCAGGGGTGGCCTTCCTCTTGCCACTTCCACAATTTCTGCATTACCTTTACCCCAGTACATCTTGTAGGCAAGACAAATTTCACCCAAATAGCATTTTGTACAAGAAAAATTCTTAGGAATTTTAAAATGTTCATGGGTTTCTTCCAACCCATTGAACCCTGGTTGGTGTCCCAGCTAAGGAACTAAACCACAAGGAAATTAAAACAACTTAGCAAATAGTCAAAGGTATAACCACTCAAGACTTCTTATTTGAGTTCCGGGGCTGTGGCACCTAGCTGAGACTCCTGTTTCTTGGAAAGCTCATCCCTGGTGCTCGTTTGCCTAGACTCATAAAGCCAGATTTTATGGTTAGGGGACTTGGGCAGATTATGAAGCCTTTTAAGCCCTAAAGATCATTAGCTATAAAAGTAATGATGATAAAATATCTGTTTTATAGAATTGTGGTTATTAAGTGACGTAATGCATGTAAAGACGACAGAGTGGTTTATGTTTTTTTTGTGACAGTCTTTTGCTGTGTAGCCTTTAGAGGTACTTCACTGCTCAGGATGAATATAAGCTTGTAGCAATCCTTTTGCTTCCCCTTCCTATTGCTGGAATTATACTGTGTACTAATATACTGGAAACCTAGGAGCACTGTTAGCACACTGGTTCTTAAGTTTTATCATGATGACAGTAACCTGGAAGGTTCAGTAAATACAGGTTACTGGGCCCCTGGGATTCTTTCTTAGTTGCTGTGGAGTGGAGTCTAGTGTTCTCATTACTCCTAAGTCCTCAGAATTCTGGTGATTCTCTTCAAGGGACACTCCCTCAGAAGCATTCTGAAAAGTTGTCTACTTAGTAACTTTGTCTCTACTCCTATTTAATGTTTCATTCATTTAATCACTGTGTACTTACTACTTGCCAGGTTTAGTTTATTCACTGGTATTGGGAGGTTGTTGAAAATATTTAATTGGGGGGTTTCTGCTCTACCTTAGATAATTGAGTTCTCAGATAAAAGACACAAAACCTTTATATTTATAATAAGCTGTTAAAGCACTAAAGCTGGGCAGATATCTACTCTTTATGTTACTATGTCTATCAATATTGGCTACCCTGCCAATAGGTCTGAGATATGACTTGTCATGTTCTGCCTGGACTGCTCTTTCTCTGACTGGCCAGCCCTCATGTCCAGTTCTCAGGATCCCTTACCCCATGCTATCTTCTCCTCTCTTTTACCTTCTTCCTCTTGCCTTGTGGTTTTCTGCCTCAGACCTGAAGCTGGGGAACTGAAACTCTGCATATCTCTCTTCTACCAGTTATAGACTGAAGACATATTTATTGACTAATCAGGGATGACTTAGGGAGCAAGATTAAATAGCATCATTTGGTTTACAGGGCCACCATTACAATACATAGCAACAGACCAAACCTTAACAGTTTTAAATTAAGGAGCAAGGTTTGCACAACAAAAACTGGTAAGTGTGAGTTCACCAGTACTCTAAAATTTTGTACCCTAGACCTTTGGGTACAGAATTCAGCATTACAGTACACAGTAATAGACCAAATTTCAACATTGGGATGCTGAAGATAATTTCTCTTGCCAAGAGATTCACAGTCCCAGCTGGAGAGATGGCTCAGAGGTTAAGAGCACTGGCTGCTGTTTCAGAGGAATCAGGTTCAATTTTCAGCACACACATGGCCATGGCAGTTCATATCTGTCTGTAACTCCAGTTCCACGGTGTCTACACATCCATTCAAACATACATGCAGGTAAAACAACACTAACCATAAAATAAAAGCAAATTATATAAAAATGGGTTCAGGGATGATGATAACAAGAGTGAGACAGAGACAGAAGTGGACACAGGAAAGGATGACATTGACCATACCTGAAACCAGTGGGACCAACATAGGATGGAAGGAAGAAGAAGGACCAAAAAAACCTTTTTATCCAGAAGATGGAGAGCATGGGGAAGAGAACCCAGGATGATGAAGCCTCAAGATTCAGAGACTAGATAAGGGCTCTTGGCTTGTTAGTGGGTTATCAGTACTTCTGATCTATGGTGAAGAGGCATAGCAATAGTCTTGGGCTACTATAAAATGAAGGATGAGTGTGAGCCTTCTCAGGTGTATTTCCCCTCTTTAGCACTAAGTATTTCTTTCAGTATTCTCCGTGGGGTTGACTTAGGGATCATAATTCCCTAAAATCTGATTTTATCATGGAAAATTTTTTCTTTCTCTCGTGATTACTACTGGAATTTTTTCTGGGCATAGCTGCCTAGACTTATTTCCTAAGTCATTTTGCTTGGAATATCTTTTCATATAGTTTTATTGTGAGGTGATATCTATCTTTGATGTTAAAGTATGTTTCTTTGATGTAGCAGAAGTATGGATCCTGTTTTCACACCTATTCTGTTAGTCTGTGTCTTTTTATTGGGGGAATTGAGACCATTGATGTTGAGATATGTTGATTCCTGTTATATTGTTTGTATGGTGTGTGTGTGTGTGTGTGTGTGTGTGTGTGTGTGTGTGTATTTGCCTCTTTTAATTTGCTCATCTGGGATTGTTTATTGCTTATGTTTTCTTGGGTGCAGTTAACTTCTTTAGGTTAGTGTTTTCTTTCTAGTGCTTCCTGTAGCACTGAATTTGTAGAAAGATATTGCTTAAAATTGGTTTTATCACAGAATATCTTATTTTCTAAATCTATGGTGATTGAAAGTTTTGGTTGGTAGAGTAGTCTCTACTGGTATCTGTGATCTCTTGGAGTATGTAGAACATCTGTCCACGACCTTATGGCTTTTAGAGTCTCTATTGAAAATCAGGGTAATTTTAATAGGGTTTTATATGCTACTTGATTTTTCTCTCACAGTTTTTCTTTCTTTCTTTTTTTTCTATTTATTTATTTATTTATTTATTTATTTAATTATTTATTTTATATATGCAAGTACAGTGTCACTCTCTTCAGAGAGACACACCAGAAACACCAGAAGAGGGCGTCAGATCTCATTACAGATGGTTGTGAGCCACCATGTGGTTGCTGTGATTTGAGCTCAAGCCCTTTGGAAGAGCAGTCAGTGCTCTTAACCACTGAGCCATCTCTCCAGCCCTCCTTTTGCAGCTTTTAATATTCTTTCTTTATTCTCTATATTCAATGTTTTGTTTATTATGTACTGAGGTGACCTTCCAGTGCTCTGTACATTTCTAATACCTTCACAGGTACCTCCTTTTTTTTTTAGCATAGGAAAAATTTCTTCTATGGTTTTGTTGAAAATATTTTGTGTCTTCCACTATTCCCATTATTCTTAGATTTGGTCTACTCATAGTGTCCTAGATTTCCTGAAAAATTTGTATCACTTTTTTTTTCAAGATTTAATATTTTTGACTTGAGGTGTCAAGATTGCTTGGTGTCCAGGGGGTACTTCCCCCTTCTCAGAGGAGAAGAAGATGGGGGAAGGCACTATGTGAGGGGTTACTGAGAGCAGAGGGGAGGCTACAATCAGGATGTAAAGTGAAGAAATAAATTAATGGAAAAAAGAAGATTTTGTTTGACCATTTCTTCTATTGTATCTTCAATGCCTAAGATTCTCCCTTCTGTCTCTTTTCTTCTATTATTAAGGCTTGCCTCTGAGGTTCCTGTTTAAGTTCCTCAATTTGTGTTTCTAGATTTCTCTTAGTTTAGGTTTTCATTATTGATTCTATTTCTACTTTCAAGTTTTGAGCTGTTTCATGTATTTTCTTCCACTGTTTATGTTAGATTTTGTTAAGGAATTTAGTTTTTGCTTCTTGTTTAAGGACTTCTTTCATATTTATAAATGCTATTTTAATATCTCTCTTGTGCTTCAGCTATGTTGCAATACTCTGGACCACCTGTTGGTAGGATTGCTGGGCTTGTGGAGACAGATTGTTCTGGATGCTATTGATTCTGTTTTTATGCTGGTGTTTAGGCATCTGCGTTAAAAAAGATTGTAAATCTAGGTACTGATATGGTCTTGTCTTTGTTGAGTGAATGTCTAATTCCTTGGCTTCTGTTGTCTTGTCTGGTTCTTAGAAGAATGTGATAGTTGTGGGTTGTCTGGTAGATAATTCCTCTGGTATGCTTATATGTGTGGCCACTGGGGTTCTAGGTAAAATGTTTTCCTAGGTATTGGGAGTTGACACTTATGAATGGGTTCGGACTACAGCAGACGGATAGGGTCCACAGAATGGAGGAAATCGGGAATTCTGCTTGGATCTGCTCAGTCCTCTGGGAATGTGAGTAAATAGTGAGGAGAGGTCTCAATACATACCCTGCTGTACAGAGCTGGGGAAGAAGCTGTGAGGTCATATATGGAGGAGAGGAGGGAGAATGAAGATCTGAAGCTCACCTGCTTCACTGGTTTCTCTGGCAGGCTTTGCTTATGGGATCCCAGAGAATCCTGCTGGAGATAACAGGATGAATGGGGAAAATGTTTGGAGGAGAACATCTCCATGATCTGTTGGAGATGAGGGCAGAAAGTAGAAGGAGGTCACATAATGTGGTCTGCTACAGAGATGGGAGTGCGACTGGGGGGGACTGGATTTAAAGAAGAGGAGGAAGATGTGAAGATTCAAAGTTAGGCAACCTGTTTCCCTGGCTGGAGCGGCCTGTGTTTTCATAGGGAATGCCTGTGGGAGGTCGGGACTAAGACAAGGAGATGAGTGGAGGGAAGAATGGTTGGAGGAGCAGTTTTTTCTTTTTTGTGTTTTACTGGAGATGGGGTTAGAGAGGGAGACAAGGCTGCATCAGTTGGTCTGCTACAGAGCTGGGAATGAAGTCCAAGGACTGCATTGAAAGGAGAGAAAGGAGACAAAGATCTGCAGTTAGCTCACCGGCTTCCCTGGGTAGGGTGAATTCCTGAAGTTTTGTATCATTTTGTTTGACTGTTCTTCAAAGATACTACCTCTTCATTATATTCTGGTTTCATAATTTGAATTATTTTTTTATATTTGACTGTGTTTTCACAGTCTTCGCTGTAGCATTTATTCATATCCTACTTAAGCTCCTTGACCATGTTTGCTATCATTGTATTTTTCATTATCCAAGCCACTTTTCTGAGGGAACAGTACTATGGAAGTATTCATTTTTGGCTAAGCTTACTGTTTTCTCTATGCTTGCATTTTTACAATGGGACCTAAGCATCTAAAGTTGGGTTATAGTAATGTTTCTTTGTGTAGAGACCGTGTGGCCCATTGTTAGGTAGGTATTTGAAACTCTCTTTCCTGTTACTCCAACTGATCAGGTTACAGAGAATACCTTTATGTGGTTTCAGGTTTAGTGTTGAGGCAACTCAATGCTCATGTTCAAGTAGGATGTCAGGAATAGTTCTGACTCAACTTGAGCCAAATGAAGTTTCTAAGTCCAGAAACTGACTTCCAGGCATTAGAAGATTCTGACAGTCAGTCTTTAGGAATCTAGGGAAGGTGCTCAGTACTTGCTCTTAAGCATTAGAGCTGTTGTTGCATATCTAAAACTCCTACCTAAAAGATGAGGGGTAGTGGAGAGGCAGTTAAAACAGGTGTGGGTCATGTTATTCTGAGCTAGGTTACAGGAATGGAGTTGATAGTATAACTTTGGGGTTCCTACTTGGGTTACAGGCATGGGTGGAGTTGGCAGTCTCTCTACATAAAGACAGAGACAAGTATAGACAGAACTAGGAGTGATGGATAGAGTTGATTGTAGGAGTCTAGTATTTCTTTCTAGAGGTAGGGTACAGTGTCACTTGTAGTGGATGGGGTTGCCAGTATGAGTCTGGGGTCCCTACCTAGAAGGGAATGTAAAGGGGAGATTTTAGTTGGCAAGAAGGCATAGTCAGGGGGCATGGAAAGGGATACCTATTACTAAAGACATTTCAGAATGTTGTATAGAAGCTTACTACTAAAGAAGTTTCTTAGAATATTTATACATATGCATGAAAATTAAAAACAGAGTTACCCTATAACAGGGTCAAAATGTCCCTATTAGGAATAACAAACTAACACATAAATAGTCCAGTGTCAGGAATGGGTTTTACCTTTTACAAATAGCTCCAAAGATTACAATCTATTGTGATTATATTTCCACAACTTCCAGAACTTGATAGTATAGGCTGATTGCATAAGACACTACATAAATGAGTCATAGAACATGATGAAATCAAGCTGACCTAGAAACTTCATCCTCCCCGGCTTGATCTCAGACTGCTGGAAGGTGCTGTTTGTAGTATCAAAGCAGAGGATCAGTCTTACCCAGCTGGGCATGCTGTGATAAATAATAATGACTGGCTTGACAAGACATGTCCATTTAGTGCAATAGTGGGTCAAAATCATCACTGTAACCTATCATTTTTTGATTGGATTTAAGACCCACTCCACAAGTTGAAATCCATAACTGGTATCACCATCAGTTCCAAGAATCTATGACCCAGGTCATAGGCCCTTTGGGGACGAGTCTACTACTATTACTTTGTTAAATGAGCATAGTATTAAACTAATTCCTAATGACATAGTAATAATAATAACAACAATAATAAATTAGTGAATCTTTCTGCTCTTATCAGAAAACTTTTTCTTTGACAGTAGATGGTGACAAATAGTGGTTTATAACTAATCAAGGTAACAAAAATGAAAGACTCCTGAGTTTTTGGCCCTGAATGGTATAATCATATCATACCCCTTCCTCCCTAGGATCAGAGAAAATTGCAGAAGGTGAAAAGATTGTAAGAGCCAAAGGTGGGAAATGATGATAAGGAGACAATGTATTCTGGACACAACAGAGTAACTGTATTATGAACTCTTTTTGATTATGGCAGTATGCACAACAGCTGTGAAAACTTAAGTCACACCAAATTCCGGAAGAAATATAGTAGCTAGGCATGAAGCCCTATGTCTAGCTGAGAAGTTGTTGACAATTGATGGCCATTGAGAAAGGTAAAGTCAGCATGATTTTTTTTTTATTTGTTGTTGTTTATGAGAGTGTAGCCCAAGTTCCAGTGGAGGATCACACATCTAAGACTATTTGGGTGATACAAATTGAACTTGATGGGCATTAAAAAAACAGAAAGAAAAGAAAAACACACATGCTAGATAAAAAGGGAAGAAGAGTGGATCTGGGAGTAATTAGGAGCATAAACATGATCAAACTATAATGTATGAAATATTTCAAGAACTAATATTAAAACAAGAGAGAACGAGCCTGTCAGTCAGCCAGTAAACAGCATTTCTTCATGGTTTATGCTTTCAGTTCTTGCTTGAGCTTTCAATAATGCACTGCGACTTGAATGTCTGAGACTCTGTGTTACTTTTGGTCCCATAATTTTATCACAGCAATAGAACGGAAACCAGAAGAAAGATGAAAGAGACCCATGCATTCTATGATTAGGGTCATAGGTGCTGTCTTGAACATTGTGGAAGATCAGGAAAGGCATACATCAAAAAGGATGCGACGAGCAAAAGTTCTCTAAGGGTAGATTTCATGAAAGGCAGTGACTAGGGAATACTTCCAGGAAGGGCATGGAAGCAGGGATGGGTGTTTGCTGATGAGAGTGGTCTGGAGATATATCAAAGATCAAGGAAGATGGGATCTTTCTCATTTGAGATCACTCAGTAGAAAGAGAAGGGATGGCCCTAATGAGCATGCAAATATCAAAGCAATTCTGACAATAGCCAGGTCTATCAGCTGTTATGTGTGGGTTGTGGTGAATGAACATTTGGTTTCTAGCTGTGGAACTGGAATAACCACAACAGAAGGAAAAAGTGAAGGAAATGTGAAAATGTCTATGAAATTCTCAAGATGGTATATGCATATTAGTGTTACTGTGTGAGATAAACAGAAGGCAATTGCTCCATGATGTGAGGGTTATAGATCAAGAACCTCTTATTTCATTTATAGAAACATAAGTAGGAATTTGAGGATGACCAGTGAGACCTTCTCTAAGTAACTCAACTGTGAGGAGGGAGTAGGACTGCATTGGCATAAGCATTTTTATGTAGAGAGCCAGCCATAGTGGTGCAACCCACGGTCTAAGAATTCTGCAGCCTGAAGCAAGAAAACTGTAAGTTCAAGAACTGCTTGAATTACAGAGCAAGACATTGCATCAAAGATGCCAAAACAAATATGAGGGACGGAACTCAGAAGCCAAGGTGGTTAATTATAGCTAAGATCTATATTGGTTATGAAGACTTCCTGATGTAGTCAAAGAAATCAATAGTCTTTTCAACCACAAGTTATTCATAAATCACAACTTTAAGCCTCATTGAAATTCTAAGGAAGAAAAACTTTGGGGACTGGAGAGATGGTTCAGCAGATAAGAGCACTGACTGCTCTTCCAGAGGTTCTGAGTTCAATTCCTAGCAACCACATGGTGGCTCACAACCATCTGTAATGGGGTCCGATGCCCTCTTCTAGTGTGTCTGAAGACAGCAACAGTGTAGTCTTATACATAAAATAAATAAATCTTAAAAAATAGAAAAGCTTTGGGACACTATGTAGACATAACATTTCTTGAAGAATCTCGGAATACCCTAGACACAATCTGCATATCAATAGATTTCTAAGAAGATGGAAGGAGAGACCCCTGGTCATGGAAAGACTGGATGTAGGGGAATGCCAGGACAGAGAAACAAGAGGGGGTTGAATGGAGAAAGAGGGAGGGAAGGGGGCTTATGGGACTTTCGGGGAGGGAGGAAACGGGAAAGGGGAAATGATTTGGAATGTAAATTAAAATAAAATAAATAAAAAAAATTCAAAAAAAAAAAAAGAAAAAGTAAAATGAAGTAAACACCTCATTATGGTTCCACAGAAATTTACTACTACTACTATTGCTGCTACTGCTACTGCTACTACCACTATTATTTTGATTTTTATTTATTTATTTTTTTATTAAATATAATCTTCACTGACATTTCAAGTGGTAAAACTTTTCCTGGTTTCCCCCTCCCCCAAATCCCCTAACCCCTCCTCCCACTCCCTGCCTCCAAGTACATGCCCCTCCACCCAACCCACTCCCACCTCCCCACCCTCAATTTCCCCTTGTTGGGGCATCTATTTAGCCTTCACCTGACCAAGGACCATTCCTCCCACTGATGCCCAACAAGGCATTCCTCTGCCACATTTTTGGCTGGAACCATGTGTACCCCTTGGTTGATGGTTTAGTCCCTGGGAGTCCTGGGGCGTCTGGGTGGCCAACATCATGTTCTTCCCATGGGGTTGTAAACCCCTTCAGCTCCTCTGGACCACCCTCCAACTCCTCCATTGGAGACCCCACTCCCAGACTGTATTAGTTTGGGTTTTACTGCTGTGAACAGACACTAATGACCAATGCAAGTTTTATAAAAGACATTTACTTGGGGCTGGCTTACAGGTTCAGAGGTTTAGTCCATTGTCATCAAGGCAGAAGCATGGCAACATCCAGGCAGGCATGGTGCAGGAAGAGCTGAGGGTTCTACACCTTTATCCAAAGGAAACCAGGAACAGACGGGGCATCTTCAGGCATCTAAGAGGAAGATCTCTAAGCCCAGCTCTACAGTGACACACTTCCTCCAACAAGGCCACACCTTCTAATAGTGCCACTCCCAGGGATAAGCATATATAAACCATCACATTCCACTCCCTGGTCCCCATAGGGTTGTTCAAACATGAGTATATGGGAGCCATACCTAAACATAGCATAATGCAAAATACATTTAGTCCAACTTCAAAAGTCCCCACAGTCTGTAGTATTTTCAACAGTGTTAAAAGTCCAAAGTTCAAAGTCTCTTCTGAGATTCATCCAATCACTTAACTGTAATCCCAAAAGCAAGACAGGGAACCAGCTGGGCAGTCTCCAAACTCTGCATCTCCATGTCTGATGGCAAAGCAGTCTTCAGATCTTCAACTCCCTTTTCATCTTTGTTGACTGCAACAAAGTTCTTTCTCCTGGGCTGGTTCCACTCCCTGTTAGCAGCTTTCCTGGCAGGCATCCTGTATCTCTGGCGTCTTTAACATCTTGGGGTCCCCAAGTCAACTTCAGCTTCACAGCTTCTTGTTCCAATGTCTGTGTTCCACACATGATCTTCTGTGCATCTCCAAAAGGCTGGTGTCACTTCTCCAGCTCTGCCCTCTGTTCAGGTTGATCCATTCCGCTGCCACTGCTGTTCTTGGAGGTCATCCCATGGTACTGGCATCTCCAATATGCTAGGGTCTTCTACTGCAACTATGTTTCACCAAAGCCTCTCATAGGCTATCTTCATGGCATCAAGCCTCAACTCCTTTGCATGACCACTTCAGTCCTTGGCTGTCAACTACAACTGAGGCTGCACTTTCACCAATGGCCTTCCATGGCCTCTCACAGTGCCAAACCTCAGCTGTTCTTCATGATGCCTTCATGCCTTCAAAACCAGTACCACTTGGATTATTCTTACACATTACCAAGTACAGCTGCAGCATGAGGTACAACCTTGGCTCTTTCTGGAACACAGCTTCTTTGTGCTCTCAGGAAACACTTCCCAGAAGATATCACCTAAGTGATGCTGGTCTTTTCTTAATCAACACTAATTTCTTAGCTCCAGCTAACCAGCATCAATTGTACCAATAGTCTCCTTCTCCTCTTGAATATAAAGCCAGAGACACATGGCCTAAGCTGCTGAGTTCTGCTGTTTGCAGGAGCTGGAACATTGGCCCCCTTGTTCTATTACATTATCACTAGCTTCCTTTATTCCAACTCCTTCACTGCATAAGCTTGGCTGTCCTGGATCTTGCTCCATAGACTGACTTGAATTCAGAGATCTGCATGCCTGTCTCCTAAGCACTGGAATTAAAGGTGTGATCCACCAAACCTGGATTTAAGTTTTTCTTCTCCTAGAATTTGCTCTGTTCTAGGCTGGCCTTGAACTCAGAGATCTGCTTATCTTTGTCTTCTGGGATTAAAGGCTTGTACTATCACGTCTGAACCTAAATTTAGCTGGGAGGAATCTTGCCTCAAAGTCACTACTTCCTTAATTCAGTTTAATATCCTTGAATTCAGCTCCATTTCACTTCCTGATGTCCATTAATGCTCAAACTATATATTTTGTATGTTTCCTTTCTCATCTTGCTATGTTTGTTCAAAATGTTCTTCATCAGACTTAACCAGAGAACAAAGTCTCTGTTGGGCTTTTTTGAGACTTCCTTTGTCAATACAATTAATATACATCTCTTTTCCTTAGCCTTAGGCAGTCTCTTCAGAAAATGGCAAAAAACAGCCATGTTCTTCACCAAAACATCACAAAAACAGTCTCTCAACCACATATGAAAGCTCTTCTCCACTGAAACCTTTTGGGTCATCAGGCCTACACAATTCAAATGACCCTCAATACCACTGTCTTCCAAATTCCTACTACACTGGCCTACTAAGCCCCACTTAAAGCATTCCACGACTTTCCAAATCCAAAGATCCAAAACCCACATTCTTCCAAACAAAAGCATGGCCAGGCCTATCACAGCAATACCTCACTCCTGGTACCAACTTCTGTATTAGTTTGGGTTTTACTGCTGTGAACAGACACTAATGACCAATGCAAGTTTTATAAAAGACATTTACTTGGGGCTGGCTTACAGGTTCAGAGGTTTAGTCCATTGTCATCAAGGCAGAAACATGGCAACATCCAGGCAGGCATGGTTCAGGAATAGCTGAGGGTTCTACACCTTTATCCAAAGGAAACCAGGAACAGACTGGGCATCTTCAGGCATCTAAGAGGAAGATCTCTAAGCCCAACCCTACAGTGACACACTTCCTCCAACAAGGCCACACCTTCTAATAGTGCCACTCCCTGGGACAAGCATATACAAACCATCACACAGACCAATGGTTGGCAGCTAGCATCTGCCTCTGTATGTGTAAGGCTCTGGCAGGGCCTCTCCGAAGACAACCAGGGCATGCTCCTTTTGATATGTGCTTCTTGTTGTCCATAGTAGTGTTGGGGTTTGGTGACTGTTTATAGGGTGAATCTCCAGGTAGGGCAGTCTCTGGGTGGCCTTTACTTCAGTCCCTGCTCCACACTTTGCCTCCATTATTGCTCCTGTAAGTATATTGTTCCCTTTCTCAGAGGAACCCAAGCATCCCCACTTCAGTCCTCTTTCTTCTTGAGCTTCCTGTGGTCTGTGAATTGTAACTTGTTTATTTTGAGCTTTTGGGCTAACATCTCCTTATCAGTGAGTGTAAACCATGTGCGTTCTTTTGTGATTGGGTTACCTCGCTCAGGATGACATTTTCTAGTTCTATCCATTTGCCTAAGAATTTCATGAATTCATTGTTTTTAATAGCTGAATAGTACTCCATTGTGTATATATATCACAGTTTCTGTATCCATTCCTCAATTGAAGGACATCTGGGTTCTTTCCATCTTCTGGCTATTATGAATAAGGCAGCTATGAACATAGTGGAGCATGTGTCTTTCTTATGTGTAGGAGCATCTTCTGGGTATATACCCAGGAGTGGTATAGATGGGTCCTCAGGTAGTAATATGTCTAATTTTCTGAGGAATCGCCAAACTGATTTCCAGAGTGGTTTTATCAGCTTACAATCCCACCAACAATGGAGAAGTGTTCCTCTTTCCCCACATCCTCTCCAGCATCTGCTGTCCCCTGAGTTTTTCATCTTAGTCATTCTGACTGGTGTGAGGTGGAATCTCAGTGTTGTTTTGATTTGCATTTCCCTGATAACTAAGGATGCTGAACCTTTCTTTTTTTTTTTTAAATTTTTTTGTTAGGTATATTCTTTATTTACATTTCAAATGATTTTCCTTACTGGTTCCCCCCCTCCCCAAAATTCCCGTAGGCCCTCTTCCCTCCCCCTGCTCCCCAACCAATCCACTCTAGGCTCTCCTTCCTGGTGTTCCCCTTCACTGCCACATTGAGCCCTTCCAGGACCAGGGGCCTCTCCTTCCTTCTTCTTGAGTATCCTTTGATATGTGAATTGTTCCTTGGGTATTCCAAGTTTCTGGGCTAATATCTGCTTATCAGTGAGTGCATATCATGTGTGATTTTTTGTGAATGGGTCACCTCACTCAGGATGACATTCTCCAGTTCCACCCACTTGCCTAAGAATTTCATGAATTCATTGTTTTTAATAGCTGAGTAGTATTCCATAGTGTAAATATACCACATTTTCTGTATCCATTCCTCTGTTGAGGGACATCTGGGTTCTTTCCAGTTTCTGGCTATTATAAATAAGGCTTCTATGAACATAGTGGAGCATGTGTCCTTATTGCATGTTGGAGAGTCCTCTGGTTATATGCCCAGGAGTGGTATAGCTGGGTCCTCTGGTAGTATTATGCCAAGTTTTCTGGGGAACCACCAAACTGATTTCTAGAGTGGTTTTACCAGCTTGCAATCCCACCAGCAGTGGAGGAGTGTTTCTCTTTCTCCACATCCTTGCCAGCACTGGCTGTCTCCTGAGTTTTTGATCTTAGCCATTCTGACTGGTGTGAGGTGAAATCTCAGGGTTGTTTTGATTTGCATTTCTCTGATGACTAAGGATGTTGAACATATCTTTAGGTGTTTCTCAGCCATTCGATATTTCTCAGGTGAAAATTCTTTGTTTAGCTCTGTACCCCAATTTTTAATAGGGTTATTTGGCTCTCTGGAATCTATCTTCTTGGGTTCTTTGTATATATTGAATATTAGCCCTCTGTCAGATGTAGGGTTGGTAAAGATCTTTTCCCAATTTGTTGGTTGCTGTTTTGTCCTTTTGACAGTGTCCTTTGCCTTACAGAAACTTTGTAATTTTATGAGGTCCCATTTGTCAATTCTTGTTCTTAGGGCATAAGCCATTGGTGTTCTGTTCAGGAACATTTCCCCTGTTCCCATGTGTTCAGGATTCTTCCCCACTTTCTCCTCTATAAGTTTCAGTGTGTCTGGTTTTATGTGTAGGTCCTTGATCCACTTGGACTTGAGCTTTGTACAAGGAGATAAGAATGGGTCGATTTGCATTTTTCTGCATGCTGACCGCCGGTTTATCCATCATCATTTGTTAAAAATGCTGTCTTTTTTCCACTGGATGTTTTTAGCTTCTTTGTCAAATATCAAGTG
This sequence comes from Tokudaia tokunoshimensis, assembly GCA_036184795.1. Classification (NCBI taxonomy): domain Eukaryota; kingdom Metazoa; phylum Chordata; class Mammalia; order Rodentia; family Muridae; genus Tokudaia; species Tokudaia tokunoshimensis. The sequence continues at coordinate 63,088,563 of BTHU01000002.1, read as the reverse complement.
ACCATATGTGTGTCGGTTCTTTTCTGGGTCTTCAATTCTATTCCATTGATCTTCCTGCCTGTCACCATACCGATACCAAACAGTTTTTATCTCTATTGCTCTGTAGTAGAGTTTGAGGTTAGGGATGGTGATTCCCCCAGGAGATCTTTTGTTGTGGAGAATAGGTTTTGCTCTTCTGGGTTTTTTGTTATTATTTTGATTTTTAAGACAGAATTTCTCCATATATCCCTGGCTGTCTTAGGAATCACTCTGTAGACCAGGCTGGCCTCGAACTTATAAATCATCCTGCCACTGCCTCCTGAGTGCTGGAATTAAAGGCATGCACCTTTATCACATAGTCTGAAATTATTTTTTTGAGTTTCCTATGCTGCTGTTGATTATTTCATGAATTATATTTTGCAATCCAGGATACTTTTCAGTGTAGAATCTCTGCTGCCCTCAAAAGCCTCGGATAAGAGCAGGCTTCCCAGGGTTAAGGGACTAGAAAGATGAAGGAGACGAACATACAGTGAGGGCAAATGAATTTTATTGACATACTGGTTGAAGAGTGAATGGGGATCTTTAGTTAGCAGCAATTGTGCTCTGAATCCAGTCCACATAGTTGCAGACCTTGGTGTACACACCAGGGGAATCTGGGAGTGCACAGCCATAGCCCCAGGAGACAATGCCCTGGAGCTCTCCATTGCAGACCACAGGGCCACCAGAGTCACCCTGGATTAGAGAAATACAGTGTTTAAGAAAGGGACATGTAGAAAAAAGAATCACATTTACTCTGACCTTAAGACCTCATTCTATTTACCCTAGAATAGTTCCATTTTTTTTCTGCTTTGAAACACATTGTCTAGTCTCACTAATGAGATTAAATGACATCCAACATAGATCTCATATCTGCCTGACCCCACTGCATGAAGCTTCTAGTTTCTCAATAATGGACACTCAAATGCCACTCCCAGGAGAACAGAGGTTTCATATGCAAAGAGATCCACTCACCTGGCAGGAATCTTTGCCTCCCTCCAGGAAGCCAACACAGATCATGTTGTTGGTGATTTCCCCAGGGTAGGAGGCTTCACAGGCAGCCTGAGACAGCACTGGGGCATCCACACACTGGAGCAGGTCTGGGTTGTTCACTGAGAGGAAAGGTAATGATTAAAGAAAGAAGAAATATGCATCAGAGGACTTGGAGGAAGAATAATTTATCCTAGAACGTCATGGGTAACTACCACAGAGATCATTAAGAGGATAAATTCCAGCAAAGAATTGTAGCTTTCTAAATCTATAAAATGACCCCTGTGGATTCCATTTTCATTGTTGATCCTGTTACACAGTGTATATTTATCCTCTATAGGTTCTAGAGAAAGAACTTCTTGGGATTTTTTATTTTATTTTATTTTATTTTTTTAATTTACATTCCCAATCACTTCCCCTTTCCCGTTTCCTCCCTCCCCGAAAGTCCCATAAGCCCCCTTCCCTCCCTCTTTTCTCCATTCAACCCCCTCTCGTTACTCTGTCCTGGCATTCCCCTACATCCAGTCTTTCCAGGACCAGGGGTCTCTCCTTCCATCTTTTTAGAAATTTATTGATATGCGAATTGTGTCTAGGGTATTCCGAGATTCTGGGTCAATATCCCCTTATCAGTGACTGCATACCATGTGTGTTCTTTTGTGATTGGGTTACCTCACTAAGGATGATATTTTCAAGATCTGACCATTTGCCTAGGAATTTCGTGAATTCATTGTTTTTAATTGCAGAGTAGTATTCCATTGTGTAGATATACCACACCTTCTGAATCCATTCCTCCGTTGAGGGACATCTGGGTTCTTTCCAGCTTCTGGCTATTATAAATAGGGCTGCTATGAACATAGTGGAGCATGTGTCCTTATTGACTGCAGGTAAAGTCTCTGGGTATATGCCCAGGAGTGGTATAGCCGGATCCTCCGGGAGTGTCATGCCCAGTTTTCTGAGGAACCGCCAGACTGCTTTCCAGAGTGGTTGTACCAGCCTGCAATTCCACCCGCAGTGGAGGAGTGTTCCTCTTTCTCCACATCCTCACCAACAACTGCTGTCTCCTGTGTTTTTGATCTTAGCCATCCTGACTGGTGTGAGATGGAATCTCAGGGTTGTTTTGATTTGCATTTCCCTAATGACTAAGGATGATGAACATCTCTTTAGGTGCTTCTCAGCCATTAGATATTCTTCAGGTGAGAATTCTTTGTGTAGCTCTGTACCCCATTTTTTAATAGGGTTACTTGCCTCTCTGGAGTTTAACTTCTTGAGTTCTTTGTATATCTTGGATATTAGCCCTCTGTCGGATGTAAGGTTGGTAAAGATCCTTTCCCAGTTAGTTGGCTGGCGCTTTGTCTTTTTGACAGTGTCTTTTGTCTTGCAAAAACTTTGTAATTTAATGAGGTCCCATTTGTCTATTCTTGATCTTAGAGCATAAGCTATTGGAGTTCTGTTCAGGAAATTCTCCCCTGTGCCCATATGTTCAAGGTTCTTCCCTAGTTTCCCTTCTATTAGTTTCAGTGTGTCTGGTTTTATGTGGAGATCTTTGATCCACTTAGAATTGAGCTTAGTGCAAGGAGATAAGGATGGGTCAATTTGCATTCTTCTGCATGTTGACCTCCAGCTGAGCCAGCACCATTTGTTGAAAAGGCTATCTTTTTTCCACTGGATGGTTTTAGCTCCTTTGTCAAAGATCAAGTGACCATAGGAGTATGGATTCATTTCTGGGTCTTCAATTCTGTTCCATTGATCTACATGTCTGTTACTGTACCAATACCATGCGGTTTTTAACACTATTGCTCTGTAGTACAGCTTGAGGTCCAGGATACTGATTCCCCCAGAGGTTCTTTTACTCTTGAGAATAGTTTTAGCTATTCTGGGTTTTCTGTTATTCCAGATGAAAGCAGTAAGAGAAAAGGGCCAAGTAACATACAAAGGAAGACCTATCCGAATCACATCAGACTTCTCACCAGAGACTATGAAAGCCAGAAGATCCTGGGCAGATCTCATGCAGACACTAAGACAGCACAAATGCCAGCCTAGACTACTATACCCAGCAAAACTCTCAATCACCATAGATGGAGAGACCAAGATATTCCATGATAAAACCAAATTTTCACAATATCTTTCCACAAATCCAGCACTGCAACGGATAATAGGTGGAAACCTCCAATACAGGGAGAGAAACAACACCCAGGAAAAAATGAGATAATAACCTTCTTGAATCAAACCCAAAAGTAGATAACCACTCAAACATAAAGATAGCGTCAAGAATGGCAGATGGCAATAATCACTATGCCTTAATCTCTCTTAATATCAATGGTCTCAATTCCCCAATTAAAAGACATAGACTAGCAGACTGGATACGTAAACAGGACCCAGCATTTTGCTGCATGCAGGAAACGCACCTCAGTGTCAAAGACAAACACTACCTCAGAGTAAAAGGCTGGAAAACAATTTTACAAGCAAATGGCACCAAGAAACGAGGTGGAGTAGCCATCCTAATATCAGATAAAATTGATTTTCAACCTAAAGTCATCAAAAAAGACACAGAAGGACACTACATACTGATCAAGGGAAAAAATCCACCATCAAGAACTCTCAATTCTGAATATCTATGCTCCAAATGCAAGGGCACCCTCATTCGTAAAAGAAACTTTACTAAAACTCAAAGCACACATCGCACCGCACACAATAATAGTGGGTGACTTCAACACCCTGCTCTCTGAAATGGGTCATTCAGGAAAGCAGAAACTAAACAGGGACACAGTGAATCTAATTGAAGCCTTGGACCAAATGGAACTAACTGATATATATAGAACATTTCATCCTAGAGCTAAAGAATACACCTTCTTCTCAGCTCCTCATGGTACCTTCTCCAAAATTGACCATATAATTGGTCACAAATCAGACCTCAACAGATACAAGAAGATAGAAATAATCCCATGCCTCCTATCAGATCACTATGGAATAAGGGTGGTCTTCAATGGCAACAAAAACAAAAGAAAACCCACGTACACATGGAGTACGTGGAGTACAATGCTCTACTCAATGATAACTTGGTCAAGGTGGAAATAAAGAAAGAAATCAAAGACTTTTTGAAAGTTAATGAAAATGAAGGCACAACATACCCTAATTTATGGGACACAATGAAAGCAGTGCTAAGAGGAAAATTCATAGCCCTGAGTGCCGCCAAAAAGAAACGGGAGACAGCATACACTAACAGCTTAATGGCACACCTGAAAGCCCTGGAACAAAAAGAAGCAAATACACCAAAGAGGAGTAGAAGGCAGGAAATCATCAAACTCAGGGCTGAAATCAATCAAGTAGAAACAAATAAAACCATACAAAGAATCAACAAAACTAGGAGTTGGTTCTTTGAGAAAATCAACAAGATAGATAATCCCTTAGCCAGACTAACCAGAAAGCACAGAGATAGTATCCAAATTAATAAAATCAGAAACGAAAAGGGAGAGATAACAACAGAAACTGAGGAAATTCAAAAAATCATCAGATCCTACTACAAAAACCTGTATTCAACACAACTAGAAAATCTTGAGGAAATGGACAATTTCCTTGACAGATACCAAGTACCAAAATTAAATCAGGATCAAATAGACCATCTAAACCGTCCTATAACCCCTGAAGAAATAGAAGTTGTCATTGGAAGTCTTCCAACCAAAAAAAGCACAGGTCCAGATGGTTTTAGTGCAGAATTCTATCAGACCTTCAAAGAAGACCTAACACCAATACTCTTCAAACTGTTCCACAAAATAGAAACAGAAGGAACACTACCCAACTCGTTCTATGAAGCCACAATTACACTAAACCCAAAGCACACAAAGATCCGACAAAGAAAGAGAATCTCAGGCCAATCTCTCTTATGAATATCGATGCAAAAATACTCAATAAAATTCTTGCCAACTGAATCCAAGAACACATCAAAACGATCATTCACCACGATCAAGTAGGCTTCATCCCAGGGATGCAGGGATGGTTCAATATAAGGAAATCCATCAATGTAATCCACTACATAAACAATCTCAAAGAAAAAAACCACATGGTCATCTCATTAGATGCTGAGAAAGCATTTGACAAAATTCAGCATCCTTTCATGCTAAAGGTCTTGGAAAGATCAGGAATTCAAGGCCCATATCTAAACATAGTAAAAGCAATTTACAGCAAACCGGTAGCCAGCATCAATCTAAATGGAGAGAAACTTGAAGCAATCCCACTAAAATCAGGGACTAGACAAGGCTGCCCTCTCTCTCCATATCTTTTCAATATAGTACTTGAAGTTCTAGCTAGAGCAATTAGACAACAAAAAGAGGTCAAAGGGATACAAATTGGAAAGGAAGAAGTCAAACTATCACTATTTGCAGACGATATGATAGTATACATAAGCGACCCAAAGAACTCCACCAGAGAACTCCTACAGCTGATACAGCAAAGTGGCCGGATATAAAATCAACTCAAGCAAGTCAGAAGCCTTCCTATACTCAAAGGATAAGCAGGCTGAGAAAGAAGTAAGAGAAATAATACCCTTCACGATAGCACAAACCATATTAAGTATCTTGGCGTGACTCTAACCAAAGAAGTGAAAGATCTGTATGACAAGAACTTCAAGTCTCTGAAGAAAGAAATTGAAGAAGACCTCAGAAGATGGAAAAATCTGCCATGCTCATGGATTGGCAGGATTAATATAGTAAAAATGAGCATCTTACCAAAAGTAATACACAGATTCAATGCAATCCCCATCAAAATCCCAACTCAATTCTTCATAGAGTTAGAAAGAGCAATTCTTGGGATTTTTAATCTCCCTTTGGTACCAATACAGTTTTTATAGTTGGTACTTTAAACATATTTGCAAGGCAAAACCCAGCAGATTCAATACCAGATAAACGCCTGATTTTGGAAAACACGGGGAGGAAGGAATGTAGTAGGTGAAAGGTCCTACTCACCACCATTGCTGAGAGTGTTACCCCAGCCAGAGATGAGACATTGGGTGCCTGCTGGTGCACAGGAGCTGGGCAGAGCCACAGTGGACACTTGGGCATTGAGAGTCACAGGGGAAGAGAGCTTGATCAGCATGATGTCATTGTTCAGGGTCCATGAACTAAAGTTGGGGTGCTTGATGATCTTGGCAGCATTGACAAACTGCTCATCGCCCTCCAGGACATTGATGTTGTGCTCTCCCAGTCTCACTTGGATGCGGCTGTTGGGAAGAAAACACATACTAGAGATTTTTGTCCAAGACACCCCAAGGTTCCTAAACTTCTTGCTCAGGAGTGGATCTGGAGGTCTATAGTAGATATCTAGACAATATGAAAGGAGAAGCTGTTCAATGGTGGATAATTTCTGCTTAAGTAACCTTCAGAGATTGATGGTATATAAAGAGTACCGTTTTGGGATGCGTTTTAATCTGCCGTACCACAGTCACTCATATATTCAGAGATGTGGACCCAAGGTGACATTTGATGCTCATCTCACTCTCTGAGTCTTTGTTAATGACAGAAGGATCTAGGAGTAATATTTCTTGCTTTATTAAAGATTATTATTATGTGAGACCTAAGCCTGTTTAGTCCAAAGTGCTATGACATGGAACCATGAGAGAAGTTTACATTCTTGTTCCCAACTCTAGAAATACTGAGCCAGTATCCCGGTCATTTGTGTTACATACTTGGTACTGAGAATGCCTGGTAGAGACTGCATTGAGTTTTACCAATATTTCTGAAAAGTTGGAGTTCATTTTTCTTCTTAGCTAATGGTGGTTGTACAAAGTTCTTGCCTGACTTTCTCACACATATGTATAATAACAAAACAAGTATTCCTTAGTTTAATGGCCCACATTCCTTGCTATTTTATGAGTTTGCTTGAGGAAATGAGAGGCTTTCTATTCTGTATCAAATTTTCCTCAGTGCCCATGATAATTAACTGCTGCCAGCAACTTCTTTTCATGGTTTTCCCCATTCACCTTACAACTTCACCACTTGCATATGTGCTGTGTTCTAAAGATGTCTCAGAGCACAGCAAAGGCATTGGTGGTGCACACCTTTAATCCCAGTACTTGGGAGGCAGAGGCAGGCAGATTTCTGAGTTTGAGGCCAGCCTGGTCTACAGAGTGAGTTCCAGGACAGCCAGGGCTACACAGAGAAACCCTGTTTTGAAAAAAAAAATGTCCCAGGATGTGGGCTCCTTAGGGGTTAATCACTTACGATTTGTAGCAGTGAGCTGCAGACACCACCCACTGGTCACTGATGAGGGAACCTCCACAGAAGTGGTAGCCAGAGTTCAGGGACACCTGGTAGGGGACAGAATTCTTCTGGCAGGTGTATCCTCCAACGATCTTGTCATCATCATCCACAGGGAAAGCAACTTGATTGGAGATAGGAAATGAACATAAGCAAATTCATCTGGGTATTGGAGGCTTTATGGCAGCTAAAACCTTAGGATTTCTTACTGAGCACAATGAGTGCAGGAATGTTGGAATCACTTTATCCCTAATAAGAAACATAGATTCAAGGGCTTCTGAGTATCAGGTTTTGCAGGACAGATAGGTAGTTCTCACAGGTCTAATCTCTTCTGAGCACCAATGTTGGGACAGCAAGAATTATCTGAAAAAAACACTTAGTGGGATCCCATTAGAAGTCATTTCTTCCCATTTCCTGCTTTATTTTTATACCTATTACTTGTTTTTCCCACTTGAATATTGGCTTTTTACCTAGGCCAGTGTCCCACAGAAAATTTTTACCTAGTCTAGCTTCCTACAGAAATCAACTCTTTAGAATGAGTCAAGAATAGAAAGGAATACCCAAGACAATTTAGGCTTAACAGGGGAGGGCACAGCAACTCACCAATTTATCGGTATTGCTTGACTGGTAAGATGAAGTTTATTTAGGGATGGGCCTATTAAACAGGCAAGACCTAAGACATATAGGATCAGAATTCTAATGGTTGAATATTTAGCAAAAAATAAGGTTTTTGTGTCTTCAAGCACATTTTTCCTAAGAGCATCTGTGGTGGACGTATCACTGAGCTGTTGGAGTCAAGCTGTAGGTGTGCTGGCTCATTTTATAGAACTTCTTTATTAGCTCTACCTTTCAACACTCCCTGCTCTTGGCACCAATTAGAATGAAGAGTAGATTAAAGGGGAAGTGAGAAAGACAAAGAATGAGAAGCCAGGAAAGTAGGGAGAAGGTTTGAGTGGCTGGTGAGACTATCAGAATATAGGTAAGAGAGAGCATTGGGATAGTTCATATATCTCATTCAGTAGAATGAATGTACAAGGCTTGGGCAAAAGAGTGAAACTCACCAGCAGCTCCCACAAGGGCTAAGATCAGAAGTGCACGCATGGTGACAGAGAGCAATGAACACAGAAAGAGAGCCTGTCTTTATAGTTCCCTAGTTGGAGAGGAAGGCATCTTGGCTAAAAGTGGAGGGGTCATTTTTTTTCCTGCACAAACATAACTGCACGTTTCTCTTTCCCAGAGTCTTGCATCAGCTTTGCTCTGTTTGGTGCCCTTGTCACTTGGAGAGCTACAGGTGACTAGGGAACTTTTTTCTCAGGCCACATAAGGAGAACAATTGATTTTTGGAGGGATAGTGGAATGGAACAAAGAGGAGAAGTCAAGCTCTTGTCTTCACAGGACAAGACTTAGGAGATAAGAGGAAGAGCAAAGACTATCTATGATCCTTAGAAATTCTGACTTCATGAAAGCTTTAAGAAACTTTGAGCAAGGCCTGGTTCTAGTAACTAGTAGGGTTGCTTGGTGCCCTCATGGTAGGAAATCAGCATTGCCTAAGCCCCTTACCTATGAACCTGACTATTTTACTGAATAGGAAGATGAAATTAAAGGGCTCTGAGGCCTGCAATTAGAACAAGAATGATGAAAAAACCAGGAGGTACAAAGTTCCTTTAAGTTGGGGGCAGGTTTCAGTTGACTCTTTTCTAACCAGACTCATGGACTGAAGGTGTCTTGAAGAGGATGGATGAAACTTAAATAGGTACTTCCCCAATATGCTACAAGGGTGGAATGATCACAGCAAAACTATGCTCTATGCTCTATTTTTCTGTTGCCTTTGCTTTTGCCATCTGTCATTTTTAAGAGTCATCAAGGCTCCAGAAAACTACACTAAGTATTAATAACCCATATTCTAGGATGTTTTAGATATGAGAAAATGTTTGGACAGTCTTCAATCTAGGTCCTAATTAGATAATTAGTTGTGTATAGATATGAGAGGATTCTGTAATTGTCTATTTTGTACATAAAAAGAATAATATTTGGGGAGGTCTGCTGGAGTGGGAATGGGGGGGTGGGGACATCCTTTTGGAGACAGGAGAGGAGGTATGGGATGTGGAACAGTGAGATGGTGGACTGGGAGGTGGGGGTAAAGTCTGGCCTATAAAAAAAGAATAAAAAAAAAGAGTACTATACTAGGCTCATCCCTCAACTTATTGCAGTAAAGCCTGGCCAGAGAAGTTTATTAACTGATGATTCATCAGTTTGAGTATAGTTATACAGTCAATTTGAGGAGCTTTGTCGTCAGCTGTTTATCTTTTTCTTCACTCCAAATCTAGGCTTTGGGAATTTTCATTTGGAGTTGAGATTATGTGTCAGTTTTCTGCAAGATACTGAACATTCTAGAGATGCTAAATAAAGGTAAAAAAATGAGCTCAAATTGTAATTGTGGTGGAGATGGTAAGATGATGGAGACTGAGGAATGTAGAATATACTGCAGGAAAAGCCAACATGGAGCTCATAGGCTATGCTGTGGCCCCCTTCTTGATATTGTTAGGGCAGATTTACAAAAAGTCCCTCTACTGAATGCTCTTATTTCTGCATCTTGCATCCCATTTAAGGCTTTTGGATTTATACACATTTTCACTTTTCACCAATGTTTTAATATGAGGTCTTGAGAAAAATGGATTCATTTTACCCAAGAAATTAATTAAAAACTGGCATGCTACCCCTTTGTCTCTCAGAAAATGTGGGAATTGTCAGAGTGTGAGATTTGTTGCAGGTGACTGTCAAATAAGAATTCCTCCTGAAACAAATTACACATTCTGTTTCCTCTTGGCATTTGTCTTCCTAGCATAACATGGTCACAGAATTTGCATTTCACGTGTATCTTGTCTCAGATCCTAATCTTGCCATGTACTCCTATCGGGTGCATGCCAGACACAGTTGCACAAGCCTCCATGTTCACAGGGAGATCATAGAGTCTGAAGACTTTACTATATGTGGTCCAAAAGTTTTCTGCAATGTAGTTGAGATGCTGCTTGCTGGGGAGTATTTGCAGGACTACTGCTTTGGATGTAAGACTTTTGCTTTCGTGCCTGTTCATTTCCTTATGCCCAGAGAGGTAGCCCACAGCAAGGAGATCATCATCAATATCTAGGAAATGATTTCTGCTAAACAGAGATTTCAATTGGTTCTTGACACCTTTTGCTAAAGGATCCATTTGAGGACATCAGCATTTCTGTACCTCAGCTTTGAAGGTCAGCATACACTTAACACATGACTATTGAACGGGGTCTTTCTGTTTTCTTTTAGTATGAAAGAGAGTTGTTTCAAAATTATATGTCACTGTTTTCTTTTCAAGATTCTCTCTAAATTCCTTATCTAATTCTTTAGCCTCAGTTCCATGTACTACTCTTTAAGCAATGTATAAAATTCCAGGCTTCCTTTCCTGCAGAAAGGAACTCAACTCCCTTTCTCTATTATTGCTCTCTTCTCCAGCAGATGTTCACTTACCTAAAGAAGTTTGTTTCCTGAACATGCTATTCTAGATTCACTAACTTTGGATAGTAAGAAGTACTTTGAGTTATCAAAAACAGACAGACACACAGACAAACAGAAACATGCATATGCACACATATATACACATGTACACACACATGCACACATACAATTTCTAAAGTTTGAGACAGAGGCTTTAGGGTCTAAGGTTAGTTGTTGGTGATCAGTTAATTAGAGTAGATCATCATGTTTCTACACTCTCTTCCACTACTCACTTATATTTATAAGTAACATGCAGACTTCATGCCCAGTGAAATGTGATTTGCATGTTATATTTATTCTCAGATTCCATTCACTGTACTAATGTGAATAGAGAAATCTCTAGCAATTATGAATTTAAAGTATAAAAGATAGATTGAAATTCCCAGATAAGACAATATATTACATGTTTTTTTTCTGTGACACATATGCACAAGAAGAGACAGAATAAGAAAGACTTGAAGCACTCTCCTTCAAATAAGCTACAGTAGTAGAGAACCCAGCAAGGTTCTACTTCTGTATTGTCCTCTGACATCTCCTTTACCTTTTCTCTAACTTTTTTGTTATTTTATTTGAAAGTATTTTGCATTTGGGGTTACTTATTTTTATTTTCATCTGACTTCATGGGCACATTTTCCCCTTTTTTATATTTGCATTTAAATCTCTTGCACTTCTATTCTCATGTCCCTCTTGTCTATATTTCTTTAAATTACATTTTAAAATATGCATGTATTTTTTGAGAATTATGTGCATGCATATTATATATATTGATAGTTTCCATACCTATGTCTGACATTCCAATACTTCCCAACTCCTTTACCATTTCCTTCCACTAACTTCATTTTCCCTCCTCCTCCTCTTCCTTTTTCTGTCTTTCCCCCTTCTCCGACAAGGAGGCACCATATCCAGTTAGTGCTCCCTACATACAACTTGGTGGAACATGCCATTGAATCATGGATAATCTACCAGGTAAGATTCACAGGCCTGGAGAGAACCTGCTCTTGTTCTCCTGTCAGCTGCCCTCTGCCAATAGTTCTATAATTCTTTTGTTTTATTTAATGTCACTTCTTGTTCCCTTTTCTCTCTCCATCATTTTGTGCCTTTATTATTTTTGCATGTATCTTCAGTAATTTTTTAAGCATCTCACTATGTAAACTATATTCTCCTCAAATTCAAAATCCTTGAGAAGATTGCCTTTCTGAATGTTCTCTGAGATATATGTAGAAAGAATTTTCATTTTCAGATCAACTTGCAACTATTGTCAAGTCTTAGTTACAGTAATAAAATTAGACTTTAAGACAAAGATCACAATGTATTGACTTGATGAACTTCTAGAATGAACACTAACTCAGAGGGAAGGATACACACTTTCTCAATAAAGGAGAAAGCTAAAATAAAGAAAGCAAGGCAATGAATGAAAGGTATTTTGTGTAAACCACTAAAATGTCAATTACTGTTTTCCTTAAAGAAGGAATCTCAAAATCACTAGTGTTACACAGAAGCTTCCATGGGGCATTCTAGGTGGAAGAAAAAGAAATGCTAACATTGAAATCAATATTCTCTAGACAATTCTTTCAACCAGAGGCAATATGTTTCTGAAATTTTGTAAAGTTACATTCCTATTCAAATAGTACTGATCAGAGTCTAAGCTAGTATCTCTGGCAAGAAAAAGTCATAATTACACCCTTGAATGACAGCATTTCCCCATAGATATTTATTTTCCATTTTTAATTTTTAATAATTTTATTTTTACCCAATATTTGGAATATTTCCACACGTGAGTAATATACTAATGATTTTTTCTTCTTCCTTGCCTCCATTTCTCATTCCCCATCTCTACTTTGTCTCAATTTTATGAAGTCTTATTTTTTTATCATTGTCAAAACACAAACATATAAGCACATAAAAATTTATAAATAAAACCTGGTAAGTTTATTTAGCAGTACATATATGTATGTGTATGTATTTTTGGTTAACTGGGATTGAATAATCTATCAGGGAGCTTGTTTCTGGGGAAGACTGATTCTCTCTTTTTTTAATCATCCATTAACTTGCCTATAGATTTTCATCTAGGTGTGGAATTAAGTTTATTTATTTATTTATTTTTTGTTCTTAGAGACATTTATAGATTTGGAATTTCCTGGAATCTTCTCAATAATCTTCCAGCACTGGTACATATAGGATGACAGATGCCTTGGCAGAGATGCTGAGATCTTGAGAAATGGATATAAAGCGTTGAGGCAGGTCCTGAGTTCTTCTGTTTGTTTACTAAAATTTCATATCTTATTGATGTTGATTTTGTTGCATTTCAATGGCTCATTTTTTTCTCTATGAGCAGTGCTAGGGGTTGAGCTACCAAGAGAAAGCTCAGAAGAAATCAGTAAAGTACCAGAAAAAATGCACATACTTATAGTTGTAGAAATCTTACCATATGAACAGCAAACATGAATAGGCAAGTCAACATACACATGCCAGAAGTCTACCACCCTTCAGCAAATGAAAGTACCCAAATATGCTAATGTAATGGAATATTGGGCAAAGGATTTAGAAGTCTAATTAAAAAACCAGCAACTTCAAGGAGAGTTAACATAGATCATCAAATGTAGCAAAGATAATTAAAGATTTGTTCAAGAAATTCAACAGAGATAGGTGATTATGAAAAGAAGAGCCGATCATAGAAGAAAAAAATAAATCCAGCAAAACTATAAAGAAAAGCATTTCTAATAGAGTAAATAACATGAAAAAAGACACCAAATATTGAAAGACATTGTTAAGAAATTAAGACTAGATTTACTCTGTGTTGCCTTCCTATCATGCCTCATACTCAGAAGGAAGTTACTCTCTTGTTTACTTGTTTTTATGCCTAGAGAAGCTGATAAAAGTTAAATGCTTCTAAAGAACCATCATTAACTATCCCCTTGAATTTAACTTATCTGTTGACTTATTAAAAGTTTAAATTATTACATAAAATAATGAGTTTTATTATAAAATTTTAATGTATATATTTTGGTCTATTTTGTTTTAGTGGTCTTCATTACCCTCTTTGACCTTCTCATCACCCAACTTTTCCATCACTCAAGAGTACTGATTTTTTTCATATCTATGTTTATTATATGAGGGACACATGGATAATTGTTTGAGTTCTGCTTGTTTCTTATACTTTTGTTTATAGAAATCCTTTATGTATGTGTTTCTTCTTAGAAAGTTTTTATTCCACATGGATTTGAGTATATATCTAGTATGTACTAGGCAGTGATTTACTTTCAGGGCTTAAAATATATCACTAAGTGCATCCTTCTTTACATGGGTTTCAACTCAGAGGTCTCATGTGATTCTGACGGTTTTATACTCATGAGTTTGTTTTCTTTATTGTAAGTTTTAGTATTGTTCTCTGACTGTGTAATCTTGGCATCCTAACTATCAGTGTCAAGGAGATATTCATTTCTGCTTGTGCTTATTCTTGAAAGTCTACAAGTTTCCCTGGATTTGACAAATTTTCTACTATACCTTTATTGAACTGATTTTTTTTTGTACCAAGCTTTTTATCTTTTCTTCTTCCTCTGGATCACTGATTTTCTAGATAGGGCTCTTGCACATAAATCCAGACCTCTTGAAAATCATGACCTCGTTTATTTTTTCTCTTTTATTTGAATTTAGTCTTTCCTTAGCCTTGTCTTCCATCCCTGATATTTTTTATTTTGTTCAATCTAGTATACATGTGATTTTTTTCAGTTTTCCATCTCATCTTTTATTTTATTTTTTGAAATTTTTATTTTTAACACTCATGTTTTTGGTCTTTCTGTTTTATTTGTTTTGATCTAAAATCTCAGTATTATATCTACATTTCTCATCGATATGGTATTTATGTACTTGTTTTTCCCTCTTTGAAATCATTAATTTTTTCTTTGAGAAATAGATTTTGGAGAGGTCCACCCAATACCCTGTGGTGCGGTCATGCCAAAGAGAGGCAGGTGCCGATGTCACTAAGATGTGCAATTACGTGGTAGAGAGATGGGAGAAAATAAGAAGCAGAGTGGTGTATGCACTATGAAGAGAGGGCAGAAGTAGAGACCTGACAGCAGTGAGGAACAGCCAGATGTGAGAAGCCTGCACTACCACTGAGGCCATGGTGATGTCCAGGCCTGTGCTGTCCTCCAGGGCCATGATTCCATGGCCCTACTAGAGCAGGGTCTATGTTGATGTCTATGGTCTGTTTTACAACCATCGGCTGTACTGTTGTACAGGTGGTGCCATCAGTGATGTGTACACAGGAGTGCTGTCCCTGGTGATATGGGCAAAGGAAAGCTGGGAGAGGGGTGTTAATGAACTCAGCTAACCCCAAGCCCAGATCCAAGGTTTTTAGTGTGCCCACACCAACATCTATTCCACTGATGATCTCCTGGAGAAAATGAAGGTGCCGGTCCTGTGGAACCAGAGCAGTACGATCTCCACGACACAGGCCAACAGCAAGATATCCAAGAAGAGTCTTGGTGAGGGTCCAGTATGATGATGTAGCAGAATAAAATCCAGACCAATGGCTCATTGCAATGAACATTTTTGAATAAAGCTGTTTGGACAAAAAGGTATATTGTGTGATACACCACCGCTTGCATGGTGAGAGTTTTTGTTTGTTTTAATTTTAATTTTAATTTTTTGAGGGAAAGAGAGGTCACAAAGATAGAGGGAGGGCAGATACGGAAGAACTGAAGAATGAGTGGGATTGGGATACATGATGTGAAATTCACAAAGAATCAATAAAAATTATTAAAAATATATTTTGATTTTTTAAATTTTTGGCATTTTAACTAATTCACTACCATTGACTTCAGAATTTAAGAAGCTATTATCTTTTCGGGGAGCTATGATGCCTTGCTTTTTCATCATAGGTACACAATTTTGGGCATGTATATATCTTCCAGATTTATTTGTGTCTTCCTGTGAGTAGCCTTCTATTCAAGTCTCAATCAGCAGGACCCTTCAGAGAAAAGAAACCTATTTCACAACAGTACTTAATTAGTTACTTCTTTCATTGCTGTGACAAAATATTTAAAAAACTAAGTTTAATCAATGAAACACTTATTTTAGTTCATTTTGGGAATAATCCATTATTGCATGGAAATTGTGACAACAGGAGCCTGAGGTAGCTCATTACATCTCAGAGCTACAGGAGGGAAGAGGTTGCAGAAATTGATCCCAGCTTTATGTTTCTTACACTGCATTGTAGAAAGCCACATCAAAGAAACACCTTTGTAGGGCAAACTGGCTTGTGGGTAGGTCAGGGTCCACTTATCTAAAGGTGCAGCCCATCTAGCCTGGATATTACAATTTTCCCATATTAACCTCCTTCTTAGGTTAGATTATAGACCTATGCTAGTGTACTTGACATGGAACAAAAAAGAAAATCAAAGTTAGGTAAAAACATACAAATATATCATGTAGAGGAAAATTGAAAACAAAGCAAATTATTAACAAAACAATGAAAATACTAGCCATATGTGGTACAAAATTAAATATTTAAAATTTTTATTTTTATGTGCATGTGTGTGTCAATACTGTGGTGTATTTGGGTATGTATGGGTGTGAGAGTGTGTGTGTGTCTGTGTTTGTGTTTGTGTCTATACTGTGTGTGTTTGGATGCTCCCGGAGACCACAATAATGTGTCACATCCTCTGCATTAGGAGTTACAGGTGGTGGTGAGCTGATAGATGTGGATGCTGGGCATTACACTCAGAGTGTCTGCAAGGTCAGCAATTGCACTTCACCCCTAAGCCTTCTCTCCAGCCTCAAATTCAACTTCTAGAAAAGTATGAAGCATTACTTGCCGACTTGTATGGTCTAGATACCATTGCATGTGCAGGGCAAGGCTTATGTCAGAGGATGGGGTCCTCCATATAGTGATGTCAGGAGATTATGTAGACCTTTATGAGGTGGCCCCTTGTGAGAACTCCTTAAGAGATTAAGGGTCCTACTACCTTTGGAAGAGGTTAAGCTGTTCTTGTATGACACAGAGTTAGTTCTCAAAAGAGAGATTTGTAAGAATGAGTTGAATTCTGAATTGCTCTCTGGTGTCCTGTCTCAAGATGATCTGTCTTCTTATTACATGAATTTTCACTATTATGATGATATTGACTATGAACCCAACAAATTTAATATCTCTTCTTCTAAAGACTTAATTTTTTATTTATTCAATAAATATATGATAAATTTATTATGGAATATATTATTGGAATATTATTAGTCTAGGAATTTTAAGTTCTAAGAAAAAAGTATTACAGAAAAGTAAGACCTTGCTCTTATGACATTTATGTGTGCATCGTATGATTCCACAGATATACATGGAACAGAAAAGAAAAATAGAGAATAGATAATTGTACCCAGAGAATGTGATTTCATGTTATTAAAAAACTAAAGTGTTAAAAGGTCATAAAGTGGCCAGGAACATTCTATTTTTCAGAGGTATATTTCAGGACAGGAAGTATGAGTAGGTGGGACAAGGATGGCTTTTGTTATTCCCTCCTGAGTCTATAGCAAAACCCAACTTTCCTCTTTCCCATACCAGGCACCGTAAACAAACTTCAACTTCTCTTTTAAATTAAATAAACCCACCATCTAGATAGAAAACTAGCTATTAGTTTCAACTGTTAAAAATAATGCCCTAAAAGATGGTCATCAATACTTTGAACTCTCCTTGTAAAACATGGTATTTTTTTTGACATGAAATGGTACTTGCAAACTAACATTAGCAGACAAATACTGAAGCAATATATATGATCTACACTCTCAGCCAGCCATTGAATGCAGCACAGGGTCCCCAATGGAGGAGCTAGAGAAAGGACCCAAGGAGCTGAAGGGGTTTGCAGCACCATAGCAGGAACAACAATATGAGCCACCCAGTACCCTCAGAGCTCCCAGGGATTAAAACATCAACCAAAGAGTACACATGGCCTTACCCATGGCTCCAGATGCATAGGCAGCAGAGGATGGCCTTGTGGACATCAAAAGGAGGAGAAGCCCTTGGTCCTGGGAAGGCTCAATGCCACAGTGTAGGGGAATACCAGGACAGGGAAGCGGAGTGGGTTGATTGGGGAAGAGGGAGAGGGGAGATTGGTTATGGGATTTTCTGGGTGGAGGGAAGCCAGGAAAGGGGACATTTGAAATGTAAATAAAGACTATATCTAATAAAAAAATATGATCTAGCCATGTTGCAATTGAGAGATTTTTTACATTAATAATATAAATATTTTATGGTAAATATATATTTTATATGAGTAAAATATGAAAAAGAAAATGATTCTAGTCAAGAGTATTACAAAAGAAGGTAAAACACAAATCAGGTAAAGGAACCAGGATGCCAGGACAGGGAAGCGGGAGTGGGTGGGTTCGTGAGCAGGGGAGGGGGCATGGGATAGGGGGTTTTCGGTGGGGAAACCAGGAAAGGGGATAACATTTGAAATGCAAATAGAGAAAATATCTTATTTAAAAAAAAGGAAAAAAAAGGAATCAGACAGCAGAAAAATGTCAGACAAAACAGAAACTAGGTACTTACTACATTATTATTTGTAGCTATCAGGCATAATGTAATCTGTTTAATATGGATTCATTTGCTTTGTTTTAAAAAAATAATTCCTCCATTAACTCTTTGAAAATTTCATATATGCCTACAATCCACTTTCTTAATGACACTCTTAGTTTAAAAGAGAAATATCTTTCATTTCAGTACAATAAAGTTTCAACAATATGAATATTTAAACATGAAATGAAGAAGGACAACAATAGACATGCTAAGGTGGAGGGAGAAACACCATGAGGTTTCAGCCAATAAAGAATTATAAGCGCCGGGCAGTGGTGGTGCATGCCTTTAATCCCAGTACTTAGGAGGCAGAGGCAGGCAGCTTTCTAAGTCCAAGATCAGTCTGGTCTACAAAGTGAGTTCCAGGACAGCCAAGGCTACACAGAGAAACCTTGTTTAGAAAAAACAAACAAACAAACAAAAAAAAACAACAACAAAAAAAAGAAAATTACAGGCAATTAAGGAATGCTGAGAGCAGGAGCAAGAGTCTTCCTTGGGGAAGAACACACCAGTTGGTTAACCACCACCCCTGTTTTTCAAAAAGCTTATGATTAGATAAAGACATGGTAGCTCATATTTGTAATTCTAGTATTCAGAAAGCTGAACAGTAGGATGACACTGTAAGCTGTAGACCATCCTTGGATTTGTATGAGACCTGGTCTCTAGACATAACTACTATTATTCTCATTTAGTTAGTTAGTAGTATATGGAGAATTTACAGAACTTGTTTAAGGTTACACTGGTAACAAAGAGATAGAGGCAAGTGTCTGCCCATAGATTTAAAGTTGATAGTCATGCTACTTTATAAGTTCTTGGGGTCCAGTTTTGCTATGCTGTGTCAACATCTTTTAGTTATAGCTGCAGGAGAGTCTGGAAAGCTGTCTAAATAGTGAGCACAAAGGCATCAGGGGAAGCAATCTCCAGATTTATTGTCAGCTGTGGTAGATTGTATTATGATCCTTCTGCACCCTTGCTTTCAACATGTAAACTGCAATAATAACCACTTTATAAGTAGGAATGAAATAAGTGTGAAATGTCTATACAGCTCTCAGGATGGTGCCTACATGTTGTTTAATTAATGGGAGCAAAGCCTTCAGAGTATGAAGACTAGAGACAGAGGAACTCCTTATCTTCCTTGTGTGATAAGGACCAGGCCCTAGGTGTGTTGGCTTTTGGTAAAAAACAGCATCTAGATTAGTCATAGAAAGCAATGTTTTTGCCATACATGCCTGTGAATGCGCATTAGCATCTTCAAAATCCTTTACAACCACAGTTAAGAATGTTTTTGAATTTTCATATGTATATTTTACATACATACATATGTATATGTATATTTATATGTACTACACACACACACACACACACACAAACACACACACACACACACACACACACACACACACACAAGATTCATGCAGCTGCACAACTTAGTATATACTCCCACTTCAGTCTTTCTACAGGGTACTAATCCCTGGAACTCTCCATTGCATATCCTGGGAAGAAGGAACAATGTGCAAAGAAGAGGGCCTTTGAAATAGGGTCACTTAATTATTCATTCTAGTTAGTCATTCTGTGGCTCCATGCCTTTGTCATGTTAATCCACCCTGTCCTTTTACTAAGGAGAAGAGACACACCTGTCCAGAGGAGACTTCTTCACTTTTTAAAAATCTCACTTCATTAACTCTCCTGCCCCAAACCCCTAAAAATCAAATTCTACTCCCAGGCAAACAGGGGTCTTTATATGCAAAGGGAGCATCACTTGGCACTAGTCCTTGCTTCTCTAAAGGGAGACAGCACAGAATATGTTATTGGCGATCTTCCCAAGTTAGGAGGCAACACAGTCAGCTTGAGACAGCAGGGGGCATCCAGGCTCCACAGCATGCCTGGGTTTGTATACTACGGAAAAAGAATAGGACAGAACAAATTTGACTAAGTCCAGGCTAAGGTGTAGTAATTTAATATTAAACTGTCCGCAAACACTGGTGTGATTTCCAAAGATATTAAGTCCTAGTAAGGACCTGTAGCTATTAGATCCCAGAACAGATTCTTTGTCTCCATTCTAGAAGTAATAGTAGCCATTCTACATCTGTCCCTTCTTTATTCTCTGGGTTGGCTTACTGAGTGTGTATAAATATCTTAAACACAATGCAAAAGATTGCTTATACTGGGTTCCTGAATTGTATATGATGGATAATGGCTAAAGCCAGAGACAGGCTAGATTCTGGAAAGTATACACAGAAATGTATACTTTGGTGAAGGTTCCTATTCCTACTAAAGCTCAGGGTCTTTCCCAAGCAAAAGATGAAGCACAAGAAGTTGTCAGTAGTACTGGGTCAGTCATTTAGGGTCACAGGGGAAGAGAGTATGGTTACCATGCTGTCATTTTTCTGTATATTCCTAATAAAGTAGTGTTGACTAATAGTCATGGCAGCATTAACAAACTGCTCATTACCCTCAAGGACATTGATGTTAGCATCTCCCAGTCTCACTTGGATGTGTCCCTCGGCAATAGGAGGCATGCTAAGGCTTTCTCTCTCTGTGTCAAGACAAAACAGGTTTCTCAAGGTCCCTGCTCATATGAAGTTCTGACAATTGTGAATAAGCCTGATGTAGTATCTTAAGAGGTGAGGAACTAGTGAATATGGTTTTGTTTGGCATCATATCCCTTTCTTATCCTGAGAAGATGTTCTATAAGGGCCTGGATAAAAGACTACAAGTATGGAATGCTCTTCATTCCACAATACCCAAAGTCCATCATATATCCAGGGCTGTGGACATGGGACAATTCAAAGCACTCTTCATGCTGGCTTTGCTAACTTTACACAGAGACATTGATTTATATCTTCATTTTTCAGAGGACTGTTTTTCTGTTGTATCTAAATTAGTGGCACCCAAATTGTCATGTCTGGGTCTTTATCAGTATGACTCAAGATGTTATTTATTTATTTATTTATTTAACATTTTCTGATTATCTTTTGTTGAATAAAGAAGTAAAAACATTTTATGATAAAATTGAAAATTTGTATGGAAAATATTTCTGACAAAATTAAAGAAACATAGAAAAATATATTAAAATGGTCAATTTTCATGGAAAATTAAAGAATAAGTGGTAGATATAAAAATCATTGCTAAACTAATTGAAAAAGGAAGTAGAAATATTTTATGATAGAATTGAATATTTATGTGGAAAATATTTCTGGTAAAATTGTAGAAAAATATAGAATAACATGTTAAAATTGAAGATTATCATGGAAAATTACACAGAAAAAATGGTAGGCCAAAGTTAATTGAAAGTGGAATTATGAACATTTTCTGATAAAATTGAAGATCTACAAGGAAAATATT
This sequence comes from Tokudaia tokunoshimensis, assembly GCA_036184795.1. Lineage (NCBI taxonomy): Eukaryota > Metazoa > Chordata > Mammalia > Rodentia > Muridae > Tokudaia > Tokudaia tokunoshimensis. Next base: position 63,066,867 of record BTHU01000002.1, on the reverse strand, counting down.
TCTGATAAAATTCAAGAAACATATAAAAAACACATTAAATTGATTATTTCATGGAAAATTATACAGATAAAATGGTAGGCCTAAAAATATTTCTAGGTTGATTGAAAGTGGAATTATAAATATTTTTTGATAAAATTGAAGGTTTAAAAGGAAAATATCTCTGATAAAACTGAAGAAATATATAGAAAACATGTTAAAATTGAAGATTATCATGGAAAATAATACAGATAAAATAGTACACATAAAAACATTACTAAATTAATTGAAAGAGGAATTACAAACATTTTCTGATAAAATTGAAGATTTACATGAAAAATATTTCTATTAGTCTATGTCTTTTCATTGGGGAATTGAGTCCATTGATGTTAAAAAATATTAAGGAATAGTGATTGTTGTTTCCTGTTATTTTTGAAGTTATTTTTATGTTTGTGTGGTTACTTTCTTTTGGGTTTGTTGGAAGAAGATTAATTCTTTGCTTTTTTTAAGGTGTCCTTTCCCTCCTTGTGTTGGCGTTTTCCATCTATTATCCTTTGAAGGGGTGGATTTCCATCTATTATCCTTTGAAGGGGTGGAAAGATATTGTGTAAATTTGGTTTTATCATGGAATATCTTGGTATCTCCATCTATGGTGATTGAGAGTTTTGCTGGGTATAGTAGTCTGGGCTGGCATTTGTGATCTCCTTAGGGTCTGTATGAGATCTGCTCAGGATCTTCTAGCTTTCATGGTCTCTGGTGAGAAGTTTGGTGTAATTCTGATAGGTCTGCCTTTATATGTTACTTGACCGTTTCCCCTTACTGCCTCTAATATTCTTTCTTTGTTTAGTACATTTGGTTTTTTGATTATTATTTTTACAGGAGGAATTTCTTTTCTGGTCCAGTCTGTTTGAAGTTCTATAGACTTCTTTTATGTTCATGGGCATCTCTTTCTTTAGGTTAGGGAAGTTTTCTTCCATAAGTTTGCTGAAGATATTTACTGGCCCTTTAAGTTGTAAATCTTTGCTCTCTTCTATACCTATAATTCTTAGGTTTGGTCTTCTCATTGTGTCCTGGATTTCCTGGATGTTTTGGGTTACAAGCTTTTTGCATTTTGCATTTTCTTTGACTGTTGAGTCAATGTTTTCTATGGTATCTTCAGCCCTTGAGATTCTTTCTTCTATCTCTTTTATTCTGATGTTGATGCTTGCATCTACGACTCCTGAATTCTTTTTCAGGATTTCAAAAAGGGTGATCCTTCTTGTCCATCAGAATGCCACAGAGGATGGTGATGTGTATCCATCAGTAGGTCACAGATAATGGCAGCAGAAGGGCAGAAGGCTCCATAGAATCTGCATGCAATAAGGACACATGCTCTACTATGTTCATAGCAGCCTTATTTATAATAGCCAGAAGCTGGAAAGAACCCAGATGTCCCTCAATGGAGGAATGGATTCAGAAGATGTGGTATATTTACACAATGGAATACTACTCTGCAATTAAAAACAATGAATTCACGAAATTCCTAGGCAACTGGTCAGAACTTGAAAATATCATCCTTAGTGAGGTAGCCCAATCACAAAAGAACACACATGGTATGCAGTCACTGATAAGGGGATATTAACCCAGAATCTTGGAATACCCTAGACACAATTCACATATCAATAGATTTCCAAGAAGATAGAAAGAGAGACCCTGGTCCTGGAAAAACTGGATGTAGGGGAATGCCAGGACAGAGAAGCAAGAGGGGGTTGAATGGGGAAAAGAGGGAGGGAAGGGGGCTTATGGGACTTTTGGGGAGGGAGGAAACGGGAAAGGGGAAATGATTTGGAATGTAAATAAAAAAACTTAGAAAATAAAAAAAATAAAGTAAAAAAATAAAATTAAAAACATCAATAAAAGCATATTGTACACACACACACACACACACACACACAAAGAATTTCTTTCTTTCTTTCTTTTTTTTTATGATTCAAGGATTTATTGTCATACATGCAAAACATACTGCTAACTGCATTAGCAAAAGATCAATGTAAAAGCACTCCACAATTCTGCAACTGTCAATTGAAAAAAGTTTGTTCTAGTGGTTGAAAGGTCAAACACTGTATTCTTGCCAGTGAGTTAGGTCAGGACAGCATTAGCACTAGCAGTTGACAGAACCTCACAGACCCAAAGGAACATCTCTAGGCAGAGCCATGACAGGAAGCATATGTCCATGTGGGTAAGGTCTAGAGGGGCAGCATTAGTCACATGACAGTATTGGTAATTTAGCGAGACAGTGATGTTTAGAAGGTTCATAGTTTAGAAATATCTAAAATAGTTTAAAAACAGTAAAGTTGCAACACATGATTTTCACACCTAGTTACTAGAAAACAAAGGAAAGCACTAATTAGCTTTGAGTAGAGTAAGGTGAAAACAGGAATGCACTTCTACTGATCTACCACAAAACAAAAAATCTCCAAATGCATTATCAGAACGATCTTATAGTACAAGTCAGACATATTGCTCATTAAGAAGGGGATCCTAAAGAAAAGCACTTGTTAAGTTAGCAACTGTGAGGATGGCCAGTTCAAATATGGACTCAACGCCCCATCTGGGGAGGGAAGGCTCAAAAGACACTGATAAGATCGGCCATTTGTCACCTACTGTTTGACAGAAATTAACTGTTAAAAAGCTTTACCCGTGACACTTTTATTCAGTTGAATTACTCCATGTACAATGTAGTGTAAAGTAATCTCTACTTCATATTAGTCAAATACTGTCTGTCTCCTTTGATTGTGTCCTCTTTCACACACTCCAGCCAGCACACCCACGACTAGGAACAGAATACTTTGTTAGAGGCAACACAAAGCTGAGGAAAACTGCAGAGAAACAGGAAATGGCCGCTCCACTCACTCCATAGAATTTCTTAAGTTTCATTTTTGTTTTTCATTTGACTGAGTTCTTCCCTCTTCATAATTTTATATGATCTTGTATTTTCATTATTTATTTTTATAGATTTCTTATTTTATATTTTGTTATATATTTTTCATAAACATAGCCTTTATAATATACTATATAACACACTATTTTTATAAATAGGTAGATGATAGTATAAATGGTGTGATACACCATTAGCTGAAATAGCTCACACATGCTGATGTGTGTCCATCAGGATGTCACAGATAATGGTGATGTGTGTCCATCATGGTGTCACAGACAATGGTGATGTGTATCTATCAGAGTGTAACAACGATGATGTGTCAAAAAGGGTGATCCTTTTTGTCCATCAGGAGGTCACAGATAATGGTGATGTGTTTCCATCAGGATGTCACAGATGATGGTGATTTGTGTCCATCACAGTGCTACAGATGATGGTTATTTGTGCCCATCCGGGTGTCACAGATGATAGTGATGTATGTTCATCAGAATGTCACAGATGTTAGTGATGTGTGTCCATTAGATGGCACAGATAATGGTGATGTATGTTCATCAGGATGTCACAGATGATGGTGATGTGTGTCTATCAAGTGTCACAGTTGATGGTGATTTATGTTCATCCGGGTGTCACAGATGATGGTCCTGTATGGCCAACAGGGTGTCACAGCTGATGGTGATGTGTGTCCATCACGGTGTCACAGATGATAGTGATGTATGTCCATCAGAGTGTCACAGATGATAGTGATGCATGTCCATCAGCATGTCACAGATGTTGGTGATGTGTGTCCATCACGGTGTCAGACTGCAAGTTTCTTTCCTTTCCTTTCCTTTCCTTTCCTTTCCTTTCCTTTCCTTTCCTTTCCTTTCCAAGTTGCTTTTGTTTATGGTTTATTACAGCAAAACAAAAGAAAAAAGGAAAGAAAAGAAAAGAAAAAAGAAAACTAGGAAACAAGTGACTAAATAGTAGAAAACTAAATGAGAAAAAACTGCTTCCTTGGTATCTTCCAATATTAAACATTATTATTTCTCAAATTGCCTTATCATGGTCAGTGAGAATCCTCTTCTTGTTGAGAAAGAAGAGATACTATTTTTCCACATCTAGAATCTCTGGAGAAACAGAATTACCAAGGTCAACACCATACATATCTATGTCATTTTTATTTTTTCCCTATTATGTTTCCTGTATTTTCTTCACCCATAGAATATACTCAGCGTTATTTTTAAAGTTAGGCTCAGAATTCTTTGGTTCTATTATGTAAATTCATTAATTCAATAGAGATTTTTTCCAAATGTTTAGGTAGAAAGGATGAATCACTATGCATGATAAAAATTGAGGTTCTTAAATATAGTTTTGCCTGGCAAAAATGTTATGCAGCATTTTTTTCTCTGACTGCTGTTTTTGTCTTGGTAACCACAAGACTAGGAGAATCTAATGTATTGGGAAAAGAAGGAAACTCTAGTCTTTGGGCTCAAAGTTCTATTTGTAAGACTCACTTCCACATGGTTCTCAGGCTCATGAATTTTGGTTATGGGATAAAAAGCATCATACATGAAATGTTGGTCTATAATAATATCATATATGGAATAGTAAGTGCCACAGTTAGCTGGCATGTCCTTGAGTTGCCAGAAAATCATTCTTCCAGGTCAGCTGCTTTACACTGAAAATGATGAGAATAATAAATTATTCTCTAAGAATGGACTCAGTTGAACTTTATGCAGCATAATATTAGGTCCCTTCATTAGAACAATAGAATTTCATAACCACAGAATTTCATAATATAAATTGGTGTTCTGTAAATCTGTGGATGGGGGATTAGGCAGAAGCTCTAAGAACTGAAAGAAAATTCCACACCCCAAAGTAAGTTGCTTTTTCAATAGTAATTTCCTCTGGCTATGGAAATTGTATAATAAAGTCAATCTGCCATCAGGTAGCTGAATGACCCTTCTGGAGATTGGAATCTACCATCTATTTTATGTTGACCTCTGCTGTTGTCAGGTTGGCCACTCAGCAATATAATAATCAGATCAGTTTAGATAAAGCATGAATGCCTATGTAACACAGAGCTCAGGTTCAGTACTGTGTGCCTCTTCCATTTTATCACAGAGAACAATGACTGTCTTTACAAATTTATACAGGATGATATAGATGATGCTCATTAATTCAGGAAAATTTGCTCTTCCACAGCCAATGTTTCTCTTTTAGGGTCCGACAAGCCAGCAGCAATTTCTCCAAATTATAATAATTATCTACAGCAATTATTAGCAAATTTGAATTCAAAACACTCCTGGTATTCAATGCTATTTGCTTATGGGAGACATCCAAAAATGTCTCCCTTGCTCTCCTCAGTCACTACTGGATATACTGATCAGAGCCACTTACATGACTAGTACAGAGCAGTGTTTCTATTTTAGGCATTCTGTGATCAATCCAAAACTTATAGCTTCCCAATTTTCTCATCTTCCCAATTGGTTTAGTAATATGACTAAAGATGTACTAAAGATATATGCAAAGTGTACTATCAAATATCATCAGTTTCTTTGTATTAGGAAAATCTAGACATATCGAGCTTGCCCTTTACTGTAAAGAAGGTCTTGTTTATCTGTAGTGAAAAATTTTTGATAATGTTTTGAGGAATGTTTTAATAACACACACTTCACCTCCCCACAAACATCCTCATTCCGATTTGCAGTTTCAGTCAACATTCTACATTGCAAATGGAATATCTTAAATGTAAAGATTATATTGTTACTGAAGTATGCTGAACATAATTGTAAAGATTCACAAAAATAGGAATCAGAAAGACCCAAGGAGCAGGATACAGAATTGATTGGGAGTCAATGATCAGGGAGAAATCTGGAAAGACCTTAAAGTTCTATGCTGTGGGTTATATAGATGAACAAAGGAACTGGAAAGCTGTGAATACAGGCAATTTTTTGGAACTGGGCAATAGAAACCTTAAAATCCTCACAAGAAATTCAACCTTGGTGACATAATTATTGGACTTCGGACTTTCTAACTTTTTATTTTTAAGACCCTTTAGTTTATGGCAATTTGCTTCAACCACACTAAGAAATGGCTATCTTTGTAATGAATATTTATTATCTATATTTAAAAAGAAGTAACTAGAAATATTGTTACATTTAACTCATAAACTCCATTGATCATAATATAATTGCTACAACTTGGATCCAGAGTATGTCAAAGGCCTAGGTTTTTAAAGATTTATTACCAGCAGATTATACTATGTTGTATATAAAGCATTTGGGGGGGGATGGTCTAATATTTATGGAATTGGAGGACAAAGGGTTGAAAGAGATAGCAGGGCCCAAGACCCTCCTTTCTTTCATATTCTAGTCATGAGGTGAAGGCCTTTGTCTCCCATGGGCTTTCTACCATGATATGATTCCACTAAAAAGACCCTAAAGCAATGAAGCCAAGCAATCATGATCTGCATCCCCTTACATCTAAGCCACAATAAATCTTTTCTTGTTAGAAATTGATCTTCCATTATTTGTTATTCTGACACAAAGCTGATTAGCTCAATAATTAGAGTTACATGTGACATAGAGTTACATGTGACATAGAATTACATGTGGCATAGAATTATATAATCGACGCTGTTGTGATGAAAAATAGTAAATAGGCATTTTTGGCTCTACTCTATGAAATAAAACTACCTCTGTCAGTCTTTACTAATGGAACAATAAAAGCATTGGCTTGAGAAAAACATGCCAGTAGAGTGATAGAATGACATATCATAGCCATGAAGCCACAACTAGACCAAAATGTGCAAAGATACTTATCAAATTTATAATAATCTACTATACACATACAATAGTCTACTATAGATTAGAGATTCATGCATTCTCATCATAGTCCCAGAAAGTAACCTGAAGGAGGTTGTGTTACAAATCACAACTCTTTCTAAAAGTCAAATCCTTGATTAAAGACAAAAGTTCTGCATTTCATCATCTTGTTTTAGAGATGATGATGATGGTGATGATGATTTCACTGTCATGGTAGGAGAATACATTACAATGGTCTCCATTTGATCTTATCTATTTGGGTGGTGTGTGTTTATTGTAGATTTACCAGGACAGTTCTGTTCCTTGGGGTAAGCGCAATCTTTGTCATCAGAATATTCAGCAGTCCAACAAACCAGCAATCCAGCAAGCACAAATGCAATGGCAAATGCAACAGCAGGTTGAACTAGCAGCAGCGGGGGTAACAGCCACCTTCTTCTTCATCAGAGTGCCTCCAGACATTCTCAGGGCTCTAACATTTATTCCTTCTCCAGAGTCCAAAAAATTATACTATCTGCAGCTGACAAAACTCATGCCCCTGCCCTCTGCTGTTCTGGCTCCAAAGAGGACAGATGGAATTCTAATGGTTAGTAAACCCTCTGATGATCTTTCATTGTTAATAGGGAAAACAACTTCAGTAGAGTCATGAAAGAAGCCAATTCATTAAGTGTTGTAGGGTATAACCATCCACTACTCAAAAGCAACTTCCTGGTATTTTACTATTTGAGTATGAGCACAGTGACTGACTGTGAGAAGGCTCATCGTGTGAGGCTGGAATCTCCTGTGATTCTTATCATTTGGACAGGAGCTGAGCTAGACTCAGGAAGGGCAGTTCATCTTCTAGGGTTGAATTTACTTTGAGTTTCCTTTCTTTGTAAACCAGGAACTGCTGTGGCCTTGCTCAACTTCATGTTCTATGGTCTGGCAAGTTTTTCCTTGTACCCAAGACTGCCCAGTTTCTACCATTCCCATAACTAATATCCAAACTGAAGTGTGTTGAAGATTGGGGTCAGCAAAACAGAACTGTGAGCTCTACAGTGAGGAGTCAGACTAAATGCTTTCAATAGTATTTATTATTAAATGTCCTTATTGAAGGAAGCTGCAAAGTAAAAATTCTGTTATGAGGCACAAAGGTCTCCAGATTTTCAAGACATATTACATTCTTTTCACAGGTATTCTGGTGTGAGATATTCCGGAAGGATGTATCTAATGAACTAATTTTTCTCCCCAAGCAATTATCTGAACCTGCAATATTACACCAAAATTGCAGGAAGATCTGAAAATTATTTAGAATGGGAGATCTGCTGCAGGTGACAGCTAAATAGTTTGTTGATAATCAATGTGGAAGTCCCTATGGAATAATCTAGCACTATCCATTTCCATGTGCACTGATAGGGACTCCAAACCAGGATATTGTTTTGACAAAAACTGATTTCTTTGCAGATTTCTTTAATGTTCCTTTAGAAAGGGCCTTGGAGACCATCCTCTGCCACAGAATACCATATCCAGGAGGTGCAGGGAGATAGCTGATGACTCAGGAGTGCGGTGAAGCCAGAGAGTACAAGTAGGACCACCCCTGCTGCTCAGAGGAACCCATCAAGGACCCTCAGACAGGAGCCTTCTGGTTCCTATCTCAGGCTGGGGACTGTCCTCTGCCACAGTCTACCATATCAAGGTGGCACAAGGATATAGCTAACCACCCAGGGGTGCGGAGAGGCCTGAGTGAACAGGTAGGACAACCCCTGCTGCTCAGAGGAACCAGCCTGAAACCCTGAGGACACAGGAGCCTAGAAGCAGCCTGGGACAGGAGTCTTCCGATTTCCATCCACACCCAGAGCTGATCCTGGGCCACAGAACTACATATACAAATACCACCACAAGAGAGATTGTCTCCAAGGCATACCTACATACCTGTGTGCACAGGTAGGACCACCACCTCTCTTCAAATTCCTGTCTGAAGAGGGACATGCCCAGAGCCATGAGGACACAGGAACCAAGGATCAGCTTGGGACAGGATCCTTCTGGTTTCTGTCTGCACACCTGTAGCACACCTGTATCACAGATCTCCATACCTAAATTCCTCCCAGAGAGAACAGGTCTTCTAGAAGCACAGATACAGAGGTTTGCAGGACACATAAGCCACAGTCAGAGACAGCAAGACCAGCTAACACCAGAGATAACCAGGTGGCAAAAGACAAATGCAAGAACATTCCCAACGGAAACCAAGACAAATTGGCACCATCCGAATCCAGTTCTCCCACAACAGCAAGTCCTGGATACCCCAAAACACTGGAAAAGCAAGATCTGGATGTAAAATCACATCTCAAGATGCTGATAGAGGACTTCAAGAAAGACATAAATCAATCCCTTAAAGAAATACAGGAGAACATGGGTCAACAGGTAGAAGCACTTAAAGAGGAAACATGAAAATCCCTTAAAGAATTACAGGAAAACACAAACAAACAAGTGAGGGAACTAAACAAAACCATCCAGGATCTCAAACTGAAAGTAGAAACAATAAAGAAATCACAAAGAGAGACAACTCTAGAGATAGAAAACCTTGGAAAGAAATCAGGAGTCATAGATGCAAGCATCAACAACAGAAGACAAGAGATAGAAGAAAGAATCTCAGGTGCTGAAGATTCCGTAGAAAACATTGACTCAACAGTTAAAGAAAATGCAAAATGCAAAAAGCTTGTAACCCAAAACATTCAGAAAATCCAGGACACAATGAGAAGATCAAACCTAAGGATTATAGGTATAGAAGAGAGCAAAGATTTACAACTTAAAGGGCCAGTAAATATCTTCAACAAAATTATGGAAGAAAACTTCCCTAACCTAAAGAAAGAGATGTCCATGAACATACAAGAAGCCTACAGAACTTCAAACAGACTGGACCAGAACAGAAATTCCTCCTGTAAAAATAATAATCAAAACACCAAATATACTAAACAAAGAAAGGAAACTAAAGGCAGTAAGGGAAAAAGGTCAAGTAACATATAAAGGCAGATCTATCAGAATTATACCAGACTTCTCACCAGAGACTATGAAAGCTAGAAGATCCTGAGCAGATCTCACACAGACCCTAAGAGATCACAAATGCCAGTTCAGATTACTATACTCAGAAAAATTCTAAATCACCATAGATGGAGAAACCAAGATATTCCATGATAAAATCAAATTTACACAATACCTTTCCACAAATCTACACCTTCAAAGGATAATAGCTGGAAAACATCAACATAAGGAGGAAAACTATCCTCTAAAAAACCAAGAATGCAATCTTCTTTCAACAAGCACAAAAGAAGATAACCAACCAAACAAAAAATAACATAAAAAAAACCCAGAAAGTAACAATCACTATTCCTTAATATCTATTAACATCAATGGACTCAATTCCTCAATAAAAAGATATGGACCAAAAGATTGGATATTTAAACAGGACCCAGCATTTAGCTGCATACAGGAAATGTGCCTCAGTGTCAAAGACAAACACTACCTCAGAGTAAAAGGCTGGAAAACAATTTTCCAAGCAAATGATCCTAAGAAACAAACTGGAGTAGCAATTCTAATATTGGAGAAAATTGACTTTCAACCAAAAGTCACCAAAAAGACATGGATAGACACTTCATACACATCAAAGGAAAAATTTACCAAGAAGAACTCTCAATTCTGAATTTCTATGCTCCAAATGCAAGGGCACCCACATTTGTAAAAGAAACTTTACTAAAGATCAAAGCACACATTGAACCTCACACAATAATTGCTGGTGACTTCAATAGCACAGTCTCATCAATGAACAGATCAGGGAAACACAAACTAAACAGAGACACAGTGAAGCTAACAGAAGTTGTGGACCAAATGGATGTAACAGATATCTATAGAACATTTCATCCTAAATCAAAAGAATATGTCTTCTCAGTACCTTATGGTACCTTCTCCTAAATTGACCATATGATTGGTCACAAAACAGATCTTAACTGATATGAGAAGATTGAAATAATCCCATGTCTCCTATCAGATCACTATGGATAAAGTCTGGTCTTTAATAGCAACAAAAACAACAGAAAGCTCACATACACATGAAAGCTGAATAATGCTCTACCCAATGATACCTTGGTCATGGAAGAAATAGGAAAGAAATCAAAGACTTTTTAGAATTTAATGATAATGAAGGCACAACATACCCAAACTTATGGGACATAATGAAAGCAGTGCTAAGAGGAAAACTCATAGTTCTGAGTGCCTCCAAAAAGAAACTGGAGAGAGCATACACTAGCAGCTTAACAGCACACCAGAAAGCTCTAGAACAGAAAGAAGCTAATAAATACAAGAGGAGTAGGGAGCAGGAAATCATCAAACTCAGGCCTGAAATCAACAATGTATAAACAAAAAGAACTATACAAAGAATCAACAAAAACAGGAGCTGGTTCTTTGAGAAAATTAACAAGATAGATAAACACTTAGCCAGACTAAGCAGAGGGCACAGAGACAGTATCTAAATTAACAAAATCAGAAATGAAAAGGAAGATATAACAACAGAGACTGGGGAAAATCAAAAAATCCTCAGATGCTACTACAAATGTTTATATACAACAAAATTAAAAAAATTACATGAAATGGACAATTTTCTAGACAGATACCAAATATCAAAGTTAAATCGGAGTCAGATAGACCATCTAAACTGTTCCATACCCTCTAGGGAAATAGAAGCAGTCATTGAAAGTATCCCAAACAAAAAAAGCACAGGACCAGATGGTTTTAGTGCAGAATTCTACCTCACCTTCAAAGAAGACCTAATACCAATACTTTTCAAATTATTCCACAAAATAGAAACAGAAGGAACTCTACCCAATGAAGCTACAATTACACGAAAAGGACACAAAGATCCAACAAAGAATGAGAACTTCAGAACAATTTCTTTTATGAATATAGATGCAAAAATACTCAATAAAATTCTTGCCAATTATATCCAAGATCACATCAAAATGATTATTCACCACAATTAAGTGGGCTCCATCCCAGCGATCCAAGTGTGGTTTAATATACGGAAATCCATCAATGTATTCCACTACATAAGCAAACTTAAAGAAAAAAAACCTAAGGCTGCCCTTTTTCTCCATCTATTCAATGTAGTACTTGAAGTACTTGAAGTTCTAGCAATTAGACAACAAAAGCTGGTCAAAGGGATACAAATTGGAAAGGAAGAAGTTAAACTGTCATTATTTGCAGAAGATATATTGGTATAATTAAGCGACCCAAAAAATTCCACCAGAGAACTATAGCTAATAAACAACTTCAGCAAAGTGACAGGATATAAAATTAACTCAAATAAATCAGTAGCCTTCCTATACTCAAAGGACAAACAGGCTGAGAAAGAAGTTATGGAAAAGAAACCCTTTATAATAGTCACAAACAATATAAAGTTTCTTGGAATGACTCTAACCAAACAAGTGAAAGATCTGTATGACAAGAACTTCAACTCTCTGAAGAAAGAAATCGAAAAAGGTCTCAGAAGATGGGAAGATCTCCTGTGCTTGTGGATTGGAAGATTACTACAGTAAAAATGATCATCTTGCCAAAAGCAATCTACAGATTCAATGCAATCCCCATCAAAATTCCAACTCAATTCTTCATAGAGTTAGAAAAAGCAATTCTCAAATTTATCTAGAATAACAAAAAACCCAGGATAGCTAAAACTTTTCTCAACTGTAAAAGAACTTGGGTGGAATCACTATCCCGGACCTCAAGCAATAGGTCCGGTATAATAGGGTTAAAAACTGCATGGTATTTATACAGTGACAGGCAAGTAGATCAATGGAATATAATTGAAGACCCAGAAAGGAACCCACACATCTATGGTCACTTGATCTTTGACAAAGGAGCTAAACCCATCCAGTGGAAAAAACGGTAGTCTTATCAACAAATGGTGCAGGTTCAACTGGCGGTTAGCGTGTAGAAGAATGCAATTCGATCCATTCTTATCTCCTTGTACAAAGTTCAGGTCCAAGTGGATCAAGGACTTCCACATAAAACCAGACACACAGAAACTAATAGAAAAGAAAGTGGGGAAGAGCCTCGAGCACGTGGGCACAGGGGAAAATTTCCTGAACAGAACACAAATAGCTTATGCTCTAAAATCAAGAATTGAAAAATGCTACCTCACAAAATTACAAAGTTTCTGTAAGACAAAGGACACTCTTATTAGGATAAAATGGCAACCAGCAAATTGGAAAAGAATTCAGAGGCCTAATATCCAATATATATAAAGAACTCAAGAAGTTAGACTCCAGAGATCCAAATAACCCTATTAAAAATGCGTTACAGAGCTAAACAAAGAATTTTCAACTGAGGAATATGGAATGGCTGAGAAACACCTAAAGAAATGTTCAACATCCTTACTCTTCAGGGAAATGTAAATCAAAACAACCTTGAGATTTCACCTCACACCAGTCAGAATGGCTAAGATCAAAAACTCAGGAGACATCAGGTGCTGGTGAGGATGTGGAGAAAGAGGAATACTCCTCCACTGGTGGTGGGATTGCAAGCTGGTACAACCACTTTGGAAATCAGTTTGGTGGTTCCTCAGAAACCTGTGCCTAATACTACAGGATTAGCCTGCTATACCACTCCTGGTCATATACCCAGAGTATTCTCCAGCACATAAGAAGGACACATGCTCCACTATGTTCATAGCAGCCTTATTTATAATAGCCAGAAGCTGGAAAAAACCCAGATGCCCCTCAACAGAGGAATGGATACAGAAAATGTGATACATTTACCCAATGGAATACTACTCAGCTATTAAAATCAATAAATTCATGACATTCTTAGGAAAATGAATGGAACTAGAAAATATCTTGAGTGAAATGATATTTTCTCACTCAAGACAAAATAATAGGTTTTTGTAGTAGGATCTGATGAGTTTTTGGATTTCGTCAGTATCTGTTGTTATGCCTCACTTTTCATTTCTGATTTTGCTGATTTGGGTACTGTCTCTGTGCCCTCTCATTTGTTTGGCTAAGGGTTTATCTATCTTATTGGTTTTTTCAAAGAACCAACTCCTGGTTTGATTGATTCTTTGTATAGTTCTTTTTGTTTTTACTTGGTTGATTTCAGCCCTTAGTTTGATTATTTCCTGCCTTTTACTCCTCTTGGGTGTATTTGCTTCTTTTAGTTCCAGAGCTTTCAGGTATGCTGTTAAGCTCTTAGTGTATGCTTTTTCCAGTTTCTTTTTGGAGGCACTCAGAGCTATGAGTTTTCTTCTTAGTACTGCTTTCATTGTGTCCCATAAGTTTGGGTATGTTGTGCCTTCATTTTCACTAAATTCTAAGAAGTCTTTAATTTCTTCCTTGACCACGTTATCATTGAGTAGAATGTTCTTATGTTTCCATGTGTATGTGTGCTTTCTGTTCTTTTTGTTGTTATTGAAGACAAGCATTAGACTGTGGTGATCTGATAGAGTGCATGGAAATATTTAAATCTTCTTATATCTGATGAGATCTGTTTTGTGACCTAATATATGGTCAGTTTTGGAGAAGGTATCGTGAGGTGCTGAGAAGTAGGTATATTCTTTCGTTTTAGGATAAAATATTCTATAGATATCTCTCAAATCATTTGGTTCATAACTTCTGTTAGTTTCACTGTTTCTGTTTAGTTTGTGTTTCCCTGATCTGTCCATTGCTGAGAGTGGGGTGTTGAAGTATCCCACTATTACTGTGTGGGGTGCAATGTGTGTTTTGAGCTTTAGTAAAGTTTCTTTTATGAATATGGTTGCCCTTGTATTTGGAGCATATATGTTCAGAATTGAGAGTTCATCTTGGTAGATGTTTCCTTTCATGAGTATGAAGTGTCCTTACTTATCTTTTTTGATTACTTTAGTTGAAAGTAAATTTTATTTGATATTAGAATAGTTACACCAGCTTGTTTCTTGGGACCATTTGTTTGGAAAATTGTTTTCCAGTCTTTTACTCTGGGATAGTGTCTGTCTTTGTTCCTGAGGTGAGTTTCCTGTATGCAGCAAAATGTTGGGTCCTGCTTATGTATCCAGTCTGTTAGTCTATGTCTTTAATTGGAGAATTGAGTCCATTGATATTAAGAGATATTAAGGAGAAGTGATTGTTGTTTCCTGTTACTTTTGTTATTAGAGGTGGAGTTATGTTTGTGTGTCTCTCTTTTTGTTTTATTAAAATATGATTAATTCTTTGCTTTTTCTAGTGTGTAGTTTCCTTCCTTTTGTTGGTGTTTTCCATTTATTATCCTTTGGAGGGCTGGACTTGTTGAAAGATATTGTGTAAATTTGTTTTTGTCATGGAATACCTTGGTTTCTCCATCTATGGTAATTGAGAGTTTTTCTGGGTATAGTAGCCTAAGTTGGCATTTGTGTTCCCTTAGGGTCTGTATGGCATCTGCCCATGATCTTCTGGCTTTCATGGTGTCTGGCAAGAAGTCTGGTGTAATTCTGATAGGTCTTCCTTTATATGTTACTTGATCTTTCTCCCTTACTACTTTTAAAGTTATTTCCTTGTTTAGTACATTTGGTGTTTTAATTATTATGTGATGGGAGGAATTTCTTTTCTGGTCCAAAATATTTGGGGTTCTGTAGGCTTCTTGCATGTTTATGGACATCTCTTTCTTTAGGTTAGGGAAGTTTTCTTCTATAATTTTGTTGAAGATATTTACTGGCCCTTTAAGTTGGAAATTCACTCTCTTCCATACCTATAATCCTTAGGTTTGGTCTTCTAATTTTCCTAGATTTCCTGGATATTCTGGATTAGGTGCTTTTTGCACTTTTCATTTTCTTTGACTGTTGTTTCAATGCTTTCTATGTTATCTTCTGCCTCTGAGATTCTCTCGTCTATTTCTTGTATTCTGTTGTTGATGCTTGGATCCATGACTCTTGACTTCTTTCCTAGGTTTTCTATGTCCAGAGTTGTTTCCCTTTGTGATTTCTTTATTGTTTCTACCTCCATTTTTAGATCCTGGATGGTTTTGTTCAATTCCTGCACCTGTTTTATTGTGCTTTTCTGTAGTTGTTTAAGGGCTTCTACATGTTGACCCATGTTTTCCTGTATTTCTTTAAGTGAGTTATTTCTGTCCTTCTTGAAGCCCTCTATCAGCAGCATGAGCTGTGATTTTGAATCCAAGTCTTGCTTTTCGGGTGTGTTGGGGTATCCAGGACTTGCTTTTGTGGGAGAATTGGGTTCACATGGTGCCATGTTGCCTTGATTTCTAATGGTAACGTTCCTATGTTTGCCTTTTGCCATCTGGTTATCTCTGGTGTCAGATAGTCCTGTTGTCTCTGGCAGGTGTTTGTCTCTCCTGTGGGCCTGCAAGTCTGTCTCAGCACCCCTGGGTGATCGGCTCTCCCCTGGCACAGAGTGCTGTGGTGCTGCCCAGCTCCTGGGTGTAGATGGAGCCTGAACTGACTCTGTCCCTGCTGTTCTGCTGCTCCTGGTCCCTGCCTCCTGGATATTCCTGCCTGCTAGGTCACCAGAGAGAAACTGGTGGTAGTCTGACCTCCAAAGCTGGGAGTCAACTCATTCCCTCCCTACTCTGATACTTCTTAGAAAGGAGAACAAAATACACAAAGGAGGAGATACAGAGACAAAGTGTGGAGCAGAGCCTGAGGGAAAGACCATCCAGAGACTGTCCCACAAAGTGATCCATCCCATATACAGTTACAAAACCCCGACACTATTGTGGATGCCAACAACTGCTTGCTGACAGGAGCCTGATATAGCTGTCACCTGGGAGGCTCTGCCATTGCATGACAAATACAGAGGGGGACACTCTCAGCCAGCCATTGAACACAGCACAGGGTCCCCAATGGAGGAGCTAGAGAAAGGACCCAAGGAGCGGAAGGGGTTTGCAGTGCCATAGGAGTAACAACAATATGAGCCACCCAGTACCCCCAGAGCTTCCAGGGACTAAACCATCAACCAAAGAGTACTCATGGATTGACCCATGGCTCCAGATACTTAGGCAACAGAGGATGGCCTTGTTAGTCATCAAAGGGAGTAGAGGTCCTTGGTCCTGAGAAGGCTAGATACCCCAGTATAGGGGAATTGCAAGACAGGGAAGTGGGAGTAGGTGGATTGGTAAGCAGGGGTTAGGGGATTTTGGGGGGGGGGGCAAACCAGGAAAGGGGACAACATTTGAAATGTAAATAAAGCATATATTTAATAAAAAAAAAGTCCTTTGGAGGGTATCTCTAAAAACCGGAGAGTCTCTGTCCCTAAAACTTGAAGATCAGGTTGAATCTGACATGTTACTATAGATTGGAGTCTTTTTTGTATATCTATAGTAGGAAAACAGATATTTTTAGATTTGTGCATCATGTATGTCATTGTGTTACCCTTCTCCTGATCTTTCAGATCACCTTGTATTCAATTGGTTTGTTGTTGTGGTATCTTTTATTAGTCTACAATCCATCCTTGAAGTCCCAGGATTTGTTCACCTGTGATCTCATCTCTTTCATTCCATTCTATCTCTAACATTTATGTTGTGTGTCTTTTTGTATCATTTTACTTTAAAATTTCAGCATCATCTCTAAGTTTTCTTTTTATGTTGCTGCCTGTCCTTTTTCTTCATATTTCTTTTAATTTATTTCCTATATTATCATGTGTTTTTTTGTAAGCTTTTTGGAATCCTTTGTTATTTTTATAACCAAAATTTCATTTTTTCCTCTTTCATTATCACTGATATAGGTCTTTGAACTCACTATTTCTGAAGGTAACATCTTTGAAGCAGATATTCAGTCTAACTTTTGCTGTTCTTGTGTTTCTGTGTTATGCTTTGTATATCTGTTAGGATGGATATTTCTATCATTAGATTTAGTGTTATTCACTAATCATAATGAATAGCCTTCTCTTGATGGATATGTCCCTGGTGCTCTTCAGATAACAAGTCATGAACTACAACAAAAAGCTCCCATTATCAGCGATATACTACTTTTTTAGTTACCTAATTTTCTGTGATATACTCCAAGAAAAGCAACTTAAGAGGGGAAGGCTATTTTTCTGAGTCACGAATTGAGGACAGTTCATGGTGGTTTTAAAGGTCTGTTAATGGAACTTAAGGTGGCTGGGTTAGTCACACTAATTGCAAGGTCAGATGGAGACAATGGTGCATGCTTATGCTCAACTTGCTGTCTACTTTTAATTCAGTTTTCCCCTCATTCCATTGGATGATGTCTGACATAATCTTGGTCATACAAAGAAATTGTTTATAAACATCCAGAGATGAAAATAATATTTATAACCCTTACAGGTATACCCATAGGCCTGTCTTCAATGTGGTTCAGGAATTTTTTTCTTTTTTTTTTATTATTATTTTTATTTTCTATATTCTTTATTTACATTCCAAATGATTCCCCCATTCCTGGTTCCCCCCCTCTCCGAAAGTCCCATAAGCCTTCTTCCCTCCCCATGTTCCCCATTTGCCTAATAATTTCATGAATTCATTGTTTTTAATTGCTGAGTAGTATTTCATTTTGTAAATATATATGGAAAATATCTCTGATAAAATTTAAGAAATATATAGAAAAACACGTTAAGGTTGACTATTTCATGGAAAAATTATACAGATAAAATGGTAGGCAAAAATATTCCTAAGTTGATTGAGAGTGGAATTATAAACATTTTCTGATAAAATTGAAAATCTACAAGGAAAATATTTCTGATAAAACTCAAGAAATATATATATAAAACACATTAAAACTGACTATTTCATGAAAAATTATACAGATAAGATGGTAGGCATAAAAATATTCCTAAATTGATTGAAAGTAGAAGTAAAAACATTTTCTGATAAAATTGAAGATTTACATGGAAAATATTTCTGATAAAATTGAAGAAATTTATACAGATAAATTGGTAGGAATTAAAATATTGCTAAGTTGATTGAAAGTAGAATTATAAACATTTTCTGATAAAATTGAAGATTTATATGGAAAATATTTCTGATAAAATTGAAAAAAAAATATGGAAAAATATTAAAATTGAAAATTATCATGGAAAATTATACAGATAAAATGAGAGGCATAAAAATATTTCTAAGTTGGTTGAAAGTGAAATTATAAACATTTTCTGATAAAACTGAAGATTTACATGGAAAATATATCTGATAAAATTGAAGAAATATATAAAAAACACATTAAGATTGAGTATTTCATGGAAAAATTATACAGATAATATGGTAGGCATAAAAATATTCCTAAGTTTTTTGAAAGTAGAATTATATACACTTTTTGATAACATTGAAGATCTACAAGGAAAATATTCCTGAAAAAATTCAAGAAATATATAGAAAAACATGCTAAAACTGACTATTACATGGAAAATTATACAGATAAAATGGAAGGTATAAAAATGTTCTTAAGTTGATTGAAAGTAAAATTATAGACATTGTCTGATAAAACTGAAGATCCACATGGAAAATACTTCTGACAAAATTGAAGAAAAATACAGAAAAATGTTAAAATTAAAGATTATCATGGACAATTATACTGACAAAATGGTAGGTACAAAAACATTCCTAAATTGATTGAAAGTGGAAGTACAAACACCCCACCCCACCCCAATGAAACCGAAGATCTACATGAAAAATACCTCTAACAAAATCGAAGAAATACACAGAAAAAAATGTTAAAATTAAAGATTATCATGGAAAATAATACAGTCAAAATGGTAGACACAAAAGGCATTATTAAATTGAAAGAGAAGTCACAAACATTTTCTGATAAAATCGAAGATCCACATGAAAAACATCTCTGTTAGACTATGTTTTTTGTTGGGGAATTGAGTCTATTGACACTATAAGATATTAAGGAATAGTGATTGTTGCTTCCTGTAATTTTTGATGTTCTTTTTATGTTTCTGTGGTTCCTTTCTTTTGGGTTTGTTGGAAAAAGATTACTTTCTTGCTTTTTCTAGGGTGTAGTTTTCCTCCTCATGTTGGGGTTTTCCATCTATTATCCTTTGTAGGGCTGGATTTGTGGAAAGAAATTGTGTAAATTGGATTTTATCATGGAATATATCATTTTCTCCATTTATGGTAATTGAGAGTTTTGCTGGGTATAGTAGTTTGGGCTGGCATTTGTGTTCTCTTAGGGTCTGTATGAGATCTGCCCAGGATCATCTGACTTTCATCATCTCAGGTGAGAAGTCTGGTGTAATTCTGATAGGCCTGCCTTTATAGGTTACTTGACCTTTTTCTCTTACTGCTTTTAATATTCTTTCTTTGTTTAGTGCACTTGGTGTTTTGATTATTATGTGCCGGAAGGACTTTCTGGTCTGGTCCA
Organism: Tokudaia tokunoshimensis; assembly: GCA_036184795.1. Lineage (NCBI taxonomy): Eukaryota > Metazoa > Chordata > Mammalia > Rodentia > Muridae > Tokudaia > Tokudaia tokunoshimensis. Next base: position 63,046,868 of record BTHU01000002.1, on the reverse strand, counting down.
GTCTGTTTGGAATACTATAGGCTTCTTGTATGTTCATGGACATTTCTTTCTTTAGGTTAGGGAAGTTTTCTTCTATAATTTTGTTGAAGATATTTACTGACCCTTTAAGTTCGAAATCTTCACTCTCTTCTATACCTATAATCCTTAGGTTTGGTCTTCTCATTGTGTCTTGCATTTCCTGGATGTTTTGGCTCAGGAGCTTTTTGCATTTTGCATTTTCTTTAACTGTTGAATCAATGTTTTCTATGGTATCTTCAGCCCCTGAGATTCTTTCTTCTATCTCTTGTATTCTGATGTTGTTGCTTGCATCTATTGCTCCTGAATTCTTTCCAAGATTTTCTATCTCCAGAGATGTCTATTTGTGATTTCTTTATTGCTTCTACTTCCATTTTTAGATCCTAGATGGTTTTGTTCAGTTTCTTCACTTGTTTGTTTGTGTTCTCCTGTAATTCTTTCAGGGATTTTTGTGTTTCCTCTTTAAGGGCCTCTACCTGTTCACCCATGCTCCCTTTATTTCTTTCAGGGATTTTTGTGTTTCCTCTTTAAGGGCCTTTACCATTTGACCCATGTTCTCCTGTATTTATTTAAAGGAGTTATTTATGTCCTTCTTGATGTCCTCTTTTTTTTTTATTTTATATTTTAATTTACATTCCAAATCACCTCCCCTTTCCCGTTTCCTCCCTCCCCGAAAGTCCCATAAGCCCCCTTCCCTCTCTCTTTTCTCCATTCAACCCCCTCTCGTTACTCTGTCCTGGTGTTCCCCTACATCCAGTCTTTCCAGGACCAGGGGTCTCTCCTACCATCTTTTTAGAAATCTATTGATATGCGAATTGTGTCTAGGGTATTCCGAGATTCTGGGTCAATATCCCCTTATCAGTGACTGCATACCATGTGTGTTCTTTTGTGATTGGGTTACCTCACTAAGGATGATATTTTCAAGATCTGACCATTTGCCTAGGAATTTCGTGAATTCATTGTTTTTAATTGCAGAGTGTATTCCATTGTGTAGATATACCACATCTTCTGAATCCATTCCTCCGTTGAGGGACATCTGGGTTCTTTCCAGCTTCTGGCTATTATAAATAAGGCTGCTATGAACATAGTGGAGCATGTGGCCTTATTGCATGCAGGTAAAGTCTCTGGGTATATGCCCAGGAGTGGTATAGCCGGATCCTCCGGGAGTGTCATGCCCAGTTTTCTGAGGAACCGCCAGACTGCTTTCCAGAGTGGTTGTACCAGCCTGCAATTCCACCAGCAGTGGAGGAGTGTTCCTCTTTCTCCACATCCTCGCCAACAACTGCTGTCTCCTGTGTTTTTGATCTTAGCCATCCTGACTGGTGTGAGATGGAATCTCAGGGTTGTTTTGATTTGCATTTCCCTAATGACTAAGGATGATGAACATCTCTTTAGGTGCTTCTCAGCCATTAGATATTCTTCAGGTGAGAACTCTTTGTGTAGCTCTGTACCGCATTTTTTAATAGGGTTACTTGCCTCTCTGGAGTTTAACTTCTTGAGTTCTTTGTATATCTTGGATATTAGCCCTCTGTCGGATGTAAGGTTGGTAAAGATCCTTTCCCAGTTAGTTGGTTGCCGCTTTGTCTTTTTGACAGTGTCTTTTGCCTTGCAAAAACTTTGTAATTTAATGAGGTCCCATGTGTCTATTCTTGATCTTAGAGCATAAGCTATTGGAGTTCTGTTCAGGAAATTCTCCCCTGTGCCCATATGTTCAAGGTTCTTCCCTAGTTTCCCTTCTATTAGTTTCAGTGTGTCTGGTTTTATGTGGAGATCTTTGATCCACTTAGAATTGAGCTTAGTGCAAGGAAATAAGGATGGGTAAATTTGCATTCTTCTGCATGTTGACCTCCAACTGAGCCAGCACCATTTGTTGAAAAGGCTATCTTTTTTCCACTGGATGGTTTTAGCTCCTTTGTCAAAGATCAAGTGCCCATAGGAGTGTGGATTCATTTCTGGGTCTTCAATTCTGTTCCATTGATCTACATGTCTGTTACTGTACCAATACCATGCAGTTTTTAACACTATTGCTCTGTAGTACAGCTTGAGGTCCGGGATACTGATTCCCCCAGAGGTTCTTTTACTCTTGAGAATAGTTTTAGCTATTCTGGGCTTTCTGTTATTCCAGATGACTTTTTGAATTGCTCTTTCTAACTCTATGAAGAATTGAGTTGGGATTTTGATGGGGATTGCATTGAATCTGTGTATTACTTTTGGTAAGATGCTCATTTTTACTATATTAATCCTGCCAATCCATGAGCATGGCAGATTTTTCCATCTTCTGAGGTCTTCTTCAATTTCTTTCTTCAGAGACTTGAAGTTCTTGTCATACAGATCTTTCACTTGTTTGGTTAGAGTCACGCCAAGATACTTAATATGGTTTGTGGCTATTGTGAAGGGTATTATTTCTCTTACTTCTATCTCAGCCTGCTTATCCTTTGAGTATAGGAAGGCTTCTGACTTGCTTGAGTTGATTTTATATCCGGCCACTTTGCTGAAGTCGTTTATCAGCTGTAGGAGTTCTCTGGTGGAGTTCTTTGGGTCGCTTAAGTATACTATCATATCGTCTGCAAATAGTGATAGTTTGACTTCTTCCTTTCCAATTTGTATCCCTTTGACCTCTTTTTGTTGTCTAATTGCTCTAGCTAGAACTTCAAGTACTATATTGAAAAGATATGGAGAGAGAGGGCAGCCTTGTCTAGTCCCTGATTTTAGTGGGATTGCTTCAAGTTTCTCTCCATTTAGATTGATGCTGGCTACCGGTTTGCTGTAAATTGCTTTTACTATGTTTAGATATGGGCCTTGAATTCCTGATCTTTCCAAGACCTTTAGCATGAAAGGATGCTGAATTTTGTCAAATGCTTTCTCAGCATCTAATGAGATGATCATGTGGTTTTTTTCTTTGAGATTTTTTATGTAGTGGATTACATTGAAGGATTTCCTTATATTGAACCATCCCTGCATCCCTGGGATGAAGCCTACTTGATCGTGGTGGATGATCGTTTTGATGTGTTCTTGGATTCGGTTGGCAAGAATTTTATTGAGTATTTTTGCATCGATATTCATAAGAGAGATTGGCCTGAGATTCTCTTTCTTTGTCGGATCTTTGTGTGCTTTTGGTATTAGTGTAATTGTGGCTTCATAGAACGAGTTGGGTAGTGTTCCTTCTGTTTCTATTTTGTGGAACAGTTTGAAGAGTATTGGTGTTAGGTCTTCTTTGAAGGTCTGATAGAATTCTGCACTAAAACCATCTGGACCTGTGCTTTTTTTGGTTGGAAGACTTCCAATGACAACTTCTATTTCTTCCGGGGTTATAGGACGGTTTAGATGGTCTATTTGATCCTGATTTAATTTTGGTACTTGGTATCTGTCAAGGAAATTGTCCATTTCCTCAAGATTTTCTAGTTGTGTTGAATACAGGTTTTTGTAGTAGGATCTGATGATTTTTTGAATTTCCTCAGTTTCTGTTGTTATCTCTCCCTTTTCGTTTCTGATTTTATTAATTTGGATACTATCTCTATGCCCTCTGGTTAGTCTGGCTAAGGGCTTATCTATCTTGTTAATTTTCTCAAAGAACCAACTCCTCGTTTTGTTGATTCTTTGTATGGTTTTATTTGTTTCTACTTGATTGATTTCAGCCCTGAGTTTGATGATTTCCTGCCTTCTACTCCTCTTTGGTGTATTTGCTTCTTTTTGTTCCAGGGCTTTCAGGTGTGCCATTAAGCTGTTAGTGTATGCTGTCTCCCGTTTCTTTTTGGCGGCACTCAGGGCTATGAATTTTCCTCTTAGCACTGCTTTCATTGTGTCCCATAAATTAGGGTATGTTGTGCCTTCATTTTCATTAAATTTCAAAAAGTCTTTGATTTCTTTCTTTATTTCCACCTTGACCAAGTTATCATTCAGTAGAGCATTGTTCAGCCTCCATGTGTACGTGGGTTTTCTTTTGTTTTTGTTGCCATTGAAGACCGCCCTTATTCCATAGTGATCTGATAGGAGGCATGGGATTATTTCTATCTTCTTGTATCTGTTGAGGTCTGATTTGTGACCAATTATATGGTCAGTTTCGGAGAAGGTACCATGAGGAACTGAGAAGAAGGTGTATTCTTTAGCTCTAGGATGAAATGTTCTATATATATCAGTTAGTTCCATTTGGTCCAAGGTTTCAATTAGATTCACTGTGTCCCTGTTTAGTTTCTGCTTTCCTGAACGATCCATTTCAGAGAGCGGGGTGTTGAAGTCACCCACTATTATTGTGTGCGGTGCGATGTGTGCTTTGAGTTTTAGTAAAGTTTCTTTTACGAATGAGGGTGCCCTTGCATTTGGAGCATAGATATTCAGAATTGAGAGTTCTTGATGGTGGATTTTTCCCTTGATCAGTATGTAGTGTCCTTCTGTGTCTTTTTTGATGACTTAAGGTTGAAAATCAATTGTATCCGATATTAGGATGGCTACTCCACCTCGTTTCTTGGGGTCATTTGCTTGTAAAATTGTTTTCCAGCCTTTTACTCTGAGGTAGTGTTTGTCTTTGACACTGAGGTGCGTTTCCTGCATGCAGCAAAATGCTGGGTCCTGTTTACGTATCCAGTCTGCTAGTCTATGTCTTTTAATTGGGGAATTGAAACCATTGATATTAAGAGAGATTAAGGCATAGTGATTATTGCCATCTGCCATTCTTGACGCTGTCTTTATGTTTGAGTGGTTATCTACTTTTGGGTTTGATTCAAGGTTATTATCTCATTTTTTCCAGTGTGTTGTTTCTCTCCCTGTATTGGAGGTTTCCACCTATTATCCGTTGCAGGGCTGGATTTGTGGAAAGATATTGTGAAAATTTGGTTTTATCATGGAATATCTTGGTCTCTCCATCTATGGTGATTGAGAGTTTTGCTGGGTATAGTAGTCTAGGCTGGCATTTGTGCTGTCTTAGTGTCTGCATGAGATCTGCCCAGGATCTTCTGGCTTTCATAGTCTCTGGTGAGAAGTCTGATGTGATTCGGATAGGTCTTCCTTTGTATGTTACTTGGCCCTTTTCTCTTACTGCTTTTAGTATTCTTTCTTTGTTTAGAACATTCGGTGTTTTGATTATTATGTGACGGGAGGTATTTCTGTTCTGGTCCAGTCTGTTTGGAGTTCTGTAGGCTTCTTGTACGTTCATCGGCATCTCTCTCTTTAAGTTAGGGAAGTTTTCCTCCATAATTTTGTTGAAGATGTTTACTGGCCCTTTAAGTTGCAAATCTTCACTCTCATCTATACCTATAATCCTTAGGTTTGGTCTTCTCATTGTGTCCTGGATTTCCTGGATGTTTTGGGTTACACGTTTTTTGCATTTTGCATTTTCTTTGACTGTTGAGTCGATGCTTTCTATGGAGTCTTCAGCACCTGAGATTCTTTCTTCCATCTCTTGTATTCTATTGTTTATGTTTGCATCTATGACTCCTGATTTCTTCCCAAGGTTTTCTATCTCCAAAGTTGTCTCCCTTTGTGATTTCTTAGTTGTTTCTACTTCCTTTTTTAGTTCCTGGATGGATTTGCTGAGATCCTTCACTTGTTTGTTTGTATTTTCCTGTATTTCTTTAAGGTATTTTTGCATTGCCTCTTTCAGGATTTCTTCCTGATGACCCACGTTCTCCTGCATTTCTCTGAGTGATTTTTGTGTTTCCTCCTCATGGGAATCCATCTGTTGATCCATCGTCTCCTGCATTTCTTTAAGCAGTTCTCGTGTTTCCTTTGTAAGGGCATCTAACCGTTGGTTCATTTCTTTAAGCAATTTTTGTGTTGCCTCCTTATGGGCATCCATCTGTTGACCCATATTCTTCTGCATTTCTTTATGCAAATTTTGTGATTCCTTTGTGAGTGCATCTACCCGTTGATTCATCTCGTTAAGCGATTTTTGTGTTGTCTCCTTGTGCGCCTCCATCTTTTGATCCATGTTCTCCCGCATTTCTCTAAGCGATTTTTGTGTTTCCTTTGTAAGGGCTTCTAACCGTTGATTCATGGTCTCCTGTAACTCTTTATGAGATTTATTTGTGTCCTTCTTGTGATCCTCTAATAGCATCATGAGAAGTGATTTTAAATCCAGATCTTGTCTTTCGGGTGTGGTGGGGTATCCAGGACTTGCTGCTGTTGGAGAGTTGGGTTCGGATGGTCCCACATTACTTTGATTTCTGTTAGTAACATTCCTACGTTTGCCTTTTGCCATCTGGATACCTCTGGTGTTAGTTGGTCCTGCTGCCACTGGCTGTTGGTTGGACCTCCTGTGAGCCTGCAAAGCTATTTCTGCCCCCCCTGTGTGCCAGGATTCCCCTGGCACTGATTTCTGGGGCCTGCCTGCTCCTGAGTGACTTTGGAGCCCTAATGTGCCTTGCCCCAAGTGATCTTATATTGGGGAGGCCTTGCACCTCCAAAGGCTCAGCCTAGTGGATTCCTGGAGCAGAGGTCGCCAAAGGGAGGCTGGTAGGCTCCTGCCTTGTGCAGGGGTGAGTGATCTCTCCTGGGGGGGGGATGGGGCGTCCCTCTGCCAGGCAGAAGTCCCACAGCAGAGCTGGCGCGCTGGTTACTGCAGATCAGCCCAGCACTTGGGAGCCGCATACACACAAGCCGCCCGAGACCCAAGCGACATTATGCCTGTCTGTCTCAGAACCTGGCTGTCCCAACTTCCCAGTCACTGGAGCAAAGATGGTGGAGTGCAATCTGCACTCTCTCCGTGGCGCCGCTCACCTGCAGAAGGGATGGCCTGCCGATCTGGCACCCAGACGACCACAGCGCTGACCTGTTCTCGGGCACAGATGAAAGCCCCAACAGGCCGTGTCCCAAGTGATGTTATATTGGGGATAGGGAACTTGGGGTACCTGTCACTTCAGCGCAGTCTGCGGGAACAGAGGTCGCGGAAGGAAAGCTGGTAGGCTCCCGCCCAGTGTGGGGTCCCTCTGCCAGGCTGAAGTCCCACTGCGGAGCTGGCGCGCTGGTTACTGCAGATCCGCCCTGCACTTGGGAGCCGCATACACACAAGCCGCCCGAGACCCAAGCGATATTATGCCTGTCTGTCTCAGAACCTGGCTGTCCCAACTTCCCAGTCACTGGAGCAAAGATGGCGGAGTCTCTTGATGTCCTCTAACAGCATCGTGAGAAGAGACTTTAAATCCAACTCTTGCTTTTCCGGTGTGCTGGGGCATCAGGGACTTGCTGTGGTGTGAGAACTGGGCTCTGATGTTGCCAAGTAGCTTTGATTTCTGTTGATAAGATTCTTGCACTTGCCTTTCGCCATCTGGTTTTCTCTGGTGTTAGTCTTGTTGTCTCTGGCTGGAGATTGCCCCTCCTATAGGCCTGTAAACCTGTGTCTGTACTCCTGTGAGACCAAATCTCATCTGGCAGGGTCGGTTCACAGAATGCTGTGGAGCTGACTGGTTCCCTGCTGTAAATGGTGGCTAGAAGGGAAGACTCTTATCCCAGCTACTCCAATAATCATATACCTTGTGCGCTCCTAGCTCTACTCCTCCAGAGAGAAGGTGGAGATCTCACCTCAGCACTCAGAAGTGAAATCACTGCTGGGAGATCATTCTCTTGTGGTGGGCTAAGCACAGAAGACTACGGAGCTGCCTGGTTCCCTGCTGCAAATGGTGGCTCCCATTTGTCAATTCTTGATCTTAGAGCATAAGCTATTGGAGTTCTGTTCAAGAAATTCTCCCCCTGCCCATATGTTCAAGGTTCTTCCCTAGTTTCCTTTCTATTAGTTTCAGTGTATCTGGTTTTATGTGGAGGTCCTTGATCCACTTGGAACTGAACTTAGTACAAGGAGATAAGAATGGATCAATTTGCATTCTTCTGCATGTTGACCTCCAGTTGAACCAGCACCATTTGTTGAAAAGGCTGTCTTTTTTCTACTGGATGATTTTAGCTCCTTTGTTAAAAATCGATCAAGTGACCATAGGAGTGTGGATTTATTTCTGGGTCTTCAATTCTGTTCCATTGACCTATATGCCTGTCACTGTACCAATACCATGCAGTTTTTAACACTATTGCTCTGTAGTACAGCTTAAGGTCCGGGATACTGATTCCCCCAGAAGTTCTTTTACTCTTGAGAATAGTTTTAGCTATCCTGGGTTTTCTGTTATTCCAGATGACTTTTTGAATTGCTCTTTCTAACTCTATGAAGAATTGAGTTGGATTTTGATGGGGATTGCATTGAATCTGTATATTGCTTTTGGCAAGATGGTCATTTTTACTATATTAATCCTGCCAATCCATGAGCATGGAAGATTTTTCCATCTTCTGAGGTCTTCTTCAATTTCTTTTTTTCAGAGACTTGAAGTTTTTGTCATACAGATCTTTCACTTGTTTGGTTAAAGTCACACTAAGATACTTTATATTGTTTGTGGCTATCGTGAATGGTATCATTTCTCTTATTTCTTTCTCAGCCTGCTTATCCTTTGAGTATAGGAAGGCTACTGACTTGCTTGAGTTGATTTTATATCCGGCCACTTTGCTGAAGTTGCTTATCAGCTGTAGGAGTTCTCTGATGGAGTTCTTTGGGTCACTTAATTATACTCTGTTGTTTTTGTTGCCATTGAAGACCACCCTTATTCCATAGTGATCTGATAGGAGGCATGAGATTAGTTCGATCTTCTTATATCTGTTGAGGTCTGTTTTGTGACCAATTATATGGTTGATTTTGGAGAAGGTATCATGAGGTGCTGAGAAGAAGGTGTATTCTTTTGCTTTAGGAAGAAATGTTCTCTCTATATATCTGTTAGTTCCATTTGGTCCACAGCTTCAATTAGGTTCACTGTGTCCCTGTATAGTTTCTGCTTTCCTGTATGATCCATTTCAGAGAGCGGGGTGTTGAAGTCACCCACTATTATTGTGTGAGGTGTGATGTGTGCTTTGAGCTTTAGTAAAGTTTCTTTTACGAATGAGGGTGCCCTTGCGTTTGGAGCATGGATATTCAGAATTTTAGTTCTTCTCTGTGGATTTTTCCTTTGATCAGTATGCAGTGTCCTTCTGTGTCTTTTTTGATGACTTTAGGTTGAAAGTCAATTTTATCTGATATTAGGATGGCTACGCCGGCTCGTTTCCTGGGACTAATTGCTTGTAAAATTGTTTTCCAGCCTTTTACTCTGAGGTAGTGTGTCTTTGACACTGAGGTACGTTTCCTGCACGCAGCAAAATGCTGGGTCCTGGTTACGTGTCCAGTTTGTTAGTCTATGTCTTTTTATTGGGGAATAGAGACCATTGATATTAAGAGAGATTAAGGAGTATTGATTATTGTCACCTGCTATTTTTGATGCTATCTTTATGTGTGAGTGGTTATCTGCTTTTGGGTTTGATGAAAGAAGGTTACTATCTCGTTTTTTCCAGGGTGTAGTTTCTCTCCTTGTATTGGCGGTTTCCACCTATTATCCTTTGTTGGTCTAGGTTTGTGGAAAGATATTGTGTAAATTTGGTTTTTATCATGGAATATCTTGGTTTCTCCATCTATGGTGATTGAGAGTTTTGCTGGTTATAGTAGTCTAGGCTGGCATTTGTGTTCTCTTAGAGTCCGTATGAGATCTGCCCAGGATCTTCTGGCTTTCATAGTCTCTGGTGAGAAGTCTGATGTGATTTGGATAGGTCTTCCTTTATATGTTACTTGGCCTTTTTCTCTTACTGCTTTTAATATTCTTTCTTTGTTTAGTACATTTGGTGTTTTGATTATTATGTGATGGGAGGTATATCCGTTCTGGTCCAGTCTGTCTGGAGTTCTGTAGGCTTCTTGTATGTTCATCAGCATCTCTCTCTTTAGGTTAGGGAAGTTTTCCTCCATAAATTTGTTGAAGATATTTACTGGCCCTTTAAGTTGCAAATATTCACTCTCATCTATACCTATGATCCTTAGGTTTGGTCTTCTCATTGTGTCCTCGATTTCCTGGATGTTTTGGGTTACACGTTTTTTGCATTTTGCATTTTCTTTGACTGTTGAGTTGATGCTTTCTATGGTATCTTCAGCACCTGGTATTCTATCTTTTAACTCTTTTATTCTATTGTTGATGTTTGCACCTATGACTCCTGATTTCTTCCCAAGGTTTTCTATCTTCAAAGTTGTCTCCCTTTGTGATTTCTTAGTTGTTGCTACTTCTGTTTTTAGATCCTGGATGGATTTGCTCAGATCCTTCACTTGTTTGTTTGTATTTTCCAGTATTTCTTTAAGATATTTTTGTGTTTCCTCTTTCAGGATTTCTGCCTGTTGACCCAAGTTCTCCTGTATTTCTCTAAGTGATTTTTGTGTTTCCTCCTCATGGGCTTCTATCTGTTGATCTATATTCTCCCGCATTTCTCTAAGCGATTTTTGTGTTTCCTTTGTAAGGGCTTCTACCCGTTGATTCAAGTTCTGCTGTATTTCTTCATGAGATTTATTTGTGTCCTTCTTGAAATCCTCTAATAGCATCATGAGAAGTGATTTTAAATCCAGATCTTGCCTTTCGGGTGTGATGGCGTATCCAGGACTTGCTGCTGTTGGACTGTTGGATTCGGATGGTGCCATAGTGCCTTGAATTCTGTTAGTAAAATTCCTACGTTTGCCTTTTGCCATCTGGTTACCTCTGCTGTTAGTTGGTCCTGCTGTCACTGGCTGTTGGTTGGACCTCCTGTGAGCCTGCAAGGCTATTTCTGCCCCCCCCCGGATTACCGGGATCCCCCTGCAACTGATTGCTGGGGCCTGTTCTGCTCCTGAGTGACTTTGGAGCCCTGATCTGCCTTGCCCTAAGTGATGTTATATTGGGGAATCCCTGCACATTCAAAGGCTCAGCATAGTCGATCCCCGGAGTGGAACTCGCCAAGGGGAGGCTGGTGTACTCTCTCCCAGTGCAGGTCCCTCGGCAGGGCAGATGTCCCACAGCAGAGCTGGCATGTAGGTGACCACAGAACTGCCCAGCTCTTGGAAGCAGGGAGCACACAAGCTGGCTGAGTCCCAAGCGATATTATGCTTGATTGTCCCTGCATATGGAGGGCCCAATTTCCCTGTTGCCCTGAACCCCATTTTTTAATAGGAATATATTAGCCCTCTATCGGATATAAGATTGGTAAAGATCTTTTCCTAATTTGTTGGTTGCAGTTTTGTCTTACTGACTGTGTCCTTTGCTTTACAGATGCTTTGTAGCTTCATGAGATCCCATTTTTTGATTCTTGTTCTCAGGGCATAAGCCATTGGTGTTCTGTTCAGGAACGTTTCCCCTGTTCCCATGTGATCAAGATTCCTCACCACTTTCTCCTCTATAAGCTTCAGTGTGTCTGGTTTTATGTGTAGGTCCTTGATCCACTTGGACTTGAGCTTTGTACAAGGAGATAAGAATGGGTTGATTTGCATTTCTCTGCATGCTGACCGCCAGTTGATCGAGCACCATTTGTTAAAAATACTGTCTTTTTTTTCCACTAGATGTTTTTAGCTTCTTTGTCAAATATCAAATGACCATACGTGTGTGGGTTCTTTTCTGGGTCTTCAGTTCTATTCCATTGATCTTCCTGCCTGTCCTCATACCAATACCCGTTTTTATCTCTATTGCTCTGTATTAGAGCTTGAGGTCAGGGATGGTGATTCCCCCAGGAAATCTTTTGTTGTGGAGAATAGCTTTTGCTATCCTGGGTTTCTTGTTATTCCAGATGAATTTGAGAATTACTCTATCTAGATCTATGAAGAATTGATTTGGGATTGTGGTGGGGATTGCATTGAATCTGTAGATTGCTTTCAGCAAGATGTCCATTTTTACTATATTGATCCTGCCAATACATGAACGTGTGAAATCTTTCCATCTTCTGAGATCTTCTGTGATTTCTTACTTCAGAGTCTTGAAGTTTTTGTCATACAGATCTTTCACTTTCTTCATTAGGGTCATACCAAGGTATGAAATATTATTAGGGACTATTGTGAAGGGTGCCATTTCCTTAATTTCTTTCTCAGCTTGTTTATCGCTTGAGTAGAGGAAGGCTACTGATTTGCTTGAGTGAATTTTATATCCAGTCACTTTTCTGGAGTTGTTTTTCAGCTTTCGGAGTTCCCTGGCAGAAGTTTGCTTAAGTATATGATCACATCATCTTCAAATAGTGATATTTTGACTTCTTCTTTTCCAATTTGTATACTTTTGACCTCCTTTTGTTGTCTGATTGCTCTGGCTAGAACTTTAAGTACTACATTGAATAGACAGGGAGAGAGTGGGCAACCTTGTCTGGTCCTCAATTTTAGTGGGATTGCTTCAAGTTTCTCTCCACTTAATTTGATGTTGGCTACTGGTTTCAGGGTATTCCTTTCACCATGTTTAGGTATGGGCCTTGGATTCCCACTCTCTCCAAGACTTTTTTCATAAAGGGATGCTGGATTTTGTCAAAAGCTTTTTCAGCATCTGATGAAATGACCATGTGTTTTTTTTCCTTGAGTTTGTTTATGTAGTGGATTATGTTGATGGACTTCCTTATATTGAACCATCCCTGCATCCATGAGATGAAACCTATCTGATCATGGTGAATTATAGTTTTGATGCATTCTTGAATTCGGTTGGCCAGAATTTTGTTGAGTATTTTTGCATCGATGTTCATGAGGGAGATTGGCCAGAAGTTCTCCTTCCTTCTTTGGTCTTTGTTTGGTTTAGGTATAAGCCTATAGAATGAGTTGGGTAGTGTTCCTTGAGTTTCTATTTCATGGAATAGTTTGAAGAGTATCAGTATTAGCTCTTCTTTGAAGATCTGATAGAATTCCCCACTAAACCCATCTGGTCCTGGGCTCTTTTTTTGATGGGAGACTATTAACAACTGCTTCTATTTCCTCAGGACTTATGGGACTGTTTAGACGGTTTATCTGATCCTGTTTTAACGTTGGCAACTGGTATGTATCAAGAAAGCTGTCCATTTCATCCAGATTTTCAAACTTTGTTGAGTATAAGTTCTTGTAGTAAGATCTGATGATTTTTTGAATTTCCAGTTTCTGTTGTTATGTCTTCTTTTTCATTAATGATTTTATTAATTTGGGTAGTGCTTCTTTGCCCTCTGGTTAGTCGGGCTAAGGGTTTATCTATCTTGTTGATTTTTTTCAAAGAACCAGCTCCTGGTTTTGTTGATTCTTTGTATAGTTCTTTTTGTTTTTATTTGGTTGATTTTGGCCCTAAGTTTGATTATTTCCTCCAGCCTACTCCTCTTGGATGTATTTGCTTCTTTTTGTTCTAGAGCTTTCAAGAGCTCTGTCAAGTTATTAGTGTAAGCTCTCTCCATTTTCTTTTTGGAGGCACTTAAAGCTATGAGTTTTCCTCTTAGCACTGCTTTCATTGTGTCCCATAAGTTTTGGTATGATGTGTCTTCATTTTCATTGAATTCTAAAAAGTCTTTAATTTCTGTCTTTATTTCTTCCTTGAGCAAGCTATCATTGAGAAGAGCATTGTTCAAAGTCCACGTGTATGTGTGTTTTCCATTGTTTTTGTTTGGGCTTAAGAATAGCCTTAGGCCATGGTGATCTGATAAGGTGCATGGAATAATTTAAATATTTCTGTATCTGTTGAGGCCTGTTTTGTAACCAGTTATATGGTCAATTTTGGAGAAGGTGCGATGAGGTACTGAGAAGAAGGTAAATTTTTTTGCTTTAGGGTGGAATGTTCTATAAGTACCTGTTAGATCCATTTGATCCATAACTTCAGTTAGTTTCACTGTGTCTCTGTTTTGTTTCTGTTTCCATGATTTGTCCATTGTTGACAGTGGGATGTTGACGTCTCCCACTATTACTGTGTGGGGTGCAATGTGTGCTTTGAGCTTTAGTAAAGTTTCTTTTATGAATGTGGGTACCCTTGCATTGGGAGCATAGATGTCCAGAATTGAGAGTTCATCTTTGTAGACTTTTCCTTTGACCAGAATGAAGTGACCCTCCTTATCTTTTTTGACAGCTTTTGGTTGAAAGTAAATTTTATCCAATAAAAGTATGGTTACTCCAGCTTGTTTCTTGGGACCATTTGCTTGGAAAATTGTTTTCCAACCTTTGACTCTGAAGTAGTGACTGCCTTTGTTACTTAGGTGGATTTCTTGGATACAGCAAAGTGTTGGGTCCTGCTTATATATCCAGTCTGTTAGTCTGTGTCTTTTTATTTCAGAATTGAGACCATTGATGTTAAGAGATATTAAGGAAGGGTGATTGTTTCTTACTGTTATCTTCTTTGTTAAAGGTGAAATTCTGTTTGTGTAGCTATCTTGTATTGGGTTTTTTGAAAGATTGCTTTATTGCTTTTTCTACGGTGTGGTTTTCCGCCTTGTGTTGGTATTTTCCACCCATTATCCTTTGTAGAGCCGGATTTGTGGAAAGATATTGTATAAATTTGCTTTTGTCATGCAACGTCTTGTTTTCTCCGTCTATGGTAATTGAAATTTTTGCTGGGTATAGTAGTCTGGGCTAACATTTATGTTCTTTTAGGGTCTGTATGACATCTGCCCAGGATCTTCTAGCTTTCACAGTTTCTGGTGAGTAGTCTGGTGTAATTCTGATAGGTCTGCCTTTATATGTTACTTGACATTTTTACCTTACTGCTTTAATATTCTTCCTTTGTTTAGTGCATTTGGTGTTTTGATTATTATGTGACAGGAGGAATTTCTGCTCTGGTCCAGTTTGTTTGGAATTCTATAGGCTTCTAGTATGTTCATGAGCATCTCTTTCATTAGGTTAGGGAAATTTTCTTCCATAATTTTGTTGAAGATGTTTACTGGTCTTTTAAGATGTAAATCCTCACTCTCTTCTATACCTATAATCCTAAGGTTGGGTCTTCTCATTGGGTCCTGGATTTCCTGGATGTTTTTGTTTACCAGTTTTTTGCATTTTGCATTTTCTTTGACTGTTGAGTCAATGTTTTCTATGGAATCTTCTGCATCTGAGATTCTTTATTCTATCTCATGTATTCTATTGTTGATGCTTGCATCTATGACTCCTGAATACTTTCCAAGGTTTTCTATCTCCAGAGACATCTCACTTTGCGATTTCTTTATAGTTTCTACTTCCATCTTTAGATCTCCAGTGTTAGCTGGTCTTGCTGTCTCTGACTGTGACTTCTCTGTCCTGCAGGCCTTTGTATCTGTATTCCTGGGATTTCCTTTCTCTCAAATGTCCTGCATACAGCTGGTTTTCCAGGAAGTATCAGGAAATGGGTTCTTCCCTGTGGCAGACTTGGCAAGGGTTGAATGTCCTGCAACTGTTGGTTCTCGAATGCCCCGCTGTTGCTGGATCTCAGGAAATGCAGGCTTCCCCTATGCAGACCTGGCACAGGCCAAATGCCCCACTGCTGCTGGATCTTGAATTCCCCGCTGCTGTTGGATCTCCATAAAGTACCAGGAAATGGGGCTTTCCCCCGTGGCAGACCTAGCACAGGTCTACCACATTGGACCGAACAGGACAGGCAGCAGAGGAGGGAGGGGTAGAAGAGATGGAAGGAGAGTGGTGATCCGGAGGGAAGGCAGGTTTAGGTGGTTGCTGAGTAGTGGGTCCCCACCTGCAGTTCTGGGCCTCCTGAGGTGGGGGTGTTTCTTACCGAATGTCCTGCTGCTGCTGGATCTCTAGAAAGCACGAGGAAATATTGAACTTAAAAATTAGATAGTTGGCAAAGATAATCTTTTTTTCCCTAAGTGTTTGTTGTTGCTGTTGTTTTTGTTGTTATAGATTTTTATATTACTTTTTCTTTTGTTTTGGTGTTGGTGAGGATGTTGTAATCAGAAACTGAAAGCAAATCATAACAACTGCCTTGAAAAGATGAGCATACAAGTAAAACTTTCAAGACAATTTCTCTGTTTTACAAAATTTTGTTTTTCATAGAGTATATTGTATGAATAAGCAGGACCTTAATTTCCCTAACATCCAAACATATTTTCTTTCTCTCTCTCTAAAAAGCAAACCAATTGAAATTTAAAACAACTTAGACTGGGGTCAAGGTTATACATTACTCCCCACAAAGCTGCAGTGGCACTATTGCTGAAGAAAACACCTACATTCTCATTCTCCATGTTCTCTATGAACATTCTCATTGAACTTGGAGAAGTTGAGTTGTTGCCTACATAGAAACTTTGTCCATAAGACCTAGCTTCTTTGCTATAGAATGACAATATAAATACTACGAAATGGAAAACAAAAATACCAAGATAGCCATAAAACCTTCAATATACAATGTTGTCTTTCCTGCAAAATATGCTCAAGCTCTGGCAGCACATAGCTTCTTGTTTTAACAGTTGACTTTTGAGCTTTGTCTTTTCATGCACTGCTGCTATACATAGCATGTACTGAGAGAAATGATGCTTTTCAGAACACTGAAGATAAGAGAAGAATTTTCTGAAGTGAAAGCTATCCTTAAAACCCAGGGGCTAAAGAGATCAGGCAGAAACACAGAGAATAATGAAAATTATACTTTATTGACAAGGAGACTGCAGAGGGATAGGGATCTCTAGTTGGCAGCAATTGTGTCCTGAATCCAGTCCACATAGTTGCAGACCTTAGTGTACACACCAGGATTGTCTGCCAGGGCACAGCCATAGCCCCAGGAAACTATACCCTGGAGCTCCCCATTGCAGACCACAGGTCCTCCAGAGTCACCCTGGGAAAGAAAAACACAGTGTATAAGAAAGGGCATGTGAAATAGGGCTGAGCATAGTAAACTCAGTACATGTTTATGCTCCCTTGTTCCATTTCTTTTCCCGCATAGCCCATCTGTTATCCTAAAGAACTCCTAAAGGAGTTCCCCTCATTTCTCATAGGACCACCACAGCTTACTTTTTGCTTCACACTACTAAGCTTCAAAGCCCCAGGCCCAAAAGAACAGAGGTTTGGATAAGTGGAGGGTTGCAATCACCTGGCAGGAATCCTTGCCTCCCTCTAGGAAGCCAGCACAGACCATATTATCAGTGATCTTTCCAGGATAGGAGGCTTCACAGTCAGCCTGAGGCAGCAGTGGGGCATCCAGGCACTGGAGCAGGTCTGGCTTATTGACTGTGAAGAAAGGAAAAGAATGAAGACTTCAATATCCAGACAGGAATCCAGTGATGAACCAGCTTGCAAGCAATTGACTGTTTCCTATAGCATTAAGTTTCAAAGATACAATAGCTTTCGAATTTGTGAATATTTACTGTTATTATTTTTCCTAAAAATATATTAGTGCATTCTGCATGTTCTTGGCCTGATAGTTAGTTTAAGTTCATTTGTTTGATAAGATTCTTTAGATTCTCTTTCAGGACATAAATGTACTGTGCACCTCTAATATATTTATCGTTTGGAAGCCAGTGGGATAATTTCAGGGAGGGAGTGATTACAGAGAATACAAAAAAAAAAAAAGAAAGATTAGTAATAGGTGACCGATCCTACTCACCACCGAAGCTGAGGGTGTTGCCCCAGCCAGAGATGAGACACTGAGTGCCTGCAGGTGCACAGGAGCTGGGCAGTGACACAGTGGCCACTCTGGCATTGAGGGTCACAGGTGAAGAGAGCTTGATCAGCATGATGTCATTGTTCAGGGTCTTACTATTGTAGTCGGGGTGCTTGATGATCTTGGCAGCACTGACAAACTGCTCATTGCCCTCCAGGACATTGATGTTGTGCTCTCCCAGTCTCACTTGGATGCGGCTGTTGGGAACAGAAGGAATGCCACAGTCTGTTACTCTCTGACTCAAACATCACAAGTTTCTCAAGGTCTACATGCTGAAGCATCATAGGAGTAGAATAGGAGTAGAATAGGGAATGTGGATACAATTTTTTTTTCTTTCTCAGAGAGATCTGGAGTACATGGACTTATGTGAAGTTCTGCCATGTATACTACTCTATATTTTATCTTACTCAAGATATCCAGTACAAAGAACTACAGCACCATTTGAAGCTCTCTTTGTCTACTAAGTCATTGTTCACTTCACACAGGAACTTTTAATCTCAATTTCCTTTTGAAAGGATGCACTACTGTTGCATTTAAACCAGAAGTGTCAGTGTTTAGTATCTGATTATTCTTAGCCAGATTCTGAGACAGCATAGAGAGTCATTCTTGAGATTCCTCTCTACACTTATGAGTAACAAACTAGATTATGAGGTTGTATAGTCAGTGTTTTAATTACTTTTTAAAATAAACTTTTTAATCTGCAGTTAAATTAAAAACCCATTTTATACAAAGTTACTCAATCACATATTAGAATATAAGAAATTTGGGGATAAAAATTAAGATTAAAGCAATATTCAGGTGTATTGTACAAAGTATGATAAAATTTCTTGGTATAGGACCAAGTTATCTGATGAGAAAATCTTTGTGAGATTCCCCATTATTTTGTATGATGAGAAAATAGTCCTTTCTTCCTTTCAAGATGTATGTTTTTCTCTTTCATATTTATATATTTATTTTTATTTATTTGCTTCTATGGGTGTGCAGGCGTGCATGTAGTTCTGGAGAGACATTCTATTATGTGCTCATACAAAGGCTTTGAACATGAGATTCTGTCAGCTTCTTCTTTCCTTTCTACCTTTCCCATTTTTCTCCAACTGTACCACTTGCTCAAAGAGATGCCTACTGTAAAGATGGCTCACTCTGGAGACAATGTTGTTAGGAAATCCTCACTTACCTTTTGTAGCAGTGGGCTGCAGACACCACCCATTGGTCATTGATGAGGGATCCTCCACAGAAGTGGGAGCCAGAGTTCAGGGATACCTGGTAGGGGACAGAGCCCTCTTGGCAGACATAGCCTCCAACAATCTTGTCATCATCATCTGCAGGGAAAGCAACTAGAGAGGAGATAAAGAGATGAAGCAAATTCAAGATGTTGAAAGATGGATTGCTCAGTGTTTGAGTATTCCTTTCCTTCTCACTTTTGTAGTATTTCATTCTGAGCAGAATCTCTAACAGAAAGCAAAAGAGAGCAACACCAGTAAACAACACAGGATTTGCTGTCTGCAGGGGCAAGAAATGCAGAAGAGTTAACTAGATCCTAGTGGTCTCAGAACCTTTCAGAGTTACAGAGAAAAATAGAAGAAATGACCAAAGAACATAATTCATGTGAATCCAATTAAATATGTTAGTAATGTTGTGCATTGCCTGTTTCTCTCTGAAATTCCTCAAGAACTATACTTTGCATACCTGTATTGTTGCTGCTGAGGAATATTCCTTTTGGGTCTTTTTGGCATCCTCTGTTTGGCTTACCTTTCAGCCTCTTTAACTAAGTCCCTGAATTGAACAAAGGATGTCATGGAGAGTGCATTGATAGATACAGGTGTAAAGTAAAGTTTAAGTAAAGTTGAGATGAGAGATTATAAAAGTGGAAATAAGGATGCTGGAGAAGAAATATGAATAACAGCATTAAAGTACCAGACATATCAATGAAATAGGAGTCATTTCTTTTTATTTAATTAGAAGAAGAAGACCACAGAAGACAACACACTCACCAGCTGTTCCCACAAGGGCCAGGATCAGAAGAGCACTCATGGTGGCAAAAAGTAATGAATGCTGAAGGAGAGCAGACTTTTATATCTTTGAGGAGGGTGAAGTCTGTTTCTTGATGTGGGGGTAGGATATCCTTGATATTTCTTGAGCAAACACACCTGTATTTTCTCCTTGTTAAATTCTTACATCACCCCTTTTTGGAGTCCTTGGCATTAGGAGATCTTCAGGTGTCTAGAAAAAATTTATTCTCAGAGAAAATGGATGGAATCAGTTGATTCTGGAATGGATGGATGCTACATGAGGGAAACAGTGATATTCTAACCTTTGACTACAGTACTCCTCTCTAATAGACTAAATTTGTGGGTGTTAGATAAGAATGACTCTGGTATTTTTGCATAAACATTAATGAATGTGGCTTTAAGTAACTCTGAAGATGGCCTGGTTTTGGTGGATAGTGGGGCTCATTGAAGAACAATTGTCCTCAAATTGTCTTTCAGTTCTTCCTCAATTTGTTGTTCTGGTCATGGCCAATCTTCTTAATAATAAAAAGAAATAGAAAAATTCTATGGACCAGCAATGGCACATCAATGATGTTAAGGAATGATGTATAGAGTTCCTAATAATTATGGGCTTTTATAGAATCTGCTTTCTATCAGGCTTTTTGCTGTCACATATGTGGGATGGAGAATGCGTGAGGTTTGAATAGAAAATATCTTACCTTGCAGTGAAGTAGAGAAGAACATGGATGCAAATAAATAAATAATATTGTTCACATAGACCATGATAATCTAAAGGAGTATCAGTGTTTCCCTGAATGTTTATGTTTAAATTATCTACACTGTATTCTATGTCAAAGAGCACGTGTTGGAAGTCTTTTCTCAGTTTAAACACTAGAGTTTGAAAAGTGTTTAACATCCCATCTCAATAAACATGAAGTATGATTAAAAAAATGAGGGAATTATGAATATTTTTATTATATATGCAATAGAATATAATACCATGCTCAGTCAGTGATAAATCTCCACATGAGTTTCTATTTCTTTCTTTCTTTCTTTCTTTCTTTCTTTCTTTCTTTCTTTCTTTCTTTCTTTCTTTCTTTCTTTCTTTTGTTCTTTCTTTCTTTCTTCCTTACTTCCTTTCTTTACTTCTCTCTCCATCTCTCTCTCCACCTCCTTCTTCTTCCTCCTTTCTTTCTTTCTTTCTTTCTTTCGTTCTTTCTTCCTTTCTTTCCTTCTCTCTCCATCTCTCTCCACCTCTTTCTTTCTTTCTTTCTTTCTTTCTTTCTTTCTTTCTTTCTTTCTTTCTTTCTTTCTTTCTTTCTTTCTTTCTCTTTCTTTTAAATTATATCATCCCTAAGACTTTGCTCTCATTTTAACATAGCACAATCCAGCCATATAAGGTTAGTAGTTGATTTTGTGTGTACTTTTGTCTGTTAAAGACCTTATTGGAGTACCTTTCCTATCAGATATTTTACTGTCCACTGATCCCAGATATAACAAAATGTATATTGTAGGTGATATCATGTTTGAAAAGTTGTGAGGGTTCTGGAGCTCTCCATTAACATGGAAGAAGCTTAGCTGAAATTGTGGCAATTGCATCTGTGGGGGAAAACTGATTGGACGTTGGAGAAATTGGAAATCAGACAAAACTGCAAAAAATGCCACCGTGGGCTTCATAACAGATGTTGTCCTAATACTGGCAAGGGTGGGTGAGCATCCCATGTCCAAACATCAACTTAGTTTGTCATCTCCATATATTGTTTGTCATTCATTTGGTACTGCTACCATTCTTAAGTGGAGCACCTCTAATATTGCCATTTCTCCCAGATTTTACAGAGTATTCACTGACTTTCATTTTTCACAAACATATTAATGTGAGGTATCCAGGAAGCACTGATTTGCATTGATTAATTTCACCAGAGAAATTATCTACAACTGGCTTTCTGCCCTAAGGCCATAGAAAGATATGGAAACTATTGGAGCATGTGAGACTGGATACAGGTGGCAGATAAGCAGTCTGCTGACCATTCACCTGAATTTCTCAATGGAACAAACTACTCTTCCATTTTCCTTCTTGTATTTGTCTGCATGTAATAGAAGAACATGAATGCTCTATTTTCCATTTTCCTGATACTGCACTCTTTCTCACTATATCAGATAAATGGGGCTTATCCATGCATAGGTGTTGTTTAAACATGAAAACAATGCACATTGTTGTTCTTGTAGTTAAAGTACCCTCCAATTTGTCAGATCATTTTAATCATCCATTCCTTAATTCTTCTGTCTTTTAGTAAACTATATTCCCACTATGGAATTGTAGGACAAGTTTCCCTTTACTCTCACCTCTGCTCTCCCATTATTTCTCCAGTATGTATTATATCCACCATGTCACACTTTTGTGTTTTCCAATAAAATGTGCTTATTATACCCAATATTGTTTGCTTCATCGTGAAGAAATCTGTTGAGTCTTTCTATTAGAAAAACAACATTTAGTCAAAGTCTCTTATCCCAAGTACATGAACAGAAAACCAGGTACTGGAGAGTATCACCGCTTTGTGTCTCACTTGCTGCTCTTCACCTTTCATGTTCACATTAAAGGTATCACTTATCAACTGTGTAATTTGCAAATGTGTGAGATCATCTATTTTCATTTTTAAACCAAGTCAAGTGAGGGAGCTGCTGAATGGTTGAGTTTAACTTCAAATTGTATCTGTGAGAAATCATATGAAGTCAATATAATTTATGTAGATAAATTTGAATTCAGTAACATGGCTTCTCTTGCAAGTGATCATATCTAAAACTATGATCTGGGCAAAATGCAGACATACCGTGGCTTTCAGTATGATTTGACTGGAATACAGACAAAACCTTAGTACACTCCTTCAGTCCTTTAAAATGAAGGTAATGTTCAGTTGAAGGAGGAAACAGCTATGTTTAAAAGTGACACCTGTTGATGAGTGATACATCAGGAAAAGTGAAGAATCAGAGAGACATTTGAAAGCAGTCAGAGATGCTCACAGGAGACTAGCAGAGGAAGAGAGTCTACTTAAGAGCAGTTAGAGAAGAATAGTTGTAGTGTGGTTTGGTGTGGCAGGTGATGTGTGTTTATGGCAGTTTTATTTTGTCAGTTTTAAGGTGACAGGTTACAAAGAGAACATGTTAGACAAAAGTGAAGTCATAACTACTCAGAAAATAAGGAGCCAGTTGATTAGAACCTATTGCCAACATTAGTTTGAGTCCAGACTGAGGAATTCAATCAGAAGGTGAGAAAAGCTAGAATGAATTGGTCAGATTTGAAGATTATATTGTAAGGAGTCTACAAGCTTCTAGGCTTTGGTGTAGTCATAATTAGAACAGAAAAGGAAATGCTCTGGTCTCAGTCCAATATGTGTAGTCACACAGCTTGTGCATGGTGCTCATCTCTTTTCTTTATCTGTGGAAATAAGAGAGATATTTTCAATTATGTGTATTACCTGCATATACATATACATAATATACATAAATGTATTCATGTGCATATATATATACATATACATATAAACACACATGTACAGATACACATATATAGGATCAAAGTTTGCATTTCATGGAAGTCATAGGTCCTTCCGTAATGACAGTTCCCATAGGGGTGATTTCTGAACTGTACATTGGATTTTTTTTAAACTAACTCTTCATTAGTCTCAGTTTATTTAAGCAAGTTCATTAAACCCAGAGTGACTGATGATCCCTCATAGTGTCATTATACTAGGAGGTCAATCTTTATTGATCAGAACACTGTATTGGTGTTGAGTTTAAAATGGGCTACAGAAAGCAGGGAAAGTGGGTACAAAGTCTTAACAGTTGGAAAGAACCCAGATGTCCCTCAACAGAGGAATGGATACAGAAGATGTGGTATATTTACACAATGGAATACTACTCAGCAATTAAAAACAATGAATTCATGAAATTCTTAGGCAAATGGTCAGAATTGGAAAATATCATCTGTAGTGGGGTAACCCAATCACAAAAGTACACACATGGTTTGCAGTCACTGATAAGTGTATATTAACCCAGATGCTTGGAATACCCAAGACACAATTCACATATCAATTGATTTCCAAGAAGAAGGAAGGAGAAGCCCCTGGTCCTGGAAAGACTGGATGTAGCAGTGTAGGGGAATACCAGGACAGAGAGGTGGGAGGGGGTTGACTGGGGAACAGGGGGAGGGAAGAGAGCTTATGGGACTTTCAAGGAGGGGGGAACTGGGAAAGGGGAATGTAAATAAAGAATATAGAAAATAAAAAATAATAAAACAATAACAGGTTAAAAAAAAGAGTTTACCTCCTTTAGCAAGGCAGGACTTCCAGTGGAAGGAGGTGACTATCACCCCCACCCCCCACCCAAGCCTTCAATCCAAAATTTGTTCTGTCTATAAGATGTGAAGATTGAGTAGAGACTGAGAGAACAACTAACCAATGTCTTGCCCAACTTAAGACTCATCTCATGGGAGAGAGCCAAATCCTGACACTATTAATGATGGCTATGCTTACAGAGAGAACCTAGCATAACTGTTTCCTGAGGGTTATCATTCAGCAGCAGATGTAAATGGATGCAGAGACCCATAACTAAACATCAGTTAGAGTTTGAGAAGTCTTGATGGATTGGGGTGTAGGAGTTAGTCAGCCAAAGTGGTCATGGATATAAGAACATCTACAGAGCCAAGTAACCTGGGACCATGAGGTTTTATAGAAACTGTACCACCAACCAAAGAGCATGCAGGAGATTGACCTACATCCACTATACTTTTGTAGCAGATATACAGTTGGTTTTTATATGGATCCCCTAGCAATTGGAACAGGAGCTGTCTTTGACTCTCTTTCTTTAATTGGATCCCCTTCCTTCATCTGAAATGCTGGATTGGACCTCAGAAGAAGAAGACGTTCTTCATCTTGCTGGGACTAGATGCCCCAGTATGTTGTGGTACAAAGGGTTTTTTTTTTTTTCTTCTCTGAAAAGAAAGGGAAGGAGTAATGGGGGAGGGATTTGCAAGGGAGGTACTGTGTTCAGAGGAGGGTGGTGCCTGTGATTAGAAAGTTTTATGAATAAAAATAAATTATGGAAAAATCCTTAGTATTCCAACCTTTAAATGGGATTCATAGAAATTTAAATTATAGTTTGGTTGTACAACATTATTTAGAAAAATAGATGCCTTACCGGCTAGAACTGAAAGCAGAGAATAATCTGGAGGTAAATTTTGCATACTGCAAATTCCATTAAATGTTATAGTATGTTATACTCAGGGATTTCTCTATTTCTTTTTTTTTTATTCTATCCTTCTCTCTCATGGTAGGTGTAAGAGAATGGAGAATGGTTGAACAGAAAAACATGGGCAGTATAGAAATAATACAGGAATTAAAAAAAGCAAGAGCAGGTTATTGAGTCTACAACTATAGAACTTCTACTAGTCAAAAATCTAATATTGGTACAAATCATTGTATATTTGTACATAATTATTATTGTATTTCATTATATTAGTATAGGTCTTTCTACATCAATATAACATTAAGAATATATTTGGTTATGATATATCATATATTAGTTACTTTAAAAGTACTGTATTATGTAATTCTTAAAAATGCAGAGCTAAGTTCTAGTCCTTTTGAAAGCTGCTAGTAAATCTATTTGGGATAATTGAGAAAATGAAAGATATTCAACAGACAATAAAAATCATAGTTATGTTAAAAACTACTGTACTTTATTTATGGTTGAACAGACAGTAAATAGCTAGAAACTAAAACATTTGGCACCTCAGGTTTACTGTAGATAAAGGGTCTTTAAAATCCCCAGAAATGTGAAGAACATGGCATTTAAAGATGATTTATTAATAAAAGGCCTTAAAAAAAGCAATGATAGAGGTCTGTTCCTGTTCTACTTCAAAGAAGGTAATGGGCATGAAAGAACACCCATATGGAGTTGACTTCAAAAGTAGCAAGCTAGCTACTAAGAAAAACAATTACCCTGGGTTCAACTGCAGACTAAACATTGTCTAAACTGGAAAAACCAGATGTAGGCAAGGTGGCTGTTGAACTTTACAAGACAAAAATATACAATTGTTCATATTTCCTGCTTGCTAAGTTGTATCAGATATTCTGGGTCAAACATGTGAACAAGATGCTCCAATGACAAAGAAATTTAGGAGAATCTCCAGGCTGCCATACTTCTACCTGTCTGTCTGTGTACCTATACCATCACTATTGTTCTGTAGTATAGCTTGAGGTTAGGGATGGTGATTTCCCCAGAAGTTCTTTTGTTGTTAAGAATTGTTTTTGCTATTCTGGGTTTTTTGTTTTTCCAGATGAATTTGAGGATTGCTCTTTCCATATCTTTGTAGAATTGAGTTGCAATTTTGATTGGGATTGCATTGAATCTGTAGATTGCTTTTGTTAGGATGGCCTTTTTCACTATGTTAATTCTACCAATCCATGAGAATGGGAGATCTCTCCATTTTTTGAGGTCTTCTTCAATTTCTTTCTTCAGAGACTTGAAGTTCTTGTCATATAGATCTTTCACTTGTTTGGTTAGAGTTACCCCAAGATATTTTATATTGTTCATGACTATTTTGAACAGTATCATTTCACTAATTTCTTTCTCAGCCTATTTTTCAGTTGTATGAAGGAAGACTACTGATTTATTTGAGTTAATTGTATATCCAGCTACTTTGAAGAAGTAGTTTATCAGCTGTAGACCTTCTCTGGTAGATTTTTTGAGATTGCTTGTTCTAACATTCTGTCATCTGGGTATGAGTACTCCTGTGTTAGACATAGTTCAAGTGAGTAAGGGATTGTGATAAAGAAAGATATTGAGGCAAAGTGCCAGGTAAAATATAAATTTGGTGTCCAAGCTCTGCCAAGAAAAAAATGGCATGTGAACTCATATTTTAACTTGTCTCCTAGGGACATCTTACTTGCTTACCAGTAGCCTTTTAGATGCCACCTGTGGCAAACCTCACACTTCACAAGAGTTTCCATTTATTTTTGATATCATATGCCAATTTAAGATAGTTTTGTGGCCAATAATGAATCTATCTGAGTTATAGTACCTTACTTATTAATTTAACTCCTTTTTATTAATATATCATCATTAAGCAGTTTTAAAAAGGAGATTGAGGCCCCATACATAAGAAATATAGTACATTACTATTGTCTGAAACATCTTGAAATGTTGCCAGAAATTTTACAAATGGAACAGTACTCCACTTAGGTATTACTCAGTGAGTCATTTAATGAGATTCAGGGTACAGAGGGAAACGCTCTGAGTATCAATTCTATTGCGAAGCAGAGCCATTCACATCAGGAATGGGTATAGAAGAAATTAACAGACCTCTCAGGCAAGTATCCCCTGTGCATTCTGCTGTCCATCTCCTTTACCGTTCAACTGGCATGCCCATTTGAATCACTAGATTCTGATCTCAGAGTTTTGCTCCTTGAGAAGCACCTCTAGACCATTTGTTTATGATCTAATTTGAGAATGTTCAGTGATGAACTTTACTTGTTCTTAGCTCTCAACAACACTTACATCAGAATTACCTAAAAAGTAAGTATATACGGTAAGCAGCTTCCTCAATTAGCTCAAAAATTAGATATACTGTCACAAGATTAATCAATATATTCCCTCTAGGCAGGTGATGTCTCAATGAATTTCAGAGCTCTGAATCTGTCCTTGTTAGAACAGTGTCACAGTACTTCTATAGGAAAATGTAGTATGAATTAAGCCTGATAAAAGAATGCCACTGAAAAGAATATAGAATATCAGAGTTGTTCCATAGTTTTAATATTGATGTCTTTTCATGAATTCTTTTCGATGTGTAATTTCTCTAGTCAATTCTCTGAACACAAATAAGACAGACCATTGTTCAAATACTTCCCCATATGTAATCTAGGATAGAGATGTCTGTCTTAAACTACTTGATTATAAGGTAGGGAAGTTTTAACCTTTGATATAGATTGTTAATATAACCATGAAGTTGCTGAATACAGACTATTATAAGCATGAAAATGAGTGTCAAAAGTCATGACTGAGAGAAGAAAGGAGAATTTGATATAGGTCCATCTGTGGAACATATTGAAGAAGTTCCTACTTAAACTTTATTTTCCACACTCCAAAGGACTCTCTAAGGATAAGCCTTGCTGTAAAGAAGAATCAAGTGAAAGACTACAATACAAATCATGTCTGTTTCTCTCCTTCCCATATTGTTTTATTCTCTAATTCCAAAGTCATCCTATAAACTGTCACCAAACCTTAAAAGTACTATGTATGACAAGAAGTGCTTACCAAAAGGAGCCTATTATTGTTGTCTTTTGGAGGGGCCCTGCCGGCCTTACAGATACAGATGTGAATACTAGCAGCCAACCACTGGACTGAGCATGGGGTTCACAATGGAGGAGTTGGAGGGCAGACTGGAGGAGCGGGAGTGGGGGGAGGGAGGTTGCAGCCCCATGGGAAGAATGACAATGTAGGCCAACCAGATGCCCCAGGGCTCCCAGGGACTAAGCCATCAACCAAGGGGTACACATGGTTCCAGCCAAAAGAGTGGCAGAGGAATGCCTTGCTGGGTGGGCATCAGTGGAAGGAGAGATCCTTGGTCCTTTGAAGGCTCAATAGTGGCCCCAGTGTGGGGAAATCGAGGGGTGGTCGTGGGAATGTGTTGGGTGGAGGAGCATATTCTTGGAGGTAGGGTGTGGGAAGATGGGTTGGGGGTTTTTGTGGAGGGGGGAAACTGGGAAGTGGTATAAACTTTCAAAGGTAAATGAAGAATATTTTCAATAAAATTATATATAAAAAAGAAGAATCAATGAAAGCCTACAGTACAAATCATGTCTGTTTCTTTCCCTTCCATACTTTTTTATTTTCTAATTCTAATTCCAAAGTCTCTTTGATATTATTTTTCCATACAATGAACTATTCTACATTTAAGACTCATCATCAGATGTGATCAGGCCCATTCAGGTGGGTATGACCATAGACTTTCCTGTTCTTTCATACAGGAGCATGTTGTCTCTGAGAGAATTAAGCCAGCAGGTGATTGAGAAAGATACAGACACCCACAGCCAAATAGTCGCCATATCTTGGGGAAGAAGTAGAGAGTAGGAGGAAGGATTGCAGGCCCTCAAATGATTATGAAGTTCACAAGATCAAAAGTATCAACTAACGTGGACTCATGGGGAACTGAGTCTGAACCACCAATGAAAGAACAGTCACGGGCTGCACCTATGCCTACACACACACACACACACCACACATGTATATATGTATATATACACATATATACATACATATATATACACATGTATATATGTATATACACATATATATGTATACACACACACACACACATATATATATATATATATATATGTAGATATGTAGCAGATGTGCAGCATGCTCTTCAGAAGGGTCCTGAACTACTACAATGGGGGTTATCCCAAAAGCTGTTGCCTGTATGTGGTATATATTCTTCAAGCTGTGCTGCCTTGACTGGCCTCAATGGAAGAGGAAACACTTACCCTTGCAGAGACTTGAAGTGACTGGGTGTGTGTGGGGGGTACCCAAGGCTCCCCATACTGCTCAAAGGAGAAGGGGAACAGGAATGGGAAGGAAATTGGGATGGAGTGACCAAGAAGGGGGCAGTTACCAGGGTGTCAACTGAGCAAACTAAAACATTAAATAAATTTAATAATCATTATCTGCTCATAGTTACTAGAACCAGGTATGAAGTTTCTTCGCATGGATTTGTATGTCATAGAAAATACACCTACCTACCAATACCATATCTTCCTCCAAGTATATGAATTACATTTCTCATGAAGACAGTTTATATCTAAAGACTATGGCCAGTTTTTCCAACCCAACCTCTATATTTCAGACTAAGAAGGCCATGGTACATTGGTAGAGTCTATATTTCCAGTACTTTAGCCAAGCATCCTTTTGAGATTCAACTCCTTTCCTTTTCTGCAGGAAATGTTTCCTTATCACATGTACCTCACCTACTCACAGAGTAGACAAACAGAGCAGAGATAATGGAAGACTCTGGGAAGGGGAAACACACAGGTGTGCTTGTTTAGGAACAGTGGGGCCCTCCCCTTAGTACCTCCTTCTCCTTGCATCCGGGTATAAAGGCAGGCTTCCCCAGAGTGCTCATTACCTTCTGTCTAAATGAGTGGACTTCTGTTCCTGGCCCTTGTGGGAACTGCTGGTGAGTTCCATGCCTTTACCCAGGTTCTTCTCTTCCTTCTAGAATCCGTATACTATACCATCAAGGGTGCTATTCCCCTATGTCTACTGCAATGTCCTCTTTCTTCCTCCAGCTCCGCCTCCAATCTTTCAAGCTTCTATGTAAGCCTAAAGTTTCTTACACATTCCACTCTCACGTATTATGTGATCTGAGAATCTAGAAAGGAGAGCATGTGTAGGTCCTGCATTGGACCATTAGTTGGGGGATATTGCGGCCAAGTCTAACTTTACAAAAGAATACTCCTATGTTTTAAGTTGCAATTCTTATTATCTACTGATAAATGTCTTAAAGTTCTCACGTTTTGAGTCTGGGACAATGAGTTGGGATTACACAGGACATTTCTTCATGTTACATATTTTTCAAAACTACAAAAAGGCTTTAAGACTTATAAGCATGCAATCAAATTAAAAATTATATTTGGCAATAATATTGCATCCCCCTCCCAGTCCTATATAATGCCGGATATTTATTTGTCCTTAATATACTCATTTGGGCTATAAAATCCTGTGTGTACATAAAGCTCTACACACACAGAATATTTTCTAAGATAGTTCCAACCACTCTTTTAACCTCAGGAGTTCTGTGAATGATGAACTTAAGACCAAGGGAGGTAGTGGATTAGAATATTATCTGTGCTCCCTATTCCTGCAAGCTGAGGGCATTGTTTGCCCTGTCCCTGGCAAGCCTTAGAATGCACTCAGCTACAGAGCATTTTTCTATGTCCTGAGTGCTCTCTATGTTTGTCAAACATTTTTATGCCTACTGGCAATAATACCATGCTACCTTCTTGCCTTCATTTATTATGCTAAGGATTCTTAATTAGCTGAAAGTTGACAGAGACTCTACCTTCCAGCACCTTGATGAATTGTCTTCTCAGTGGTCTCCTTGTCTTTATTCAAATTGCTTTCCCTGTGGATGATGATGACAAGATCGTTGGAGGATATACCTGCCAAGAGAATTCTGTCCCCTACCAGGTGTCCCTGAACTCTGGCTACCACTTCTGTGGAGGTTCCCTCATCAATGACCAGTGGGTGGTATCTGCAGCTCACTGCTACAAGTCGTAAGTGGTGGACCCTGACTGTACAGAACACACAAACAACTGTTCTAAAGGCATAGTATAAGGTCAGGCAAGAACTGTGGTTGTAGGTGAATTGGAGAAATAAGAGAAGATACACTATTATCTGCAACATATTCCATGTGCTTGGGGAGAATAATGGTATAGACACCCATAAACCATGCAAAATAAATCACAGATAGAGATAAGGAGAACAAGAAAAGTTGATTTCAGGGTAGAAAGAATGAAACATGAAGTCACAGAAAGACTTTCCCAAGTAGTAATACTGTGTCATATATAGTACACTGCTAATCTCAGAGTTTTCAATGAGTGTGGACAATGTGTAAGCTTATAATAACTTTCAGTTTCAAGTAATATTTCTTTTTTATTTTATTTTATTTTTTTTTAATTTACATTCCAAATCATTTCCCCTTTCCCGTTTCCTCCCTCCCTGAAAGTCCCATAAGCCCCCTTCCCTCCCTCTTTTCTCCATTCAACCCCCTCTCGTTTCTCTGTCCTGGCGTTCCCCTACATCCAGTCTTTCCAGGACCAGGGGTCTCTCCTTCCATCTTCTTAGAAATCTATTGATATGCGGATTGTGTCTAGGGTATTCCTAGATTCTGGGTCAATATCCCCTTATCAGTGACTGCATACCATGTGTGTTCTTTTGTGATTGGGTTACCTCACTAAGGATGATATTTTCAAGATCTGACCATTTGCCTAGGAATTTCGTGAATCCATTGTTTTTAATTGCAGAGTAGTATTCCATTGTGTAGATATACCACATCTTCTGAATCCATTCTTCCGTTGAGGGACATCTGGGTTCTTTCCAGCTTCTGGCTATTATAAATAAGGCTGCTATGAACATAGTGGAGCATGTGTCCTTATTGCATGCAGGTAAAGCCTCTGGGTATATGCCCAGGAGTGGTATAGCCGGATCCTCCGGGAGTGTCATGCCCAGTTTTCTGAGGAACCGCCAGACTGCTTTCCAGAGTGGTTGTACCAGCCTGCAATTCCACCAGCAGTGGAGGAGTGTTCCTCTTTCTCCACATCCTCGCCAACAACTGCTGTCTCCTGTGTTTTTGATCTTAGCCATCCTGACTGGTGTGAGATGGAATCTCAGGGTTGTTTTGATTTGCATTTCCCTAATGACTAAGGATGATGAACATCTCTTTAGGTGCTTCTCAGCCATTAGATATTCTTCAGGTGAGAACTCTTTGTGGAGCTCTGTACCGCATTTTTTAATAGGGTTACTTGCCTCTCTGGAGTTTAACTTCTTGAGTTCTTTGTATATCTTGGATATTAGCCCTCTGTTGGATGTAAGGTTGGTAAAGATCATTTCCCAGTTAGTTGGTTGCCGCTTTGTCTTTTTGACGGTGTCTTTTGCCTTGCAAAAACTTTGTAATTTAATGAGGTCCCATGTGTCTATT
Source organism: Tokudaia tokunoshimensis (assembly GCA_036184795.1). Taxonomy (NCBI): domain Eukaryota; kingdom Metazoa; phylum Chordata; class Mammalia; order Rodentia; family Muridae; genus Tokudaia; species Tokudaia tokunoshimensis. The sequence continues at coordinate 63,014,721 of BTHU01000002.1, read as the reverse complement.
CTTGATCTTAGAGTATAAGCTATTGGAGTTCTGTTCAGGAAATTCTCCCCTGTGCCCATATGTTCAAGGTTCTTCCCTAGTTTCCCTTCTATTAGTTTCAGTGTGTCTGGTTTTATGTGGAGATCTTTGATCCACTTAGAATTGAGCTTAGTGCAAGGAGATAAGGATGGGTCAATTTGCATTCTTCTGCATGTTGACCTCCAGCTGAGCCAGCACCATTTGTTGAAAAGGCTATCGTTTTTCCACTGGATGGTTTTAGCTCCTTTGTCAAAGATCAAGTGACCATAGGAGTGTGGATTCATTTCTGGGTCTTCAATTCTGTTCCATTGATCTACATGTCTGTTACTGTACCAATACCATGCAGTTTTTAACACTATTGCTCTGTAGTACAGCTTGAGGTCCGGGATACTGATTCCCCCAGAGGTTCTTTTACTCTTGAGAATAGTTTTAGCTATTCTGGGTTTTCTGTTATTCCAGATGAATTTTTGAATTGCTCTTTCTAACTCTATGAAGAATTGAGTTGGGATTTTGATGGGGATTGCATTGAATCTGTGTATTACTTTTGGTAAGATGCTCATTTTTACTATATTAATCCTGCCAATCCATGAGCATGGCAGATTTTTCCATCTTCCGAGGTCTTCTTCAATTTCTTTCTTCAGAGACTTGAAGTTCTTGTCATACAGATCTTTCACTTGTTTGGTTAGCGTCACGCCAAGATACTTAATATGGTTTGTGGCTATCGTAAAGGGTATTATTTCTCTTACTTCTTTCTCAGCCTGCTTATCCTTTGAGTATAGGAAGGCTTCTGACTTGCTTGAGTTGATTTTATATCCGGCCACTTTGCTGAAGTCGTTTATCAGCTGTAGGAGTTCTCTGGTGGAGTTCTTTGGGTCGCTTATGTATACTATCATATCGTCTGCAAATAGTGATAGTTTGACTTCTTCCTTTCCAATTTGTATCCCTTTGACCTCTTTTTCTTGTCTAATTGCTCTAGCTAGAACTTCAAGTACTATATTGAAAAGATATGGAGAGAGAGGGCAGCCTTGTCTAGTCCCTGATTTTAGTGGGATTGCTTCAAGTTTCTCTCCGTTTAGATTGATGCTGGCTACTGGTTTGCTGTAAATTGCTTTTACTATGTTTAGATATGGGCCTTGAATTCCTGATCTTTCCAAGACCTTTAGCATGAAAGGATGCTGAATTTTGTCAAATGCTTTCTCAGCATCTAATGAGATGACCATGTGGTTTTTTTCTTTGAGATTGTTTATGTAGTGGATTACATTGATGGATTTCCTTATATTGAACCACCCTGCATCCCTGGGATGAAGCCTACTTGATCGTGGTGAATGATCGTTTTGATGTGTTCTTGGATTCGGTTGGCAAGAATTTTATTGAGTATTTTTGCATCGATATTCATAAGAGAGATTGGCCTGAGATTCTCTTTCTTTGTCGGATCTTTGTGTGCTTTTGGTATTAGTGTAATTGTGGCTTCATAGAACGAGTTGGGTAGTGTTCCTTCTGTTTCTATTTTGTGGAACAGTTTGAAGAGTATTGGTGTTAGGTCTTCTTTGAAGGTCTGATAGAATTCTGCACTAAAACCATCTGGACCTGTGCTTTTTTTGGTTGGAAGACTTCCAATGACAACTTCTATTTCTTCAGGGGTTATAGGATGGTTTAGATGGTCTATTTGATCCTGATTTAATTTTGGTACTTGGTATCTGTCAAGGAAATTGTCCATTTCCTCAAGATTTTCTAGTTGTGTTGAATACAGGTTTTTGTAGTAGGATCTGATGATTTTTTGAATTTCCTCAGTTTCTGTTGTTATCTCTCCCTTTTCGTTTCTGATTTTATTAATTTGGATACTATCTCTCTGCCCTCTGGTTAGTCTGGCTAAGGGCTTATCTATCTTGTTGATTTTCTCAAAGAACCAACTCCTCGTTTTGTTGATTCTTTGTATGGTTTTATTTGTTTCTACTTGATTGATTTCAGCCCTGAGTTTGATGATTTCCTGCCTTCTACTCCTCTTTGGTGTATTTGCTTCTTTTTGTTCCAGGGCTTTCAGGTGTGCCATTAAGCTGTTAGTGTATGCTGTCTCCCGTTTCTTTTTGGCGGCACTCAGGGCTATGAATTTTCCTCTTAGCACTGCTTTCATTGTGTCCCATAAATTAGGGTATGTTGTGCCTTCATTTTCATTAAATTTCAAAAAGTCTTTGATTTCTTTCTTTATTTCTACCTTGACCAAGTTATCATTCAGTAGAGCATTGTTCAGCCTCCATGTGTACGTGGGTTTTCTTTTGTTTTTGTTGCCATTGAAGACCACCCTTATTCCATAGTGATCTGATAGGAGGCATGGGATTATTTCTATCTTCTTGTATCTGTTGAGGTCTGATTTGTGACCAATTATATGGTCAGTTTCGGAGAAGGTACCATGAGGAACTGAGAAGAAGGTGTATTCTTTAGCTCTAGGATGAAATGTTCTATATATATCAGTTAGTTCCATTTGGTCCAAGGTTTCAATTAGATTCACTGTGTCCCTGTTTAGTTTCTGCTTTCCTGAATGATCCATTTCAGAGAGTGGGGTGTTGAAGTCACCCACTATTATTGTGTGCGGTGTGATGTGTGCTTTGAGTTTTAGTAAAGTTTCTTTTACGAATGAGGGTGCCCTTGCATTTGGAGCATAGATATTCAGAATTGAGAGTTCTTGATGGTGGATTTTTCCCTTGATCAGTATGTAGTGTCCTTCTGTGTCTTTTTTGATGACTTTAGGTTGAAAATCAATTTTATCCGATATTAGGATGGCTACTCCACCTCGTTTCTTGGTGCCATTTGCTTGTAAAATTGTTTTCCAGCCTTTTACTCTGAGGTAGTGTTTGTCTTTGACACTGAGGTGCGTTTCCTGCATGCAGCAAAATGCTGGGTCCTGTTTACGTATCCAGTCTGCTAGTCTATGTCTTTCAATTGGGGAATTGAGACCATTGATATTAAGAGAGATTAAGGCATAGTGATTATTGCCATCTGCCATTCTTGACGCTATCTTTATGTTTGAGTGGTTATCTACTTTTGGGTTTGATTCAAGAAGGTTATTATCTCATTTTTTCCAGGGTGTTGTTTCTCTCCCTGTATTGGAGGTTTCCACCTATTATCCATTGCAGGGCTGGATTTGTGGAAAGATATTGTGAAAATTTGGTTTTATCATGGAATATCTTGGTCTCTCCATCTATGGTGATTGAGAGTTTTGCTGGGTATAGTCGTCTAGGCTGGCATTTGTGCTGTCTTAGTGTCTGCATGAGTTCTGCCCAGGATCTTTTGGTTTTCATAGTCTCTGGTGAAAAGTCTGATGTGATTCGGATAGGTCTTCCTTTGTATGTTACTTGGCCCTTTTCTCTTACTGCTTTTAGTATTCTTTCTTTGTTTAGATCATTTGGTGTTTTGATTATTATGTGACGGGAGGTATTTCTGTTCTGGTCCAGTCTGTTTGGAGTTCTGTAGGCTTCTTGTACGTTCATCGGCATCTCTCTCTTTAAGTTAGGGAAGTTTTCCGCCATAATTTTGTTGAAGATATTTACTGGCCCTTTAAGTTGCAAATCTTCACTCTCATCTATACCTGTAATCCTTAGGTTTGGTCTTCTCATTGTGTCCTGGATTTCCTGGATGTTTTGGGTTACACATTTTTTGCATTTTGCATTTTCTTTGACTGTTGAGTCGATGCTTTCTATGGAATCTTCAGCACCTGAGATTCTTTCTTCCATCTCTTGTATTCTATTGTTTATGTTTGCATCTATGACTCCTGATTTCTTCCCAAGGTTTTCTATCTCCAAAGTTGTCTCCCTTTGTGATTTCTTAGTTGTTTCTACTTCCTTTTTTAGTTCCTGGATGGATTTGCTGAGATCCTTCACTTGTTTGTTTGTATTTTCCTGTATTTCTTTAAGGTATTTTTGCATTGCCTCTTTCAGGATTTCTTCCTGATGACCCACGTTCTCCTGCATTTCTCTGAGTGATTTTTGTGTTTTCTCCTCATGGGAATCCATCTGTTGATCCATTGTCTCCTGCATTTCTTTAAGCAGTTCTCGTGTTTCCTTTGTAAGGGCATCTAACCGTTGATTCATTTCTTTAAGCAATTTTTGTGTTGCCTCCTTATGGGCATCCGTCTGTTGACCCATATTCTTCTGCATTTCTTTATGCCAATTTTGTGATTCCTTTGTGAGTGCATCTACCTGTAGATTCATCTCGTTAAGCGATTTTTGTGTTGTCTCCTTGTGCGCCTCCATCTTTTGATCCATGTTCTCCTGCATTTCTCTAAGCGATTTTTGTGTTTCCTTTGTAAGGGCTTCTAACCGTTGATTCATGGTCTCCTGTAACTCTTTATGAGATTTATTTGTGTCCTTCTTGTGATCCTCTAATAGCATCATGAGAAGTGATTTTAAATCCAGATCTTGTCTTTCGGGTGTGGTGGGGTATCTAGGTTTTGCTGCTGTTGGAGAGTTGGGTTCGGATGGTCCCACATTACTTTGATTTCTGTTAGTAACATTCCTACGTTTGCCTTTTGCCATCTGGATACCTCTGATGTTAGTTGGTCCTGCTGCCACTGACTGTTGGTTGGACCTCCTGTGAGCCTGCAAAGCTATTTCTGCCCCCCCTGGATTGCCAGGATTCCCCTGGCACCGATTTCTGGGGCCTGCCTGCTCCTGAGTGACTTTGGAGCCCTAATGTGCCTTGCCTCAAGTGATCTTATATTGGGGAGGCCTTGCACATCCAAAGGCTCAGCCTAGTGGATTCCTGGAGCAGAGGTCCCCAAAGGGAGGCTGGTAGGCTCCTGCCCTGTGCAGGGGTGTGTGATCTCTCCTAGTGGGGGGAGGGGGCGTCCCTCTGCCAGGCAGAAGTCCCACAGCAGAGCTAGCACGCTGGTTACTGCAGATCTGCTCAGCACTTGAGAGCTGCACACACACAAGCCACCCGAGACCCAAGGCATATTAAGTCTGTCTGTCTCAGAACCTGGCTGTCCCAACTTCCCAGTCACTGGAGCAAAGATGGCGGAGGGCACTCTGCACACTCTCCGTGGCGCTGCTGCACCCAGACGACCACAGCGCTGACCCGTTTCGGGCACAGACGGAAGCCCCAACAGGCCGTGTCCCAAGTGATGTTATATTGGGGAGAGAGAGCCTGGGGTACCTGTCTCTTCAGTGCAGTCTGCGGGAACAGAAGTCGCGGAAGGAAAGCTGGTAGGCTCCCGCCCAGTGCGGGGTCCCTCTGCCAGTCAGAAGTCCCACAGCAGAGCTGGCGCGCTGGTTACTGCAGATCAGCCCAGCACTTAGGAGCCGCACACACACAAGCCGCCCGAGACCCAAGCGATGTTAAACCTGTCTGTCTCAGAACCTGGCTGTCCCAACTTCCCAGTCACTGGATCAAAGATGGCGGAGTGCAATCTCTCAAGTAATATTTCTATATACACAGACATGAGGGTCAATTTCTATACCAAATAATGTCACACCGGAACTTGCATCATAAAAATGTGTAAACTAATATATAATTAAACAAATACACAAATAATTAAATATGAAATGGTAGAAGCACAACTTCAAAAAGAGCCTTTATAGTGTCACTATAAAGACCCATGAAAAAATGATAATCTTCAATTTTAATGTTAATTTATATTTTATTAAAATTTTATTAGAAATATTTCCAATGTAAATCTTCAATTCTGTCATAAAATCTTTCTACTTCCTTTTTCAATTAATTTAGCAATGTTTTTTATGTTTACCATTTTATTCTTTAATTTTCCATGAAAAAAGTCAGTCTTAATGTGTTTTTCTATATGTTTCTTCAATTTTTTCCAGAAATATTTTCCATGTAAATGTTTAATTTTATCATAAAATGTTTTTTTACTTCCTTTTTCAATAAAAAAATGAAAAAAAGAAAAAGACATGAAAAAACAGGCAAAGGTTTTTACAATGAGTATCTGACCCTGTAGCAATAAATTCTGAGTTTTCAAAATTACAGCTTAAAATGGCTTCATTTTTCATTTTCTTCACCTGTTGTTCTTAAACTCTATTAGGGGGTTGAGTAATACTATGAACAATTTGGGCTCTCAATCTTTTTTTTTTTAATTGGATATTTTATTTGTTTACATTTCAAATGTTATCCCCTTTCCCTGTTTCCCCTCTGCAAACCCCCATTCCATCTCCCCTTACCCTGCTTCTATGATGGTGATCCCTTACCATCCTACCCACTCCTGCCTCACCATCTTAGAATTTCTTTATACTGGGGCATCAAGCTTTCACAGGACCAAAGGCCTCCCTTCCCACTGATACCAGATAAGGCCTCTTCAGCCCTGTCAGTCTTTCCCCTAATTCCTCCATTGGGGTCCCTGTGCTCAGATCGACTTTTTGTCTGTGAGCATCTGCATCTGTAATGGTCAGGATCTGGTAGAGCCTCTTAAGTAGTCTCAGCTGTATCAGTCCAGCAAGGACTTCTTGTCATACACAGTGGTATCTCTGTTTGGTGTTTGCATATGGGATGGAACCCCAGGTGGGGCAGTCTCCCGATGGCATTTACTCCAGTCTCTGTTTTACTCTTTGTCACTGTATTTCCTTTAGAGAAGAGCAATTCTGGGTTAAAATTATGGAGATGGGTGGGAGGCCCCATACCTCAATTGGAGCGCCATGCCCAACTTCTGAATGTGGTCTTGACAGGTTCTCCCTCTCCTTCGTGGGGTATTTTATGGACTCTCAATCTTGAGTGTGGGGGAAACAGATAAAAGGAAGTGACTAGGACATAGTCTGCATAGCCTCATATTCTAGGTTGTGACTAATTAGGTGTGCAATTGAGTTTAAGAGAATAAACCTCACAAAAGATCTCAGAATTCCATTGTCAATGTTTAAACCCTAGATGTTGATCTTTCTTCCTGAAATGAAATATTTCAAAAAGATTTGGAGATCAAAATTTCCAGTGTATTATGAACAAGGACATAATGGATGAAGAGGGCTTCAAATGATCCTCACTGACATAGGCCAGTACAATTTATAGATATTACAATGAAAGCAATGTACACTGTTGTCCTCCACATAAGCCCCTACATCAGCCTCCACATCTGCCTCTACAGAAAAGGAGAGTGTGATTAAGAAATGTGTGTGCACCACTCCTACTCTTCTTCTATAATAGTACAGCAAGGTGTTTTATTCCACTGAACCAGACAAGTGTGAGGGTCTTGGGAACCTTGTGATGTTTGAGTCCTAGAGAAAAAGACTGTGGCATTCCATCTCGTCCTAACAGCCACATCCAAGTGAGACTGGGAGAGCACAACATCAATGTTCTGGAGGGCAATGAGCAGTTTGTCAATGCTGACAAGATCATCAAACACCCCGACTACAATAGAAAGACCCTGAACAATGACATCATGCTGATCAGGCTCTCTTCCCCTGTGACCCTCAATGCCAGAGTGGCCACTGTGTCACTGCCCAGCTCCTGTGCACCTGCAGGCACTCAGTGTCTCATTTCTGGCTGGGGTAACACCCTCAGCTTCGGTGGTAAGTAAGATCTGTCACCTATTACTAATCTTTTTTTTAAAATGTATTCTTCCTCTCCCAGATATTATTCCACTGGCTTCAAAATCATAAATATGTTAGAGCACAGTACATTTATGTCCTGCAAGATATTCTAGAGAAATTTACACAACAAATGAACTGATTCCAAGTATTTGACCAGGCACATGCAGAATGCAATATTGATTTTTTTTTTTTAGGAAGGATAATTGCAGTAAATATTATTGAATGGGAAAGCTATTCTTTCTGTGGAACATAATGTTATAGGAAACAGTACATTGCTTGCAAGCTGGTTCAACACTGGATTCCTGTCTGGATATAGCAGACTTCATTCTTTTCCTTTCCTCACAGACAATTACCCAGACCTGCTCCAGTGCCTGGATGCCCCACTGCTGCCTCAGGCTGACTGTGAAGCCTCCTATCCTGGAAAGATCACTGATAACATGGTCTGTGCTGGCTTCCTAGAGGGAGGCAAGGATTCCTGCCAGGTGATTGCCACCCTCCACTTATCCAAACCTCTGTTCTTTTAGTCTTCTGACTTTGAAGCTTAATAGGATTAAGCAAAAAGAAAGCTGTGTTGGTACTATGAGAAATGAGGGAAATCCTTTGGTTTTCGACAAAGTCTTTAGGATAGTACTGAGTTTACTATATGCAGCTCTATTTCACATGCCCTTTCTTATCCACTGTGTTCTTCCTTCCCAGTGTGATTCTGGAGGACCTGTGGTCTGCAATGGAGAGCTTCAAGGTATAGTCTCCTGGGGCAATGGCTGTGCCCTGGCAGACAATCCTGGTGTGTACACCAAGGTCTGCAACTATGTGGACTGGATTCAGGACACAATTGCTGCCAACTAGAGATCCCCTATCTCTTTGATGTCACTATGTCAATAAAGTGGAATATTCATCACTTTCTGTGTTTCTGCCTCAAGTCTTTAGCTCTTTTTTTTTTTAAAAAAAACTTTCTTTCATTAGAAATGATTTTCTTCACTTAAGTGTTTGAAGGGCATTCTACACTTTAAAATAAATTTTTCATATCCATAGCAAGTAAAAGGAAAACAATTCCAAGGATAAGTTTTTCAGTATGGTATGAGCTGCCAGCAGACATTGTATTCTGGACCTAGCACATTTTGCTGGTAGTACACTAAGGTAGATTGATGTGTTTGTGGCAGACAGTCTTGGTGTCTATGTTTCTCTTTTGGTAGCATGAAGAATAACTTTTTGTACAATAGAAGCTTGCACTTCAGTGCAAATGTTATATGTAGGCAACAACTTGACTTCTTGGTAAGCAATGGGCTGACTATAGGCTTATTTTCATAATCGTGGTGTGCTCTTGTTTTCCTCCAAGTAGCGTATAATCTTGGTATTAGTCCCGATGTTTTGGTGATTCCTTAGGGTTTTTTTTTTTTTAAGGAGAAAAAAAAGAACACAAAAATTTGTTTTTATGCAAATGAAGGGCATGTGTATTCATACAATGTATGTATGTATGTATTTATTTATTTATTTATTTATTTATTTCCCCCTTCCCTTCTTCCTCTTGCTCTGGTCACTGCTTACTCTGTGGCCTGCTCTCTCCCACCCAGGATCACTCTGGCCCCTGCTAGCTCTGGCCCATAGGTTTTTTATTTGGTTCTCATTAGTGATGGTTGTGAGCCACCATGTGGTTGATGGGATTCTACTCATGACCTCTGGAAGAGCAGTCAGTGCTCTTAATTGCTGAGCCATCTTACCAGCCTTACAATGTATTTTTTTTTAAAAACAACATGTTCAATTAAAGAGAAATTGGACCCAAAGTCTTCCATGACAAACTGTTCAAGTCAGTGTCCCAAGGTCTGTAAGAGGACTTGTTCTGATCTAATTTCAGTTTCTGGGTATAACATCCTGACTCAAAGCAAACCAAACCAATTCCAAATATCATAAAACAACAACACAAGCCAGTTAGAAAAAGAAGATTTAACTTTTTTTCTATTTTACCTTTAAGTTTGCCAATTGATGAGGTTTTAAGGTACAAGTTTAAGGTACAGATGAGTTATGTCAAATTCACAATTTAGTTCAAATAGAATATATAATTTGTTGTATGCTTAATCTCAGCTAACATTCTCCACTTTTACACTGCTTGTATTCCATGCCTAAGGAATTATATCACCCAAAATGAACTGGTCATCCCTACATCAAATATCCCTCAAAATGTTATCTCATAAACATGGGAACAGGCTATGTGTCTGTTATACATCTCTTTTATGTTGATTCTATATTGTGTCAAATTGAAATTAAAATTAATAGGCATGGTACTCAATTTCTCCATCTTCCTGCCTCCATAAGAATAGACAATGCTGGATTCATTTGTGTAGACAGCCATATTGGGGTGCCATGCCACCTGGCCGGACATTGACCAAGGTGAAATTCCTTCCCCAGCCTTTGAGCAGGAATTCCTGTGCTAGCCACTACCCCTCCACCTAGAGTGGAATGCTCAGACCAAGGCAAAACCAATTGTTCTCCAAGGACCTGCAGCTTTCTGAAAGGCACTAGCCAGCTGATGCCAGCCACCTGCGGAGCAAATGAACCAGTTCTGCAGACATGTTTCCAGCCTTTGGGGGAAGGGTCTTCCTCTACCTATGCATATTTCTAGACTTCCATTAAACTTGGAGCCTTGAACAGAAAATCTAGTCTTGGCTTCATGTTTCTCTTGCCATCCCATTTTTATCCCCAGCTTTCCTTCTAGGGAACCAGGTGATCCATTTGATGTAGCTGCAGGCAGTTACACATTTGCATTGAAAGCATTTAGTTTGTTCCTTCAATACAGAGCTCAGTATTCTGTTTGCTTATTCCGAATTTCAAATCTCTTGGGTATTACAGTGAAGCTTGGATTTTAGTTAAGCAGAGTTTGGAATCTGGGAGATCTTGGGAAGAAGTAAAAATCTCCTTAGACCACAGAATGTAAACAATGCCAGCAGCAGTGACTCTTTTTCTTTTTTCTTTTTTATTTTCTAAGTTTGTTTTTATTTACATTCAAAATCATTTCCCCTTTCTCGTTTCCTCTCTCCCCCAAAGTCCCATAAGCCCCCTTCCCTCCCTCTTTTCCCCATTCAACCCCCTCTTGCTTCTCTGTCCTGGCATTCCCTTACATCCAGTCTTTCCAGGACCAGGGGTCTCTCCTTCCATCTTCTTAGAAATCTATTGATATGCGGATTGTGTCTAGGGTATTCCGAGATTCTGGGTTAATATCCCCTTATATATATATTAAATATACCACATCTTCTGAATCCATTCCTCTGTTGAGGGACATCTGGGTTCTTTCCAGCTTCTGGCTATTATAAATAAGGCTGCTATGAACATAGTGGAGCATGTGTCCTTATTGCATGCAGGTAAAACCTCTGGGTATATGCCCAGAAGGGAAATTCATAGTGAATTCATCCTGGAAGTATAACCTGCTCTTCCTAAGTTTGGACTCAGCTCCTGCCCAAAAGGCCATACACAACAGAGATCCCTGCATCATGTGATGAGAGTTCATCTGTCAAACATCAATAATAAATATCTGATCAGTAACTTGTTTTTTGTTCTTTAAACCTGATTTTTGTTTTCCCTTTTCATTTTGAAATAGTTCTACTGCATAATACTTTAGTATAATATTTTATTCTTTTAAAGCTGTTTTTTAGACTTTCTCTTTTCATTGGGCACACAGTATTATTTATAGCTTAAAATGTTTTATTTGCTATTCTCTTTCTCTCTTTTCTCATTCCATTCTTTATCATAGTTTACCATTCCCTTAATGTTTATATTATTTTGTATTTTTCTCTTTTACATTATACCCCAATTGCAGTTTCTACTTCCTCCACTCCTCCCACTACCCTCCTGTGTCCTAATCTTTACCCCTGATGCACTCCTACCCCACCATCTCAAATAAATAACATGAACAACAAAAATAAAAAGCAAAACAACACAAAAGTAAACAAACAAGCAAAAAACCCCACAAAATTGAAAAAAGCAGCCCTTTCTAGGATATTTATCAAACATGGACTAAGATGTTCCAAAATTCTAGGCATAAATTCTCATACTAAGGCTGGCTGAGGTAACACAATAAGAGGAATATGGTCCCAAGTATGGTCCCAAGTACATGCAAAAGAGTCAGAGACACCCCAATATGCAAATACACAGATACTCACACAAAATTCAATGAAATAATACCTAATGAAATCCTGCTATTCTCATAGATTGATGACAAAATATTACAAATGTCATAAGAGGGGTGCCATGCAGCAACTGATGGCAACAGACGCAGACACTAGATAATGTCAAGATAACCCCATAAACAGAGATTTTCAGAGGAAAGAATGTAGGAGTAAGAGGGGTACTACTGGCAGGTACCCTTCCTAGCCAGAGATGCATATTCCTTCTGGTTCACACCTGTGCCCAGTGAGGATCTTCTGCTCTGGATTACCACCCGCTCAGCCCACACCCAGTTGCCACTTGACCCCCACGTGTTCTGACACATCCAGGATCATTGGATCATAAGAGCACAGGATCACAGGTTTGCAGGAGGGATAGGCTCTAGACTATGGTAGCAAGGCCAGTTAACACCAGAGAGAACCAGATGGCAAGAGACAATCTTAATGACATATGCAACAGAAACCAATACTACTTGCCAACATCAGAACCCAGTTGTCCCACCACAGCATGTCCTGGACACCCTAAAATACCTAAATAGCAAGATTTATATCTACAATCTCATCACATGAAGATGATAGAGGATTTTAAGAAGGACATAAATAACAACCTTATAGAAAGATAGGAGAACACAGGTAAACAAGTAGAAGCCCTTAAAGAGGAAATACAGAAATATCTTAATGAAATACAGGAAAACACAATCAAACAAGTGAATGAATTGAACAAAACCATCAAGAATCTAAAAATGTCAATAGAAACATTAAGCGCAAAAGTAAGATAACCCTGGAGATGGAGAATGTAGGAAAGAGAGCAGGACTCACATATGCAAATATGACCAACAGGATATAAGAGATAGAAGAGAGAATCTCAAGTATAGAAGTTACTATAGAAGACATGGACACAATAGTCAAAGAAAAAAAACAAAAACCCAAAATGTTCTTAACTCAAAATATTCAAGAAATCCAGGACATAACTGGAAAACCAAACCTGTGTATAATACATATGGAAGAGAGTGAAAATTCCAAACTCAAAGGTCCAGCAAGCATTGTCAACAAAATTATAGAAAAAAATTTACCTAACATAAAGTAAGAGATGCCATAAATACACAATAATCCTACAGAACACCAAACAGGACCAGAAAAGAAATTCTTTCTGTCACATAATAATTAAAGTACCAAATGCACAGAACAAAAAAAGAATATTGAAAGCAGTGAGGTAAAAAGTTCAAGTAGCATATAAATGTAGACCTATCAGAATTATACCAGCCTTCTCAAAAGAAGCTCTAAAAGCAAGAAGATCTTGGGCAGATGTCATAGAGACCCTAAGAGAACAAAAATGCCAGCCCAGGCTACTATACCCAGCAAAACTTACAATAATGATAGATGGATAAAACAAGGTATTCCAAGACAAAATCCAATTTAAACAATATCTACTAATCCAGCCCTACAAAGAATAGTAGAAGCAAAAGTCCAACAAAAGGAGGGAAACTACATCCAAGAAAAAGTAAGAAATTAATCTTTTCACAACAAGCCCAAAAGAAGAGAAACAAATATAATTCCACCCTTAACAACAAACATAACCAGAAGCAACAATATTTGGTCCTTAATATTCTTAACATCAAAGAACTCAATCCCCCATAAAAGACATAGGCTAACAGACTGGATACTTAAACAGGACCCAGCATTTTGGGGCATACAGGAAACATACCTAAGTAACAAATATAGTCACTACCTCAAAGTGAAAGACTGGTAAAAATTTTCCTAGCAAATGGTCCAAAGAAACAAGCTGGATTAATCATTCTAATATCTAATAAAGTAAACTTTCAACCAAAATTTCTCACAAAAGATGGGGAATGACACTACATACTCATCAAAGACAAATCCACCAAGATAAACTCTCAATTCTGAAGATCTATGCCTCAAATGCAAGGGCAGCCACATTTGTAAAAGAAATGTTACAGAAGCTCCATGCACACACTGACCTTCACACAATAATAGTAGGAGATTTCAACACCCCACTCTCACCAATGGACAGAACATGGAAACAGAAAGTAAACAAGGACACAGTGAAACTAACAGAAGTTATGAAACAAATGGATTTAACAAATATTACAGAACATTTCACCCTAAAAGAAAAGAATATACCTTCTTCTCAGTACCTCATGGTACCTTCTCAAAAATCTACCATATAATCAGACACAAAACAAACCTCAACCAATACAAGAACATTGAATTAATCCCATGTATTCTATCAGACAACCACGGACTAAGGCTTGTCTTCAATGTCATCAAAAATAATAGGAAGTCCACATACACATTGAAGCTGAACAACTGTCTACTCAATGGTAACTTGGTCAGGGAAGAAATAAAGAATGAAATTAATGACTTTTTATAATTTAATGAAAATGAAGGCACAATATTTCCAAACTTATGAGATACAATTAAAGCCATGCTAAGAGGAACATTCATAGTCCTGAATGCTTCAATAAAGAAATTGGAGAGATCATACACTAGCTGCTTAACAGCACATCTGCGTACTCGAGAACAAAAAGAAGTAAATATACCCAAGACGAGTAGACAGCAGGAAAAAATGAAACTCAGGACTGAAATCAACCAAGTTGAAACAAGGAGAACTATACAAAGAATCAGCAAAAGTAGGGGCTGGTTATTTGAGAAAATTCACAAGAGAAATAGACCCTTAGCCAAACTAACTAGAAGGCACATAGACAGTATCCAAAGGGAGACATAACAAAAACTGAGGAAATTCAAAAATAATCAGATTCTCTTTCAAAGGCCTATACTGAACAAAAACTGGAAAATCTAGATAAAATGGCTGATTTTCTGGACATATACCAGGTTCCACAGTTAAATGAGGATCAGATAAATTATCTAAACAATCCCACAACTACTCAAGAAATAGAAACAGTTAATAGAAGTCTCCCAGCCAATAAATGTGCAGGCCCAGACAGTTATAGTGCAGAATTCTATCAGATCTTCAAAGAAGACCTTATACAAATATTTCTCAAACTATTCCACAAAATAGAAACAGAAGGAACACTACCCAATTTTTTTCTGAAGCCAAAGTTATGGTGATAACTAAACCACAAAAAGACCCAACAAAGGAAGAGAGTTTCAGACCAATTTCACTTATGAATATTGATGCAAAGTACACAATAAAATCTTGCAAAAATATCCAATACACATCAAGACACTCATTTGCTATGATCAAGTAGGCTTCATCCCAGGAATTCTGGGATGGTTCAACATAGGGAAATTCATCAGTGTAATCCACTATATAATGAAACTCAAAGAAAATACCACATGATCATATAATTAGATGTTGAAAAAGCCTTTGGCAAAGTCCAACACCCCTTTATTTTAAAAGTACTGGAGAGATCAGGAATTCAAGGTCCATACATAAACATAATAAAAGCAATATACAGCAAACCAATAGCCAATATCGAACTGAATGGAGAAAAACTCAAAGCAAACCCATTACAATCAGGGGATAAGCAAGGCTGCCCACTTTCTTCCTATTTATTCAATATAGTACTTGAAGTTCTAGGCAGAACAATTAGAAAACAAAAGGAGATCAAAGGGATACAATTTGGAACGGAGTACATCAAGATAACAGTATTTGCAAATGATATTACAGTATTCATAAGGACCCTAACAATTCTACCAGAGAGCTCGTACAGCTGATAAAACAAGTTCAGCAACATGGCTAGATACAAAATTGCCTCTAACAAGTCAGTAGCCTTCCTCTACTCAAAGAATAAATGGTCTGAGAAAGAAGTTAGGGAAAGAATACCCTTCATAATAGTCACAAAAAACATAAAGTATCTCGGTTTGACTCTAACCAAGCAAGTGAAAGATCTCTATGACAAGAACTTCAAGTCCTTTACAATAGAAATCAAAAAAGATCGCAGAAGATGGAAAGATCTCCCATGCTCATGAATTGGCAGAATTAATATAGTAAAAATTTTCATGCTACTGAAAACAATCTGCTGAATCAAAGTGATCCCCATTAAAATTTCAATTCAATTTTTCATAGAGTTCGAAAGAGCAATTCTCAAATTCATTTGGAATAACAAAAAACCCATGATAGCAGAAATTATTCCCAACAATAAATGAACTTCTGGGAAAATACCATCCCTAACTTCAAGCTGTAATATAGAGCAATAGTGATATAAAAAAATAATCCATGCTATTAGGTCAGAAATAGGCAAGTAGGTCAATGGAATAGAACAGAAGACCCAGAAATGAATCCACATACCTATGGTCACTTGATCTTTGACATAGAATCTAAAAATAGTGGAAAAAAAGACATTTTCAACAAATGGTGCTGGTTCACGGGAGGTCAGCATGTAGAAGAATGCACATTGATCTATTCTTATCTCCTTGTACAAATCTCAAGTACAAATGGATCAAGGACTTTCACATAAAGTCAGATAAGCTGAATCTAATAGAATAGTAAGTGGGGCATAGCTTCAAAATCATTGGCAGGGGGCAAAATTTTCTGAACAGAACACCAATGGCAATTGGCAAAGATCAACAACTGACAAATGGGACCTCATGAAGTTGAAAAGCTTCTGTAAGGCAAAGGACACTATCAATAGGACAAAATGGCAGCCCACAGATTGGGAAAAGTTCTTTACCAACCTTACATCCAATCGAGGGCTAATACTCAAGAGTTAGACTCCAGAGAACCAAATCATCACAAATCTTCAATTTTATCAGAAAATGTTTATAATTCTACTTTCAATCAACTTAGGAATATTTTTATTCCTACCATTTTATCTGTATAATTTTCCACAGAATAGTCAATTTTACTGTTTTTATATATATTTCTTGAAATTTATCAGAAATATTTTCCTTGTAGATCTTCATTTTTATCAGAAAATGTTTATAATTCCGCTTTCAATCAACTTAGAAATATTTTTATGCCTACTATTTTATCTGTAATTTTCCATGATAATCTTCAATTTTAATATTTTATATTTTTCTACAATTTTATTAGAAATATTTCCCATGTAAATCTTCAATTCTATCATAAAATGTTTCTACTTCCTTTTTCAATTAATTTAGCAATGTTTTTTATGTCTACCATTTTATTCTTTAATTTTCCATGAAAATTCTCAATCTTAATGTGTTTTTCTATTTGCTTCTTCAATTTTGTCAGAAACATTTTCCATGTAAATCTTTAATTTTATCATAAAATGTTTTTACTTCCTTTTTCAATAAAAAATAAAATATAATAAATAGAGTACAGAGCTAAGCAGAGAATTTTCAGCAGAGGAGTCCTGAATGACTGAGAAGCACTTAAAGAAATGCTCAACATCTTTAGTCATCAGGGAAATGGAAATCAAAGCGACACTCAAGTTCTAAGTCACACCAATCAGAATGGCTGAGATCAAAAATACAGGTGAAAGCAGATGCTGGGTAGTATGTAGAAAAAGAGCACTCCTTCGTTGCTGGTGGGACTGAAAGCTGGTACAATGACTTTGTAAATCAATCTGCCTGTTCTTGAGAAAATTGGAAATAGTTCTGCCTGAAGACCCAGCAATAACTTGGTCTCTTTCTCTCTGTCTCTCTGTCTTTCTCTCTGTGTTTCTGTCACTCTCTCTGTGTATGTGTGTCTGTCTCACTGTGTGTGTGTGTGTGTGTGTGTGTGTGTGTGTGTGTGTATGTGTATGTGTTTTTCCAGTGCCATAGGGCTGTCCTAACTTTGGTTCCTAGCCATACAGGCAATGGCAGGAATGAACTCCCTTTCATAGCAAAGGCTTGAATTTGAACTAGTCATTGGTTATCCACTTCTATAAGCTCTGAAACACTAATACTTCATCACTTTTTTTTCAGGCAGGACAGATAGTAGGTTGAATGATTTGCAGCAGAGTTGATGTCCAAGTCCCACTGGTTATAGAAGATGGCCAGAGAGGGCTCCATATTTTGAATTATTAGAAAATCTAGCTAGACTCAATCGTTTTGATTCCATAGAGAGTTTCCACTGTATTAGTTTTCTACATCACTCCAAATGCACCCAGTTTTACTCATCTCTCTCAGTGGTCTCTCCCTCTTGTCCCTACACCTCCCAGTATGATCCTTCCTGTTTCCATTCCTGCCTGCCTACACTCTACCTCAACAATCCATTCTATTTATTTTCCCCAGAGAAATCCTTATATTCTCTTCTCTCTCTCTCTCTCTCTCTCTCTCTCTCTCTCTCTCTCTCTCTCTCTCTCTCTCTCTCTTTCTTTCTTTCTTTCTTCCTTCATTCCCTCCCTTCCTCCCTTCCTCCCTCCTTTCTTTCTTTCTTTCTTTCTTTCTTTCTTTCTTTCTTTCTTTCTTTCTTTCTTTCTTTCTTTCTTTCTTTCTTTCTTTCTTATTTTTTATTAGATATTTTCTTTATTTACGTTTTAAATGTTATCCCCTTTCCTGGTTTCCCCTCCAAAAACCTGCTATCCCATACCCCCTCCTCCTGCTCAAAAACCCACCCACTCCCCATTCCCTGTCCTGGCATTCTCCTATACTGGGGCATCGAGCCTTCTCAGGCCCAAGGACCTCTTCTCCCTTTGATGACCAACAAGGCCATCCTCTGCTACATATGCAGCTGGAGACATGGGTCCCTCTATGTGTACTCTTTGGTTGTTGGCAGTCACTGGGAGCTCTGGGTGTACTGGTTGGTTCATATCTCTGTTCCTCCTATGGAACTGTAAGCTCCTTCAGCTCCTTCAGTCCTTTCTCCTCTGGAGACCTTGTGCTCAGACCAATGGTTTGCTGAGAGCATCCACCTCTGTATTTGTCAGCAACCAGTAGAGCCTCTCAGGAAAGAAATATATCATGCTCCTGTCAACTAGCGCTTGTTGGCATCCACAGTAGAGTCTGGGTTTGGTAACTGTATATGGTATGGATCCCCAGGTGGGGCAGTCTCTGGATGGTCTTTCCTTAAGTCTCTGGTCCATACTTTGCTTCTGTATCTCCTCCCATGGGTATTTTGTTCCCCCTTCTAAGAAGGACCAAAATATCCATAGTTTGGTCATCCTTTTTAAGCTTCATTTGGTCTGTGAATTTTATCTTGGGTATTCGAGCTTCTGGGCTAATAGCCACATATCAGCCAGTGCATACTATGTGTGTTCTTTTGTGATTGGGTTACCTCAATCAGGATGATATTTTCTAGTTCTATCCATTTGCCTAAGAATTTCATGAATTCATTGTTTTTAATAGCTGAGTAGTATTCCATAGTATAAATGTACCACATTTTCTGTATCCATTCCCCTGTTGAGAAACATCTGGGTTCTTTCCAGCTTCTGGTTATTATAAATAAGGCTGCTGTGAACATAGTGGAGCATGTGTCCTTATTACATATTGGAGAATCTTCCGGTTATATGCCCAGGAGTGATATAGCTGTGTCCTCCGGTAGTACTATGGCCAATTTTCTGAGGAACTGCCAAACTGATTTCCAGAGTGGTTGTACCAGCTTGCCCTCCCACCAGCAATGGAGGCGGGTTCCTGTTTCTCCCCATCCTCACCAGCACCTCACCAGCACCTGCTGTCACCTGAGTTTTTCATCCTAGCCATGCTGACTGGTATGAGGTGGAATCTCAGGATTGTTTTGATTTGCATTTCCCTGATGACTAAGGATGTTGAACATGTCTTTAGGTGCTTCTTGGCCATTAGGTATTCCTCAGTTGAGAATTCTTTGTTTAGCTCTGTACCCCATTTTTAATAGGGTTATTTTGTTCTCTGGATCGTACTCTCTTGAATTCTTTGTATATATCGGATATTAGCCCTCTATCAGATGTAGGATTGGTAAAAATCTTTCTCCAATCTATTGATTGCCGTTTTGTCCTATTGACAGAGTCCTTTGACTTACAGAAGTTTTCTAATTTTATGAAGTTCCATTTGTTAATCCTTGATCTTAGATCATAAACTATTGGTGTTGTGTTCAGGAAAATTTCCCATTCCCATGTTCTTGAGGCTATTTGCCACTTTCTTTTCTATTCGTTTCAGTGAATCTGGTTTTATGTGGGAGTCCTTGATCCACTTTGACTTGAGCTTTGTACAAGGAAATGAGAGAGGATAGATTTGCGTTCTTCTGCATGCTAACCGCTAGTTGAACCAGCCTCATTTGTGGAAAAGGCTATATTTTTTCCACTGGATGGTTTTAGCTCATTTGTCATATCAGTTAAATCCATTTGGTCCATAACTTCTGTTAGTCTCACTGTGTCTCTGTTTATTTTGTTTTCCTGACCTATTTATTGATGAGAGTGGGGTGTTGAAGTCCCCCATAATTATAATGCGGAGTGCATTGTGTGCTTTGAGCTTCAGCAAAATTTCGTTTATGAATGTGAATGCCCTTGTATTTGGAGCATAGGTGTCCAGATTTGAGTATTCTTTGTAGATTTTTCCTTTGATGAGTATGAAGTTTCCTTCCTTATCTTTTTTGATGGTTTTTGGTTGAAAGTTGATTTTATTCCATGTTTGAATGGCTACTCCATCTTGTTTTCTGAGACTATTTGCTTGGAACATTGTTTTCTAGCCTTTTACTCTGAGGTAGTGTTTTTCTTTAACACTGATGTGTGTTTCCTGTATGCAGCAAAATGCTGGGTTCTGTTTATGAATCCAGTCTGTTAGTCTATGTCTTTTTATTGGGGAATTGAGTCTGTTGATGTTAAGAGATATTAAGGCATAGTGACTGCTGCTTCCTGCTATTTTTGATGTTATTTTTATGTTTGTTTGTTTTTCTTTTTTTGGGTTTGTTGAAAGAAGTTTACTTTCTTCCTTTTTCTAGAGTGTAGTTTCCTTCTTTGTGTTGGCATTTTCCAACTATTATCCTTTGTAGAACTTGATTTGTGGAAAGATATTGTATATATTTGTTTTTGTCATGGAATATCTTGCTTTCTCCATCTATGGTAATTGAGAGTTTTGCTGGGTATAGATGTCTGGGCTGGCATTTGTGTTTTTTAGGGTTTGCATGAGATCTGCCAAGGATCTTCTAGCTTTCATAGTCTCTGGCAAGAATGCTAGTGTAATTCTGGTAGGTCTGCCTTTATATGCAACTTGACCTTTTCCCCTTAATGCTTTTAATATTCTTTTTTTTTGTTGTTGTTGTTGTTTAGTACATTTGGTGCTTTGATTTTTATGTGATGGGAGGAATTTCTTTTTCTGGTCCAATCTATTTGGAGTTTTGTAGGCTTCATGTATGTTCATGGGCATCTCTCTCTTTAGATTAGGAAAGTTTTCTTCTATAATTTTGTTGAAGATATTTACTGGTCCTTTAAGTTGTAAATCTTCCCTTTCTTCTATACCTATTATCCCTAGGTTTGGTCTTCTCATTGTGTCCTTGGTTTCCTGGATGTTTTGGGTTAGGAGATTTTTGCATTTTGCAGTTTTTTTTTGACTATTGTTTCAACAATTTTTATGGTATCTTCTGCATTTCACATTCTCTCTTCCTTCTCTTTTATTCTGTTGGTGACTCCTGATCTCTTTCCTAGGTTTTCTGTCTTCAGTGTTGCCTCCCTTTGTGATCTCTTTATTGTTTCTCTTTCCATTTTTAGATCCTGGATGGTTTGGTTCAGTTCCTTTACCTGTTTGGTTGTGTTTTCCTGTAATTCTTTAAGGGACTTTTGTGTTTCCTCTTTTAGGTCTTCTACCTGTTTACCTGTTCTCTTGTGTATATCTTTAAGGGAGCTATTGTGTATATCTTTAAGGGAGCTATTTATGTCCTTCTTAAAGTCCTCTATCATCATCATGAGATGTGATTTTAAAGCAGAGTCTTGCTCTTCTGGTGTGTTGGGGGTAACCATGGCCTGCTGTGGTAGGACAACTGGGTTCTCAAGATGCCAAGTAACCTTGGTTTCTGTTGCTTATGTTCTTGTGCTTGCCTTTTACCACCTTGTTGTATCTGGTTTTAGCTGATCTTGCTGTCTCTGACTGTGGCTTGTCTTTCCTGCAAGCCTGTGTGTCAGATCTCCTGGGAGACCAGTTCTTTCTGGAAGAAATTTAGGTATAGAGAGCTGTGGTACAGGGTAAGCTCTGGGGTACAGACAGAAACCAGAAGGATCCTGTCCCCACCTGATCCTTGGTTTCTGATGGCTCTGAGCGGGTCCCTCTTGGGTCAGGACTTTGAAGAGAGGAGGTGGTGTTACCTGGGTTCACAGTTGTGTCTCCTGGAAGACC
This sequence comes from Tokudaia tokunoshimensis, assembly GCA_036184795.1. NCBI lineage: Eukaryota > Metazoa > Chordata > Mammalia > Rodentia > Muridae > Tokudaia > Tokudaia tokunoshimensis. The sequence continues at coordinate 62,992,853 of BTHU01000002.1, read as the reverse complement.
AGCTCTCTCCTGGTGGTATTTGTGTATGCAGCTCTGGCCCCAGATCAGCTCTGGGCACAGATGGAAATCAGAGGACTCCCACTGCAGGCTGCCCTGGGTTCCTCTGTCCTGAGAGTTCTGGAAAGGTTCCTCTGAGCAGCAGGGGTCATCCAACCTGAGCTTACAGACCTGTCTGCACTCCTGGGAAGCTAGTTATCTCACTGTGCCTCCTAGTTATGGAGCACTGTGGCAGAGGACTAGGTTCTGCGGCAGCCAAGTATTCTTTCTTGAGCTCTCTTTGTTACTTTAGGGTGCTCTGGGTCTTTTGACTTTAGAATGATTATCCTTTGCTTAACAGTCCACTGTAAATGAGTACATACCATAATTTTCTTTCTGAGTCTGGCTTAACTCACTTAATATGAATTTAAAGGTTCACTTATTTGCTTACAGTTTCATGATGTCATTGTTTTTAACAGTCAAGTAACATTCAATTGTATAAATTTACATATTATTTAACCATTTTGTTTTTCTGGTTGGGTGACATCAAAGTAGTTACCAGTTTCTGGCTATTATGAATAAAGCTGCAGTGAACATGGTTGAGTAAGTGCCCTTGTGTTGGGATGGACTGTCCTTTGGGTAAATGCCCAAGAGCAGTATAGCTAGGTTTTAAGGTAGATTGATTCCCACAGTTTGGAGGAAATGCCATATTGATGACAGTACAAGTTTGCACTGCCATCAGTTATGGAGGCCTGTTGCTGTTCCTTCTCTGGAGTGAGATAGAATCACAATGTATTTTGATTGGCATTTCCAGGATGTGTTAGGTTCTTAAAGCAGTTTAATCGTTTTTCACTTATGTGAGATTCCTACATTAAAAATCTTTATGAACATCTCCATGTCATTTTTAAATTGGACTACTTAATTTTTTGATATCTAGTTTCTTGAAGTTGTTATAAAGTTTGGACTTTAGCCCCCCATTTCATGCAGAGTTTGACACAATTTTTCTCATTCTGGGGGCTCCATTTTTTTCTTATTGATAGTGTCTTTTACCTTACAAAAACTTTTCAGTTTTACACAATCCAGTTTACTGATTGTTGTTCTTGTAGTCTAGGCAGTTGATTTTCTGTTCAGTTCATTTTCTGTGACAATGTGCTCAAGGGTATTCCTCATTTTCTCTTCTAATAGGTTCAGTGTATCTGCTTTTATGTTGAGGTCTTTATACACATGGACATGAGACATATGAAAGATTGTATATATGAATCATTTTGCATTCTTCTAAATGCTGACATCCAGTTTGACTAGCATCATCTGTTGAAGATGCTTTCTATTTTACAATTCTGTATTTCATGCTTCTTCTTGAGAAATCATTTTTCCTTAAGTGTGTGAATATATGTCTAGATCTTCAATTAGATTCAATTGATCAACCAATCTGTTTTTTTTAATTATTTATTTTATTTTTTTTTAATTTACATTCCAAATCATTTCCCCTTTCCCGTTTCCTCCCTCCCCGAAAGTCCCATAAGCCCCCTTCCCTCCCTCTTTTCTCCATTCAACCCCCTCTCGTTACTCTGTCCTGGCGTTCCCCTACATCCAGTCTTTCCAGGACCAGGGGTCTCTCCTTCCATCTTCTTAGAAATCTATTGATATGCAGATTGTGTCTAGGGTATTGTGAGATTCTGGGTCAATATCCCCTTATCAGTGACTGCATACCATGTGTGTTCTTTTGTGATTGGGTTACCTCACTAAGGATGATATTTTCAAGATCTGACCATTTGCCTAGGAATTTCGTGAATTCATTGTTTTTAATTGCAGAGTAGTATTCCACACTCTTATGGTCACTTGATCTTTGACAAAGGAGCTAAAACCATCCAGTGGAAAAAAGATAGCCTTTTCAACAAATGGTGCTGGCTCAGCTGGAGGTCAACATGCAGAAGAATGCAAATTGACCCATTCTTATCTCCTTGCACTAAGCTCAATTCTAAGTGGATCAAAGATCTCCACATAAAACCAGACACACTGAAACTAATAGAAGGGAAACTAGGGAAGAACCTTGAACATATGGGCACAGGGGAGAATTTCCTGAACAGAACTCCAATAGCTTATGCTCTAAGATCAAGAATAGACACATGGGACCTCATTAAATTACAAAGTTTTTGCAAGGCAAAAGACACTGTCAAAAAGACAAAGCGGCAACCAACTAACTGGGAAATGATCTTTACCAACCTTACATCTGACAGAGGGCTAATATCCAATATATACAAAGAACTCAAGAAGTTAAACTCCAGAGAGGCAAGTAACCCTATTAAAAAATGGGGTACAGAGCTAAACAAAGTGTTCTCACCTGAAGAATATCTAATGGCTGAGAAGCACCTAAAGAGATGTTCATCATCCTTAGTCATTAGGGAAATGCAAATCAAAACAACCCTGTTTTAATGCTAAAACCATGCAGTTTTTAAAATTATAGCACTGTGGTAGAGCTTGAAATCAGGGATGATGTTACCTCTGGATGCTCTTTTATTGTACAGGTGTATTTTTTCTATTAGATATATTCTTTTATTATTATTATTTTTACTTTCTATATTCTTTATTTACATTCCAAATGATTTCCCCTTTCCCTGTTCCCCCCCTCCCCGAAAGTCCTATAAGCTCTATTCCGTCCTCCTGTTCCCCATTTGCCTAAGAATTTCATGATTTCATTGTTTTTAATTGCTGAGTAGTATTCCATTGTGTAAATATACATGGAAAATATCTCTGATAAAATTGAAGAAATATGTAGAAGAACACGTTAAGATTGACTACTTCATTAAAAATTATACAGGTAAGATGGTAGGCATAAAAATATTCCTAAATTTATATAAATAAATTGGTAGGAATGAAAATATTCCTAAGTTGATTGAAAGTAGAATTATAACCATTTCTGATAAAATAGAAGATTTACATGGAAAATATTTCTGATAAAATTGAAAAACATTAAAATTGAAGATTATCATGGAAAATTGTACAGATAAAATGGTAGGCATAAAAATATTTCTAAGTTGGTCACAAGTGAAATTATAAACATTTTCTGATAAAATTGAAGATTTACCAGGAAAATATCTCTGGTAAAGATTTACATGGAAAATATTTCTGGTAAAATTGAAAAAAAAATATGGAAAAACATTAAAATTGAAGATTATCATGGAAAATTACACAGATAAAATGATAGGTATAAAAATATTTCTAAGTTGATTGAAAGTGAAATTATAACCATTTTCTGATAAAATTGAAGATTTACCTGGAAAATATCTCGGATAAAATTGAAGAAATATATAAAAAACACGTTAAGATTGAGTGTTTCATGGAAAAAGTATAAAGATAAAATGGTAGGTACAAAAATATTCCTAAGATTTTTGAAAGTGGAATTATAAACATTTTCTGATAAAATTAAAGATCTATAAGGAAAATATTTCTGATAATATTCAAGAAATATATAGAAAAACATGTTAAAACTGACTATTTCATGGAAAGTTATACAGATAAAATGGAAGGAAGGTATAAAAATGTTCCTAGCCGGGCTGGGGTGATGCATGCCTTTAATCCCAGCACTTGGGAGGCAGAGGCAGGTGGATTTCTGAGTTCGAGGCCAAGCCTGGTCTACAGAGTGAGTTCCAGGATAGCCAGGACTACACAGAGAAACCCTGTCTCAAAAAACCAAAAAAAAAAAAAAATGTTCCTAAGTTGATTGAAAGTAAAATTATAGACATTGTCTGACCAAATTGAAGATTTACATGCAAAATATTTCTGATAAAATTGAAGAAAATATATAGAAAAAAATGTTAAAATTAAAGGTTATCATGGAAAATAATACAGTTAAAATGGTAGACATAATAAACATTACTAAATTGAAAGAGGAATCACAAAAATTTTCTGATAAAGTTGAAGATTCACATGAAAAATATTTCTGTTAGACTATGTATTTTGTTGGGGGATTGAGTCCATTGATGTTATAAGATATTAAGGAATAGTGATTGTTGCTTCCTGTTATTTTGATGTTATTTTTGTGTTTGTATGGTTACTTTCTTTTGGGTTTGTTGGAAAAAGATTACTTTCTTGCTTTTTCTAGGGTGTAGTTTCCCTTCTTGTGTTGGCATTTTCCATCTATTATCCTTTGTAGGGCTGAATTTGTGGAAAGATATTGTATAAATTTGGTTTTATCATGGAATATCTTGTTTTCTCCATCTATGGTAATTGAGAGTTTTGTTGGGTATAGTAGTTTGGGTTGGCATTTGTGTTCTCTTAGTGTCTGTGTGAGATCTGCCCAGGATCTTCTAGCTTTTATCGTCTCAGGTGAGAAGTGTGGTGTAATTCTGATAGGCCTGCCTTTATAGATTACTTGACATTTTCCCTTACTGCTTTTAATATTCTTTCTTTGTTTAGTACATTTGGTGTTTTGATTATTATGTGCTGGGAGGACTTTCTAATCTGGTCCAGTCTCTTTGGAGTTCTGTAGGCTTCTTATGTGTTCATGGACATCTCTTTCTTTAGGTTAAGAAAGTTTTCTTCTATAATTTTGTTGAAGATATTTACTTGCCCTTTAAATTGTAAATCTTTACTCTCTTCTATACCTATAGTCCTTAGGTTTGGTCTTTTCATTGTGTCCTGGAGTTCCTGGATGTTTTGGGTTACAAGCTTTACGCATTTGCATTTTCTTTGACTGCTGTGTCAATGTTTTCTATGGTATCTTCAGCCCCTGAGATTGTTTCTTCTATCTCTTGTATTCTGTTGTTGATGCTTTCATCTATGATTCCTGAATTTTTCCCAAGGTTTTTGTATCTCTAGAGATGTCCCAAAAGCAACACTGATCATATGCCCTGTGTGCTCCTAGCTGTACCCCTCCCGAGAGAAGGTGGAGATCTCACCTCAGCACTCAGAAGTGAAATCACTGTTGGGAGATCACTGTCTCCTGGTTGGCTAAGCAGAGAAGGCTATGGAACTGTCTGGTTCTCTGCTACAAATGGCGACTGGAAGGGAAGACTCTTGTCCCAGCTGTTACACTGATCATATGCCCAGTGGGCTCCTAGCTGTACCCTTCCAGAAAGAAGGTGGAGATCTCACCTCAGCACTCAGAAGTGAAATCTCTGCTGGGAGATCACTCTTCTGGCAGGCTAAGCACAGAAGCTATTTGCATTCTTCTGCATGCTAACTTCCAGTTGAACCAGCACCTTTTGTTGAAAATGCTGTCTTATAAAAATATTCCTATGTTTTTTGAAAGTGGTATCATTTTATCTGTATAATTTTTCCATGAAATACACAATCTTAATGCGTTTTTTATATATTTCTTCAATTTTTATCAGAGATATTTTCCAGGTAAATCTTCAATTTTATCAGAAAATGTTTTTCCTTCTACTTTCAATCAATTTAGGAATATTTTTATGCCTACTATCTTATCTGTATAATTTTTCATGAAATAGTTTTAATGTGTTTTTCTACATATTTATTGTTTATTAAGTTTTATCAGAAATATTTTCCTTGTAGATTTTTAATTTTATCAAAAAATGTTTATAATTCCACTTTCAATCAACTTAGGAACATTTTTATGCCTACCATTTTATCTGTATAATTTTTCCATGAAATAGTCAATCTTTTTTTTTCTTTATTTTTTTTTTATTTTCTAATTTTTTTTATTTACATTTCAAATCATTTCCCCTTTCCCGTTTCCTCCCTCCCCGAAAGTCCCATAAGCCTCCTTCCCTCCCTCTTTTCTCCATTCAACCCCCTCTCCTTTCTCTGTCCTGGCGTTCCCCTACATCCAGTCTTTCCAGGACCAGGGGTCTCTCCTTCCATCTTCTTAGAAATCTATTGATATGCGAATTGTGTCTAGGGTATTCCAAGATTCTGGGTTAATATCCCCTTATCAGTGACTGCATACCATGTGTGTTCTTTTGTGATTGGGTTACCTCACTAAGGATGATATTTTCAAGATCTGACCATTTGCCTAGGAATTTCGTGAATTCATTGTTTTTAATTGCAGAGTAGTATTCCATTGTGTAGATATACCACATCTTCTGAATCCATTCCTCCGTTGAGGGACATCTGGGTTCTTTCCAGCTTCTGGCTATTATAAATAAGGCTGCTATGAACATAGTGGAGCATGTGTCCTTATTGCACTCCTGGGCATATACCCAGAGGCTTTACCTGCATGCAATAAGGACACATGCTCCGCTATGTTCATAGAAATAGTCAATCTTAACATGTTTTTCTATTTATTTCTTCAATTTTATCAGAGATATTTTCCATGTATATTTACACAATGGAATACTACTCAGCAATTAAAAACAATGAATTCATGAAATTCTTAGGTAAATGGGGAACAGGGGGAGGGAAGAGGGCTTATGGGACTTTCTGGGAGGGGGGAATTGAGAAAGGGGAAATCATTTGGAATGTAAATATAGAATATAGAAAATAAAATAAAATAAAATTTAAAAAAAAAAGAAAATGCTGTCTTTTTTCCACTGGGTGGCTTTATTACCTGGGTGGTCATTGTACCAATACCATGCAGTTTTTATCACTATTTCTCTATAGTACAGCTTGAGGTCTGGGATGTAAATCCCCTAGAGGTTCCTTTATTGTTGAGAATAGTTTTTGCTCTCCAGGGTTTTTGTTATTCCAGATGAATTTGACAATAGCTTTTTCTAACTGTGTGAAGAATTGAGTTGGAATTTTGATTGGGATTGCATTGAATCTGTAGATTGCTTTTGGCAAGATGGCCATTTTTACTATATTAATCCTATCAATCCATGAACATGGGAGATCTTTCCATTGCTTAGAGTCACACCAATATATGTAGTATTATTTGTGACTATTGTGAAGGGTGTTATTTCCCTAATTTCTTTCTCAGCCTTTTTATCCTTTGTGTAGAGGAAAGTTTCTGATTTGTTTGAGTTAGTTTTATATCCAGCTACTTTGCTGAAGCTGTTTTTCTGGTTTAGGAGTTTGCTGGTGGAATGTTTGTGGTCACTTAAGTATACTATCATATCTTCAGCAAATAGTGATATTTTGACTTCTTCCTTTCCAATTTGTATCCCTTTTACCTCCTTTTTTTGTCTAATTGCTCTACCTAGAACTTAAAGTACTATATTGAATAAATCTGGAGAGAAATCAAGGTATTCCATGACAAAAACAAATTTACATGTTTATTATAGCCATCCTGTTCTTTTTTATATGAAATTCATTTCTCTCGTGTACATAAATGGAAATACATTCAATAAAATACTCACATATTAAATTCAGGAACATGCCACCAAGATCATATACAATTATCAGGCAGGCTTCATTCCAGAGATGCAAGTATGGCTCAGCATATGAAAATCAATTTTATATATATGTAAAAATGTTAAAGAAAATATAAGTACATGATCAACTCATTTCTTCCCAAAAAACCCTGTGTCAAAGAACAGAACAAATTCTCATTAAAAGTCTTGGAATACATGGCTCTTTCCCATTTTCTCTAATAGATTCAGTGTATCTGGTTTTATGTTGATGTCCTTGGTCCACTTTGATTAGAGCTTTGTGCCAGGTTACAAATATGGGTCTATTTTCTTTTGTCTACATACAGACAGCCAGTTAGATCAGCACCATTTATTGAATATGTTTTCTTTTTGCTATTGTTTATTTTTGGCTTCTTTGTCAAAGATCAAGTGTCCATAAGTGCGTGGTTTTATTTCTGAGTCTTCAGTTCTATTCCATTGATCAACATGTCTGTCTCTGTACCAATGGTCAGAAGTGGCTGATCCCTGCTGTTGAATTAGAGAAGACTGAATGAAGCTGAGGAGAAGGGCAGTCATGTAGGAGGACTAGCAGTCTCAATTAAACTGGACCGCTGAGATCACTCAAACACTGGACCACCAAACAGACACCATACACCAGCTAATATGAGGCCCCCAACACACATATAGAAGAGGACTGCCGGGTCTGTATTCATTCAGAGATGATGTACCTAACCCTTGAAAGACTGGAGTTTAGAGGTGAGGTGGGTGGGGTGTAGGGACATCCATGAGGAGACAGGGGGTAGGGAGGAGGTATGGGATGTAGAACAGTGGGAGGGTGGACAGGGGTGGAGGGGAATAAAATATGGAGTGTAATAAATATTAAATAAATAAATAGTCTTGGAGAGAGTAGGGATATAAAGGAAATCCATCAACATAATAATGGCTTTTTACAGCAAGCAGATAGCCAACATCAAAAAAAAAAGTGAAAGAAATGCATAGCAATTTGTAAGCAGACTTTTTACTCTTTTGTCTGTTCAGATTCCTACCACCCTTCTCCACCCTTATCCCTTCCAACCCCCCAAAACTATGTAGGAGAGAAAGAAGGCCAGAGGAGAAAGGATACATCAATATTGTTTGACTACTTCTTGCTGATTACAGGCATTGATTTTCTTGGGCCAATTTTGTAATTTGTTGTAAGGTTATCTCCAAAAAGCATTCAGCATCTAGTAACCAGTAACACCAACAAGGACAAGAGCAAGAGCAATAGCAACAGCTGCATACAGTAGCAAATGTAGGAACAGTGACCACAATTCTTTTGGGACTTGCACTTATATACCTTCTCAAGGGTCCCAAGAGTTTGTATTGTCATACAATTGCAGAATCTGAACATATCAATGCTATTAATTTGAATTGGCCATTTGCTGCTCAGAACAAAGCTGGTTTATTTGTTTTAATTTTTCAAAAGATTTTTCTTTTTTTTTAGTTTTTCCATTCAAAATAACTGAAATAAGATTCAAAATGTGCTCGTTTTAAAGAGTCCAAAGGAACACTATTCAGGTAAATGCTACTATAGATCAAATAGTTTATGACATACCAACAACTAAACTAAACTAAAAATATTGGCAGAGTAGGATAATGCATGGTCTCATAGTATGTTCTTTTAATTGTTTCTTTTTGAAATTAATTAATTTGCTAGTCATTTCACAACCCTATCAAAGGAACCTTTCTTCTCCTGGGCCTTCCTCACACATGCCTCTCTTCTTAAAACCCTCCTCTTCTTCTCTGACAAGGAGGAGCCCCTTTCCCAGAGAGCAGCAACCCACACTGTCACATTAAACCTCTTCAGGAATAGGACAGACAACGCAGACCTCTTCTTCAAGAAGTATTCATTGAAAAAAATGTCCACGTTGTATGGAAATATCTGAGAAGCACTTAAATGTTCCACATCACTAGTCATTAGAGAAATGCAAATCAAAACTATTTACAGATTTCTTCTAATAGCAGTCAGAATGGCCAAATCAGTAAAGCAAATGACCAAACATGCTGGCAAGAATGTAGTGTGAAGGGTACACTCATCTGTTGCCAGGGATTGTGGACACTTGTACAGCCACTATTCAAATCAATGTAGCACTTCCTTTGGAAGGTGGGAAGTGATCTACCTCAAGATCCAGCAATGCCCATTCTTGAACATATACCAAAAGGATCATTTATCCTATTACAGATTCACTTGTTCAACCATGTGCATTGCTGCTTTATTCATAATAGTGAAAATTATAAACAGTCTAGGTGGTAATCAATGGATTCATGGATAAAGAAAATATGATACATTAATGCAATAGAATATTATTCAGGTGTTTACAAAAATAGTAGAAACTTTGCAGGTAAATTAATGGGGAAATCATCATGAGTTAGGTAATATAAAAAAGGCAAATATGCATTTGTTTATATGCTAATTTTAACTGTTACTTTGATGTGACACCTACAATCCATCTAGCCTCAGAAGTTCTGTATAGAGAAAGAATGGGAGCTTCATGAACATCTTCCAAGGAAAATGAGGGACTGCAACAGATGAGTCTAATTGTAAGGGAGGAAAACAGAAGTTGCTAAAATTATGAGCCATTAGAATGGTCATATGCCAACCTAATGTAATAGAATCTACCTAACATACATCCACTTATAAGGACAATCTAAATGAAATTGGCCTATAAGAGAAGATATAGAACTCCATGTTACATCTCTTGTAGCCTTAAGTGCCATGAATGTATTCCATTCATCTAATCAAGTTGTTAGTCAAAGAGACACTATTGAACCCACCAAGCAACTTAGCTATTGCCATGGCTATTAGTTCGCTCCTCACAAATTGAAGGTGAATCCTGCCATGTAAAAACAACACCTACACATTAATCTTTTTTTTGTATTTTTTATTGTGTATTTTATTTATTTATATTTCAATTTGCATCCCCCTTCCCTATTCCCCCACCCCAAACCCCCTATCCTACCCTGTGTACCCCTGATTCTATGAGGGTGCTCCCCCCACTTCAGACTCACTACCCAAACATTCCTGTATGCTGGGGCATCAAGCCTTCACAGGACCAAGGGCCTCCCTTCCCATTGATGCCAAGCAAGGCCATCTTCTGCTACATAAGCAGCTGGAGCCATGGGTCCCTCCATGTGTGTTCATTTGTTGGTGGTTTAGTCCCTAGGAGTTCTGGGGGTTCTGGATCATTGATGTTGTTGTTCTTCCTATGGGGTTGCAATCCCCTTCAGCTGTCTCAGTCCTACCCTAACTCCTCCATTAACACCCCCTTGCTAAGTCTAATGGTTGGTTGCAAGCATCTGCATCTGTATCAGTAAGGCTCTTGCAGAGCCTCTCAAGAAACATCCTTATCAGGCTCTTTTCAGCAAGCAATTCTTGACATCAGCAATAGTGACTGGGTTTGGTGGCTGCATATGGCATTGATCCCCAGGTGGGGCAGTCTCTGGATGGCATGTCCTTCAGTCTTCTCCACTCTTTGTGCCTTTATTTCCTTGAAACAGGAGAAATTATGGGTTAAAATTTATGAGAAGGGTGGGTGTCCTCATCCCTCAACTAGGGGTCATTGATATGATCTCTATAGATTCTTTCTCCCCTTTGTTTGGTATTTTAGCTAATGTCATTCTGTTGGGTCCATGTAACTACTTGGTTTTCTGGAGTCTGGTACTCTTTTGTGGCTCCCCCTAGTTCTCCAACGCCCATTGCTAGATACTTCTGCTCAATTTCCTGACCCTCTGTACATCTCCCCTGTCTCCTTCCAACCTGATCTTGCCTCCTTTTTCCTCTTCCAACCCTCTCTTTCTTCCAAGTCCCTCCCACTCCTCTACTTTCCATGATTATTTTGTTTCCCCTTCTAAGTAGGACTGAAGCATCCACACTTTGGTCTTCCTTTTTCTTGAACTTCATGTGGTCTGTAAGTTGTATCATGGGTATTGTGAACTTTCTTCATAATGCCTAATATTAGTGAGTACATACCATGTGTGTTATTTCCTGACTGTGTTACATCACTCAGGATGATATTTTCTAGTTTGATCCATTTGTCTGTGAATTTCATGAAGTCAGGGTTAATGCCTATGTAGATCCTTCAGTCATATGTACTAATGATAAAGATAGCAAAAGGCAGTCTGCTCTTCCAAAAGCAAAGGTTAAACAGCAATGCATCTACAAAATCTTGATATAAAATGATGACCTGCCTTCAAGGTGCCCTAGTGCAATAGTGTCACAAAGCTTGTGAGAGTAAACAACCACTCTGTTTGGACGTAAGGTCCATTCCATGAGCTGTAATCCATATCTGACACTTTTGGGGTGGCCAAAACCTAATGCCAATAACAAACAGGGAAACCATATGCTATTGCTCTGCTAAATGGAAGTAGTAATAACTGTTTATAACATTCAGCTATAATCATAAATTAGTTAGTACCTTGTTCAGCTATCATAAAAGAAGTTTTATTCTTAAGTAGAAGGGAAGAAAGAGATCAACGTCTGGACAATATGTGGAGCGTCAGAGAGACTTTGAAACACTCAGTCCCATACGAGATACCTACTCAAATTCATTCCCTCAGTGCTCAGGGAACCCTGTGAAAGAGAAGGTGGAAAGAATTTAGAGTCAGATGAATTGTAGGACTCAGGGCCTTATAATCACTACAGGGCAACCACACATATGAATTTGCAGAGGCTGATGGAGTATGCACAGTACTTGCATTTTTATGCATCAGGTGTGGCCCTAGACCTGAACCTGAAGTAGACAGAGACCCCATTCCTAACCCTGAAGTGGATATCCAGTGGATAAATAGTTGACACTGAAATATTAGTTTTCTCCAGTGGCATCTCACTGGATGTACAAACCACTCTTTAAAGCAATCTTTCTTCCATGCAGTAAACACAAAGTAAAGCAATGGCATCTTTAGATGTTATAGAGGTTCTTTGACTCATAATGTTTAGTTATACAGTTTTGAAACTTATAGGTCCTTTCCATACATATAACGACCTCTAGAAATATGTTTTTATGACATTATTTTGTGCATGAACTTAGGAACTTATGTTTCTCGAATTGTTATATGTTTCTTGTATTTTCTTTGACTCTTTTCTTCTGTGAGTTTATTTACTTCATCTTATTCTGGTTTGTTTTTATTTACTTTATTCTGATTCTTTAGATTCCTTTTTATTGTGTTACAAGAGATGGAAAGGGAGTAGATTAGCTTGGAGGGAAGATGCAGAATTCTTGGGGAGGAAATACAATAATGCAAATATCTTGTTTAAAAAATTTCCTATTCAATGAAAGAAAAAATTAGAAAAATATTTAATTTCTCACTGTTAACTTCTATGCCAACGATGAAAAAAAGAGAATATAATGAATTAAAAACTTGAAATAAATAATGAAAATATTGTAACTGAACCACAGAAGAACAGACAAAAATGGAAATGTGAAATTGAATATAGTCATTTCAAGGTGTGTAAAAATAGTTTTGCAAAATTGACTAAATCTGTAGATTGCTTTTGGTAACATGGCAAATTTTACTATTAGCATTATATCTAAGCTCCACCCCACCTGACAACAGCCAGATGTACCTGACTCAACTTGCCACCTTCTGATACGTTATTCAGTTTTGTTCTTCAAAGACTTGAAGTTTTGAGATATGTCTTCTACTTGTTGCATCAGGATTATCCTGATGTGTTTTATATTATGTATGGCTATCAAGAAGGTTGGCTTTTCTGTGATTTCTCTTAAAGTACAATTTTCTTTTTAAATTTGTATATAGGAGGGCTACTGAATTACTGTTGAGTCTTGTGTGTAGCCCCTTCACTGATGGTATTTATTAGCTGTAGGAGTTCCCTGGTTGAATTTTGAGTTGTGCTTAATTATACTTTATATCATCTGCAAATAATGTTTCGGGATGTTGTTGTTTTATATTATTTTTTCTTTTGTTTTGGTGTTGGTGAGGATGTTGTAATCAGAAACTGAAATAAAATCATAACAATTGCCTTGAACAGATGAGTGTACAAGTAAGAGATTCAGGGCAATTTCTTTGTTTTTCAAAATTTTTTTTTTCATAGAGTGTATTTTATGAATATGCATGATCTTGATTTCCCTAATACACAAATATATTTTCTTTCTCTCTCTCTAAACAGCAAACCAATGGACATCTAAAACAACTTAGACTGGGGTCAAGATTATACATTACTCCCTACAAAGCAGCAGTGTCACTATTGCTGAAGAAACCACCTACGCAACTCATTGAACATGGAGTAGTTGAGCTGTTGCCTACATAGAAACTTTGTCCATAAGACCTAGCTTCTTTGCTATAGAATGGCACTATAAATACTATCAAATGGAAAACAAAACTACCAAGATAGCCATAAAACCTTCAATATACAATACTGTCTTTCCTGCAAAATATGCTCAAGCTCTGGCAGCACATAGCTTCTTGTTTTAACACCTGACTTTGGAGCTTTGTCTTTTCATACACTGCTGCTATACATAACATACACTGAGAGAAATGATGCTTTCCAGAGCACTGAAGATATGAGAAGAATTATCTGAAGTGAAAACTATCCTTAAAACCCAGGGGCTAAAGAGATCAAGAAGAAACACAAACAGTAATGAAAATTATACTTTATTGACAAGGAGACTGCAGAGGGATAGGGATCTCTAGTTGGCAGCAATTGTGTCCTGAATCCAGTCCACATAGCTGCAGACCTTGGTGTACACACCAGGATTGTCTGCCAGGGCACAGCCATAGCCCCAGGAGACTATACCCTGGAGCTCTCCATTGCAGACCACAGGGCCACCAGAGTCACCCTGGGAAAGAAAAACACAGTGTATAAGAAAGGGCATGTGAAATAGGGCTGAGCATAGTAAACTCAGTATATGTTTATGCTCCCTTGTTCCATTTCTTTTCCCGCATAGCCCATCTGTTATCCTAAAGAACTCCTAAAGGAGTTCCCCTCATTTCTCATAGGACCACCACAGCTTACTTTTTGCTTCACACTACTAAGCTTCAAAGCCCCAGGCCCAAAAGAACAGAGGTTTGGATAAGTGGAGGGTTGCAATCACCTGGCAGGAATCCTTGCCTCCCTCTAGGAAGCCAGCACAGACCATATTATCAGTGATCTTTCCAGGATAGGAGGCTTCACAGTCAGCCTGAGGCAGCAGTGGGGCATCCAGGCACTGGAGCAGGACTGGCTTATTGACTGTGAAGAAAAGAAAAGAATGAAGACTTCATTATCCAGACAGGAACCCAGTGTTGAACCAGCTTGCAAGTAATTGACTGTATCCTATAGCATTAAGTTTCACAGATACAAGAGCTTTCAAATTTGCGAATATATACTGTTATTATTTTTCCTGAAAAAAATATTAGTACATTCTGCATGTTCTTGGCCAGATGCTTAGCATAAGTTCATTGTTTGAAAAATTTCTCTCAAATCTCTGGCAGGACATAAATATACTGTGCATCTCTAATATATTTTTCGTTTTGAAGTCAATGGGATAATTTTAGGCAGGCAGTAATTACAGAGAATACAAAAAAAAAAAGATTAGTAATAGGTGACCGATCCTACTCACCACCGAAGCTGAGGGTGTTGCCTCATCCAGAGATGAGACACTGAGTGCCTGCAGGTGCACAGGAGCTGGGCAGAGCCACAGTGGCCACTCTGGCATTGAGGGTCACAGAGGAAGAGAGCTTGATCAGCATGATGTCATTGTTCAGGGTCTTACTATTGTAGTCGGGGTGCTTGATGATCTTGGCAGCACTGACAAACTGCTCATTGCCCTCCAGGACATTGATGTTGTGCTCTCCCAGTCTCACTTGGATGCGGCTGTTGGGAAGAGAAGGAATGCCACAGTCTGTTACTCTATGTCTCAAACATCACAAGGTTCCCAAGGTCTACATGCTGAAGCATCACAGAAGAAGAACAGGGAATGTGGATACATTTTTTTTCTTTCTCCCAGAGATCTGGTGTACATGGGCTAATGTGAAGTTCTGCCATATAGACTACTGTATATTCTATCTTACTCCAAAATATCTAGTACAAAGAAATACAGCATTATTTGAAGTTCTCTTTGTCTAATAATTCATTGTTCATTTACACAGGAATTTTTAATCTCAATTTTGTTTTGAAAGGATGTTATACTGTTGCGTTTAAACCAGAGTGTCAACATTGGGCATCTGACTATACTTAGTCTCATTCTGGCACAGTGTAGATGCTTTTCTCAAGATTCCACTCTACACTAATGAGTCACAAACAAGATTATGAAGCTGCCTAGTTGGCGTTTTAATTACTTTTCAAATAATCTTTTTCTGGGCTAATATCCACTTATCAGTGAGTGCATACCATGTGTGTTCTTTTGTGATTGGGTTACTTATCTCAGGATGATAGGGAGGGAGGGATTCATGGCTCCAGCTGCATATGTACCAGAGGATGGCCTTGTTGAACATCAAAGGGAGGACAGGTTCTTGGACCTGAGAAAGCTCGATGCCCCAGTGTAGGGGAATAACAGGACAGGGAAGCAGGAGTGGGTAAATTGGTGAGCAGGGGGAAGGAGGGGATGGCACAGGGTGTTTTCAAGGGGAAACCAAAATGGGGATAACATTTGAAATGTATATAAAGAAAATACCTAATAAAAAAAGAGTTAATAATGGGCATGGAATTCACAGACCTAGTGTCAGCTGTTTAACGGAAAGACATGGCAATTAAAATGACGTTTTCACAATAAAAAATAGATAAACTTTTTCATCTGCAGTTAAATTAAAAGTCCATTTTATACACAGTTACTCAATACCATAAGAGAATATAAAAAATCAGGTGATAAAAATTAAGAATAAAGCAATATTCTGGTGTATCATCCAAAGTCTTATAAAATTTCTTGTTAAAGGACCAAGTTACCAGAAATTCTTTGAAATTCCCCATTAGTTTGTATGGTGATAAAATAGTCCTTTTTTCCTTTCAAGGTATATGTTTTTCTCTCTTTTGTATGAATATACTTATTTTTATTTATTTATTTCTATGTGTGTGTATGGGTGCATGTATTGTTGGTGAGACATTCTATTATGTGTTCATTCAAAGGCTTTGAACATGGGATTCTGTCAGCAACTTCTTTCCTTTCTACCTTTACCTTTTTTCTCCAACTGTACCACTTACTCAAAGAGATGCCTACTGTAAAGATGGCTCACTCTGGAGACAACGTTGTTAGGAAACCCTCACTTACCTTTTGTAACAGTGGGCTGCAGACACCACCCATTGGTCATTGATGAGGGATCCTCCACAGAAGTGGGAGCCAGAGTTCAGGGATACCTGGTAGGGGACAGAGCCCTCTTGGCAGACATAGCCTCCAACAATCTTGTCATCATCATCTGCAGGGAAAGCAACTAGAGAGGAGATAAAGAGATGAAACTAATTCAAGACATTGGAGGGTGGATTGTTCAGAGATTTAGTATTCCTTTTCCTTCCTTACTTTTGTAGTGTTACATTCTGAGCATAATCTCTAACAGAAAGCAAAGTACAACAGCACCAGTAAACAATACAGGATTTGCTGCCTGCCAGTGGCAAGATATGCAGGAGAAGTAAGATCCTAGTGGCCTCAGAATCTTTCAGAGTTCCAGAGAAATAGAAGAAATGGCCAAAGAACAAAATTAGTGGGATCCAATTAAATGTTAGTGGTGTTGTCCACTGCATGGTTCTCTCTCAAATTTCACAAGAACTATGCTTTGCATAACCATAGTGTTGCTGCTGAGGAATATTCCTCTTGGGTCTTTTTGGCATCCTCTGTTAGGCTTCCCTTTCAGCCTCTTTAACTAAGTCCCTGAATTGAACAAAGTATCCTATAGAGAGTGAATTGATATATACAGGTGTAAAGTTTGAGTAAAGGTGAGTTGAGAGATTATAGCAGTGGAAATAAGGATGCTGGAGAAGAAATATGAAAACCAGCGTTAAAATACCAGACTTATCAGTGAAACAGGAGTCATTGCTTTTTATTTAATTAGAAGAAGAAGACCACGGAAGACCACACATTCACCAGCTGTTCCAACAAGGGCCAGGATCAGAAGAGCACTCATGGTGGCAAAGAGTAATGAATGCTGAAGGAGAGCAGACTTTTATATCTTTGAGGAGGGTGAAGTCTGTTTCTTGATGTGGGGGTAGGATATCCTTGATATTTTCTGAGAAAACACAGCTGTATTTTCTCCTTGTTAAATTCTTACATCATCTCTTTTTGGAGTTCTTGGCATTAGGAGATCTTCAGGTGACTAGAAAAAGTTTATTCTCAGAGAAAATGGATGAAATCAGCTGATTCTTGAATGGATGAATGCTGTATGAGGGAAACAGTGGAATTCTAACCTTTGACTACAGTGCTCCTCTCTAATAGACTAAATTTGTGGGTGTTTGATAAAAATGACTCTGGTATTCTTGGATAACCATTGATGAATGTTGCTTTAAGTAACTCTGAAGATGGTCTTGTTTTGGTGGAGAGTGGGGCTCACTGAAGAACAATCCTCCTCAAATTGTTTATCAGTTCTTCTTCAATTCATTGTTCAGGTCATGGCCAATCTTCTTAATAATAAGAAAAATAGAAAAATTCTATGGACCAGCAATGGCACATCAATGATGTTAAGGAAGGAGTTATATAGAGTTCCTAATAATCATGGACTTTAAAAAATCTGCTTTCCTTCAGGCTCTTTGCTGTCAGATATGTGGGATGGAGAATGTGTGAGGTTTGAGTGGAAAATGTCTTACTTTGCAGTGAAGTAGAGAAATACATGAATGCAAATTAATAAATAATATTGTTCCCATAAACCATGATAATCCTCTGGAGTATCAGCGTTGCTCTGAAAATTTATGTTTAAATTATCTACTCTATTCTGTCAAAGATCCCATTTTGGAAATCTTTGCTCAGTTTCAAGACAAGAGTTTGAAAAATGGTCAACATGACATCTCAATAAACATGAGGTATGCTGAACAAATGAGAGAATTATGGATATTTATACTATATATGCAACAGAATATAATCTCATGCTCATTCAGTGACAAATCTCCACATATGAGATTCTCTCTCTCTCTCTCTCTCTCTCTCTCTCTCTCTCTCTCTCTCTCTCTCTCTCTCTCTCTCTCCAACAATTACATCTGTGGGGGAAAACCGATTGGAGGTTGGAGAAATTGGAAATCAGACGAAACTGCAAAAAATGTCAATGTGGGTTTCATAACAGATGTTGTTGTCCAAATACGGGAAAGGTGAGTGAGCATCACATGCCCAAGCAACCACTCAGTTATGTCATCTCTGTATCTTGTTTGTCATTCATTTGGTACTGCTACCATTCTTAAGTGGATCACCTATCATATTGCCATTTCTCTCAGATTTTACAGAGTATTCACTTACTTTCATTTTAACAAGCTTGACAGTGTGAGGTTTTCAGGAAGGATTGATTTGCTTTGATTAATTTTACTGGAGAAATTATCTACAACTGGCTTTCTGCCCCAAGGCCATAGGAAGATATGGAAATTATTGGAGCATGTGTGACTGAATACAGGTGGCAGATAAGCAGTCTGCTGACCATTCACCTGCATTTCTCAATGGAACAAACTATTCTTCCATTTTCCTTCTGCTATTTGCCTGTATGTCATAGAAAAACATGTATGCACTATTTTCCATTTTCCTTGATACTGCACTCTTTCTCATTCTACCAGATAAACCGGACTTATCCATGCATAGAAGGGGTTGTTCAAATGTGAAAACAATGCACATTGTTGTTTTTGTAGTTTCTCCATTTGTCAGATCATTTCTGAATCATCCATTCCTCAATTCTTCTGTCTTTTTATTCTCACTATGGAATTGTAGGACAAGTTTCCCTTTACTCTCACCTCTGCTCTCCCATTATTTCTTCAGTATGTAGTATATCAGCTATGTCATCCTTTTGTGGTTTCCAATAAAATGTGCTTATTATACCCAATATTGTTTGCTTCATCGTGAAGAAATCTGTTGTCTTTCTATTAGAAAAATGACATTTAGTCAAAGTCTCTTATCCCCTGTACACGAACAGAAAACCAGGTACTGGAATATATCTCCTCTTTGTGTCTCACTTGCTGCTATTCACCTTTCATGTTCACATTAAAGGTATGCACTTATCAACTGTGTAATTTGTAAATGTGTGAGATCATCTATTTTCTTTTGTTTTTTCTTTTTGTTTTTAAAGCAGGGCTGACTTTCACTCATTCTTTTCTTTTTTTTCTTTTTCTTTTTTATTTTCTTTTATTGTAAAAGGAAGTAAAAAGATTTTATGATAGAACTGAAGATTTACGTGGGAAATATTTCTGATAAAATAGAATAAATATATAGAAAAACACGCTAAAATTAACAATTTTCGTGGAACATTAAAGAGTAAAGTGGTAGACATAAAAACATTGCTAATTTAATTGAAAAATGAAATAGAAACATTTTATGATAGAATTGAAGATTTACATGGGAAATATTTCTGATAAAATTGTAGAAAAATGTAGAAAAACATGTTAAAATTGAAGATTATCATGGAAAATTTTATACAGATATAATAATGGCAGGCATAAACTTATTCCTAAGTTGATTGAAAGTGGAATTATAAACATTTTCTGATAAACTTCAAAATTTACATGGAAAATATTTCTGATAAAATTGAAGAAATATGTAGAAAAATGTTAAATTTGAAGATTATCGTGGACATGATATAGATAAAATGATAGGCATAAAAATAATTCTGAATTGAATATGGAATTATAAACATTTACAGGTAAAATTGAAGATTTACATGGAAAATATTTCTGATAAAATTCAAGAAATATATAGACAAACACAACGGGAAAGGGGAAGTGATTTGGAATGTAAATTAAAAAATAAAATAAAATAAATAATAAAAAAAAAGAAAAAAAATTGACTATTTCATGGAAAATTATACAGATAAAATG
This sequence comes from Tokudaia tokunoshimensis, assembly GCA_036184795.1. Lineage (NCBI taxonomy): Eukaryota > Metazoa > Chordata > Mammalia > Rodentia > Muridae > Tokudaia > Tokudaia tokunoshimensis. The sequence goes on along the minus strand of BTHU01000002.1, from coordinate 62,972,669 downwards.
GTAGATATAATAAACCTGCCTAAATTAATTGAAGATGAAATTAAAAACATTTTGTGATAAAATCAGAGATTTATAGTCAAAATATTTCTGATAAAATAGAAGAAATGTATAGAAAAACATATTAAAATTGAAGATTATCATGAAAAATAGTGCAGATAAAATGGTAGACATAAAAAACATTGCAAAATTAATTGAAAGAGGAATTACAAACATTTTCTGATAAAATTGAAGATTTACATGAAAAATATTTGTTAGTCTACATCTTTTTATTGGGGAATTGAGTCCATTGATGTCAAGAGTTATTAAGGAATAGTGATTGCTGCTTCCTGTTATTTTTTATGTTAATTTTGTTTGTGTGGGTATCTTCTTTTGGGTTTGTTGGAAGAAGATTACTTTCTTGCTTTTTCTAAGGTGTAGTTTCCCTCCTTGTGTTGGTATTTTCCATCTATTATCCTTTGTAGGGCTGGATTTGTGGACAAATATTATGTAAATTTGGTTTTTATCATGGAATATCTTGTTTTCTCCATCTATGGTGATTGAGAGTTTTGTTGGGTATAGTAGCCTGGGCTGGCATTTGTGTTCTCTTAGGGTCTGTATGAGATCTGCCTAGATCTTCTGACTTTCATCATCTCAGGTGAGAAGTCTGGTGTAATTCCGATAGGCCTGCCTTTATAAGTTACTTGCCCTATTTCCTTTACTGTTTTTAATATTCTTTCTTTGTTTAGTGCATTTGGTGTTTTGATTATTATGTGCCGGGAGGACTTTCTGGTCTGGTCGAGTCTGTTTGGAGTTCTGAAGGCTTCTTATATATTCATGGGCATCTCTTTCTTTAGGTAAGGGAAGTTTGTTGAAGATATTTACTGGCCCTTTAAGTTGTAAATCTTTGCTTTCTTCTATACCTATTGTCCTTTGGTTTGGTCTTTTTGTTGTGTCCTGAATTTGCTGGGTGTTTTGGGTTACAAGCTTTATGCATTTTGCATTTTCTTTGACTGTTGTGTCAATGTTTTCTATGGTATCTTCAGCACCTGAGATTCTTTCTTCTAGCTCTTGTATTCTGTTGTTGATGCTTTCATCTATGATTCCTGAATTCTTTCCAAGGTTTTCTATCTCCAGAGGTGTCTCCTTTGTGATTTCTTTATTGTTTCTTCTTCCACTTTAAATCCTGGATGGTTTTGTTTAGTTCCTTCACTTGATTGTTTCTGTTTTCCTGTAATTCTTTTTTTTATTTTCTATATTTTTTTAATTTACATTCTGAATAATTTCTCCTTTCCCGGTTCCTCCCTCCCCGAAAGTTCCATAAGCCCTCTTCCCTCCCCCTGCTCCCCATTCAACCCCCTCTAATGGATTTTTTTTTTGCTTCCTCTTTGAGGGTTCTGCCTGTTGACTGATGTTCTCCTGTATTTCTTTAAGAGAGTTATTTAAGTCTTCTTGAAATCCTCTATCAGCATCGTGGGATACAAATTTAAATCCAACTCTTGCTTTTATAGTGTGTTGGGGTATCCATTACTTGCTGTGGTGGAAGAACTGGGTTCTGATATTGCCTATTGGCCTTGATTTCTGTTTGTAGGGTATTTGTGCTTGCCTTTTGCCATCTCCTTATCTCTGTTGCTAGTTGGTCTTGTTGTCTCTGGTTGGAGCTTTTTCCTCCTGTGGGCCTGTAAGCCTGTGTCCTTACTAATGGGAGACCCACTCTCTTTTGTCAGGGTCTGTTCACTGCCTGGCTCCCTGGTGCAAAGGGCAGCCTGAAGATCTCTGTCCTAGCTGCTGATCTTATGCCCTGTTTGTTCCTAGCTGTTCCCTTCCAAAGAGAAGGTGGTGATCTCACCTGCGTGCTCAGATGTGAAAGCGCTGCTGGAAGATCACTCTCTCCTGGCAGGCCATGCACAGAAGACTCTGGAGATGCCCAGCTCCCTGTTCCAAATGGCCGTGGGAAGCGATTATCTATTTTCATTTTTGAACCAAGTCAAGTGAGGGAGCTGCTGACTGGATGAGTTTAACTTCAAATGTTATCTGTGAGAAATTATATGAAATCAATATAATTTATGTAGATAAATTTGAATTCAGCAACATGGCTTCTCTTGCAAGTGATCATATCCAAAACTATGATCTGGGCAAAATGCAGACATACCGTGGCTTTCAGTATGATTTGACTGGAAGACAGGCAAAACCTATTACACACCTTTAGTCCTTAACAATGAAGGTAATGTTAGGTTGTAGGAGGAAGCAGCCATGTTTAAAAGTGACATCTGTTGATGAGTGATACATCAGAGAAAGTGAGGAATCAGAGAGACATTTGAAAGAAGTCAGAGATAGCCACAGGAGACTAGCAGAGGAAGAGAGTCTAGTTAAGAACAGTGAGAGAAGAATAGTTGTAATATGATGGGATGTGGCAGGCCACGTGTGTTTATGGCAGTTTTACTTTGACAGTTTTAAGGTGACAGGTTACAAAGAGAACATGTTAGACAAAAGTGAAGTCATAACTACTCAGAGAATAAGAAGGAGCCAGTTGATTAGAACCGATTGACAATATTAGTTTGAGTCCAGGTAGTTGAATTCAGTCAGAAGGTGAGAAAAGCTAGATTGAATTCATCAGATTTGAAGATTATATTGTAAGGAGGCTACAAGCTTCCAGGCTTAGATCTAGTCATAATTCAAACAGAAAAGGAAATGCTCTGGCCTTAGCCCAATATGTGTAGTCACATATGTTGCTCATCATACTACTTTATCTGTGGAAATAAAAAACATTTTGAATTACATTTCATATGCATATATAAATATGTAATATACATAAATGTATTCATGTACATATATATGTATATAAATACATATATATATACATACAAATACATACATACACATATATAGGATTAAAGTTTGCATTTCATGGAAGTCATAGGTCCTTCCACAATAACAGTTCACATAGGGACAATTTCTGAACTCTATGTTGAATTTTTTTAAACTAACCATTAGTCTCAGTTTATTTAAGCAAGTTCATTAAACCCAGAAAGTGTGTAGAGAAAGAGTGACTGATGATCCCTCATAGTGTCATTATACTAGATGGTCAATCTTTATTAATCAGAACACTGTATTGGTGTTGAGTTTAAAGTGGGCTACAGAAAGCAGGGAAAGTGTGTATGAAAGTAGGTATTAGTCAGACTGACCACTGTGACAGGACACCTAACATGAGTAACTTAAAAGACAGAATTATTTATTTTGAATCACTGATTCAGAAGTTCCGTGATACAGTCCTTGACTGGGTATATCTTTAATAAGTTTGAACATCATTCATCTCTGGGATCAGCTGGTGACCTTTTGTGTGGGAGGATTTGGGGAGTTTATGGTGGTTACCGTAGCTTAGATTTCTACCAGTGTGGTATGTGAAGACTTAAGTGTTTACTTCTATTAGCAAGGCAGAACTTCCAGTGGAAGGAAGGGAATGTCATCCCCCACCCCCACAAAACCTTCAATCCAAATGTGTCCTTCCTATAAGATGGGAAGATTGAGTAGAGACAGAACAACTAACCAATGTCTTGCCCAACTTCAGACTCATCTCATGGGAGAGAGTCAAACCCTGACACTATTAATAATGACTATGCTTACAGAGAGAACCTAGAATAACTGTTTCCTGAGGGGCATCATCCAGCAGCAGATGTAAATGGATGTAGAGACCCATAGCTAAACAACAACTGGAGTTTGAGATATCTTGAAGAATTTGGGTATAGAATTGAATGAGCCAAAGCGGTCATGGATATAAGAACATCTACAGAGCAAAGTAACCTGGGGCCTTGAGGTTTTATAGAGACTTTACCACCAACCAAAGAGCACACAGGAGATTTACCTAGGTCCACTACACTTTTTCAGCAGATGTGCAGTTGATCTTTATATGGATCCTCTAGCAATTGGAACAGGAGCTGTTTCTGACTCTCTTTCTTCAATTGGATCTCGTTTCTTCACCTGAAGTGTTGGGTTGGACCTCAGGAGAAGAGGAGGTTCTTAGTGTTGCTGGAACTAGATGTCCCAGTGTGTGTGGTACAAAGGGGTCTTTTTTCTGCTCTGAAAAGAAATGGAAGGAGTAATGGGGAGAGATTTTCAAGGGAGATACTGTGAGGAGAGGAGGGTGGGGTCTGTGATTAGAATGTTATATCAATAACAATAAATTATGGAAAAACCCTTAATATTCCATCCTTTAAATGGGACCCATAGAAATTTAAATTACAGTTTGGTTGTACAGCCTTATTTAGAAAGATAAATGACTTACCTGCTAGAACTGAAAGCAGAGAATCATCTTGAGATAAATTTTTCATACTGCACTTTCTATGAATTGTTATAGAAAGTTAGACCCAGGGATTTCTTTTTCTTTTTTCTATCCCTCTTTCTCTCATACTAGGTGGAAGAGAGGGGAGAATAGTTGAATAGGAAAATATGGGTAGTATAGGAATAATGCAAGAATTAAAAAAGGAAGAGTATGTTATTGAGTCTAAAACTATAGAGCTACAACTACCCAAAAATCTTACACTGGTACAGATCATTGTATATTTGTAAATAACTGTGATTATATTTCATTATATTTGTATACATCTTTCTACATTAATATAAAATTAAGTTTATATTTGGTTATAATATAACATATATCAGTTACTTTATGGGTATTGTATTATGTAATTCTTTAAAAAATGCAGTGTTAAGTTCTAGCCTTTTGAAAGCTGCTAGCAAATCTGATAGGATAATTGAAAAAATGCAAGATAGTCGACAGACAATGGAAATCATGGTCATGTTAAAAACTGCTCTACTTTATTTATAGTTGAACAGATAGTAAATAGCTAGAAACAAAAACATTTGCCCCTTCAGGTATACTGTAGATAAAGTTTCTTTAAAATCCCCAGAAATGTAAAGAACATGACATTTAAAGATGATTTATTAATAAACAGCCTTAAAAAACAGCGATAAAGGTATGCTCCTGGTGGCTCCCATGTTCCACTCCAAAGAAGATAATGAACATCAAAGGACCTCCATCTGGAGTTGACTTCAAAAGTGGCAAACTAGTTACTTACCAAATAACTGCCCTTGGTTTAACTGCAGACAAAACACTGTCTAAACTGGACAAATCAGATGTAGGCAAGTTGGCTGTTTAGCGTTGCAAGACAAAATATGCAGTCCTTCATATTTTCTGCTTCCAGAGATCTATTAGATATTCTGGACCAGGCATTTGAACATGATGGTCCAATGACAGAGAAATTTAGGGGAATCTCCAGGCCACCATCTTTCTACCTGTCTGTCACTGTGCCAATACTATCACCATTGCTCTTCAGTATAACTTGAGGTCAGGGATGGTGATTCCTCCAGAAGTCTTTTATTGTTAAGAATTGTTTTTGTGGCTGGAGAGATGGCTCAATGGTTAAGAGCACTGACTATACTTCCAGAGGTCCTGAGTTCAATTCCCAGCAACCACATGGTGGCTCACAACCATCTGCAATGGGATCTGATGCCCTCTTCTACTGTATCTGGAGATAGTACAGGGCACTAAAATAAAATAAATCTTAAAAAAAAAGAATTGTTTTTGCTATTCTGGGTTTTTTGTTTTTCCAGATGAATTTGAGAATTGCTTTTTCCATAGAATTGAAATTTTGATGGGGATTGTATCTAATCTGTAAATTGCTTTTGGTTGGATGGCAATTTTTACTATGTTAATTCTACCAATCCATGAGCATGGGAGATATCTCCATTTTCTGAGGTCTTCTTCATTTTCTTTCTTAAGATACTTGAAGTTCTTGTTATATAGATGTTTCACTTGTTTGGTTGAAGTTACCCCAAGATATTTTATATTCTTCATGATTATTTTGAAGCGTGTCATTTCACTAATTTCTTTCTCAGCCTATTTATCATTTGTATAAAGGAAGACTACTGATTTATTTGAGTTAATTTTATATCCAGCTACTTTGAAGAAGTTGTTTTTCACCTGTAAAAGTTCTCTGGTAGATTTTTTTCAGCTTGCTTGTTCTAATATTCTTTCATCTGTGTGTGAGAAGCCCTGTGTTAGACATGGTTCAAGTGAGTAAGGAGTAATGATAAGGCAAGATATTGAGGCAAAGTGCCAGGTAAAATATAAATTTGGCATCCAAACTCTGCAAAGAAAAAAATGGGACATGGAATTATATTTTAACTTGTCTCCTAGGGACATCTGACTTGCTTACCAGTAGTCTTTTTGATGCCACCTGTGGCAAACCTCACACTTCACAAGAGTTTCCACATATTTTTAGAACCTTGATATCATATGCTAATTTAAGAGAGTTTCATGGCCAATAATGAATCCATCTGAGTCATAGTAACTTCTTTTTAATTTAATTCCTTTTTATTAACATATCATCATTAAGCAGTTTTAAAAAAGGAAATTGAGACTCCACATATAAGCAATACAGTACATTATTGTTGTCTGAAACATCTTGAAAAGCTGCCAGATATTTTACAAATGGAATAGTACTCCACTTAGGTATTAACCCCTAAGTCATTTAATGGGATTCAGGGTACAGAGGGAATGACTCTGAGTATCGATTCTATTGTTTAGCAGGGCCATTTGATTCAGGGATGAATATAGAAGATATTAACAGACCTCTCAGGCAAGTATCCCCTGTGCATTCTGTTGTCCATTTCCTGTATCATTCAATTGGCATTCCCATTTGAATTACTAGATTCTGATCTCTGACTTTTGCTCCTTGAGAAGCATCTCTAGAACATTTGTTTATGATCTAATTTCAGAGAGTTCAGTGATGATCTTTGATTGTTATTAGTCCTCAACAACACTTATATCAGACTAACCTAAAATGTTAGTACATATTGTAACCAGCTTCTTTAATTAGCTCAAAATTTAGACATACTGTCACAAGATTAATCTGCATATTCTCTATAGGCAGGTGATGTCTCAATGAATTTCAGAGCTGTAAATCTGTGTCCTTGTTAGAACAGTGTCACAGTTCTTCTACAGAAAAATGTAGGTTGAATTAAGGCTGATACAAGAGTGTCACTGAAAAAAAAATAGAATATCAGAGTTGTCCCATAGTTTTAATGTTGATGTCTATTCATGACTTCTTGTCAATTTGTAATCTCTCTAGTCAATTCTCTGAACAGAAATAAGACAGACCATTGTTCAATTACTTCCCCATATGTAATATAGGCTACAGTTTTCTGTCTTAAACTATTTGGTTCCATAAGGTAGGGAAGTTTTAACCTTTAATATAGATTGTTAATATAACCAGGAAGTTGCTTAATACAGACTATTAAAAACTTGAAAATGAGTGTCAAAAGACATAACTGAAAGGAGAAAGGAGAATGTGGTATAGGCACATTTCTGAAAGTTATTGAGGAAGTTCCTACATTAACTTTATTTTCCACACTCCTAAGGACTCTCTTAGGATGAGCCTTGCTGGAGAGAAGAATCAAGAGAAAGACTACAGTACAAATCATGTCTGTTTCTTTCCCTCCCATAGTGTTTCATTCTCTAATTCTAATTCCAAAGTCCCTTTGATATTATCTTTCTATACAATGAATTATTCTAGATTTAAGAATTATCATCAGATGTGATCAGGTCCATTCAGGTTGGTATGGCCATAGACTCTCTTATGTTTTCATACAGGAGCATGTTGTCTCTGAGAGGATTCACTCAGAAGATGATTATGAAAGATACAGACACCAACAGCCAAAGAGTAGAGGTATCTTGGGGAAGAAGTAGAGAATAGGAGGAAGGATAGCAGGTCCTCACATGATTATGAAGTCCTCAAGAAAACCAAAAGTGTCAACTAACCTGGACTCATGGGGAACTCATGATTCAGTCTGAATCATCAATGAAAGAACCTTCATGGGCTGAACCTATGCCTCCATATATATATGATGTATATATGTAGCAGATGTGCACCATGGTCTTCAGGAGGGTCCTGAACTCCTGTAATGGGGGTTATCCCAAAAGCTGTTGCCTGTATGTGTAATATATTCTTCAAGCTGAGCTGTCTTGACTGGCTTCAGTGGAAGAGGAAGCACCTAGCCCTCCAGAGACTTGAAGTGTCTGGGTGTGTGTGGGGTACCCAAGACTCCCCATACTGCTCAAAGGAGAAGGGGAACAGGAAGCAGAAGGAAATTGGGATGGAGTGATCAAGAAGCTGTATTAGACTCCTGTCAGCAAGCACTTCTTGGCATCATAAGTGGTGTCTGTGTTTGGTGTCTGCATGTGGGATGGATCCCCAGGTGGGCAGTTTCTGGATGGCCTTTCCTCCAGTCTCTGCTCCACTCTTTGTTCCTATATTTCCTTTAGACAGGAGCAATTCTGGGTTAAAATTATGGAGATGTGTGGGTGGTCCCATCCCTCAACTGGGGGTCATGATCAAACACTGGATATGGTCTCGATAGGTTCTCCCTCCCCTTTATGGGATATTCCATGGGCTCTCAATCTTGAGTGTGGGTGAAACAGATAAAAGGAAGTGACTAGGACATAGTCTGCATAGCCTCATGTTCTCGATTGTGACTAATTAGGTTTGTAGTTGGGTTTAAGAGAGTAAAGTTCACATAAAATATCAGAATTCCATTGTCAATGTTTAAACACCAGATGTTGAACTTTCTTCCTGAAATGAAGTATTTCAAAAAGGTTTGGAGATCAAAATTTCCAGTGTATTATGAACACGGACATAGTGGATGAAGAGGGCTTTAAATGATCCTCATTGACATAGGCCTGCACATTTTATAGATTTTACAATGAAAGCAATATACACTATAGTCCTCCTCATCAGCCCCTGTACCACATCTTCCCCTACAAAAGAAAAGATAGTTTGACAAAGAAATGTGCATGCACCATTCCTACTCTTCTATAATAGTACAGCAAGGTGTTTTATTCTGCTGAGCCACACAAGTGTGAGGACCTTGAGAAATGTGTGATGTTTGAGTCATAGAGAAAATGATTGTGGCATTCCATCTCTTTCCAACAGCCACATCCAAGTGAGACTGGGAGAGTACAACATTAATGTCCTTGAGGGCAATGAGCAGTTTGTCAGTGCTGTCAAGATCATCAAGTACCTGGACTTCAATATGAAGACCGCAAACAATGACATCATGCTCATCAAGCTCTCTTTCCCTATGACCCTCAATGCCATAGTGGTGACTGTGGCTCTGCCCAGTTCCTGTGCACCTGCAGGCATTCAGTGCCTCATCTCTGGTTGGGACAACACCCTCAGCTTCGATGGTGAGTAGGGCCTGTCACATATTATTAATCTTTTTTTAAATTTATTCACCCCTCCCTGATATTATTCCACTAGTGATAAAATGGTAAATATATTAGAGGTGCACAGTACATTTATGTCCTGGAAGAGATTCTAGAGAAATTTACACAAATAAATGAACTGATTTAAAGTATCTGGCCAGGCACATGCAGAATGTAATATTGATTTTTTTTTTTTAAGGAAAGGTAGCAGCAGTAAATATTCTTTAATGGGAAAGCTATTCTTTCTGTGGAACTTAAGGTTATAGGAAGCAGTCCATTGCTTGCTTGTTAGTTCAGTACTGGATTGCTCTCTGAATATGGCAGTCTTCATTCTTTTCCTTTCCTCACAGTCAATAACCCAGACCTGCTCCAGTGCCTGGATACCCCACTGCTACCTCAGGCCGACTGTGAAACCTCCTATCCTGGAAAGATCACTGATAACACGGTATGTGCAGGCTTCCTAGAGGGAGGCAAGGATTCCTGCCAGGTGATTGCAACCCACCACTTATCTAAACCTCTGTTCTTTTGGGCCTGGGGCTTTGAAGCTTAGTAGTGTGAAGCAAAAAGTAAGCTGTGGTGGTCCTATGAGAAATGAGGGGAACTCCTTTGGATTTCAACACAGTCTTTAGGGCAGCAGATGGGCTATGGATGAAGTGAAATGGAACAAGGGAGCCTAAACATATATTGAGTTTACTATGTGCAGCTCTATTTCACATGCCATTTCTTATCCACCGTGTTCTTCCTTCCCAGGGTGATTGTGGAGGGCCTGTGGTCTGCAATGGAGAGCTTCAGGGTATAGTCTCCTGGGGCTATGGCTGTGTCCTGGCAGACAATCCTGGTGTGTACACCAAGGTCTGCAATATGTGGACTGGATTCAAGACACAACTGCTGCCAACTTGAAATCCCCTATCTCCTTGCAGTCACTATGACAATAAAGTGAAATATTTATCACTTCCTGTGCTTTTGCCTCATGTGTTTAGCTTCTTGTTTTAAACCTTTTTTTCTTTTCTTTTTGTTTGCTTCCATTAGAAATAATTTTCATCTCTCAAGTGTTCTGAAGGGCACACCACACTTTAAAATATATTTTGCATATCTATAACAAATATAGAGACATTTCCCATTTCCAAGGGTAAATATTTCAATATCTCATCAGCTGCCAGCATACATCATATTCCAGATGTAGCACATTTTGCTGGTAGGACACCAGGGTAGATTGACGTGTTTGTGGCAGACTCTCTTGGTGTTTATGTTTCTCTTTTGGTAGCATGAAGAGTAACTTCTTGTACAATAGAAGCCAGCACTTCAGTGTAAATGCTCTATGCAGGCCACCCCTTGACTTCTTGGTAAGCAGTGAGTTGACTATGGGCTTATTTTCATAATCGTGATGTGCTGTTGTTTTCTGGGGAGGGGTGTATAATCTTGGTATTAGTCCTAATATATTCGTGATTCCTCTGGTTTACTTTTTAAAGAGGAAAAATAAGAATGCAAAATTTTGTTTTTATACAAAAGAAGAGCATGTATATTCATACAATTTATTTATTTATTTATTTATTTATTTATTTATTTATTTATTTATTTCCCCCTTCCCTTCTCCCTCTTGCTCTGGCCACTACTTGATCTGAGGCCTGCTCATCTATGCCCCCACTTGCTCTGGCCCACAGGTTTTTTATTTGTTTCTCATTATGGATGCTTGGGAGCCACCTTTTGGTTGTTGGGATTTGAACTCATGACCTCCAGAAGAGCAGTCAGTGCTCTTAACTGCTTAGCCATCTCACCAGTCCTACAATGTATTTTATTAAAAACAAGATGTTCAATTAAAGAGAAAGTAGACCCAAAGTCTTCCATGACAAACTGTTCAAGTCAGTGTCCCAAGGTCTGTAAGAGTACTAGTTCTAATCTAATTTCAGTTTCTGGGTATAACATCCTGACTCAAAGCAAACCAAACCAACACCAAATAATATAAAACAACAACATAAACCAATTAGAAAAAGCAAAATTAACTTTTTTCCTTTCCATTTTTAAGTTTGCCAGTTTATGAGGTTTTAAGGTATAAGTAGAGATGAGTTGCATCACATTCACAATTCAGTGCAAATTGAATATAGAGAATATTTCTTGTGTGTTTAATTTCAGCTAACATTCTCCACTTTTACACTGATTCCATGCCTGAAGAATTGTATCACCCATAATTAACTGGTCATTCCTACATCAAATATCACTCAAAATATTATTCCGTAAACATACGAACAGGCTATGTACCTGTTATACATCTCTTTTTAGTTCATTCTGTATTGTGTCTAATTGAAATTAAAATTAATTGGCATGGTACTCAATTTCTCAATCAAACTGCCTCTATAAGAACAGATAATACTGGATTCATTTGCACTGAAAACATTTAGTCTGTTCCCTCAATACAGATCTCAGTATTCTTTTTGCTTACTCCAAACTTCAAATCTCTTGGGTATTACAGTGAAGCTTGGATTTTAGTTAAACAGAGTTTGGAATCTGGGAGATCTTGGAAACAAGTAAACATCTCCTTAGATCACAGAATGTAAACAATGCCAGCAGTACTGCCTGGTTTTCAAAGAGAGGAAACTCGTAGTGAATGCACCCTGGAAGGATAACCTGCTCTTCCTAAGTCTGGACTCAGCTCCTGCCCAAGAGGCCATAAACACCACAGATCCCTGCATCATGTGATGAGACTTCACCTGTCAAACATCAATAATAAATATCTGATCACTAATTTGTTTTTTGTTCTTTCAAGTCTGATTTTTGTTTTCCCTTTTCATTTGCAAATATTTCTACTGCATGATATTTTAGTTTAATATTTTATTCTTTTAAAGTTGTTTTTTAGCCTTTTTCTTTTCATTGGGCACACAGTATTATTTATATCTTAAAATGTTTTATTTGGTATTCACTTTCTCTCTTTTCTCATTTTCCATTCTCTATCATAGTTTAACCTTCCCTTAATATTTGTATTATTTTGTTTTCTTCTTCACTCCAATTGCAGTTTCTAATGCCTCCACTCCTCCCACTACCCTCCTCTATCCTAGTCTTTATCCCAGATGCACTACTGCCCCCACCATCTCAAATAAATAACAAGAACAAAAAAAAATAATAAAAATAAAAAAATAACACAAAAGTAAACAAACAAATAAAAATAAGTAGCACTTTCTAGGATATTTATCAAACATGGCCTAACATGTTTCAAAATTCCAGGCACAAAGTCTCATACCAAGGCTGGGTGAGGTAACAATAAGAAGAAAATGGTCCCAAGCACATGCAAAAGAGTCAGGGACACCAAGTATGCAAACACAGATACTCGCACAGGAGTCAATGACATAATTCCTAATGAAATCCTGCTAGTCTCATAGATTGGTGACTAAATAGTACAAGTGCCATAAGAGGGGCCATCCAGTAACTGATGGCAACAGATGCAGAGACCCACAACCAAACAGTAGATGATGCCAAGATAACCCCATCAAGAGGGATTGGTAGAGGAAGGGATGTAGGAGTAAGAGGGGTAATAGTGACAGGTACCCTTCCTAGCCAGAGACACACACTCCTTCTGGTTGGCACCTGTGCCCAGAGAGGATCCTCTGCTCTGGATTACCACCCACTCAGCCCACACCCAGTTATAGCTCGACCTCAAGTTATTCTGACACATCCTGGATCTCAGGATCATAGGAGCACTGGATGACAGGCTTGCAGGAGGGATAGGCTCTAGACAATGACAGCCAGGCCAGTTAACACCAGAGATAACCAGATGGCAAGAGACAATTGTAAGAACATATGCAACAGAAATCAATACTACTTGGCAACATCAGAAACCAGTTTTCCCACCACAGCACATCCTAGATACCCCAAAACACCTAAACAGCAAGATTCACATACACAATCTCATCACATGAAGATTGATGATAGAGGACTTTAAGAAGGAAATAAATAATACCATTAAAGAAAGACAGGAGAGCACAGGTAAACAAGTAGAAGAGAGGAAATACATAAATCTCTTAAAGAAACACAGGAAAAGTCAGCCCTTGGAGCTGATCTGATCCTCTGCTACAGGGCTCGGGTACTGGCTGATTTTGTGTGTCAACTTGACACAGGCTGAAGGTATCACAGAGAAAAGAGCATCAGTTGGGGAAGTGCCTCCATGAGATCCAGCTGTAAGGCCTTTTCTCAATTTGTGATCAGGGGAGAGGGTCCATTGTGGGTGGTGTCATTCCTGGGCTGGTAGTCTTGGGTTCTATAAGAGAGCAGGCTAAGCAAGCCAGGGGAAGCAGGCCAGTAAGTAATATCCTTCCATGGCCTCTGCATCAGCTCCTGCTTCCTGACCAGCTTGAGTTCCAGTCCTGACTTCCTTTAGTGATTCACAGTAGTGTGGAAGTGTAAGTTGAATAAACCCTTTCCTCCCCAACTTGGTCCTTGGTCATGATGTTTGTGCAGGAATAGAAACCCTGACTGGGACAAATTGGTACCAGTGTAGTGGGGTATTTCTGTAACAACCAGACCATGTTTTGTTGAGGACTGTGGAAGGACTTTGGAACTTTGGGCTAGATGATCTATTCATTGTTAAGAGTTCTTTGTAGAAGCTTGGAAGATAATGTTGGGAACAGCTTAGAAGATGGAGGCCTAGCTTGTGAGATTTCAGAGGAAAGACTCTTATCAGGGCCATGTTTTGATTGTGAAGATTCTATGGTTTTGGTTTTCTGGGGCTGAATAATCAGCTGTGATTAACAATAAACCAGAACCACTAAAGCGAAGTTTTGTGTTATTGGAAATATTGACACTGATTAGCTGGAGCTAAGAAATTAGCGGTGATTAAGAAGAGACCAGCATCCTTGAGGTGAAATATTCTGGGAAGAGTTTTCTGAGAACACAGAGGCTGTGTTTCAGAGATAGCCAAGGTTGTACCTTGTGCTGTGACTGGGCTTGGCAACGTGTAAGAGTCACCCAGGTGGTAGTGGTTTTGAAGAGGTCATGAAGAGCAGCTGAGGCTCAGCACTGTGAGAGGCCATAGAAGGCCATTGGTGAAGGTACAGCCTCAGTTGCAATTGATGGCCCAGGACTGAAGGAGTCATGCAAAGGATTTGAGGCTTGGCACCATCAAAAGAGCCTATGAGAGGCAATTAGTGAAGCCTAGTTACAGCAGAAGACAACAGTGCTTTCAAGATGCCAGTGCCAGGAGATGACAACCAAGAACAGCAGCAGCAGTGGAGTACAGACAGCTGGAGCCTAGAACAAAAGCTGTGTGCTACAAAGGGCAGAGCAGGAGAGATGACCCAAGCCCTTAGAGGAGTCCAGAAAATCGTGAGTTGGATCCCAGACTTTGGACCTTTGGAGGTTGATTTTTGCTTTTGATTGTGACTATGCCCTGATATTTTTCTCTCTTGAAGAAAGAAAGTATTTTAGTGGAGTCCACAGTTAATAGATTTTTAATTTTTAATAGACTTTGAATTTTAAAAGATATTGGACATTTTAAAGGAATTGAACTTTTGATATGTAAAGATTGTGGAATTTTAACATTATTTAGATCTTGGAGATGAATAAGAAATTAAGGGTTGAGGCTTAATAGTGATGTGTTTGTGTGTCAAGTTGACAAGTGGTTAATTATACTGGCTGGTTTTGTGTGTCAACTTGACACAGTCCGGAGTTATCACAGAGAAAGGAGCAACAGTTGGGGAAGTGCCTCCATGAGATACAGCTGTGGGCATTTTCTCAATTAGTGATGGTGGTGGGGTGGGGGGAGGGTCCATTGTGGGTGATGCTATCCCTGGGCTGCTAGTTTTGGGTTCTATAAGAAAGCAGGCTGAGAAAGCCAAGCAAGTCAGTAAGAAACATCCCTCCATGGCCTCTGCATCAGCTCCTGCATCCTGACCTGCTTGTGTTCCTGTCATGATTTCCTTTGGTGATGAACAGCAATTGTAAGCTGAATAAAACCTTTCCTCCCCAACTTGCTTCTTGGTCATGATATTTGTGCAGGAATAGAAACCCTGACTAAGATAGCTCCATACCCAAGTAGCACTGTGAGAGAGCAAGCCTCCCAAGAGTTCAGTCAGGGATATGAGTGCAGGTAGGACCACCACTGCTGAACAGACTAACTTGCCCAGAACCTTCTGGACACAGGAACCGAGGGACTGCCTGCAACAGGAGTCTTCTGATTTCTGTCTGTGCCCAGAGCTGATCCTGGGTCACAGAGCTACATACACAAATACTGCCAAGAGAGAGATGGTCTACCAGGAATGCCTACACATTTGTGAGCAGAGGTAAGACCACGACTTCTCTTCAAGTTCCTGGCCCAAGAGGGACCCACACAGAGCCATTAGGACACAGGAACCAAGGATCACCTAGGGACAGGATCCTTCTGGTTTCTGTCTGCACCCCAGAGCTGACACTGTACCACAGCTCTCAATACCTAAATTCCTCCTAGAGAGAACTGGTCTCCCAGGAGTTCTGACACACAAACTTTCAGGACAAACAAGCCACATTCAGAGACAGCAAGACCAGCTAACACCAGAGATAATCAGATGGTGAAAGACAAGGGCAAGAACATAAGCAAGAAAAAGGCTACTTGGCATCATAAGAACCCAGTTGTCCCACCACATTGAGCCCTGGTTACCCCAACATACCAGAAAAGCAAGACTCTGCTTTAAAATCACATCTCATGATGATGATAGAGGACTTTAAGAAGGACATAAAAAACTCCCTTAAAGAAATACAAGAGAACACAGGAAAACAAGTATATGACCTTAAAGAGGAAACACAAAAATCCCTTGCAGAATTACAGGAAAACCCAACCAAACAGGTGAAGGAACTGAACAAAACCATAATCTAGTCACAAAGGGAGACAGCACTGGAGATAGAAAACCTAGGAACGAGATCAGGAGTCATAGATGCAGGCATCACCAAGAGAATACAAGAGACAGAAGAAAGAATCTCAAGTGCAGAAGATACCATAGAAAACAGTGACACAGCAGACAAAGAAAATGCAAAATGTAAAAAGCTCCTAACCCAAAACATCCAGGAAATCCAGGACACAATGAGAAGACCAAACTTAATGATTATAGGTATAGAAGAAAATGAAGATTCCCAACTTAAAGGATCAGTAAATATCTTCAACAAAATTATAGAAGAACACTTCCCTAACCTAAAGAAAGAGATGTCCATGAATATACAAGAAGCCTACAGAACTCCGAATAGATTGGACCAGAAAAGAAATTCTTCCTGTCACATAATAATCAAAACACCAAATGTACTAAACAAAGAAAGAATATTAAAAACAGTAAAGGAAAAAGGTCAAGTAACATATAAAGGCAGACATATCAGAATTACACCAGACTTCTAAAGAGAGACTGAAAGCTAGAAGATTCTGAGCAGATCTCAAACAGACACTAAGAGAACACAAATGCCAGTCCACACTACTATACCCAGCAAAACTCTCAATTACCACAGATGGAGAAACCAAGATACTACTTGACAAAACCAAGTTTATACAATATCTTCCCACAAATCCAGCCCTACAAAGGATAATAGATGGAAAACACCAACACAAGGAAGGAAACTACACCCTATAAAAAGTAAGATAGTAATCTTCTTTTAACAAATCCAAAAGAAGATAAGCACACAAACATAAAAATAACATCAAAAATAACAGGAAGAAATAATAACTATTCTTTAATATGTCTTAACATCACTGGATTCAATTTCCCAATAAAAAGACATAGACTAACAGACTGGATATATAAATGTGACCCAGCATTTTTCTGCATACAGGAAATGCACCTCAGCGTCAAAGACAGGCACTACCTTAGTGTTAAGGGCTGGAAAATAATTTTCCAAACAAATGGTCCCAGGAAACAAGCTGGAGTAGCCATTCTAATATTGGATAAAATTGACTTTCAACCAATAGTCATCCAAAAAGATAAGGAAGGACACTTCATACTCATCAAAGTAAAAATCTACCAAGAAGAATTCTCAATTCTGAACATCTATGCTCCAAATGCAAGGGAACCCACATTCATAAAATAAACTTTACTAAAGCTAAAAGCATACATTGCACCTCACACCATAGTGATTGGGGAATTCAGCACACCACTATCATCAATGGACAGATCATGGAAAAAAAATAAGCAAAGGAACAGTAAAACTAACAGAAGTTATGAATCAAATGGATTTAACAGATATCTATAGAACATTTTATCTTAAAAGAAAGGAATATAACTTCTTCTCAGCACCTCATGGTACCTTCTCTAAATTTGGCCATATAATCAGTCACAAAACACACCTCAACAGATATAAGAAGATTGAAATAATTCCATGCCTGCTATCAGATCACTATGTATTAAGGCACATCTTCAATAGCAACAAAAATAATAGAAAGCCCACATATACATGGAAGCTTAACAATGCTCTACTCAATGATAAATTGATCACAGAAGAAGTAAAGAAAGAAATTAAAGACTTTTTAGAATTTAATGAAATTGAAGGTACAACTTATTCAAACTTATGTGACACAATGAAATCAGTGTTAAAAGCTCTGAGTGGCTCCAAAGAGAAACTGGAGAAAGCATACACTAGCAGCTTAATGGCACACCTGAAAGCTCTAGAACAACAAGAAGCAAATAAACCCAAGAGGAGTAGACAGCAGGAAATAATCAAATTCAGGGCTGAAATCAACCAAGTAGAAACAAAAAGAACTATACAAAGCATCAACAAGATTCTGGCTCTTTCAGAAAATCAACAAGATAGAATAATCCCTTAGCCCAACTAACAAGAGGGCACAGAAACAGTATCCAAATTAACAAAATCAGAAATGAAAAGAGAGACATAATAAGAGGAACTAAGGAAATTCAAAAAATAATCAGATGCTACTTCAAAAGACTGTAGTCAACACAACTGGAAAATATGGATGAAATGGACAATTTTCTAGAAAGATACCAAATACCAAAGTTAATCAGGATTAGATAATCCATGTAAACAGTCCCATAACTCATAAAGAAATAGAAGTAGTCATTAAAAGTCTCCCAACTAAAAAAAAAAAAAGCCCAGAACCAGATGGTTTTAGTGAAGAATTCTCTCAGCCCTTCAAAGAAGACCAATACTCTTCAAACTATTCCACAAAATAGAAACAGATGGAAAACTAGCCAATTTGTATTATGAAGCCACAATTATGCTGATACCAAAAACCACACCAAGATCCAACAGAGAAAGCAAACTTCAGACCAATTTCCCTTATTAATATTGATGCAAAAATACTTAATAGAATTCTTTCCAACTGAATCCAAGAACACATCAAAGCGATCATTCACCAAGATCAAGTAGGCTTCAGCCTAGGGATGCAGGGATAGTTGAATATACGGAAATCCATCAAAGTAGTCCTCTATGTAAACAAACTCAAAGAAAAAACACACAAGGTCATTTCATTAAATGCTGAAAAAACATTTGACAATATTCGGCATTCCTTCATGTTAAAAGTCTTGGACATATCAGGAATTCGAGGCCCATACCTAAATATAGTAAAAGCAATATACAGTAAACCAGTAGCCAACATCAAACTAAGTGGAACTTGAAGCAATCCCACTAAAATCAGGGACTAGACAAGGATGCCCTTTCTCTCCCTATCTATTCAATATAGTACTTGAAGTTCTAGCTAGAATAATTAGACAACAAAAGGATGTCAAGGGGATACAAATTGGAAAGGAAGAAGTCAAACTACCAATATTTGCCAATGATTTGATAATATATTTAAGTGACCTCAAAAACTCTACCAGAAAAGTCCTACAGCTGATAAACAACTTCAGCAAAGTGACTGGATATAAAATTAACTCCAAAAAATCAGTAGCTTTCCTATACTCAAAGGATTAAACAGGCTGAGAAAGTAATTAGGGAAGCTACACCCTTCACAATTGTCACAAAAATATAAAATATCTTGGTGTGACTTTAACCAAACAAGTGAAAGATCTGTATGACAAGACCCTCAAGTGCTGAAAAGAATTTGAAGAAGACCTCAGAAGATGGAAAGTTCTTCCATGCTCGTGGATTGGCAGGATTAATATAGTAAAAGTGGCCCTCTTGCAGAAAGCAATGTACAAATTTAATGCAATCTCCATCAAAATTGCAACTCAATTACTCATACAGTTGAAAGAGCAATTCTCAAATTCATCTGGAATAACAAAAAGCCCAGAATAGCAAAAACTATTCTCAACAATAATAGAAGTTCTAGGGGAATCAGCATCCTGGTCCTGAAACTGTACTACAAAACAATAGTGATAAAATCTGCATGGTATTGGTACAGTGACAGGCAGATAGATCAATGGAATAGAATTGAAGACCCAGAAGTGAACCCACAACGTATAGTCACTTATTCTTTGACAAAGGATCTAAAAACCATCTAGTGGAAAAAAGATAGCCTTTCCACCAAATGGTGCTGGTTCAACTGTAGGTTTGCATGCAGAAGAATTCAAATTGATTCATTCTTATCTCCTTGTACAAAGCTCAAGTCCAAGTGGATCAAGGACCTCCACATAAAACCAGAGACACTGAAAGTAATAGAAAAGTAAGTGGTAAGAGCCTGGAGCACATGGGCACATGGGAAAAGTTCCTGAACAGGACACCAATAGCTTATGCTATAAGATCAAGCATTTACACATGGGACCTTATAAAATAAAGCTTCTATAAGGCAAAGGACACTCTCATTAGGACAAAACTGCAACCAACAAATTGGGAAAAGATCTTTATCAACCCTACTTCTGATAGAGGGCTAATATCCAATATAAACAAAGAACTCAACATGTTAGACTCCAGAGAACCCAATAACTCTGTTGAAAATGGGGTACAGAGCTAAACAAAGAATTCTCAACTGAGGAATATCTAATATCTGTGAACAACCTAAAGAAATGTTCAACATGCTTAGTCATCAGGGAAATGCAAATCAAAACAACCCTGAGATTTCACATCACACCAGCCAGAATGACTAAGATCAAATCTCAGGAGACAGCAGGTGCTGGTGAGGATGTGGAGAAAGAGGAACACTCCTCCACTGCTGGTGGGATTGCAAGCTGGTACAACCACTCTGGAAAGCAGTCTGGTGGTTCCTCAGAAAACTGGTTTAGTACTACTGGAGTACCAAGTTATACCACTCCTGGGCATATACCCAGAATATTCTCCAACATGTAATAAGGACACATGCTCCACTATGTTCTTAGCAGCCTTATTTATAACAGCCAGAAGCTGGATAGAACCCAGATGAATTGATGAACTCAACAGAGGAATTGATACTAAAATGTGGTACATTTACACAATGGAATACTACTCTGCTATTAAAAACAATGAATTAATGAAATTTTTGGGTTATTGGATGGAACTAGAAAGTATCATCTTGAGTGAGGTAACTCAATCACAAAAGAACACACATGGTATGCACTCACTGATAAATGGATATTAGCCCAGAAGCTCAGAATACCCAAGATAGAATTTACAGACTAAATGAAGCTCAAGAAGATGGAAGCCCAAAGTATGGATACTTTGGTCCTTCTTATAATAGGGAACAAAATACCCATGGGAGGAGATATAGAGACAAAGTATGGAGCAGAGACTGAAGGAAAGACCATTCAGAGACTGCCACACTTGAGGATCCATTCCATATACACTCGCCAAACCCTGACACTATTGTGGATGACAACAAGTGCTTGCTGACAAGAGGCTGATATAGCTGTCTCCTGAGAGTCTCTTCCAATACCTGACAAATACTGAGATGGAAGCTCTTAGTCAACCATTGGACTGAGCACAAGATCCCCAAAGGTAGAGCTAGAGAAAGGCCCAAAGGAGCTGAAGGAGCCTGTAACCTCATAGGAGGAACAACAATATGAACCAACCAATATCCCCAGAGCTTCCAGTAAGTAAACCACCAAGGAAAGAATACACATGGAGGGACCTATGGCTCCAGCTGCATATGTAGCACAGGATGGCCTTGTTGGACATCTGTTGGAGGAGAGGCCCTTGGTCCTGTGAAAGCTCAATGTGCCAGTGTAGATGAATGCCAGGACAGGGAAGCAGGAGTGGGTGAGTTGGTGATCAGGGGGAGGAGGGATGGGATAGGGGGTTTTGGAAGGGCAAACCAGGAAAGGGGATAACATTTGAAATGTAAATAAAGAAAATATCTAATAAAAAATTCTCCATTCAATGACAGAAAAATATAGAAGTATATTTACTTTCTCTATGTGTACTGCTATGCCACCAATGATAAAAAGAGAATATAATGAATTAAAATTTTGAAATGAATAATGAATATGTTGGAAATGAAGAAAAGAAAGACACACAAATTGGAACTATGAAATTGAAAATAGTCTTTCGAGGTGTGTAAAAATTAGTGGTGTAATTTTGATAAGGATTGTTTTGAATCTCTAAATTCCTTTTGGTAATATGGCAATTTTTACTATGTGAGTCCTACCAATCCCTGAAGATGGGACATCTTTCCACCATCTGATTCCTTCTTTAGTTTTGTTTTTCAAAGACTTGAAATTTTGAACATATCTTCCACTTGCTTCATCAGGATTATTCTGATATATTTTATATTTATGTATGACTATCATGAAAGGTGTTTTTTTTTTTCTGTGATTTCTTCAACAAATACAATTTTTTAAAAATTTGTATATAGGAAGGGTACTGAATTCCTGTTCAATCTTTTCTCTAGCCCCTTCACTAATGGTATTTATCAGTTGTAGGAGTTCCCCAGTTGAATTTTGAGTGGTGCTTATGTATACTTTATATCATCTGCAAATAATGATATTGTGATGGTTTTCTTTCCAGTTGAAAATCCTTTGATCTCCTTAAAGTTGCTTTATTGCACCAACTAAAACTTCAGTAACTATAATGAATAGATTCAGACTACACAGCCTTGGCTTTTTCCTTTCTTTCATTAGACTTTCTATAGTAAGAATTTTGGATTATTTAAAAACAGAGAAATGCTATGGGAAAACATTTTGTTTTAATCCAGGTATGGACTACAGTGCTGCTTCAGATTATGCATAGCCTCAAGCTATGACTGGACAGTGGAGGCTGAGATCGAGCACACAGCAAATGGTCTACACATCCAATACGAACTGAATTTTGAATGTGATATAACTCATCCGAACTTCTCGCCTTAAATACTTCCAATTGCTGAACTTAAAAACGAAATATCTGGCAAAGATAATCTTTCTTTTCCTAACTGTTTGTTGTTATTTTTGTTGTTGTTTTACATTATTTTTTCTTTTGCTTTGGTGTTGGTGATAATGAAATAACCAGACACTGAAGTAAAATCACAACAACTGCTGTGAACAGATTTGCGTACAAGTAAGACTTTTAAGGAAATTTCTCTCTTTTTTGAAAATTTTGTTTTTCATAGAGTTTATTGCATGCATATACATGATCATGATTTCCCTAACACAAATATGTTCTCTCTCTCTCTCTCTCTCTCTCTCTCTCTCTCTCTCTCTCTCTCTCTCTAAAGAAACAAACCAGCCGACATCTAAAACAATGAAACCAGGTGCCAAGGTTATACATTACTCTCCACAAAGCAACAGAGTCACTATTGGTGAAGAAAACACCTCTGAAACGTATTGAACATGGAGAATTTGAACTGTTGCCTACATAGAGCATTTGTCCCTCAGGGCTAGCTTCTTTACTACAGAATGGTACTATAAATATTGTCAAATGAGAAACAAAAAACCAAGTCCAAGTCATCCATAAAACCTTCAACATACAATGCTGTCTTCCCTGCAAAACATACTCAAGCTCTGGCAGCACATAGCTTCTTGTTCTAACACCTGACTTTGGAGATTTGTCTCTTCATGCACTGATACTACATGTAATATATATTGAGAGAGAAAGGATGATTTTTAGAACACTGAACATAAGGGAAGAATTATCTGAAATGAAATCTATCCTTAAAACCCAGTGGCTAAAAAGATCAGGCAGAAACATTGACAGTAATAAAAATTTCACTTTATTGACAAGGAGACTGCAGAGGGATAGGGGATCTTTAGTTGGAAGCAATTGTGTCCTTAATCCAGTCCACATAGTTGCAGACCTTGGTGTACACACCAGGATTGTCTGCCAAAGCACAACCATAGCCCCAGGAGACTATACCCTGGAGCTCCCCATTGCAGACCACAGGTCCTCCAGAGTCACCCTGGAAAAGAGTAACATACTGCATGAGAAAAGGCATGTGAAATATAGCTGTATATACTAAAGTCAATACCTGTTCATTCTCTTTTGCTCTGTTTCCTTTCCCCCAGAGCCCATCTGCTATTCTCACTGTTGTGTTGAAATCCAAAGGATATCTGCTCATTTCCTATAGTGACACCACAGTTTACTTTTTGCTCCACACTACTCAGCTTCAAAGCCCCAGGCCCAAAAGAACAGAGGTTTGGATAAGTGGAAGGTGGCAATCACCTGGCAGGAATCCTTGCCTCCCTCTAGGAAGCCAGCACAGACCATATTTTCAGTGATCTTTCCAGGATAGGAAGCTTCACAGTCAGCCTGAGGCAGCAGTGGGGCATCCAGGCACTGGAGCAGGTCTGGCTTATTGACTGTGGAGAAAGGAAAAGAATGAAGACTTCAATATCCAGACAGGAATACAGTGTTGAACCAGCTTGCAAACAATTAACTGTTTCCTATAGCATCAAGTTTCACAGATATAATAGCTTTCAAATTTGTGAATATTTAGTTATTATTTTTTCCTGAAAAAAATTAGTACATTCTGCATGTTCCTGGCCAGATGCTTAGCATAAGTTTATTTGTTTGAAAAATTTCTCTCGAATCTCTGGCAGGCCATAAATGTATTGTGTACCTCTAACATATTTATCATTTTGAAGCCACTGGGATAATTTTAGGTAGGGGGTGATTACAGAGAATACAAAAAAAGAAAGATTGTTAATAAGAGACAGGTCCTACTCACCACCGAAGCTGAGGGTGTTGCCCCATCCAGAGATGAGGCACTGAGTGCCTGCAGGTGCACAGGAGCTGGGCAGAGCCACAGTGGCCACTCTGGCATTGAGGGTCACAGGGGAAGAGAGCTTGATCAGCATGATGTCATTGTTCAGGGTCTTCCTAACAAAATCCGGGTGCTTGATGATCTTGGCAGCATTGACAAACTGCTCATTGCCCTCTAGGACATTGATGTTGTGCTCTCCCAGTCTCACTTGGATGCGGCTGTTGGGAACAGAAGGAATGCCACAGTCTGTTACTCTATGTCTCAAACATCACATGTTCCCCAAGGTCTACATACTGCAGTATCACACAAGAAGAATAGGGAATGTGGATACAATTTTCTTTTCTTTCTCAGAGAGATATGGTATACATGGACTAATGTGATATTCTGCCATGCAGACTACTCTATATTTGATCTTACTCCAAAATATCCAGTACAAAGAACTACAGCATCATTTGAAACTCTCTTTGTCTACTTAGTCATTGTTCACTTCACACAGGAACTTTTAATCTCCATTTCCTTTTGGAAGGATGCTCTACTATTGCATTTAAATCAGAAGTGTCAATGTTGGGTATCTGACTATTCTTAGTCAGATTCTGAGACAGTGTAGAAGATCATTCTTGAGATTCCACTCTACACTAAGTCACTATCTAGACTATGAGGTTGTATAGTCAGTGTTTTAATTACTTTTTGAAATAATCTTTTTCACATGCAATTAAACTAAAAGCCCTTTTTATACACACTTTTACTCAATCTCACAATAGAATATAAAAAATCTGGTCATAAAAATTAAGAATAAAGCAATATTCAGGTGTATTGTCAAAAGTCTAATAAAATTTCTTGCTATAGGACCAAGTTACCAGATCAGAAAATCTTTGTGAAATCCTCATTAGTTTGTATGATGAGAAAATAGTCCTTTCTTCCTTTCAAGATGTATGCTTTTCTTTCTTTCATGTTAATGTATTATTTATTTATTTATTTCTATGTGTGTGTAGAGGTACATACAGTGTTGGTTAGACATTCTATTATTTGCTCATACAAAGTCTTTGAACACGCAATTCTGTCAGCTCCTTCTTTCCTTTCTACCTTTCCCTTGTCTCTCAAACTGTACCACCTACACATATAGATGCCTACTGTAAAGGTGCCTTACTGAGAGTAATATTGCTAGGAAACTCTTATTTACCTTTTGTAGCAGTGGGCTGCAGACACCACCCATTGGTCATTGATGAGGGATCCTCCACAGAAGTGGGAGCCAGAGTTCAGGGATACCTGGTAGGGGACAGAGTTCTCTTGGCAGACATAACCTCCAACAATCTTGTCATCATCATCTGCAGGGAAAGCAACTAGAGTGGAGATAAAGAGATGAAGCAAATTCAAGATGTTAGAGGGTGGATTGTTCAGTGCTTTAGTATTCCTTTTCCTTCCCTACCTTTGTAGTGTTACATTCTGAGCATAATCTCTAACAGAAAGCAAAGGACAACAACACCAGTGAACAATACTGGATTTGCTGCCTGCCAGTGGCAAGAAATGCAGGACAGATAACTAGATCCTAGTGGTCTCAGAACTCTTCGGAGTTCCAGAGAAAAATAGAAGAAATGACCAAAGAACACTATTAGTGGGATCCAATTAAATGTTAGTGGTGTGGTCCTGCTTCTCTCTGAAATTCCTCAATAAGTATGCTTTGCATAACCATAGTGTTGCTGCTGAGGAATATTCCTCTTGGTTTGTTTTATTCATCCTCTTTTTGGCTTGCCTTTAATCCTCTGTAATCAAGGCCCTGAACTGAACCAAGGATGTTATAGAGAGTGTGTTGATAGAGGCAGGTGCAAAGTTTGATAAATTATAAATGTGAAATTAGGATGCTGGATAAGAAATATGAACACAGGCATTTAAGTAGCAAACAAGCCAATGAAACAGGCATCATTGCTATTTTTTTAATTAGGACTACAGAAGGCATCAAACTTACCAGTAGTTCCCATAAGGGCCAGGATCAGAAGAGCATTCATGGTGGCAGAGAGTAATGAATGCTGAAGGAGAGCAGACTTTTATATTCTTGAGGAGGGAGGACTCTGTTTCTTGAGGTGGGGGTGGGATAACTGATATTTCCTGAGAAAACACACCTGTATATTCTCCTTCCTAGGTTCTTACATCATCTCTTTTTGGAGTTCTTGGCATTAGGAGACCTTCAGGTGTCTAGAAATACTTTATTCTCAGAGAAAATGGATGAAATCAGCTCATCTTGAAAGGATAGATGGCAAAATGATGGAAACAGAGGTAGTCTAGTTTTTGACTACGGTGCCCCTCTGTAATATACTAAATGTGTGGGTGTTAGATAAGAACGGCTCTGTGAATTGTGTCTAGGGTATTCCGAGATTCTGGGTTAATATCCCCTTATCAGTGACTGCATACCATGTGTGTTCTTTTGTGATTGGGTTACCTCACTAAGGATGATATTTTCAAGTTAGACACAATTCGCATATCAATAGATTTCTAAGAAGATGGAAGGAGAGACCCCTGGTCCTGGAAAGACTGGATGTAGGGGAACGCCAGGACAGAGAAACGAGAGGGGGTTGAATGGAGAAAAGAGGGAGGGAAGGGGGCTTATGGGACTTTCGGGGAGGGAGGAAACGGGAAAGGGGAAATGATTTGGAATGTAAATTAAAAAAAAAAAAGAACGGCTCTGTGGTATTCTCCAATAGCCATTGATGAATGTTTGTTGCTTGTAGTACTTTGAAGAAGGTCTGTTTTTGATGAATAGTGGGGCTCTTTGAAGAACAATTCTTCTCAAATTTTCTATCAGTTCTTCTAGTCATGGCTATTCTGCTTAATAATAAGAAGAAATCAAAAAATTCTATGGACCAGAAATGTCACATCAATTATGGTAAAGAAGGAGGTATAGAGTACCTGATACCTGTGGGCTTTTAGAGAATCTGCTTTCTATCAGGTTCTTTGCTGTCAGATATGTGGGATGGAGAATGTGTGAGGTTTAAGTAGAAAGTATCTTACTTTGCAGTGAAGTAGAGAAATAAATGAATACAAGGGAAAATAAATAATATTGTTCAAATAAACCATGTTAATCCTGAGTACAATCAGTGTTGCTCTGAAAGTTTGTTAAAAATATTTCTCTCTATTCTATGTCAAAGAGCCAGTGTTGGAAGTCTGCTCATTTTGAAGACTAGAGTTTGATAAATGTTCTTCATGACATCTGAATAAACATGATGTGTGCTGAAATATATGAGAGAATTATGGATGTTTATACTATATATGTAAGAGTATATAATACTGTGCTTAGTCAGTGATAAATCTCCACCTATGAGATTCTGTTTTTTGGTTTTTTGGTTGGTTGGTTGGTTTTTGTTTTTAATTAAATCACCCCTAAAACTTAGCTCTCATTTTAACATAGCACAATCCAGCCATAGAAGGTCAGTACTTGATTTTGTGCATACTTATATCTATTTTTATGACCTAATTGCAGTATCTTTCCTACCAGATGTTTTAGTATCTACTGACCCCAGATATAGCAAAAAGTACATTGAAGGTGATATCATGATTGAAAGCTTTGAAAAGTGGTGATGGTGCTTTAGCTGTCCATTAATGTGGGAGAAGCTTATCTGAAGCATCTGTGGGGGACAACTGATTGGAGGTTGGAGAAATTAGAAATCAGACGAAACTGCAAAAAATGCCAACATGGGTTTCATAACATATGTTGTTGTCCTAAAACTGTCAAGGGTGAGAGAGCATCACACCCCCAAACAACCACTCACTTTTGTCATCTCTGTATCTTGTCATTAATTTGATATGTAGTCATTCCTAAGTGGAACTTCTCTCATAATGCCATTTTTTTTCAGATTTTTCAGAGAATTTACTTGCTTTCATTTTTCACAAGCATCTTGATACGAGGTATTCAGGAAGGATTGATTTGCATTGATTAATTTTACCAGAGAAATTGTCTACAACTGGCTTTCTGCCCCAAGGCCATTGGAAGATATGGAAACTATTGGAGCATGTGAGACTGGATACAGGTGGCAGATAAGCAGTCTGCTACCCATCCACCAGCGCTTCTCAATGGAACAAACTACTCTCCCATTTTCCTTCTTGCATTTGTCTGCACGTCACAGAAGGACATAAGTGCACTATTTACTGTTTTACTGATACTGCACTCTTTCTCACTACACCAGATAAAGGGGGCTTATCCATGCATAGAAGGAGTTGCTTAAATATGAAAACAATGTATATTGTTGTTCTTAAAATACCCTACAGTTTGTCAAATCATCTCTTAATCATCCATTCCTTAATTCTTCAGTCTTCTAGTAATCTATACTCCCACTGTGGAATTTTAGGAAAAGCTCCCCTTACACTCACTTCTGTTTTCCCATTATTTTTCCAGTATGTACTATATCCACCATGTCACACTTTTGTGATTTTGAAAATAATGTGCTTACTACACCCAATATTATTTGCTTTATAGTGATGATATCTTTTGAGTCTTTCTATTAGATAAATGATATGTAGTCACAGTCTTTGATCTTATGTATACTCACAGGTAATCTGATATTATATCTCCTCATTGTATCCCACTTATTAATCTTCACCTTTCATGTTTGTATTAAAGATATGCATTTATCAACTGTTTGATTTCTAAATGTATGGAATCATCTATATACATATTTTGAACAAAGTCAAGAGAGGGAGCTGCTGACTGGTTGAGTTTAACTTCAATTTTGTCTGTGTGACATGATTCAAATCCAGTATGATTTATGTAGACAAATTTGAATCCAGAAACATGACTGCTCTGGGAAGCGATCACATCCAAATGTATGATCTGGCCAGAATGTAGACATACCTTGGGTTACAGTATATCTGATTGGAACACAGACAAAACCTTAGTACATGCCTTTAATACTTAACAATGAAGGCAATGTTAGGTTATAGGAGGAAGCAGCCATGTTTAAAAGTGGCATCTTTTGGTGAGTAATATATCAGAGAAAATGAGGAATCAGAAAGACATCTGAAAGAAGTCAGAGGTGATCACAGGTGACTAACAGAGGAAGAGAGTCTACTTAAGAGCAGTGAGAGAGGAAAAGCTGTGGTGTGTTAAGGTGTGGAAAGTGATGTGTGTATATGGCAGTTTTACTATGACAGTTTTAAGGCTACAGATTACAGAAAGAACATGCTAGGCAAAAGTGAAGACAGAATTATTCAGAGAAAGAGAAAGAGCCAGTGATTAGAATTGATTGCCAGCATTAGTTTGAGTCCAGACAGAACAATTCAGTCAGAAGGTGAGAAGATGGATTATATAAGTCAACTTGGAAGATCAGATTGTAGAGAGGCAATAAGCTTCCACGTTGAGGTTTAGTGATAGTTGGAACAGAAAAGGAAATGCTCTGGGTTCAGTCCAGTATGTGTGGTCACACAACTTGAATATGGTGCTCATCTCATTACTTTATCTGTGAAAAAAGAGAAGTTTTCAATTATGTATATATATGTGTATTTATATATCATATATAAACTTATACATGTACATATAATTATATAGGATTAAAGTTTGCATTTTATGAAAGTCATGGGTCCTTCTATAATGACAGTTCACATATGGACAATTCCTGAACTCTATATTGAAGTTTTTTTGACTAACTCTTCATTAGTTTAAGTTCATTAAAGCACTTTCAATAAACCCAGAACGTGAATAAAGACTGGCTGATAATCCTTCATTATTTCATTATACTAGATTTTCCATCTTTATTAATCACAACACTATATTGGTGCTGAATTTAAGATGGGCAACAGAAAGTAGTCAATGAGTGTATGAGGGCATGTATTAGACTGACCACTGTGATTAGACACCTAACATAACTAACTTAAAAGAGAATTATTTATTTTGAATTACTAATTCAGAAGTTCCATGACATAGTCCTTGGTTGTTTATATCTTTGATATGTTTGAGCAACTTTCTTCTATGGAATCAGCTGGTGACCCAGTGCTTGGGAGGATATGGGGTGCCTATGGGGGTGACCCTAGCTGAGATTTCTATCAATGGGGATGTAAAGACTTAAGTGGTTACCTCCATTAGCAAGGCAGTACTTCTAGTGGAAGGAGGGGAACATCAAGCCACCCACAAAATCTTCAATCCAAAATTTGTTCTGCCTATAAGATGTGAAGATGGAGTAGAGATTGAGAAAACAGCCAACTAATTCTGGCCAAACTTGAGATCCATTTCATGGGAGAGAAAACCCTGACTCTATTAATGGTGGCTATGCCTACAGACAAAAACCTAGCATAACTGTTTCCTGAGAGGCCTTGTACAGCAGCATCTGAAGGCATCACAATACTTATCTTCAAGATGTTCTATAGAGCTATGGTAATAAAAATGAAATGGGTTTGGTATAGAACCAAACAGTTTGATCAATAGAATCACATCAAAGACCCAGAAATAAAGCCATACATATGCCGACATGTTATTTTTGACAAAGAAGTCAAAACCATATAAAGGAAAAGGGAGCCCATCATCAACAAATGTTTTTATATGTTTTGTTTTGTTTTGTTTTTGTATATTTTTGTTTGGTTGGTTTTTGTCTGTTATTTTTGGGGTAATTTGCAAGTACAGAGGTCAAATATGAGGAGATGGGGAGATGAGTGGGACTGGAGTACATAATGCGAATCTCACAAAGGATTGATTAAAAAAGAAGGAAAATTAAAACAGCTACAGGTTAGGTATATTACAGAAAATTTGCCTTCTGTTCTAACATTCAGTCAGCCGGACCTGTGTTAGACAAATACAGTTAGCTCAAGTGAGTGAGGGGTCATGATAAGGCAAGTCATCGAAGCAAAGTGCCACATAAAATATAAATTTGATGTCCATGCTCTGCCAAGAAAAACTGGCAGAAGGAATCGCATTTTAACTTGTCTCTTAGGGACATATGGCTTGCTTACCAGTAGCATTTTAGATGCCACCTGTGGCAAAGCTCACACTTCACAGAAGTTTCCATATATTTTTAGAGCCTTGATAACATATGCCAATTTCAGATAGTTTCTTGGCCAATAATAAATCCATCTGAGTCATAGTACATTTCTTATTAGTTTAAGATAATTCCCTTTTTATTAATATGTCATCATTAAGCAGTTTTAAAAAGGAAATTGAGGCTCCATACATTAGTAATATAGTACATTACTGATGCCTGAAATGTCTTGAAAAGCTGCCAGACATTTTACAAATGGAAACGTACTCCACTTAGGCATTACCCCATGAGCCATTTAATGAGATTCAGGGTACAGAGGGAAGGGCTTTGAGTATCAGTTCTACTGTGTAGCAGAGCCAGTCATGCCAGGGATGGATATGGAAGCTATAAATAGACCTCACAGACAAGTATACCCAGTGCACCCTGCTGTCCATTTCCTCTACCGTTCAATTGGCATGTAAATTTGCATCACTAGATTCTGATATCAGAGTTTTGCTCTTCTAGAAGCATATCTAGAACATTTGTTTATTTTCTAACTTAAGAGAGTTCAGTCATGAACTTTGCTTGTTCTTACCCTCCAACAACACTTAGATCAGACTAACCTAAAAAGTAAGTACATATTGTAGCCAGCTTCCTCAATTAGCTCAAAAATTAGCTATACTCTCACAAGATTTATCAATATACTCCCTGTAGGCAAGTAATGTCTCAGTGAATTTCAGTGCTGTGAATCTGTCATTGTTAGAAGAGTATCACAGTACTTCTACGGGAAAATGTACTTGGAATTAAGTCTGACACAATAGTGGCACTTAAAAGAATATAGAATATCAGAGTTGTCCCATAGTTTTAAAATAGATGTCTATTCATGACTCCTTATAAATGTGTAATCTCTCTAGTCAATTTTCTGAACAGAAATAAGACAGACCATTGTTCAAGTACTTCCTCATATGTAATCTAGGCTAGAGAGGTCTGTCTTAAATTATTTGATTCTATAAGGTAGGGAAGTTTTAATCTTTAATATAGATTGTTAATATAACCATAAAGTTGCTGAATACAGACTATTAAAAGCTTAAAAATGAGTGTCAAAAGTCATGACTGAGAGAAGAAAAGACAATGTGATATAGCTCCATCTCTGAAACATATTGGGGAAGTTCCTACATTATTTTCCACACTCCAAAGGACTTTCTAAGGTTGAACCTTACTGGAAAGAAGAGTCAAGTGAAAGCCTACAGTACAAATCATGTCTGTTTCTTTCCCTCCCATATTATTTTATTCTCTCTAATTCCAAAGGCCCTTTGATATTATCTTTCTATATGATGAGTTATTCTAGATTTAAGAATCATTATCAGGGCTCCAGTGACTGGGAGGTTGGGACAGCCAGGTTCTGAGACAGACAGGCATAATGTCGCTTGGGTCTCGGTCGGCTTGTGTGTGTGCGGCTCCCAGGTGCGGGGCTGATCTGCAGTGACCAGCACGCCAGCTCTGCTGTGGGACTTCTGCCTGGCAGAGGGACCCCGCACTGGGCAGGAGCCTACCAGCTTTCCTTCCACGACCTCTGTTCCCGCAGACTGCGCTGAAGAGACAGGTACCCCAAGCTCCCTATCCCCAATATAACATCACTTGGGACACGGCCTGTTGGGGCTTCCGTCTGTGCCCGAGAACGGGTCAGCGCTGTGGTCGTCTGGGTGCCAGATCGGCGGGCCATCGCGTCTACAGGGTGAGCAGCGCCATGGAGAGTGCCCTCCGCCATCTTTGCTCCAGTGGCCAGGTAGTTGGGACCGCCAGGCTCAGAGACAGACAGGCATAATATCGCTTCAGTCTCAGGCAGCTTGTGTGTAACCTGCTCCCAGGTGCTGGGCTGATCTGCAGTAACCAGCGCGCCAGCTCTGCTGTGGGACTTCTGCCTGGCAGAGGGACGCCCCTCCCCCCCAGGAGAGATCACACACCCCTGCACAGGGCAGGAGCCTACCAGCCTCCCTTTGGCGACCTCTGCTCCAGGAATCCACTAGGCTGAGCCTTTAGATGTGCAAGGCCTCCCCAATAAAAGATCACTTGGGGCAAGGCACATTAGGGCTCCAAAGTCACTCAGGAGCAGGCAGGCCCCAGAAATCGGTGCCAGGGGAATCCTGGTAATCCAGGGGGGGCAGAAATAACTTTGCAGGCTCACAGGAGGTCCAACCAACAGCCAGTGGCAGCAGGACCAACTAACACCAGAGGTATCCAGAAGGCAAAAGGCAAACGTAGGAATGTTACTAAGAGAAATCAAAGTAATGTGGGACCATCCGAACCCAACTCTCCAACAGCAGCAAGTCCTGGATACCCCACCACACCCGAAAGACAAGATCTGGATTTAAAATCACTTCTCATGATCCTATTAGAGGATCACAAGAAGGACACAAATAAGTCTCATAAAGAGTTACAGGAGACCATGAATCAACGGTTAGAAGCCCTTACAAAGGAAACACAAAAATCGCTTCGAGAAATGCAGGAGAACATGGATCAAAAGATGGAGGCGCACAAGGAGACAACACAAAAATTGCTTAACGAGATGAATCAACGGGTAGATGCACTCACAAAGGAATCACAAAATTTGCATAAAGAATTGCAGAAGAATATGGGTCAACAGATGGATGCCCATAAGGAGGCAACACAAAAATTGCTTAAAGAAATGAATCAACGGTTAGATGCCCTTACAAAGGAAACACGAGAACTGCTTAAAGAAATGCAGGAGACGATGGATCAACAGATGGAATCCCATGAGGAGGAAACACAATAATCGCTCAGAGAAATGCAGGAGAACGTGGGTCATCAGGAAGAAATCCTGAAAGAGGTAATGCAAAAATACCTTAAAGAAATACAGGAAAATACAAACAAACAAATGAAGGATCTCAGCAAATCCATCCAGCAACTAAAAAAGGAAGTAGAAACAACTAAGAAATCACAAAGGGAGACAACTTTGGAGATAGAAAACCTTGGGAAGAAATCAGGAGTCATAGATGCAAACATCAACAATAGAATACAAGAGATGGAAGAAAGAATCTCAGGTGCTGAAGATTCCATAGAAAGCATCGACTCAACAGTCAAAGAAAATGCAAAATGCATAAAACGTGTAACCCAAAACATCCAGGAAATCCAGGACACAATGAGAAGACCAAACCTAAGGATTATAGGTATAGATGAGAGTGAAGATTTGCAACTTAAAGGGCCAGTAAACATCTTCAACAAAATTATGGAGGAAAACTTCCCTAACTTAAAGAGAGAGATGCCGATGAACATACAAGAAGCCTACAGAACTCCAAACAGACTGGACCAGAACAGAAATACCTCCCGTCACATAATAATCAAAACACCAAATGTTCTAAACAAAGAAAGAATACTAAAAGCAGTAAGAGAAAAGGGCCAAGTAACATACAAAGGAAGACCTATCCGAATCACATCAGACTTCTCACCAGAGACTATGAAAGCCAGAAGATCATGGGCAGATCTCATGCAGACACTAAGACAGCACAAATGCCAGCCTAGACTACTATACCCAGCAAAACTCTCAATCACCATAGATGGAGAGACCAAGATATTCCATGATAAAACCAAATTTTCACAATATCTTTCCACAAATCCAGCCCTGCAACGGATAATAGGTGGAAACCTCCAATACAGGGAGAGAAACAACACCCTGGAAAAAATGAGATAATAACCTTCTTGAATCAAACCCAAAAGTAGATAACCACTCACACATAAAGATAGCGTCAAGAATGGCAGATGGCAATAATCACTATGCCTTAATCTCTCTTAATATCAATGGTCTCAATTCCCCAATTAAAAGACATAGACTAGCAGACTGGATACGTAAACAGGACCCAGCATTTTGCTGCATGCAGGAAACACACCTCAGTGTCAAAGACAAACAATACCTCAGAGTAAAAGGCTGGAAAACAATTTTACAAGCAAATGGCCCCAAGAAACGAGGTGGAGTAGCCATCCTAATATCGGATAAAATTGATTTTCAACCTAAAGTCATCAAAAAAGACACAGAAGGACACTTCATACTGATCAAGGGAAAAATCCACCATCAAGAACTCTCAATTCTGAATATCTATGCTCCAAATGCAAGGGCACCCTCATTCGTAAAAGAAACTTTACTAAAACTCAAAGCACACATCGCACCGCACACAATAATAGTGGGTGACTTCAACACCCCGCTCTCTGAAATGGATCGTTCAGGAAAGCAGAAACTAAACAGGGACACAGTGAATCTAATTGAAGCCTTGGACCAAATGGAACTAACTGATATATATAGAACATTTCATCCTAGAGCTAAAGAATACACCTTCTTCTCAGCTCCTCATGGTACCTTCTCCAAAACTGATCATATAATTGGTCACAAAACAGACCTCAACAGATATAAGAAGATCGAACTAATCCCATGCCTACTATCAGATCACTATGGAATAAGGGTGGTCTTCAATGGCAACAAAAACAAAAGAAAACTCACGTACACATGGAGGCTGAACAATGCTCTACTCAATGATAATTTGGTCAAGGTGGAAATAAAGAAAGAAATCAAAGACTTTTTGAAAGTTAATGAAAGTGAAGGCACAACATACCCTAATTTATGGGACATAATGAAAGCAGGGCTAAGAGGAAAATTCATAGCCCTGAGTGCCGCCAAAAAGAAACGGGAGACAGCATACACTAACAGCTTAATGGCACACCTGAAAGCCCTGGAACAAAAAGAAGCAAATACACCAAAGAGGAGTAGAAGGCAGGAAATCATCAAACTCAGGGCTGAAATCAATCAAGTAGAAACAAATAAAACCATACAAAGAATCAACAAAACGAGGATTTGGTTCTTTGAGAAAATTAACAAGATAGATAAGCCCTTAGCCAGACTAACCAGAGAGCACAGAGATAGTATCCAAATTAATAAAATCAGAAACGAAAAGGGAGAGATAACAACAGAAACTGAGGAAATTCAAAAAATCATCAGATCCTACTACAAAAACCTGTATTCAACACAACTAGAAAACCTTGAGGAAATGGACAATTTCCTTGACAGATACCAAGTACCAAAATTAAATCAGGATCAAATAGACCATCTAAACCATCCTATAACCCCTGAAGAAATAGAAGTTGTCATTGGAAGTCTTCCAACCAAAAAAAGCACAGGTCCAGATGGTTTTAGTGCAGAATTCTATCAGACCTTCAAAGATGACCTAACACCAATACTCTTCAAACTGTTCCACAAAATAGAAACAGAAGGAACACTACCCAACTCGTTCTATGAAGCCACAATTACACTAATACCAAAAGCACACAAAGATCCGACAAAGAAAGAGAATCTCAGGCCAATCTCTCTTATGAATATCGATGCAAAAATACTCAATAAAATTCTTGCCAACCGAATCCAAGAACACATCAAAACGATCATCCACCACGATCAAGTAGGCTTCATCCCAGGGATGCAGGGATGGTTCAATATAAGGAAATCCATCAATGTAATCCACAACATAAACAATCTCAAAGAAAAAAACCACATGGTCATCTCATTAGATGCTGAGAAAGCATTTGACAAAATTCAGCATCCTTTCATGCTAAAGGTCTTGGAAAGATCAGGAATTCAAGGCCCATATCTAAACATAGTAAAAGCAATTTACAACAAACCAGTAGCCAGCATCAATCTAAATGGAGAGAAACTTGAAGCAATCCCACTAAAATCAGGGACTAGACAAGGCTGCCCTCTCTCTCCATATCTTTTCAATATAGTACTTGAAGTTCTAGCTAGAGCAATTAGACAACAAAAAGAGGTCAAAGGGATACAAATTGGAAAGGAAGAAGTCAAACTATCACTATTTGCAGACGATATGATAGTATACATAAGCGACCCAAAGAACTCCACCAGAGAACTCATACAGCTGATAAACGACTTCAGCAAAGTGGCCGGATATAAAATCAACTCAAGCAAGTCAGAAGCCTTCCTATACTCAAAGGATAAGCAGGCTGAGAAAGAAGTAAGAGAAATAATACCCTTCACGATAGCCACAAACCATATTAAGTATCTTGGCGTGACTCTAACCAAACAAGTGAAAGATCTGTATGACAAGAACTTCAAGTCTCTGAAGAAGGAAATTGAAGAAGACCTCAGAAGATGGAAAAATCTGCCATGCTCATGGATTGGCAGGATTAATATAGTAAAAATGAGCATCTTACCAAAAGTAATACACAGATTCAATGCAATCCCCATCAAAATCCCAACTCAATTCTTCATAGAGTTAGAAAGAGCAATTCAAAAATTCATCTGGAATAACAGAAAACCCAGAATAGCTAAAACTATTCTCAAGAGTAAAAGAACCTCTGGGGGAATCAGTATCCCGGACCTCAAGCTGTACTACAGAGCAATAGTGTTAAAAACTGCATGGTATTGGTACAGTAACAGACATGTAGATCAATGGAACAGAATTGAAGACCCAGAAATGAATCCACACTCCTATGGTCACTTGATCTTTGACAAAGGAGCTAAAACCATCCAGTGGAAAAAAGATAGCCTTTTCAACAAATGGTGCTGGCTCAGCTGGAGGTCAACATGCAGAAGAATGCAAATTGACCCATCCTTATCTCCTTGCACTAAGCTCAATTCTAAGTGGATCAAAGATCTCCACATAAAACCAGACACACTGAAACTAATAGAAGGGAAACTAGGGAAGAACCTTGAACATATGGGCACAGGGGAGAATTTCCTGAACAGAACTCCAATAGCTTATGCTCTAAGATCAAGAATAGACACATGGGACCTCATTAAATTACAAAGATTTTGCAAGGCAAAAGACACTGTCAAAAAGACAAAGCGGCAACCAACTAACTGGGAAATGATCTTTACCAACCTTACATCCGACAGAGGGCTAATATCCAAGATATACAAAGAACTCAAGAAGTTAAACTCCAGAGAGGCAATTAACCCTATTAAAAAATGGGGTACAGAGCTACACAAAGAGTTCTCACCTGAAGAATATCTAATGGCTGAGAAAAACCTAAAGAGATGTTCATCATCCTTAGTCATTAGGGAAATGCAAATCAAAACAACCCTGAGATTCCATCTCACACCAGTCAGGATGGCTAAGATCAAAAACACAGGAGACAGCAGTTGTTGGCGAGGATGTGGAGAAAGAGGAACACTCCTCCACTGCTGGTGGAATTGCAGGCTGGTACAACCACTCTGGAAAGCAGTCTGGCGGTTCCTCAGAAAACTGGGCATGACACTTCCGGAGGATCCGGCTATACCACTCCTGGGCATATACCCAGAGACTTTACCTGCATGCAATAAGGACACATGCTCCACTATATTCATAGCAGCCTTATTTATAATAGCCAGAAGCTGGAAAGAACCCAGATGTTCCTCAACGGAGGAATGGATTCAGAAGATGTGGTATATTTACACAATGGAATACTACTCTGCAATTAAAAACAATGAATTCACGAAATTCCTAGGCAAATGGTCAGAACTTGAAAATATCATCCTTAGTGAGGTAACCCAATCACAAAAGAACCCACGTGGTATGCAGTCACTGATAAGGGGATATTGACCCAGAATCTCGAAATACCCTAGACACAATCTGCATATCAATAGATTTCTAAAAAGATGGAAGGAGAGACCCCTGGTCCTGGAAAGACTGGATGTAGGGGAACGCCAGGACAGAGTAACGAGAGGGGGTTGAATGGAGAAAAGAGGGAGGGAAGGGGGCTTATGGGACTTTCGTGGAGGGAGGAAACGGGAAAGTGGAAGTGATTTGGAATGTAAATTAAAAAAATAAAATAAAATAAAATAAAAAAAAAGAATCATTATCAGATGAGATCAGGTCCATTCAGGTTGCTATGGCCATATACTCTCTATTGCTTTATACAGGAGCATGTTGCTCTGAGAGTATTCAACCAGCAGATGATTGAGAAAGATAAAGACATCCACAACCAAACAGTAAAGGGATCTTGTGGAAGAAGTTGAGAATAGGAGGAAGGATTGCAGATCCTCAAATCATTATGAA
Source organism: Tokudaia tokunoshimensis (assembly GCA_036184795.1). Classification (NCBI taxonomy): domain Eukaryota; kingdom Metazoa; phylum Chordata; class Mammalia; order Rodentia; family Muridae; genus Tokudaia; species Tokudaia tokunoshimensis. The sequence goes on along the minus strand of BTHU01000002.1, from coordinate 62,933,474 downwards.
GTCCACAAGAAGACCAAAAGAGTCAACTAACCTGGATTCATGGGGAACTCACAATCTGAACCACCAGTGAAAGAACATTCATGAGCTGGACCTAGGCCCATATATATATATATATGTAGAAGATGTGCAGCATGTTCTTCATGTGGGTCCTGAACAACTGAAATGGGGTTATCCCAAAAGCTGTTCCCTGTTTGTGGGATATGTTCTTCAAGTTAGGCTGTCTTGACTGGCCCAATGGGAGAGGAAGCAACTAGTCTTGCAGAAACTTGAAGTGATTGGGTGGGGGAGATACCCATGGCACCCCCTACTCCTCAAAGAAAAAGGGGAGGGGGAAGAGGGAAGTAAATTTGGAGGGAGTGGCCAAGAGGGGGACAGTGACCAGAATGTAAAGTGAATAAAGCAAAAAATTAATTAATTAATTAAGAAAGTATCAATATCACCTCTTAATTACCAGAACCAGCTACAATGTTTCTTCAAATTGATTTCTAGGTCATAGAATATCCACCTGCCTACCAATACCATAATCTTCCTCCAAGTAAATAAGTTTCTCCTGAAGACAGTTTATATCAAAGACCATGGACAGTTCTTACCACCCAACCTCTATATGTCAGCCTATGAAGGTCATGATGCATTGACAGCGTCTATATTTCTAATACTTTACCCAAGCCTCCTTTTGAGATTCAACTCCTTTCCATTTCTGCAGGAAATGTTTCCTTATCACATGTACCTCACCTACTCACAGAGTAGACAAACAGAGCAGAGATAATGGAAGACTCTGGGAAGGGGAAACACACAGGTGTGCTTGTTTAGAAGCAGTGGGGCCTTTTCCTAAGTACTTCCTTCTCCTTGCATCGGGGTATAAAGCCAGGCTCCCCCAGAGTGCTCAATAACTTCTGCCACAATGAGTGGACTTCTGATCCTGCCCCTTGTGGGAGCTACTGGTGAGTTACACACCTTAACCCAGGTCCTAAAATCCCTGCAAGAAACCATCGAGGATGCTATTCCCCTATGTCTACTGCACTGCCCTCTTTCTTCCTCCAGCAGCAGCTCTGGTTCCAATCTTTCAAGCTTCTCTGTAAGCCAAAAGTTTCTTTACCTTCCACTCTCTTGTATTATGTGGGCTGAGAATCTAGAAAGGAGAGCATGTGGAAGTTACTGGGAATGCACCAGCAGGCTTATTGCATGGGGCCAACAGTTGGGGGATATTACAGCCAAGACTATCTTTACAGAGGAATACTCTTAAATTTTAAGTTAAAATCCCTATTTCCTGCAGATAAATTTCTTAAAATTATTGCCTTATAATTCTGGGACAATTACATGGTATTATATATGGCTTTTCTCCACTTTAAATATTTTTTCAAAACTAAGAAAATGACTTTCAGACTTATAAACATAAAAATCAAATTTAAAATGATCTTTGACAATAATATCATGTCTGCCTGTCCTATGCAATACCTGATATATTTTTGTCCTTAATATACACACTTGGGCTATAAAATCTTGTGGGTCCAAAAAGCAATACATACCCCAAATATTTTCTAAGATAGTTCCAACCATCCTAAATTCTTTAAACTCTTTTAGCCTCAGGAGGTGTCCGAATGATGAATTTGAGATCAAAGCATGTAGTGGATTGTACAATTACCTCTGCACCATATTCCTGCAAGCTGACAGCATTGTTTGTCCTGTCCCTGACAACCCATAAAATGCACTCAACTACAGAGTATTTTTCTGTCCTGAGTGTTCTGTACATTGCAAAAACATTTTAATGCCTACTGACAACACAGTGTTACCTTCTTGTCTGCATTTATTATACCAAAAATTTTTTTAAGGCTTCTTAATTAGCTGAAAGTTGACAGAGGCCTAAGGGCTCTACCTTCCAGCACCTTGATGAATTGTCTTCTCAAAGGTCTTCTTGGGTTTTTTCAAGTTGCTTTCCCTGTGGATGATGATGACAAGATTGTTGGACGATACACCTACCAAGAGAATTCTGTCCCCTACTAGGTGTCCCTGAACTCTGGCTACCAGTACTGTGGAGTTTCTCTCATCAGTGACCAGTGGGTGGTGTCTGCAGCTCACTGCTACAAGTCATAAGTGATGGAACCTCACTTACAGAAGGCACAATTGACTGTTCTAAGAGCATAATATAATATCAGGCAAGAACTGTGATTGTGGGTGAATGGGAAGAATCAGAGAAAATATATTACTGTCTGAAACTTATTTCATGAGTTTGGGGAGTATAATGGTACAGAATAGGAAGGCTTGATACCCATAGGCCCTGCAAAATGTATCAGGGGTAGAGATAATGAGAACAAAAATTGATTTCAGGGTGGAAAGAATGAAACATGTCACAGAAAGATTTTCCTAAGTAGTTATACTGTGTCATATATAGCACATTGCTAAATTCAGAGTTTTCAATGAGTGTTAACAATGTGTAAGCTTTTTTTTTTAAAGTGTAAGCTTATTATGATTTTCAGGTACAATTAATTTTACTATATACCAAGACATGAGGGTCAATTTTTATACCAGTTGATGTCACACCTGAACTTGCATCGTAAAAATAAGTAAACAAATATATAGTTAAACAAACACACAAATAAATAAATATAAAATGGAAAAAGCACAACATGACGAAGAGCCTTTATATTCTCACTATAAAAACCAATGAAGAAGCTGGCACAGCTTTTCACAACTGGTATCTCATTTCTGTAGCAATGAATTGGATTAGAGTTTTCAAAAACAGAGGTTAATATGGTTTTTATCTTTCCTTTTCTTCACCTGTGGGTTTTATACTCTACTAGGGGTTGAATAATATTGTGCATAAATTGGACTCTCAGTCTTGAGAATGGGTGAAACAGATAAAAAGAAATTACTAAGACATAGTCTGCATAGCCTCTTATTCTAGATTGGGACTAATTGGGATTACAGTTGGGTTCAAGAGAGTAAACCTCACACAAAATCTCATAATTCCATTGTCAAGGTTTAGACAACAGATATTGATCTTTCTTCCTGAAATGAAATCTTTCAAAATGATTCGGATATCAAAAATTCAAGTGAATAATGACCAAGTATATAATTGCTGAAGAACTCAAAATGAGCTTCAGTGACACAGCCTGTATATTTTATATATATTACAGTGAGAAGAATCCATACTGTCGTCCTTCCCATCAGCCCTTTTACCCCATCTGCCTCTACAAAAGAAAAGGAGAGTGTGACAAACAAAAGTGTATGCACCATTCCTTGTATTCTATAATACTACAGCAAGGTGTTCTGTTCTGCTGAACCTCACAAGTGTGAATGCCCTGGGAACCTTGTGATGTTTGAGACATAGAGTAACAGACTGTGGCATTCCTTCTGTTCCCAACAGCCGCATCCAAGTGAGACTGGGAGAGCACAACATCAATGTCCTGGAGGGCAATGAGCAGTTTGTCAATGCTGCCAAGATCATCAAGCACCCGGATTTTGTTAGGAAGACCCTGAACAATGACATCATGCTGATCAAGCTCTCTTCCCCTGTGACCCTCAATGCCAGAGTAGCCACTGTGGCTCTGCCCAGCTCCTGTGCACCTGCAGGCACTCAGTGTCTCATCTCTGGATGGGGAAACACCCTCAGCTTTGGTGGTGAGTAGGACCTGTCACTTACTAATAATCTTTTTTTTTCAGTATTCTCTCTAAATATCCCCTATCTGAAATTAACCCACTGGTTTGAAAACAGTAAATATGTTAGAGGTGCACAGTATATTTATGCCCTGCAAAAGATTCTAGAGAAATTTACACAACAAATGAACTGGTCCAAAGTATGTGGCCAGGAGCATGCAGAATGTACTATTATTTTTTCATGAAGGATAACAGCAGTAAATATGCTCAAATGAGAAAGCTACTCCTTCTGTGGAACTTTAGGTTATAGGAAACAGTCCACTGCTTGGCAGTTGGTTCAACACTGGATTCCTGTCCAGATACAGCAGTTTTCATTTTTTTTCCCATTTCTTACAGTTAATAACCCAGACCTGCTCCAGTATCTGGATGCCTCACTGCTACCTCAGGCTGACTGTGAAGCCTCCTATCCTGGAAAGATCTCTGATAACATGGTCTGTCCTGGCCCCCTAGAGGGAGGCAAGCATTCCTGCCAGGTGATTGCCACCCTCCACTAATTCCAAAGTTCTTTTGGGCCTGGGGCTTGGAAGCTTAGTAGTGTGAAGCAAAGAGTAAGCTGTGGTGGTCCTATGAAAAACGAAGGAAACTCCTTTGGATTTCAATACAGTCTTTAGTATAGCAGATGGGCTATGGGGAAAACTGAAATGGAACAAGGGAGCTTAAACATGTATTGAGTTTACTATGTGCAGCTCTATTTCACATGCCCTTTATTATCCACTGTGTTCCTCCTTCCCAGGGTGATTCTGGAGGACCTGTGGTATGCAATGGAGAACTTCAGGGTATAGTCTCCTGGGGCTATGGCTGTGCCCTGGCAGACAATCCTGGTGTGTACACCAAGGTCTGCAACTATGTAGAGACTGGATTCAAGACACAATTGCTGCCAACTAGAGATCCCCTATCTCTTTTCAGTCACTATGACAATAAAGTGGAATATTCATCACTTCCTGTGTCTCTGCTTCAAATCTTTAGCTCTTTGTCTTAGGGGAAGAGCCTTAAACACATGGGCACAGGGGAGAATCTCCTGAACAGAACACCAATAGCTTATTCTCTAAGATCAAGAATTGACAAATGGGACCTCATAAAATTACAAAGTTTCTGCAAGGCAAAGAGCACTGTCAATCAGATAAAACGGCAGTCAACAAATTGGGAAAAAAAAATCTTTACCAACCCTATATCCGACAGAGGGCTAATAACCAAGATATACAAAGAACTCAAGAAGTTAGACTCCAGAGAGCCAAATAACCCTATTAAAAATGGGGTACAGAGCTAAACAAAGAAATTTCACCTGAAGAATGTCGAATGGCTGAGAAGCACCTAAAGAAATGTTCAACATCCTTAGTCATTAAGGAAATGCAAATCAAAATAACCCTGAGATTTCACCTCACACCACCTCCCGACACTCACATCAGTCAGAATGGCTAAGATCAAAAACTCAGGAGACAGCAGGGCAAGGATGTGGAGAATGAGGAACACTCCTCAATGGCTGGTGGGACTGCAAGCTGGTACTACCACTCTGGAAATCAGTCTGGCGGTTCCTCAGAAAACTGGGCATTACACTCCCAGAGGACCCTGTTATACCACTCCTGGGCATATACCCAGAGGTCTCCCCAGCATGCAATAAGGACACATGCTCCACTATGTTCATAGCAGCCTTATTTATAATAGTCAGAAGCTGGAAAGAACCCAGATGTCCCTCAATGGAGGAATGGATTCAGTAGATGTGGTATATGGACTACTACTCAGCAATTAAAAACAATGAATTCATGAAATTCTTAGGCAAATGGTCAGAACTTGAAAATATCATCCTTAGTGAGGTAACCCAATCACAAAAGAACACACATGGTATGCAGTCACTGATAAGTAGATATTAACCCCGAAGCTTGGAATACCCAAGACACAATTCACATATCAATTGATTCCCAAGAAGAAGGAAGGAGAGGCCCCTGGTTTTGGAAAGCCTGGATGTAGCAGTGTAGGGGAATACCAGGACAGAGAGGCAGGAGGGGGTTGACTGGGGAATAGGCGGAGGGAAGAGGGCTTATGGGACTTCAGGGAGTGGGGGAACCGGGAAAGGGGAAATCATTTGGAATGTAAATAAAGAATATAGAAAATAAATAAAAAAGACAAAAAATAATAATTACCAAAAAATAAAAAAAGAAATAATTTTTTTCACTTAAGTGTTCTGCAGGGCATTCTACACTTTAAAGTAAATTTTCCATTTTCATAGCACATAAAGAGAAAACAATTTCAAGGATAAGTATTTCAATATCTTATGAGCTGCCAGAATACATCATATTTCAGACCTAGCACATTTTGTTGGTAGTACACCAGGGTAGAATGACGTGTTTGTGGCAGACTGTCTTGGTGTCTATATTTCTCTTTTGGTAGCATGAAGAGTTCCTTTTTGTGCAATAGAGGCTAGTACTTCAATACAAATGTTCTATGTAGGGAACCGCTTGAATTCTTGGTAAGCAATTAGTTGGCTATGGGCTTCCTTCTATAATTGTGACTTGCTGTTGGTTTTCTTTTTTCTGTTAACTTATTTATTTAGTCACTTCACATCTTTTTTGCAACAACCTTTCTCCTCCCACTCTCTCCTAACACAGTCCTCTCTCCTAACCTCCTCTCCTTCTCCTCTGAGAATGAGGCACCTTTCTCTCTCTCTCTCTTTCTCTCTCTCTCTCTCTCTCTGAGTACCAACAAGTCACTGCAGGACTATGCCAGATAAAGCAAACCATTTAGACCAGATCCATTTGCTGAAAATGCTTTCATTTTTTTCCATTGTGTAAAATGTCTAAGAAACATTTAAAGAAAAGTTTGACATCCTTAGTCATCAGGGTAATGCATGTCAAAACTACCTAAAGATTTATTCTTATGCCAGTCAGAACGGCAGATTTCCTCTTTTATCACTCAATAAAACAAATGACCATCCATGCTTGGAAGAATGTGGGTTGAAGGAAACACTCATCCAGTGTCAGGGAGAGTACACACTTGGACAGTCATGATGGAAATCTGTTTGGCACTTCTTGAGTAAGTTGGGAATTGATCTATCTCAGGATGCAGCAATGTCATTCTTTTAATTTTTTTTAAGTTTTTTTTAAAGTTTTATGGAATATATTCTTCATTTACATATCAAATGTTATACCCTTTCCTGGTTTCCCCCCTCCCAGAAAACCCGCAGCCCATCCTCCCACCCCAGACTCCAAGAAGATGCCCCTCCACCCAACCCACTCACACCTACCCCCCTCGATTTCCCAACGATGGGGTATCTATTGAACCTTCATAGGACCAAGGACCTCTCATCTCATTGATGCCCAACAAGGCATTCCTCTGCCACACTTTTGGCTAGAACCTTGTGTACTCCTTGGTTGATAACTTAGTCCCTTGGAGCTGTGGAGAATCTGGTTGGTCTAGATCATCGTTCTTCCCATGGGACTGCAAACCCCCTCAGTTCCTCCAGTTCTCCTCCAACTCCTCCATTGGGGACCCCACTCTCAGTCCAATGGTTGGCTGCTAGTATCTGCCTCTGTATCTGTAAGGCTCTGGCAGGGCCCCTCCGGAGACAACCATAACAGACTCCTTTCAGCACATACTTCTTGTCATCCATAATAGTGTCAGGGTTTGGTGACTGTTTATTGGATGAATCCCCAGGTAAGACAGTCTCTGGGTGGCATTTCCTTCAGTTTCTGCTCCACACTTTGTCTCCACAGTTGCTCCTGCGAGTATTTTGTTCCTTTTCTCAGAAAAACCAACGCATCCACACTTTGGTCTTACTTCTTGAGCTTCATGTGGTCTTTGAATTGTAACTTGTTTATTTTTAGCTTTTGGGCTAATGTTCACTTATCAGTGAGTGCATACCATGTGTGTTCTTTTGAGATTGGGTTACCTCACTCAGGATGACACTTTCTAGTTCCATCCATTTGCCTAAGAATTTCATGAATTCATTGTTTTTAATAGCTGAATAGTACTTCACAACCATTCAAGTTTCCTCATTTAAGAATTTGTTGTGTTTTTTTTTTTTTTTTAAAAAATCACTGTTGCTTTGTAGTAGTGCTTGAGGTCAAGGATAGTCATTTCCCCAGGAGATCTTTTGTTGTGGAGAATACTTTTCCCTATTCTGGGTTTTGTGTTATTCCAAATGAATTTGCAAATTGCTCTTTCTAGCTCTATGAAGAATTGATTTGGAATTTTCTTGGGGATTGCATTTAATCTGTAGGTTGCTTTTGGCAAGATGGCCATTTTTACTACATTAATCCTGCCAATCCATGAGCATGGACTATCTTTCTGTCTTCTGAGATCTTTCTTTGATTTCTATCTTCAGAGGCTTGAAGTTCTTGTCATACAGATCTTTCACTTGTTTGCTTAGAGACACACCAAGGTAGTTAATTTTATTTGACTATTGTGACCTGTGTCATTTCCTTAATTTCTTTCTCAGCTTGTTTATCCTTTGAGTAGATGAAGGCTACTGATTTGTTTCAGTTAATTTTATATCCAGCCACTTTGTTGAAGTTGTTTATCAGCTTTAGGAGTTCTCTGGTAGAATGTTTGGCTTCACTTAAGTATACAATCTTATCATCTGCAAATAGTGAAAGGACTTCTTCCTTTCCAATTTGTATCCCTTTGACCTCCTTTTTTTGTTTAATTTCTCTGGCTAGAACTTCAAGTACTATATTGAATAGATAGGGAGAGAGTGAGTGGGAAGCCTTGTCTATTTCCAGATTTAGTGGGATTGCTTCAAGTTTCTCTCCATTTAGTTTGATGTTGGCTACTGGTTTGCTGTATATTGCTTTCACTATGTTCAGGTATGGTCCTTGAATTCCTGATCTCTCCAAGACTTTTATCATGAAGGGATGCTGAATTTTGTCAAAATCTTTTTCAGCATCTAATGAAATAATCATGTGGTTTTTTTTCTTTGAGTTTGTTTATATAGTGGATTACATTGATGGTTTTCCATATATTGAACCATTCTGCATCCCTGGAATGAAGCCTACTTGATCGTGGTGAATTATTGTTTTGATGCATTCTTGGATTTGACTGGCCAGAATTTTATTGAGACAGAACTAGAAAATATCATCCAAAGTGAGGTAACTCAGACTCAAAAAGACATGCATATTATATACTCACTAATAAGTGGATATTAGCCAAAAAGAAAAAGAGTACAGAATATCCAAGACACAGTCTACAGAACTCAAAAAGATCAACAAGCTGAAGAGTCCAAGTGAGGACGCCTCAGTCCCACTTGGGAGGGAGAAAAAGTAATCACAAGGGGGGAGGGAGTGTAAAACATGGGTGAGAAAGTGGAGAGGGATGAGAAGAGGGGAACATGATCTAGTATTGGGTGTGGGAAAAGGAGTGAAGTCCTGAGGGCCAGCAGAAAGAATGGAAACAGGCAACCTCAAGAAGTAGGATGTGGGGGGGGACCCTCCAGAATGTACCAGAGATCTGGGAGATGAAAGACTCTGGATCAAAGGGAGGTACCTTAGATGAAAGGCTGTACAGAGGGGAGAGGTAACTTGTAGAGCCCAAGTCTAGCAGAAACACAGGGCATCAAGTGAGGGGTGCAGTTGCCATCCCATAAGCAAAGCTCAGACCCATAATTGTTCCTGTCTGAAAGAAATGCATGGATCAAAATGGAGAAGAGCCTGAAGAAAAGGAGGTTCTGTGACAGGCCCAACTTGGGATCCAGCTCAAGGGGAGAGAGACTCCAAGGCCCTAAGGACTGCCCTCTGAAATACCCAACAAGCAACTGAAAGAGTCAGATGCAGATATTTACATCCAATTAATGGACAGAAGCTTCTGACCCCAGTGGTTGAATTAGGATAAGGCTGAAAAGAAGCTGAGGAGAGGGCAACCATGTAGGAGGACTAGCAGTCTCAATTAACCTGGACTCCTGAGATCTCTTAGACACTGGACCACCAACCAGGTAGCATACACCATCTGATATGAGGCCCTAACACATATATAGTAGAGGATTGCTGAGTCTGGGTTCAGTCAGAGAAGATTCACCTAACCCTCAGGAAACTGGTTGTCCCAGGGAGTTTAGAGGTCTGGTAGGGTGGAGGATGTGGGGGTGGGGACATCCTTGTGGAGACAGGGGCTGGGAAGGAGGTATGGGCTGGGAAACAGTTTGATGGTGGACCGGGACGGGAGATAAAATCTGGAGTGTAAAATAAAATTAAAAAGAGGAGAGAGAACACAAAATAAGAGAGTCATGGAGTGGTGAATGCAAAAAAAAAACCAAACCAAACCAAAACAAAATAACCCATTCAACTGGCTCCTTTTTTCTCTCTCTCTGCTCTCCTGGGCTCCTGGACAGCCTCCCTTCCCTCTCTTTCTGTCTGTCCTTCTCTGTCCCCCCCTTCTCAGTCCTCATCGCTTTGCTCCTGTCTGTCTATTTCTACTCCCATTCCCCTTCCCCTTTCCCCAAACAAATCTTTATAACAACGAAAAAGAACACTCAACTGATGAGAAGAATGATTTAAAATGAAAGCCACCCTTAAAACTTAAAGGCTAAAGACTTGAAGCAGAAACACAGGCAGTGATGAAAATGTCACTTTATTGACAAGGAGACTGCAAAGGGATAGGGGATCTCTAGTTGTCAGCAATTGTGTCCTGAATCCAGTCCACATAGTTGCAGACCTTGGTGTATACACCAGGATTATCTGCCAGGGCACAGCCATAGCCCCAGGAGACAATGCCCTGAAGCTCTCCATTGCAGACCACAGGGCCACCAGAGTCACCCTGGAAAAGAAGAACACAGTGTGTTAGAAAGGGTGTGTGAAATAGGGCTGCATATAGTAAACTCAATACCTGTTTATACTCATGTTTGCATTTCTTTTTCTCCACAGCCCATCTGCTTTCCTCACTAACGTGTTGAAATCCACAAAAGATCCCCTTATTCCTCATTCATCATAACACCACATAACACTTTCTGTCTCACACCACTAGGCTTTGAAGCTCACTCCCAGAAGAACAGAGGTCTCCTTAAGTGGAGGGTGGCAATCACCTGGCAGGAATCCTTGCCTCCCTCTAGGAAGCCAGCACAGACCATGTTATCAGTGATCTTTCCAGGATAGGAGGCTTCACAGTCAGCCTGAGGCAGCAGTGGGGCATCCAGGCACTGGAGCAGGTCTGGTTCATTCTCTGTGAGGAAAGGATAAGAATGAAGACTCCTGTATCCACAGAACAATCCAACATTGAACCAGCTGGCAAGCAATGGACTCTTTCCTAAGACATGAACTTCCACTTAGAAACTATGGCAATTGATTCCATAATATTCATTGCTGATGTCCTTTCTGAGATAATAATAGTACATTCTGCATGTACATGTCCAGCATTCTGGGGATCAGTTCATTTTTTTTATGTAAATGTGTACTTGTACTGAGCACCTGCAATGTATCTATACAGTCTAGACACCAGTGGGATAATTTCAGAGATGGGCATGATTACAGTATATAGAAAAAAAAGAGAAGTAGTAAGTGACATGTTTTACTCACCACCGAAGCTGAGGGTGTTGCCCCAGCCAGAGATGAGGCACTGAGTGCCTGCAGGTGCACAGGAGCTGGGCAGAGCCACAGTGGCCACTCTGGCATTGAGGGTCACAGGGGAAGAGAGCTTGATCAGCATGATGTCATTGTTCAGGGTCTTCCTAACAAAATCCGGGTGCTTGATGATCTTGGCAGCATTGACAAACTGCTCATTGCCCTCCAGGACATTGATGTTGTGCTCTCCCAGTCTCACTTGGATGCGGCTGTTGGGAACAGAAGGAATGCCACAGTCTGTTACTCTCTGACTCAAGACATTACAAGTTTCTCAGACCTCTCACTCTTTTGTGTCTATGAGCATTTCAAAATCTTGCTGAAGTATCATATTCTCCTTTTCTTTTTCTGTGAGAGATGCTGTACAGGGGTTGAGGTGAATGACGGCTGTGTACATTGCTCTTCATTCTCATATAACCCCAATATCCAGGGCTAAGGAACTAAGAGGTCATGTGAAGCCCTCTTCATCCACTGTGTCATAGGTCACTACACACTGGAACTTCTAATCCCCATTTCCTTTTGGAAGAATGCTGTACATTTGCATTTTGACCAGAAGGGTAATATGTGGTATCTGAACCTTCATAATGGGAATCTGAGGTTTTGTATGAGGTTCATTCTCTTTTAATGACTCCAAACCTTATATCTCAATCTAGACTATGAAGCCATTCAATCTATTATTTAATAATATACTTTTATAATTTTAACCCATAATCAAGATTGATAGCCCATTTGGGGGACAGTATTACTCATGCCCTAATAGAGTATAAAAATAACAGGTAAAGAAAATGAATGATAAAACCTATCCATTTTTGAAAACCCTGTTAACAATTTCTCATTATAGGACTCAGATACTAGTTGTGAAAATCTTTGACAGCTTCTGCATTTTTTATAGTGAGAAAATAAACCTGTCTTTCTTTCAAGATACATTTTTCGTATCTCATTTTTATTTATTTGCTTGTGTGTTTGTTAATTATTTAATTATTTGTTTATTTATTATTTTGATGCACGTTCAGGTCTAATACCCTCTGGTATCAAAACTGATCATCAGTGCTTTGTACATAATGAAATTATTTGAACTTGAAACTTTTAAAAAGCTTAGAAATTGTTCACACTCACTGAAAATTGACTTTATCACCCTGATATATAGGATACACAGTCACTATTTGTAAACGTGTTTATGTGACTTTATGTTTTATTCTTTCTACTCTAAAATTAACTTTCCTTGCATTGGTTATGTCTACCCTTGATTATTTTGGATGTCTTATGTATTGAAAGACTTCCTATTCTATTTTTTTTATTCTCTTTAAACTCGCGAATAAGTTGCTGTAAATAATCTCTCTTGTCTGACTATACCCATTGACTTTAAAACCCTCAGTTATTGCTTGATCTTATACTATGCTCTTAGAAACACGAAATGTGTGTTCTGTATAGTAAGGTCCCATCACTTACGACTTGTAGCAGTGAGCTGCAGACACCACCCACTGGTTATTGATGAGGGAACCTCCACAGAAGTGGTAGCCAGAGTTCAAGGACACTTGGTAGGGGACAGAATGTTCCTGACAGGTGTATCCTCCAACAATCTTGTCATCATCATCCACAGGGAAAGCAACTTGAATAAACACAAGAAGACCATTGAGAAGACAATTCATCAAGATGCTGGAAGGTGGAGCTCTCAGTTTTCAGCTAAGTAGGGGTCTCCTCAAAGAGTAAAATAACTGAAGTCCAGAGGTATCACTGCATTCCCAGCAGGCATAGGAGAGTATGGCCAAAATACAGAGAACCTAACCACTGCAGGACAACAGAAAAACACTCTGTAGTCGACTACATTCTAATGGGTTAATAGGGACAGGGCAAGGACAGGCAATGCTCTCAGTATGCAGTAATAGGGTATAGAGATGGTTGTCTAATCCACTATCTGGTTTGATCTCAAGTTCATCATTTATTGACACTTGCAGCTAGCAGTGCTTAAGGTATCTACGATGGTTGGAACTATTTTAGAAAAAGTCGTGAGTATGTAGATATTTATGGACCCACAAGCTTTTATAGGTCAAGTCTGTATATTAATGACAAATGGAGAGTAGGTCTTATATTGGACAGAGGGATGTAATGTTATTTTATTTATTTATTTATTTATTTATTTATTTATTTATTCATAGATAAAATTCCCCAATCACAGCCTTTCTTCCCTTCCCAATTCGTCCCTGAAAAATCCCTCCCCCTTGCCATTTTCCCTTCTCCTCAGAAAAATGAGAGCTCCTCTTGGGTACCTCCCCATTGGGGCATCTTGACCCAGAAAGACTAGGCATATCCTCTCCCACTAAGGATCAACCAGGTAGTACAGGTGTGAGGAAGAGGATTCAATGGCAAGGAACATAGACTGATCCAAGTTCCTTTGTTAGGCATCCCACATGAGACCAAGCTACACATTTTCTACAAATGTACAGGAGATCTGGGTCCAGCTCATGCATGCTCCCTGGTTTGTAACCCAGGGTCTGTGAAACCCTATGGTTCCAGGTTAGTTGATATTATTACCAATGATTATTGATTTTTAATTTGACTGCATGTTTATTATTCTTAAAATCACTTTGATGTGTGTGTGTGTGTGTGTGTGTGTGTGTGTGTGTGTGTGTGTGCGTGTGTGTAATGGAAGTGTCCTTCCTAATATCAAGTCTCTGTCTTAGACACATATGTAAGAATTTTAAGGTATTAATAGACACAAGCCATGTAGGAAAGTTTATGTCAAGCAAGTGAGTTTCCTGGAGGTGGCTCACCATTTTGCATGGTTGAAATCAGTAAGCAGTGAGAGGTATAGACCCAAGAGTTTGTCTCAGAATTGATTCTTGTTGCTGATGTGACTTTCCTGCCATAATTACATAGTGTAATGTTTCTTGAGCATCATCACACCCAGTTGGGTAAATTTCCTCCCGTTACCTTGAAGATAAACTTTCATGAATTAATGCTTAGTTATATTAATATCTTTATAGAATTACTGATTTGATTCAAATAATCTCAGGAAGAAAGTTTAAGGAGATGGTTTTAGTTGTTTTGCCAGAAAGACATAATAAAGTTTGAATCAAGAATATGTCCCTCCTCACAGAATAGTAAGTAAAAGTTGCATTAAAAAGTAGTACAATGAGTTTTCATAAATTATACTAAGAGAAACATGCTTGGAACAAATTAATGATCAAGGAAAAACATTCATTCTCAGTCATCTACCAAATGTATATTTGACTGTGTATGTGTGTGTGTGTCTGTGTGTGTATGTGTACATATATATGTAAGTGTATGTGACTCTATATAACTATGAATAATGTTTGGGCCTAGCTGAATGTGCGTGTGTGTGTGTGTGTGTGTGTGTGTGTGTGTATGCATGACTTTCTCTTATATTTTTTCTTTTTTTCTGGTACACAAAGAGTTAATAAGCTCTGAGGCCATCTAGGCCAGCAGGTTAATTTCATGAAACCTCCTTATGCCATCTTTCTTTAGACTCTCTGATGATATAATAAATTACAGTGGAAGGGACAAGAAACTTAAGCTTACAGAGTAGCACAAAAGATTAGAAGCAGAGCTTCTGCTGGAGGAAGAATGAAAATATTGGTGTATAGAGAGGGTGGAAAATCATCCTTGGTGGCAAGGTTAAGGGTTTCTAGAAGGAAAAGCAAGGCCTAGGTGAAAGCATGGAACTTACCAGCTGCTCCCAGAAGGGCCAGAAACAGTAGTGCATTCATTGTGGTAGAAGGTAGTGAGCCCTGGATGGAAGCCTGCCTTTATACCCCAATTCAGAGAGAAGGAGGTACTAATGGGAGGGACCCCACTGCTTCTACACAAGAACACCTGTGGGTTTCCCTTCCCAGAGCCCTTACATTACCTCTGTTCTATTTGTCTACTCTGTGGGTAAGTGATAAGGACAAGGAAAGCAGGTGATTCTTGAAAGGTGACAGGAACCACAGACTTTGTGTATGTAGCTTG
This sequence comes from Tokudaia tokunoshimensis, assembly GCA_036184795.1. Lineage (NCBI taxonomy): Eukaryota > Metazoa > Chordata > Mammalia > Rodentia > Muridae > Tokudaia > Tokudaia tokunoshimensis. Next base: position 62,918,316 of record BTHU01000002.1, on the reverse strand, counting down.
ACCTTCTTAGGCTGACAGAACAAGGTTTGGTGGTAGAGAATGGTCATATTCCCAAGATATGTCCTAACATCATGGGAAACTTCTTTGATTTACTTTGAGAAAGACATTATATTTGTAAATGAGTGAATTTTTGAGACCTAGAAATTCATGAAAATAAATGTATCTGGATCTAATGACTATGAGTTGATGATTCTTAATTCTAGCATAATTCATCATATAGAAAGATCATATGCAAGAGCTTTGGTAATCAGTACTAAAATATGAAACAATATTGGAGAGAGAGAAACAGACACCATTTGTATTATAGGCTTCCACCTTGCTCTCCTTTCCAACAGGAATCTTACTTGAAAAGTAGCTCTAAGTGTGAAAAATGAAATTTCAGGAGAAGCTTCCTCAATATGTTCCAGAGATAGACCAATACCACATTCTCCTTTCTCCTTTCTGTCATGACTTTGGCACTCATTTTTTCATGCTTTTATGAGTCCATTTTCAGCATCTTCATGGTTGCCTTAATAATCTGTACTAAAGATTAAACTTCCCTACTTTCAAAAACACACAGTTTGAGATAGAAGTGTATAATCTAGGTCAGATATGAGGAATAACTTGAACAATGGTCAGTCTGACTTCTGTCTGAGAATTACCTTCAGTGAAGAGATTACTACATTGACAAGGAAGCATGAATCAATATTAAAAATAGAAATCAATATTAAAAATATACAAAGATTCTGATATTCTATTTTTTTCAGTGACAATATTATATCAGACTTAGTTAACAGTAAACTTTCCTATAGAAGATCTCTGAATGAGTTCTAACAAAGGTTAGAGTTGCAGCACTGAAATTTATTGAGTCAACATGCCTAGATGGAGTACATTGAAAAGTGATATGTGAAATTACATCTAATTTTATGAGCTATTGTGAGGAACCGTTTTATAGAATCTACTTATATTTTTAGTTAGTCTTATTGAGGAACAAGAACTAGCAAAATTCATAACTAAATTTACTAAAATGTACAAGGTAAACAAGTGTTCTAGAGATGCTTCTCAAAGACCAAAATTTGAATTCAGAATCTAGTGATTGGTTTTGGCATGTCACTTAGGGAGAATGTTAAAGCAAATGGATACCAAAATGTACTGGGAAAGGCACCCTTGAGAGTTCTGTTAAACATCTTCTGTACCCATGCCTGGCATGATTGGCCCAGCTACACAACAGAATTTGTAATTAGATCCCTTCCCTCTGTGCTCTGAATCTCATTAAGTAGCCCATGGGTCATACCTAAGTAAAGTACTGTTCAATTTATAGAATGTTTGATAGCTTTAGGAGATGTTTCAGACAACAATCATATACTCCATGGTTTATGTATGGAGCCTCACTTACCCTTTTAAAACTGATTTATAATAAAGAATAAAAATGGAATTATCTCTAATTAATAAGGAAGATACTATTACTTAGATGTTTTTTGCCCAAGGAATGATCTAAAATTACCATATGGTCTGAAATATCCAAAAAGATATTGAAACTCCTGTGAAGTGTAAGATTTGCCACAGATGGCATCTAAAAAGCTACAGCTAAGCAAGCTAGAGTTGCATGACAAGTTCAACATCCAACTCCTCCTTCCATATTTTTTTCTTGGCAGAGCTTGAATACCAAATTTAAATTTTACCTGGCACTGTGTCTCATAAACTTGCATTATCATGACCCCTTACCTACCTAAACCATGTCTAACACATGGGTATGCATAGCCAGATGACAGATTGCTAGGATATTATTATGGTTGGGTAGATAGTAAGCAGATTTTCTATAATATAGTTAACATTTCATGTTTTCTTTTTTTCTAAAATATTTCATTAATTCTTTGTGGGTTTCATATTATACATCCCAGTCCTACTCATCTCCCCATTCCCTCACATCTGACTTCTGTCTGCAACCTTCAGCACAAAATCATGCACACGTACACACACACACACACACACACACACACACACACACACACACAAACAAATATCTAAACAGAGTATGTACAACATCTTTTAGTGGAAGGTATTGTGTATCACAGCGTGTCCCAAAATAACCCATCTGTCCATATATCTTTACTTGCAAATATAATGAGTCGTTCATCTGGTTCATGGTGTCTAGATTCTTTGTCACCTTCGATATTGGGTCCTCAGTGGGACTTCTACTAGTTATCCTGTTGTTTCTTTGTTTCATGGACATCATAGAACTTTGAATGAGCAGGATTGGCCCTTTCATAAGCCCTAACATTTAGTTCACAGATGATGTAGATTTTGGGGTGGGACATTTCCAAGTCTAGTATCTGGGCCTGGGTGATATCTGAGCTGGTCAGCCTTTAGGCTTTTTATTATTTGCATTACCAGGATAAACTCTCTAATACTGCTCTGGACATGCCACTTGAGGCTAACAGGACAGGGTCAGATCTTCTACTCTTATGACCTCAGCGCTGGCTCACTCTCACCCATGACTGCAGAGCAAGCTTCTATGTGCTGCCCTGTCCCACTATTCTCCCCATCCTCTCATAGCTTTCCTTTGCCCTTGCAACCTCCACCACAAAATAACACACAAATTAACAAAACAAATAAAGAAAACAAAACAAAGATTAAAACATCTGGAAGCTATAGTGTGCTATAGTTCATCCCAAAGCAAACCACTGTCCATACATCTTGCAGATGCTCAATGCAATGTGTAACTGGTTTCATTTGAGATCTCTGAATTTTGTGACATCAGAAATATTGGATCCTAATCAGAACTTCCAGTTATCTTGTTGTCCTGTGTTATGGAGATTCTGACATTTTGGATCAGCAGGACCTGCCTTTCACGGGTTCTAAGAGTCCGCAGATGATGTAGATTTTGGGTTGTCCAACTCGTACACACTTGGGGATGGCCTACCTGTGCCTTTGTCAGCAGGCAAGTTCCACTGTGTTGCTCAGGTAAGCTATAGGTTCTACTCTCCAACCAGTGAGGGACAGAAACAAATCTGCTCTCATGATCTTGGGGTTAGGTGCCTGGACTACCTCATGTCACAGGAAGCTAGGAGTAAGGGCGTTACCACATCACCCACTCCACTTCACATCATACATAAGAGACGTAGCAGGTCCAGCTCTTCTGTTCTCATGCACATCTTGCTGGTTCATCTGTGCCCCCTCTACCAGAGCCAGATCTTCTTTGCTGTGCAGGTGGCAAGGGGCAAGGTCAGCTTACCTGCTCTCACAACCCAAGGCCGATCTCCTGTTTTTACCCACCTGCACTATATAACTTGGTAGCATGCAGGATTCTGTGTCTTTATGACCAATCTGAGTAGTAAGGCAGCAGGAAGATCTGTGGTCATCTTTTCCTGTCCTCTTTGACTGGCATGGTTGTCTGCAGGTCTCTGGATATCTCTTGACTTTACTTTTAAATTATATTGCCATCATCTCAGCTCAGGGATGCTATGATGATCTCTTTCTTTGTCACTGTCTTCAGTGCAGCAGCCAGAGATTCCACACAAAACAGGTCAGTTTTGTTTTATTTACTTGATAGGAAGTGCTTATAAGACTGCTGATTTAGAGGAAAAGTCAGATATTTGTTCTAGTATTCGCTCATTCCAGTATATACTGACCAGGTGGTCCACAAGAAAATTGTCCTCCACAGCATATGGGAAATCATTTTAGTCAAATGGATGACAAGATTTATTGTTCTCACTCTGTCCTTATCTGTAAAGAAATTTTGAAGAGCATGACACAATGGCATTCTATAACTAAAGATTGAAGCTTAACTAATGTTTTGTGCTCATATTAATCACGTGAGATCATTTTTCACCATGATATTAGAATCATAGGCTAAGAAGATTGCTGTAGATTAGAACTGTTGCTTTATACTCTAGATTGAGATGAGTATAGTAGAGTTGGTGAACCAGCCATTTACTCTCCCTTTGAATGTCTGCACTATTCTCTGTATTATTCATTCTAATATACATATTCCTTTGTGTTCTTCTGTAAAACATTTTCCTAAGCCCCATTCAATGACTCACATTGTCAAATCATTGTATTTCAATTTTGGAAGCAGTGGCTAATTTCTCTGTGTATATTTAGTGCTGTAGATTTTAGTCTTTTAATTAATGTTGTACTTATTCTCTCATTCTGATTTTCATGGCCGGTCAAGTGAGCTTTACAGAGTGGAACTACTTCTTAAAGCATACACGACAACTAACTTTTAAGGGTTCAACATGGTAGTCATATTCTAGTCTGGCATGCCCTGACAAGAGCATTCTGGTTTCATTAATCTTGTCCAATAATCATTTGTATAACACACACATGCACACACACACACACACACACACACACACACACACACAACAGATACCTTTACTTCATTTTCAAATACGAAGACTCTATATCTCTGAAAGAAAGTGACTTTCATCAGAAGCTGATTGAGGAAAAATGTAGGGATGATACCTTAATCCTTCTTCTGAAAATGGAGTTTAGTTCCCATTATTGCTACAAAGTGGAGTGTTTCTTGTGTTTCTCTTGTAGTATATACAGTTTAAGAACAGTTTTTCTTCTTATGCTCACAGATAAGTATAGTCTTCATCCCTCATCAAGGAAAAATATTTTATGCCATAGACAATGACCACTACATTAAAATGCAAGCAATCAAAATGCAAAGTTGTGGAACCCAGTCCCAATGAATATATCTATAAAATGGTCCCATACCCATGACTCATTCAACATTGAAGAAGAGGGAATGGAAAGACTGTAAGAGCCAAAGGATTAGGAAGTTCACTGTGAGATTACCTCTTCTAGTATTGTTAGAAGCTACACTTATAATGTTTCATTTGAGACTGTCCAAGTGTGAATTGAACAAGTATTACTCAAATGGAGCTGCCGAAATAGGTAAGAAAATACTCCTCAGGATTCAAGCCTACACAAATAGCTATGGGCAACTGAGGAAAATGGGAAGTGATAAAGGTGGTGTTCCCTAGGAAGGAAGACACCAAGCAAATCTCTTGGTTTTCCAGTGCCAACTAGATAGCCCTGAAAACATATATACAAGTAACTTTATACAGGCAGAGTAGATTATATTCAGGAATATACATGTGTATGCATATATGTGTATATCCACATTACATATATGCATGTAATAACAATTTAGGAAGAGGCCATAAATTTTAAGAAAAAAAAACCAAAGGAAATTTTTTTTGTAATTATAATCTCAAAAATAATTATTAATTTTTGCAGGTGATATGATCATATACCAGTTAAACATTAAAGATTCTAACAGAAATTTTATGTATATGATAGTTTAATCTCCATCAAATTTCTAATGCTATTCTTCATAGAACTTGATGAAAACAAACTAAAGTCCATACCTTGAATAGACAATGTAATCTTGAGCAGATTGTAAAAAGCTGACAACATTACAGTACCTACCCAAGTTTTTATATACTGTCATTGAAACCACCACAGCACCAAAAAAGCCACATAGGTACAGCTACCTGACCTTAACAAAGATGCTCCAAATAGACACATTAGGAAGGATAGTTTCCTCTACAAATAGGTCTGAGAAAAGTATTCATAAGTATAATTACCTGAGTAAGAATGCAAACAGTTGAACAAAAAGAATAAAGGTATGTAAGATTGTCTTAGAATGTTACTTCTGTGAAAAGACACTATGACGAAGGCAACTCTTATAAGGACAACATTTAATTGGTGCTGGTTTATAGGTTCAGAGGTTCATGATGGGAACACGGCAGCATGCAGGCAGGTATGGTGCAGGAGAAGCTGAGAGTTCTATATCTAAATTTAAAGGATACTTGCAGAATACTGACTTCCAGGCAGCTAGGTCTTAAAGCCCACACCCACAGCCAGGCCTACTCCAACAAGGCTACACCTTTTAATAGTGCCACTTCCTAGACTGAGCATATACAAACCATCACATAAGATAATAAAATAAGAATTGAAAAAAAAGATAAAAATAATGGAAAAAACCCAACCTGAGATTTTGTAAAGGAAATAAAGCATAAGTAAAATACAAAGTTCTATGAAGAGTCTCACTAATAAAATGTATCAAAGAGAGTACAGATATCTGGGCTTGAAAGAACAGTGAAGAAATTGCAAAAGTCCAACAAGGACAATTTTCTATGAAAAGATGTTGAGCATAGAAGTAAAATATCTAAAGACATAAAAAACAATTTCAAAAGATGCATAACAATTTTCCCAGAGTTAGGCAAATGCTAATGTCCAGCCTCAGTGTGAGGAGGGTCCTGAGAAAGGGGAAATGGGAACGGTGCTGATTCAAGGACTTGGAGCCAGGGAGCCAGTAGTGGATGCAAGCTGTCAGTTCAAGTACTATCTCTGAGTACTGAGCCTGAGGATTCTTACCATTCTTGTTTCTTCTCCTTTCTTTTTCCTTCTTCCTTTTCATTCACATTCCTTCTCCCTTCACATTCTTTTTTTACTTCTCCCCTTACATTCTTTTTTCCTTTGCCTTCCTTCTCATTCTTTTGCCTTCTCTGGCCAGAGAAACTGAACCCAGTCTTTTATTTACTAAAGCTATATCATCAAGGCTTTGATCATTATTAAAAATAGTTTAGAAACTCTTAAATTTACATAAAGTTTATGAATCCAAGATCATTAGTTCCAAACCCAGCTTTCTTAAAACAGAAACTAAACATAAAGCCAAAGCATATTTCCTTATATGTTTTACACAGCCTATTCTTCATGGGTAGCTGGGCACCGCTCTTTCAGTTTTCTGGTACAGCAGACAGCAGTCTTTGGTAACTGTTTCCATGAAAGCACAGAAAGGTGAAAAACTACTGAGGTTAAAATAATTGGTTACAAAGTTTTAAGATTTATGCAAGTTAAGAAGTTAGCTCTCTCTAAGCATTGCCATTTCCAATTCTTCAAGTTGCCAGGAAAATGAAGTACTAGCTTCGTATATGCTTATTCAACATATTTAATGCTTTAATCTTTGTTTCATCATCTTAGCAACTCCATAGTCTCATGTATTCTCCTTCTAATACTATTTATTATAAATCATATATAATCCTTTCTTCTATAAAATAAACCCATCTATCTTTTGCTTGCTTTCTATAGATTTCCCCATCTTTTCCTATCTATGCCTTTTCTTCTTGAGGCCACTCTAAGTCTCTGTCTTTTATGACATCAAGTTCATGTTGGCTAATTAATGCAGCAGTCATTGAACCAGAAGCTGCATGTAGTTCCTCATAATTCCAAACTCAAGACCAAGTACATCAATGAACTATTTTTGTAAAGGACCATGTAGGCTTTTATGCCCTCTGTGGTTATGCTATCTAGATGCATTCTCATGGTCCTAAAAGCCAAGTGGAAGGCCTATTTCTCATCCTTTACCTCATGACCACCTCCATTCTTCATTCTCGAGGACAACATCTGTTTCAATTATTATGGAGTGATTATCTCTGGTGGAAGTATATTTCTAAAAAAGAAAGATTGAAAATAAAATAAAAGGGAGAGCAGATCAGCTTCAGGGCTACAGTAGCCATCAGCACATGTTGGGATCAGGAAATAAACAGCTTGTCAATGATCCACGGGCAGGAACTCTGTCACATCTACCCTTATGCAGCCATGACCAGCAGGCAAATATTAAAGGGATAATTGTTTTACCAAACAGACAAGACTGTAAAATTATATCTCTTCAACATATTATAACAGAAACACAAGATATACAGAAAACAGGGTATCTATTGAAGGTCATACAATAGAAACACCAAATTACATAGAAAGATGAGTTCATCAGACTAACCATGAAGTTATCAATTGAAACTTTCAAATAAAGAATGTATTAGAACTTTGCTTTGAAAAACAAAATATGACAGTCCAGACTACTTTACTCAAATAATGTATTTATTATAATTAATTGTAAGAACCTCTAGAACAGTGGTTTTCATTCTTATTTATGCTGTAACCCTTTAATACAGTTCTTTATGCTGTGGTGAACACCAATCATGAAACTAACTTTGTTACTTCTTTACAACTGCAATTTTGCTACTGTTATAAATTGTAGTGTAAACATTTGGGGAGGTAGAGGTTTGCCAAGTGTTTGTGACTCACAGGTTGAGAATCACTGCCACAAATGCAGGTGGTATAAGAGATAGAAATATAGCTCCATAATATAACCGTCAGCAGCCTGATGAATTCCCATAATCATTACAGACCTTGACTAGGGCAAAACAAGTATTTGACAGAATGAATTACAAAGAGCCAGTTAGAAACAAAGGTACAGATTTTGATTAAAGATGTTTTAATATAGGTTTAAGATTAGGATTAGAAAAAAGGGAGATATTCAAAGAGAAAATGCAACATACCAAGAATGCATATGCACTTTCCAGGGCATAATGGCTTTCACAAAGGTAAAAAAGGAAGTACAGCATGGGATGTCTATTCTGCTACATTTCATCCTTGAATGGACTATAAACATAGTTTTCTTTGATGCAGAATTAACATAGTTAGAAGTCTGAGGACAGTCAGGTTTATTGGAATGCATCTTTAGTTCTGGCATAGAATTCAAATTTTAAATTTATATTCTATTTATTAAAAATATTTAAAGTTGGGTATTTCTGGAATACTAATCTGCAAGTTGCCAATTTTATCAGTTTTCTTGAGCTGTTGTTAGATTCCAACTGAAGCAAGCTGTCCATATAAATGCATTTTTTATTCTATTAGAGAACCTACTTTCTAACCAGGCTCTAGGTTTTAGATATATGTGCTAGAGAACACATTAGGTTTGTGTAGGAAATGTCTTTCATTTTAGTTGAGAGGAGTGGTACATGAATAAGAAGATCAACTTCTTCAATTTTAAGATATTTGACTCTTGTGCCAATGCCATATCAGTTAACCTTAGTAAAAAAACTATACTGTCTGTATATACCATGATTATCATATTAATTATCAATGTTGCCCTGTGTGTTTATGTTAAAACTAACTACTCTATATTTTAGGTCAAACAACCTGTGCTGGAACATTGCTCAAACTCTGTTTTTCAAAATGTTCAACCTGACTTCTGAAAAAGAAGGAAGTACATGAAGAAATGGGAAAATTATGGAGTTTTCTTCTATCTATGCAATAATAGCATAATGTTGTGCTTAGTGTTGAATTTTCTTATTAAGTCCCTGTGTTTTGTTTTTAGTTAAATAATCCCTAAGATTCAACTTACATTTTATTATGACACAGATCTGCCAGAGAAGGGGAGAACTTGATTTTGTTTCAACTTGTACCTATTTATAAGACCCAATTAAACTATCATTCCTATCAGATGTTTTACTCTCCAATGAGCAAAGATATAGGAAAATGTACATTAGAGGTGAGATCATGATTGTGTTCCATGAAAAGTAGTGATGGTTTGGGAGCTATCCATTAATGTGGGTTGAGCTTAGATGAAATTGTGGCAATTGGGTCTGAGATGGAAAATTAACTGAAGACTGGATAAATTAGAATCAAAAGAAACTGGAAAAATGCTAACATGACCCTTATAGCATATGTTGTCATCCTATTCCTGGCATGCCTGGGTGAGTTTCACATCCCTTAGCAGCCATTCAGTGTTGTCATCTCTGCATGCTGTTTCTCATTTATTTGCTCCAGGGCTCATTACTAAGTGGAAGTTCTGCCATATTGCCAAGCCTGTCAGGATTTTCAGACTGTTCAAATAGTTTCATCTTCTACAATCATGTTCATTGTATGGTTTTCAGAAAAAAAGGGATTTGGATGGATTCTGTTTTAACAGATAATTATCTAAAATTGGCATGCTGCTACAAATCCATAGAAAGATATGGAAATTATTTTTTCCATAGGAGACTGAGTGCAGTTGGCAGCTAACTGCACTGCTGACAAACCAGAAGTCCAAATGGGACAAACTACACACTTATCTTCCTTCTGGAATTTGTCATGAAAGAACACAATCAAAAAATTTTCAGTTTCCCCAATAGAGTCCTATTTCTTGCCCCACTGGATAATGGGGACCAACCAAGGACAGAAGGAATTTCTTTTCCTATATCTGGAAGTGCATATTGCTCTGGAATGTTCCTATGTTGTGGAAATTCTTTGAGGAGTATCTGGGAGAAAAGGTGGGAGCTTACTGAACTTACATGGTTTTAGTCACATTAAAAGTACTCTCCACTTCTAAAAGCAATATTCTCAACTCTTATTGCCTATATAAAAATGGGGTGATATCTCACGTTGGTCGCTTATCTGCTCACCTGAAAGCCCTAAAAGAACTAGAAGAAATAACATCTCAAAAGATTACATGACAATATATAATCAAATTCATGTCTGGAATCAACAAAATAGAAAAAATAAAAAGAAAATTATAAAGGACCAATGAATCAAAGACATGGCTCTTAGGCAAACTAACAGATGGGTCCTGATGAACATAATAAACAAAATAGAGATGAAGGATAAAACAACAAAAATCAAAACATCAAAGTACTCAAATGAATTTATCAGATATCTACAGAACATTTCACCCAAAAACAAAACAATATATATTTTAATCAGCATCTGGTGCTTTCTCCAAAATTAACCATATAATTCCAAAAAAAATAAACCACAAAAGATACAAGAATATTGAAATAATCTGATTCATTCTATTGGATCATCAGGGACTAAGGCAAGTCTTCAATAACAACAAAAACAACAGAAAGTCCACATACTCATGGAAGCTGAACAACTCTCTACTCAATGATAACTTGGTCAGAGAAGAAATAAAGAAAGAAATTAAAGACTTTCTAGAATTTAATGAATATGAGGGTATAGCATATTCAAACTTATGTGTCACAATAAAAGAAGTGATAAGAGGAAAATTCATAGCACTAAGTGCCTTCATAAAGAAATTAGAGATCCCACACTAGCAACTTAACAGCACACTTGCAAGCCCTAGAACAAAAATAAGCAAACACACCAAAGAGGAATAGATGGCAAGAAATAGTCAAACTCTGGACTGAAATCAACTAATTAGAAAGAAAGAGAACTATACAAAAAATCAAGAAAAGTAGGAGCTGGTTCCTTGAGAAAAATCAACAAGATAGATAAACCCTTAGCCAAACTAACTAAAGGATACAGAGACAGTATGGAAATTAACAAAATCAGGAATAAAAGGGAGACTTAAAAACAGAAGCTAAGGAAATTTAAAAGCATCAGATGCTACTACAAAAGCCTATATTCAACAAAACTAGAAAATCTAAATAAAATGGATGATTTTCTAGACAGATATCATGTACCGATGTTAAATCAAGATCAGGTATCTAAACAGTCCCATAATTCCTAAGGAAGTAGAAGTAGTCATTAAAATCTCTCAACTAAGAAAAGGTAAGGACCAGATGGGATTAGTGCAGAATTCTAACAGACCTTCGAAGCATACCTAATACCAATACTCCTCAAACTGTTCAACAACATAAAAACAGAAGAAGCACTGCCCAATTCCTTCTCGGAAGTCACAGTTACTCTGATACCTAAACTACGTAAGACCTAAGAAAGAAAGAGAATGTCAGACAAATTTCAGGTATGAATATGGATGTAAAAATGCTCAATAAATTTCTAGCAAACTGAATCCAAGAACACATAAAAATGGTCATTCAGCACAATCAAGTAGGCTTCATCCACTATAGGGATGCAGGGATGGTTTAATATATGAAAATCCATCAATGTATTCTACTATATAAACAAACTCAAAGGAAAAAAATCACATGGTCATCTCACTAGAAGCAGAAAAAGCCTTTGACAAAGTACAACACCTTTACATATTAAAAGTCTTAGAAATATCAGGAATTCAAGACTCATACCTAATCAAATTAAACACACCATACTGAAAACCAAGAGTTAACCTCAAATTAAATAGAGAGAATCCTGAAGAAATCCTAGTAAAATCAATGTCAAGAAAAGGATGCACACTCTCTCCCTATTCATCAATACAGAACTCAAAGTTGTAGCTAGAGAAATTAGAAACCATAAGGAGGGCAAAGGGATACAAATTGGAAATTAAGAAATCAAAGTATCACTATTTGAAGACAATATAATAGTATACATAAGTGACCCCAAAAATTCTATCAGAGAACTCCTTCAGCTGATAGAAAATTTCTGCAAAGTGACTGGATATAAAGTTAACTCAAACAAATCATTAGTCTTACTTTATACAAAGGATAGACTAGCTAAGAAAGAAGTTAAAGAAACAACTCCCTTCCCAATAGTCATAAATAATATAAAATATTTTGGTGTAACTCTAACCAAGCAAGTTAAAGATCTGTATGACAAGAACTTCATATTCCCTGAAGAAAGACATCAAAGAAGACCTTAGAAGATGGATAGATCTCCCATGCTCACAGATCGATAAGTTTAACATAGTAAAAATGGCCATTTTTCCCAAAGCAATCTACAGATTCAATGCAATCCCCATCAAAATTCCAACTCAATTCTTCATAGAGTTAGAAAGAGTAATTCTCAACTTCATATGGAATAACAAAAATTCAGGATAGGAAAAGTAATTCTCAATAATAAAAGAACTTCTGGGGGAAATCACCATCCCTGACCTCAAGCTCTACTACTTGTAACTGTGATAAAAACCACATGGTATTGCTTCAGAAACAGACAGTTTGATCAATTGAATAGAATTGAACCCAGAAATAAACTCAAACACCTATGGACACTTGATCTTTGACTAAGAAACCAAAACCATGCAGTGAAAATAAGAAACCATCTTTAATAAATGCTGCTGGTCTAACTGGCAGCCTGTATGTAAAAGAATTCAAATTGATCTATATTTATAAACTTGTACAAAGCTCAAGTCCTAGTGGGTCAAGGTCCCACACACAAAACCAGATAAACTGAATCGAATAGAGGTGAAAGTGGGAAGTAGCTTTGAAGTCATTGGCACATGGGAAAATTTCCTGAACAGATTACCAATGATTCAGACTCTAAGATCAACAATTGACAAATGGGACCTCATGAAGCTGAAAAGCTTTTATAAGGCAAAGGACACAGTCAATAGGATGAATCAGCAATCGACAGATTGGGAAAATATCTTCATTAACCCTACATCCCATAGAGGGCTAATATCTAAAATATAGAAAAAACTGAAGAAGGTAGACTGGAACAACCACTTTAGAAATTAATCTGGTTGTTCCTCAGAAAACTGGAAATAGTTCTACCTAAAGTCCCAGCTATATCACTCCTGTGAATACACCCAAAAGATGCTCCACCATATCACAAGGACACATGCTCCACTATCTTCATAGCAGCTTTATTAGTAATAGTCATCATCTGTAAACAACCCAGATGTCCCTCAGTGGAAGAATTGATATAGAAAATGTGGTTCATTTACACAACAGAGTACTTATTATTCAGCTATTAAAAATGAGGACATCATAAATTTTTCAGGCAAATGATGGAACTAGAAAATCTCACTCTAAGTGAGGTAACCCAGACCCCCAAATGAGTACATGGTATGTACTCATTGATGAGTGCATATTAGTCAAAAGTTGAAAATACCCATGATACCGTTCACAGATCAAATGAAGTTTAACAAGAAGGAAGGCCCAAGTGCAGATGCGTCAATCCCACTTAGAAGGGGGGATAACATAATCATGGGAGGCAGAGGGAGAGAGAGACCTGAGTGGTAGAGGGGAGCAGGAGGAAAAGGGGGGAGACAGGATCAGGTATGGGGGAGGCAGGAATGAAGCCTAAATGGCCAGGAAAATGAATGAAAATATGCATCACTGTGGGGTGGAGAATGGGGGAACCTCTAGAATGTCCCTAACATCACGGGTGTGGGAGGCTCCAGAACCCAATGGGGGTTTCCTTAGATGAAATGCCCAACAGTAGGGAGATGAAACCTAAAGAGACCTAGATAGATATGGCCTCCAGTTGAGGGATGGTGCCACCTACCCATCTCAAAAAATTTGACCCAGAATTGCTCCTGTCTAATGGAAATTCAGGGACAAAAATGGAACAGAGATTGAAAGAAAGGCCATCGAGAGACTATCCCAACTTGGGATCCATCCCATGCACAGATACCAAACTGAAACACTATTCTTGATGCCATGTTGTGGTTTCAGACAAGAGCCTGGCATAGCTGTCCTCTGTGATGTTCTACCAGCACCTGACTGGCCCAGATGCAGATACTTACAGCCAACGACTGGTCTGAGGTTGGAGACCCATATGGAAGAGTAAGGGGAAGGAGTGAAGAAGCTTAAAGAGATTGCCACCCCATAGGAAGAACAATAGAATCAAGTAATCAGATCCATCAGAACTCCCAGAGACTAAGTGACCATCCTAAGAGACTACATTGGCTGGTCTGTAGCCCTGGCTACATATGTAGCAGAGGATTGCCTGGTCTGGCCTAAGTAGGAAAGGATGTGCTTAAGCTTAATCTTGTGGAAACTTGATGCCCCAGGGAAAAGGGATGTTGGTAGGTATAAGGAAGGGTTGAGTAGGTGGGTTGGGGAGCACCCTCTCAGAGGTGGCAGATGGGGATAGGGTGAAGAAATCTGGGAGGTGAGACCAGGAAGGTGGAAATACAGAATGGGGGAAATACAGGAAGGAGGAAATGTTTGGAATGTAAATAAAATAATTTAATGTAGAAAACTAGAAATTTAATTTTTCAAAAAAAATGACTATAAATTCAAGTACAAAACATATGTAAGTACTATCATTAATATGAGTTTAGAAAAAAACATTAATCCAGAAGAGAGCTGTTCTCCCTGGAGTGCTTTGCTAAGAGATAAAATCGCCACTTTCTCTCCAATAACTGTTCAAATCAGGACCAGCCAGGAGCACACAGGGAACAGTAACAGTGAATCACCTGGGACAGGATCTGCACCTAGGAGCTAAGGCTGTTCCACAGCCCTCTGTACAAGGTCCCATAAGAAGAGAGCTAGACTCTCAGGAGTGAGACCTCCACATCTAGGAACTAAAAATGGAAATAGAAACAATAAAGAAATCATAAAGAGAGACAACCCGATGTAGGGGAACGCGAGGACAGAGTAACGAGAGGGAGTTGAATGGAGAAAAGAGGGAGGGAAGGGGGCTTATGGGACTTTCGGGGAGGGGGGAAACGGGAAAGGGGAAGTGATTTGGAATGTAAATTAAAAAAATAAAAAAAAAGAAAGAGAAGACAATGAATATATAAGAAGCCACAGAACCCCAAATAGGAATTCCTCCTGTTACATAATCATCAAAACACAAAATGAAAAAAAAAAAAAACCAAAGAAAGAAAGAATATTAAAAGCAGTAAGGGAAGAAGGTCAAGTAACATATAAAGGAAGACCTATTAGAATTACACCAGACTTCTCACCAGAGACCATGAAAGTTAGAAGATCCTGGGCAGATGTCATACAGACTCTAAGAGAACACAAATTCCATCCCAGGTTACTATACCTAGCAAAACTCTCAAACACCATACAGGGAGAAACCAAAATAGTCCATGACAAAAAAGAAATTTACACAATATCTTTCCACAAATCCAACTCTTCAAAGGATAAAAGATGGAAAACTCCAACAAAAGGAGGGGAACTACACCCTAGAAAAAAGCAAGAAAATAACCTTCTTTTAACAAACCAAAAAGAAGATAGCCACATAAACAAAAATACCAGGGAGCAACAATCACTTTTCATTAATATTTCTAAATATCAACGGACTCAATTCCCCAATAAAAAGACATAGACTAACAGACTGGATACGTAAACAGGACCTAACATTTTGCTGCATACAGGAAACCTTCCTCAGTGACAAAGACAGACACTACCTCAGAGTAAATGACTGAGAAGTAATTTTCCAAGAAAAATTCTGGAGTAGCTATTCTAACATTGAATAAAATCAACTATCAACCTAAAGTTATCAAAAAAAGTTAAAGAAGGACACTTCATACTCATCAAAGGAAAACTCTGCCAAGAACCCTCAGTTCTGAACATCTATGTTCCAAATGCAAGGGCAACTACATTCCTAAAAGGAACTTTACTAAAGTTCAAAGCACACAATCCATGTCACACAATAATAGTGGGAGACTGCAACACCCCAGTCTCATCAATGGACAGATCATGGAAAGAGAAACTAAACGGAGAAACAGTGGAAGTAACAGAACTTACGGACCAAATGAATTTGACAGATATCTGTAGAACATTTTATCCTAAAACCAAAGAATATACCTTCTTCTCAGCACCTGATGGTACCTTCTCCAAAACTGACCATATAATCGGTCACAAAACAGATGTCAACAGATATAAGAAGACTTAAATAATCCCATGCCTCCTATCAGATAACGACAGGTTAAGGCTGGTCTTCAGTAGCAACAAAACCAACAGAAAGCCCACATACAAGTGGAAGCTGAACAACACTCTACTCAATGATAACTTGGTCAAGGAAGAAATGAAGAAATGCATTAAAGACTTTTTAAATTTTAATGAAAATGAAGCTACAACATACACAAACTTATGTGACACAAGGAAATCAGTGCTAAGATGAAATCTCACAGCTCTGAGTGCCTCCCAAAAGAAACTGGAGAGAGCATACATGAGCAGCTTGACAGCACATCTGAAGGCTCTAGATGAAAAAGAAGCAAATACACTGAAGAGTAGTTGATGGCAGGAAATAATCAAACCCAGGGCTGAAATCAGCCAAGTAGAAACAAAAAGAATTATACAAAGAATCAACCAAAGCAGGAGATGGTTGTTTGAGAAAACCAACAAGATAGATAAACCCTGAGTTAGCCAAAGCAACCAGAGGTCAGAGAGACAGTATCCAAATCAACAAAATAAAGAAATGAAAAGGGAGACATAACAACAGAAACTGAGGAAATAAAAAAAATCATCAGATCCTACTTCAAATGCCTATAGTCACAAAACAGGGAAATCTGGATGAAATGAACAATTTTCTAGACAGATAACATGTACCAAAGTTAAATCAGGAGCAGATAAATGATCTAAACTGCCAAAGAAATAGAAGAAGTCATTAATAGTCTCCCAACCAAAAAATTCCCAGCGACAGATGGGTTAGTGCAGAGTTTTATTAGACCTTCAAAGAAGACCTAATGCAAATATTCTTTAAATCATTCCACAGAATAGAAATGGAAGGAACACCACCCAATTTGTTCTATGAAGCCACAATTACTTTGACACCTAAACCACTCAAAGATCAAACACAGAAAGATAATATCAGACCAATTTCCCTTATGAATATTGATGCAAAAAACTCAATAAAATTCTTGCAAACTGCATCCAAGAACACATCAAAAGGATCGTCCATCATGATCAAGTAGGCTTCATCTCAGAGATACAGGGAAGGATCAATATATGGCAATCCATCAACATAATCCACTATATAAACTAACTCAAAGAAAAAAACTACATGATTATTTCATTAGATTCTGAGAAAGCATTTGACAAAATTCAATACCCCTTCATGACAAAAGTGCTGGAAAGATCAGGAATTCAAGGTCTATACCTAAACATAGTAAAAGGAATGTAAACAAAACAGTAGCCAACATCAAACTTAATAGAGAGGAACTTGAAGCAATCCCACTAAAATCAGGCGCTAGACAAGGTTTCCCACTCTCTCCCTATCTATTCCATAGAGTACTAGGTCTCCTAGCCAGAGCAATTAGACAATAAAAGGAGGTCAAAGGGATATAAATTGGAAAGGAAGAAGTCAAAATGTCACTATTTGCAGATGATATGATAGTATACTTAAGTGACCCCAAACATTTCACCAGCAAACTCCTAAACCTGAAAATAAAATTCAGCAAAGTGGCTGGATATAAAACTAACTCAAACAAATCAGTAGCTTTCCTCTACTCAAAGGATAAATAGACTGAGAAAGAAATTAGGGAAATAATACCCTTCACAATAGTCACAAATAATATTACATACCTTGGTGTAACTATAAGCAAACAAGTCAAAGTGCTGTATGAGAAGAACTTCAAGTCTCTGAAGAAAGAAATCAAAGAAGGTCTCAGAACATGGAAAGATCTCCCATGCTCATGAATTGGCAGAATTAATATAGTAAAAATGGCCATCATGCCTAAAGCAATCTACAGATTCAATGCAATCCCCATCAAAATTCTAATTCAATTCTTCATAGAGTTAGATAGAGCAATTTCCAAATTTATCTGGAATAACAAAAATCCAGGATAGCAAAAACTATTCTCAAAAATAAAAGAACTTCTGGCAGAATCACAACCTCCAACTTCAAGTTCTACAGAGCAATAGTGATAAAGACTGTATGGTATTGGTACAGGCAGGAAGAGCAATGGAACAGAATTAAAGACCTAGAAATGAACGCAAACACCTACAGTCACTTGGCATTTGACAAAGAAACTAAAACTATCCAGTGGGGGGAAAAAAGCATTTTCCACAAATGCTGCTGGGTTAACTGACAGTCAACATGTAGAAGGATTCAAATCTACCCATTCTTATCTCCCTGTACAAAGCCCAAGGCCAAGTGGATCAAGGACCTCCACATAAAACCAGATAAACTGAATCTAATAGAAGAGAAAATGGGGAAGAACCTGGAGCACGTGGGCACAGGGGAAGATTTCCTGAATAGAACACCAATAGCTTATGCTCTAAGATCAAGAATTGACAATTAGGACTTCATAAAACTGCAAAGCTTCTGTAAGGCAAAGGACACTTTCAATAGGATAAAATGGCAACCAACAGATTGGGAAAAGATCTTTACCAATCCTACATCTGATAGAGGACTAATATCCAATATATACAAAGAAATCAAGAAGGTAGACTCCAGAGAACCAAATAACCCTGTTGAAATTGGTGTACAGAGCTAAACAAAGAATTCTCAACCGAGGAATACTGGATGACTGAGAAACACCTAAAGAAATGTTCAACATCTTTAGTTATCAGGGATATTAAATCTAAACATCCATGAGATTCCACCTCACTCCAGTCAGAATGGCTAAGATGAAAAAGTCAGGTGACAGCAGATTCTGGTGAGGTTGTGGAGAAAGAGGAACACTCCTCCATTGTTGGTGGGATTGCAAGCTGGTTCAACCACTATGGAAATAATTTTGGCGGTTCCTCAGAAAACTGTACATATTACTACCCGATGACTCAGCTATACCACTTCTGGGCATATACCCAGAAGATGCTCCAACATTTAATAAGGACACATGCTCCACTATGTTCAGAGCAACCAGCCAGAAGCTGGAAAGAACCCAGATGTTCCTCAGCAAAGGCGTGGATACAGGAAATGTGGTACATTTACACAATCTAGTACTAATCAACTATTAAAAATAATGAATTTGCCGGGCGGTGGTGGCGCACGCCTTTAATCCCAGCACTTGGGAGGCAGAGTCAGGAGGATTTCTGAGTTCGAGGCCAGCCTGGTCTACAAAGTGAGTTCCAGGACAGCCAGGGCTACACAGAGAAACCCTGTCTCGAAAAACCAAAAAAACAACCAAACAAACAAACAAAAAAACAAACAAACAAACAAACAAAAAAACAAACAAAAACAATGAATTCATGAAATTCATAGGCAAATGGATGAAATATCCTGAGTGATGTAACCCAATCAGAATTGAACACACATGATATGCACTCTCTGATAAGTGGATATTACCCCAGAAGTTGAAGATATAATTCACAGACAACATGAAGCCCAAGAAGAAGGAAGACCAAAGTGTGGATACTTAGATCCTTCACTCATGCGAGGAGATTCAGAGACAGTGTGGAGCAGAGACTAACAGAAAGTCCATCCAGACACTGCCCCCACCTGGGATGCATCCAATATACAGTTACCAAGCCCAGATACGCTTGTGGATGCCAACAAGTGTTTGATGACAGGAGCCTCCTGAGAGACTCTGCCAGTACCTGACAAATACAGAGGGGGACACTTTCAGCCAACCAGTGAACTGAGCACAGGGTCCCCAATGGAGGAGCTAGAGAAAGAACCAAAGGAGCTGAAGTGGCTTGCAGCTCCATAGGAGTAGCAACAATATGAACCAACCAGTACCCCCAGAGCTCCCAGGGACAAAACCACCAATCAAAGAGTACACATGGAGGGAACCATGGTTCCAGATGCTTATGTAGCATAGGATGGCCTTGTTGTATATCATATGTGGGAGAGGCCATTGTTCCTGAGAAAGCTCGATGTGCAATTGTAGGGGAATGCCAGGACAGGGAAGCAGGAGTAGGCTAATGGTGAGCAGGAGAGGAGGAATGGGATATGGGGTTTTTGGAGAGGAAATCAAGAAAGGGGATAACATTTGAAATGTAAAGAAAGAAAATATTTAATAAAAAATAAAGTTAAAAAAGAAGAAACTATTAATAATAATTCAGCATTCAAAATTTAAAAAAAACCCAGTGGATAATATTTTCTATTAATCAACTTCCATCTCCATGTGGCCTTCTCTAATCTATGGTCGATATACCTAGTGACACTCCATTAGAGAAAACTGATTTTTCCTTTCTAAGGTATCAAGTGCAAATAACTTCTCTGATAGGGGTGGGACCTTGTATCTACTTTGCCCTCTCAATGCTTGGTCCTTGTCTCTCCTGAATAGTATAGATTATAGTCTCTCTGAGTTTTTTTGTGAATTACACCTGTCGCATCTTGAATTTACTGTTACCTTGGTGTCATACACCACCTCTGACACTTAAAAATTTTTGTGCCCTTTAATACATGGATCCATGAGACTTGAGGTGAGAATTGGTTTGATGAAGACCTGCCATTTAGGAATGAGAGCTCCAAAACTTTCTCACATTCTCAAAGTTGTCTACTTGTAGGTATCTGTGCTAATTGCTATCTACTCCAAGAAGAAGATTCTCTGATGAAAGATTTCTTTTTCATTTTCTGCGCTGCAGGCATAGCAATATGTCATAGAAAGTCATTTTATTACTATCTTCATATAATTGAATAATATTAGGTTTTCTATGGGCCTATAAATTATCTAGCCTCAGTTCTTGTAGTCTAGTAGTGTAAAGTACAGGTTTCTCCTCATGGAGTGGACTAGTCATGATCTCTAAGGAAACAGACCTGATAGAATGAATAAATACAAATTATAAGGAATTTTTTGACTGGCTTACAGGTTGTGTTCCAGGTAATCCAACAATGACTCTCAAAAACACAATGGCCAAGAATCTTGTATTTGTCTAGTGTATTAGTCTTGCTGTTACATCATTCCAAATTCATCCTAGAGGATTCTGAGAGAGCTGCTGGTTTTACATCTAGTTAGATTCTCAAGAGGAATGTTACAATACCAGCAAATCAATCTCTCTGGATATTTTAGGATAGGCAAACTTGCCAGTGAATATAAGGGAAAGCAGGCAAAATGCAAAAGCCTACTTCTTCCATGTTGTTTTAAAGTAGTCTGCTACTACATGGTGTGGCCCAGATCAGAGGTTGGTTTTCTAAATTACCCAATCAAGAAAATCACTCAACAGCATACCCAGACATGAATGAATCTTCAGTTTCACCAACTGACCTAGGAACCCAAGTGATTATTGATATTTTAAAACATTGAGAGTTCTCATGTGACTTCATATTAGAACAAAACCTCTGAATTAATAAAATCTACATATGGAACTACGAGGGATAAGAAAATTGCAAGTGCAATGTGGAGAACAGAAAATGGGATACAAAGACTCAAATCACCTGATCATGTATGGCCAGCTTTGCAATCACAGACTGACTAAGTTGTCATTTTGCTAGGAGGAAGACACAAAGAACTTTTCAGTACACAGAACGGATTATTGTATTTCATTAGAAATAAGCACATTTTATTAGAAAACATGAAAGTATTATTTGAAAGAAATAGTAGGTAGAGGAGATAATGAGAGAGGAGTTGAGATTAAAAGAGGACATGTCTTAGACTTACAAAATGATAGTATAGACTAGTAACCGATACAAGAGAAGAATGAATGACTAAGATGTTCTGAGAAACTTCGAGTGTACATTAAATATGAAAAAACCACACATATTTTCATATTTAAATTGTTCCTTCTATACAAGGATGGCCACATTTACCCACTGTGGCAATAAATTGTGTTCTATTAGAGAAATGGAAAATTCCCCTTTCATGTTCTTCCAGGAAGAGAAATGTCAGAAGGAAAATAGGTGTGTAATTTGTCCCATTGGGATCTCTGGTTTGATTGTGAGCATGAATTTAGCTGCCACCTGCACCCACTCCCACATGCTCCAATAATTTCCATATCCTCCTATGGCCTTGAGGCAGCATGCCAGTTTTAGATAATTTCTCTGGTAAAGGGGAATTCGTCCAAATCACTCTTTTCTGAACCTCACACTAACATACATGATTGAGAAAAAAATGAAAGTATGTAAACCATCTGAAAAACCTGACAGACATGGTAATATGACAGACCTTCCACTTAGGAATGATCCCACGAGTAAATAAATGAAAACACCATAGAGAGATGACAACTCTGAGTGGCTGTTCAGAGATGTGAAACTCACATTATCATGTCAGTAATATGACCATTAAGTGTCCTATGAGGCACATGCTAGCATTTTTCTTTTTTGCGGTTTCTTCTGATTTCCAGTTTCTCCATCCTTCAATCAGTGTGACTCCCCAAACCCAATTGCCACAATTTTATCTAAACTTCTCCCATGTTAATGGACAGCTCCAGAACCATCACCAATTTTCAAGGAACACAAAGATGATCTCATCACCAATGTACTTTTTCCTATATCTGGGGTCAGTGGACATAAAATCATCAGATAGAAATGATTCACCAATTGAGTGTTATAAATAGGCACAAGTTGACCTACAGTCAGGTAGGTCAGTTCCTAGGTCAGTTCGTGAAACTGAAGATTCATTCATGTCTGGGTATGCCGTTGAGTGATTTTCTTAGTCAAAGTCATCCCTTCAATGGATGGTTTGTGCCATACTAAAACGGAACCCAAATCTTAGGGATGATTGAATTGAAAACAAAACAAAACAAAAAAAAAGGCCAGGATTTCATACAAGATTCACCACTGACTGACCACAGCATTATACTCTTTATATTTATATTAGTAATATCCATAATTCTTCCATTTCTATATGTATCTGATTTTTGTTCAGGAGTCAGGTTGAACATTGCCCAAACTCTATTCTTCTGACTTCTAGTGCAGATTACTTGACCTAGAATATAGGGTAGTTATTTTTAATAAAAACTCAGTGAGTAACTTTGATACTCCTTAAGATTATAATGATATATGCAGTATTGTTTGTATACTCTCAAAGTTCCTAGTTAGCCATCATATGACATGAGAATGAGAGTCAAATATCCTGAAATGGATGCAAAACTCGACTTTTCGGGGAGGGAGGAAACGGGAAAGGGGAAGTGATTTGGAATGTAAATTAAAAAATTAAAATAAAATAAATAATAAAAAAAAGAAAGCATGGGTTCCTCCTTCACAATTGTCTCTACTACCTTAACTCTGATCTTCATATTCCTTATCCAGTATCCTATTTTCACTTTTATAATCTCCCAAACTTTATGTTACACCAGTCTCTGTCAATACACTTTCTATAGCATCTCAATTGTTGAATTTAGGGCCTTTATTAGAGGCTAAAATGGAGGCCACAAGGTAATTTGCTCAGCATCAACCGATCTGGGATTCCATAATAGCATATTTATTGATGAATTGCAATGTAAGCAATGGGGTAGACAACTACATTGAAATTGAATCACACTTAATGCATTTTTTTTGTCAATTCCTTTTGTTTTCCTAGAACTCTGAAGAGTGGTGGGTCCACCAGCATCTAGCTACTGGTCCTCCATTTCTTTTCTCAGGCACACATCAAATCTGGTGTTGCCTACTGGGGATGTGTTCCCCTTCATCCTCTTAGTAAATCTACTCAGAAAATAATACTAAAAAAGTGTGTGTGTGGGGGGGAGGGTGATATGGAATTGAGCAATCCATGCTTCAACATCCTGATGAATTTGATTCTCCTTTATGTCTCTACTCTAGTTGCTTTCCCTGTGGATGATGATGACAAGATTGTTGGAGGATACACCTGCCAAGAGAATTCTGTTCCCTACCAGATGTCCCTGAACTGGCTACCACTTCTGTGGAGGTTCCCTCATCAATGACCAGTGGGTGGTGTCTGCAGCTCACTGCTACAAAACGTGAGTGATGGTTACCTGAGAACAGTGCCACTAGACTGGGACGTTATTACATCAGACTTCTGTGTGGTCAAGTGGTAGAGCTGGAGGGGGAAAGGAGAGAAAGTTCTGAGAGAAGCTCATGTTCACAGCCTTTGAATGAACACTGACACATAATAGGGTATTTCACCATCAAACATGCACATGCACACAAACCAAATAAACAAACAAATATGAAATATAAAGAAGAGTACATCTTGAAAGAAATAAAGCACAATTTTCTCAATATATAAACAAATGAGCTGGAAAATTGTTTTACAACTGGTACCTGTTTCTTATAGCAGTAAATTGCATCAGAGATTTCAAATTACAGTTGAAGATGGTTTAGCCTTCATTTTATTCACCTGTTGTTTATACTCTATTATGGGATGAGTAATACTGTCCCCAAAATGGACTCTCAGCCTGTGTGTGGGTGAAAAAAATAAAAAATTCATTATTAAGACATGGACTGTTCAGTCTCATATAGTAGATTGTGTTAGATTTGGAGTTGTGATGAAGAGAATGAACCTCTTACATGGTCTCATATGCGTGAACTGTGAAAGTTCACATATTAACCCTTGTTTTTAAAATTTGACAGTACAGCTCTCATTTCAAAAACAAGTGAGCATTAAAATCTTTTTTTTTTAAACAAAATCTCAATTGTTTGACTTTGCCAAACAAGACTCTGGAGCCAGACACTGGGGTGAAAGCCTAACATGTCAGAGAGAAAGAGAAAGCACCCAGATGACTTAACTTCACAATAAACATTCCAAAAGGAAGTTCTAAACAGCATCTCAAAATTCTTTCAAACTCTAGGTCCCTCCCTTCTACTTCCTGTATGCATCTCTATCTGTCCTCCTGACTCTGTCTTACTCTCTGTTTTTTGTCCCCTATGTTCATTCCCTGTCAACAGGTTGCTTGTTCTGCCACTTGACCTATGTTCAACTTTACTTAATTATGGTTACAATAATCAGAAAACTCTGAGATTGAAAGTGTGTGCTAGGGATTAGCATACCACAACTAGAGACAGTTTTTCCAGAGTATAACCCAATTTCAGGATTCATGTTGTGCATGGAAAGAGTTTCAAATAAGCTCTTAGTGTCTTATCCCTATTTGTGGGTAGTATATTAGAATAAAGAACAGTCTACATGCAGTCCTTACCTCATCACCTGTACATGATCACTCTCTCTCTCTCTAAAAAAAAAAAGAATGAAGACTGTGCCAAACAAAACCCTCCACTATCCATATTTTTTCCCAAGATGTAATTTTCACAATCACAAAAGAGTAAGGGGCTTGAGAAAATTGTGATATCTTGAGTCTTAGAGAAAAAGACTGTGGCATCCTATCTCGTCCCAACAGCCGCATCCAAGTGAGACTGTGAGAGCACAACATCAATGTCCTGGAGGGCAATGAGCAGTTTGTCAATGCTGCCAAGATCATCAAGCACCCTGACTTTGTTAGGAAGACCCTGAACAATGACATCATGCTGATCAAGCTATCTTCCCCTGTGACCCTCAATGCCAGAGTGTCCACTATGGCTCTGCCCAGCTCCTGTGCACCTGCTGGCACTCAGTGTCTCATCTCTGGTTGGGGCAACACTCTTAGCTTTGGTGGTGAGTAGGACCTCTCACCTACTGTCTGTCTGTCTGTCTGTCTGTCTCTCCTCTGTCTCTCTGTCTCTGTCTCTCTGTCTCTGTCTCTCTGTCTCTCTGTCTCTGTCTCTCTGTCTCTCTCTCTCTGTCTCTATCTCTCTGTCTCTCTGTATCTCTCTCTGTCTCTGTCTGTCTCTGTCTCTGTCTCTGTCTCTCTCTCTCTCTCTTTCTCTCTCTCTGTCTTGCCTACTCTGTAATCATCTCCATTCCTGAAATTATGGTACTGGCTTCTAAATGGTATATATATTATAGGTGCACAGTACATTTAGGTTCTGCAAGAGATTCAAGAGAAATTTGCACAACAAATAAGCTGATCCAGAATGTCTGGTCAGGCGTATGCAGAATGTACTATTATTTTTTTCAGGAAGGATATCAGCACTGAATATTCTTGAACAACAAAGCCATTCTTTCTTAGTGGAAGTTAATGTCATAGGAAACTCTCTATTATTTGCCAGCTGGTTCAACACTAGATACAGGAGTCTTCATTCTTTTCCTTTCCTCACAGTGAATGAGTCAGACATGCTCCAGTGCCTGGATGCCCCACTGCTGCCTCAGGCTGACTGTGAAGCCTCCTATCCTGGAAAGATTACTGATAACATGCTCTGTGCTGGCTTCCTAGAGGGAGGCAAGGACTCCTGCCAGGTGATTGCTACCCTCCAATTACATGGGGCTTCAAAGCCTGGTGGTGTGAAACAGAAAGTTTGTTGTGTTAAGATGAATGAGGAATAATGGAATCTGTGGATTTCAACACATTAGTGAGGATAGCAGATGGGCTGTGAAGAAAAAGAAATGGAAACATGAGAATAAATAGGTATATGCAGCCTTATTTCACATGCTGTTTCTAACACACTCTTCCTCTTTCCCAGGGTGATTGTGGTAGCCCTGTGGTCTGCAATGGAGAGCTCCAGGGCATTGTCTCCTGGGGCTATGGCTGTGCCTTGGCAGATAATCCTGGTGTGTACACCAAGGTCTGCAACAATGTGGACTGGATTCATGACACAATTGCAGCCAACTAGAGATCCCCTATCCCTTTGCAGTCTCCTTGTCAATAAAGTGAAATTGTCTTTATCATTTTTGTTTCTGCCTGATATTTGTAGCCCCTTGGCTTTAAGACTATCTAACATTTGAGTTCATATGTATCTTCACTTAAGTGTTCTGAAGAGCTTCTTATATCTCAACATAAAGTTATGTGTAACAGCAGCATGTGAAGATACAATACTCCAAAGACATCTGTTAAAACTAATAGTACTCTAGCATATTTTGCATGCAGGGCACCATTGCAGATTGAATGGTTTCTGACTAGATTGGCTCCTGTGTTTCTCTTTTGCTAGTGGGAATTGCATCTCCCTGTACAAATGAAGCTAGGACCTAGAGTCAAATGCTCGATGTAGGCAATTGCTCAATTTTTCCATTTTCTGTGAGTTTTGTGTATTTTTCTTCAGCAGTGGTGACTTTCTATGATTCAGGAAGAGTAATGTAGAATCTTAGCAATAGTCTGAGTTGTTTTGAATTTCCCTGTCTTAAAGAGTGCAAAAAAATCACAAATTTGTTTGTTTAGGAAAATGAAGACCATGTATATCCATTCAGTATATTTTATGAAAAACAAGCTTTTCAATAACAAAGAGAAATTGCCCCCAAAGACTTATATATGTGCTAATCTGTTCAGGGCTGCATCCTGATGACTCCAGGAGTACTTGTTCTAATTTCATTTGAATTTGTGGGGTATACCATTCTGACAAAAATAAAACAAACCAAAAACCAAAAATCAAAAAAAAAAAAAAAATCCAAACCAAACTAAACAAAACTAACCCAACCCAACTCAACCCAACCCAACCCAAACCAAACCAATCAAAACAAGACAACAACCACAACCACCACAATAAAAACAACTAGGAACAAGGAGTTGAAGAAAGATTAGCTTTGCTTAGTATTCCCTTTTGAAAGGACCCAGTGTTTGATTGTTGTTCTTAGTGCCTGATATGTTTGCGTTCTGTTTATGAAGTTGTCTCCTGTTCCAAATAGTTCAAGGACATTTCTTACTTTCTCTTTTATTAGGTTCAGTATATCTGGTTTTATTTTGAAATCTTTGATCCACTCAGACTTGTGGATTTGTGCAGGGTGACATATATGGATCAGTTTTCATTCTTTTATATTTTGAGATCCAGTTTGGCCAGCACCATTTGCTGAAGGTGCTTTCTTTTTTCCATTCTGTATTTCTTGTTTCTTTATCAGAAATCAGTTGCCCATAGGTATTTGAATTTATGTCTGTGTCTTCAATTGGATTTCATTTAACAACCTATTTGTTTTCATGCTAATACCATGTAGTTTTAATTATTATACTTCTGTAGTTAAGCTTTAAATCAAGAATGGTGATACTACCAGCAACCAGCAACCAGCAACCAGCAACCAGCCACCAGCAACCAACAATCAAACAGTAATCAGCAAAAGCACCAACCATCAACTGAAGCAACCAGCAACTGAAACAATCAACAGGAGGCATAGCAACAGGAAAAGCTGAAATGGCTGCACCTCTTTAGGGGCTCTTGTCTTTATATACTCTCTCAAATGTCCCAAAAATTTCAGTTGTCATTCACTTGCAAAAGCTCTCTACAGTTGGCAAAATTAGGCTCCTGGCAGAGCATGAAGCAAATCAAAGTTAAATGCTGTAGACAAACTGAAGCAGCCCATTCCTGGGATTAATCCCACACCTGGGATTAAAACAAAACTGTAATATTTCAATATTTTTAAAGAAATCAAAATTCTCACTTCAGCAATTCTTCTAAAATAAGGAACAAGACAAGGTTGTCAAGCATGTGTCTATTCAATATAGTAATTGAAATTCTAGCTGGAAAAAGAAAGCAATTTCAGGGTATCAAATGAAACAAATGGGGAAAGAAAAAGTCACAGTATCCTTACTTGCAATTTCCATCAATATTCTACCACAATTCTTTACAGACCTTGAAAGGCTATACTCAACTTTGCATGTTTTCATTTCTGTGTGTCTTCCTTTTATGCTGTTCATTTCTAATTTTTCAATATTTTATTTCAAAATTTTTGTTTACTATATTCTTTTCTTTTGTCATTGGTTATATAGCAGTTGTCTTTAAGATATTTAAATATGTTTCTATTTTTATTTCATTAAATACACTATTTTTTCATTGAATAAATTTACATTATAATTTCTTCTCCTTAACTCCTCCAAGATCTGTCACATATTCACCCCAGTAAAATCTATCCCCTTCCAATCTCTTGTTACAAAAGAAAGAGGCATCTGAAGGATTATAACTAAATAAATAAAAACGAACTAGAAAAAGACAAAGTAGCAGAAGACAAAGAGCAAATAAAAAAAATCACAAGAGAGACACAAAAAGACTCAGAGAAATATAAGTTCATGCACACAGGAATCTCTTAAGAACACAACACAAACTGGAAGTCATAATATATATGCATCCTGTAAGATTTCAAAAAACTGTGACTAAACATTATAAATCGAAGTTCCTCTAAAACTTCTAAAGATGCTATAGATTTATATTTTTCAAAATCTACTTTAGTAAGGGCTCATAAATGCTTCAACTTCCCTTATAGCACAGAGACAAAAAGGTTCAAGAGGAAGATGGCTAATAGAACATGAGGGACATGGACCTGTTTAAAGTAGTTCTTTTGCGAGATTCCAATCTCCATTGTGAGCAGTGCATTCTACTATCAAAACATCAAACACTAATCAGCAGCAGTGGCTTGACCAGAAGAAATCACAAGGCTGCACCAAGCAGCATGAATCCACTGAAGCAGCAAGAAGCAGCCAGAACACCACCAGAAGTTCTTTGGTGCATTCTCTTTATAAAAATCACTATAAGTAAAGATTTGCAAATACAGAGGCAGATTCTTGCAGCCAACCATTGGACTGAGCATGGTATTCCCAATGGAGGAGTTAGAGAAAGGACTGAAGGAGCTGAAGGGGTTTGCAACCCCATAGGAAGAACAACAATATCAACAACTAGACCTCCCAGAGCTCTCAGGGACTAAGTCATCAAACAAGAAATACCCATGGCTCCAACTGCGTATGTAGCAGAGGATTGCCTTGTCAGGTATCAATGAGAAGAGAGGTCCTTGGTCCTATGAAGGCTTGAGAGACGCCCCAGAGTAGGAGAATTGAGGGCAGGAAGTGAGAGTGGGGTGGGTGGAGGAACACCCTCATAGAAGCCGGGGAAGGGAAGATGGGATAGAAAGTTTCTGGGAAAGGGGATAACATTTGAAATGTAATAAAGAAAATATTCAGTAAAAAGAGAAGAAAGCAAGGTGAACCAATACAAGAGCATCATCAATGAAGACTAGGTGTAAGTTCTATGTAGACACCATATTCAGTAAGTTGTGTAGGTGTGGCCTTCAGCAATGAGACCTTGCTGCCTGTTTGCAAAGAGCAACATATTATGTTGGCAATTGAGTGAATTGTCTGGAGGAATTTTTATGGACACCTTTGACCAACAACTCCACTGCATATAATATAGTCCTGGTCCTGGAAGCTTTATTTGGTAACATGAGAAGGCCAGTGGGATCTCTCATTTGGAGATCTCATGAGGATCGCCACTCACTGACAGTTTTCATCCTCTCTCAGTTCAGCTCCCTACATTTGATCTCCCCACTGTCCTACTCATGTCCCTATCACCTCTTCCACCTAATTCCCTCCCTCCATCCACTTCCAATATATATTTTGTTTCAATTTCTGAAGCATGGTTTATAACTAATATCTACTTATAAATGAATACATACCATGCTTGTCTGCATGTTTTGAATTTTCAAAAAACTACTTTATGTAGGGGTCTTAAATGCTTCACCCTCCTTTCTAGCCCATTGTCTAGAGGTAGGGGAGAAAGAAGATTAACAGGAAAAGGGTGATGTGGGCCTATTTAGAAGTTCTTTGGGGCAATTCTACTCTTCCTTGTCATAATACCAGCACTCCAGTTCAATAGTAAACATGCAACATGAATAAGTCGTGGTCACATGATCCACGAGTAGCAGCAATGCTCCACAGAATAGGTGCAAATCAGTGGAAATGGCCAGAATGAGCCAGAAGATAGCAAGAAATTTTTTGATGAGTTTCTCTCTAAGAAGTGAAGACAAGTGAAGAAGCAAGGTGTTGAATGGTGTAGTGATGCAAAAGTGTTCTCACAATGTTTGTGGGGTTCTCTTTATATTCTTTCTAAGCATCACATTCTCTCTCAAATATCTGTTTTCAGTAAAATCTCACATCATCTCTCATGAGATAGCTTCCAGAAAAACATCAAATGATACAACTGAATTGTTAATGAAACTAGAAATTTCCATTTCACTTGTCATTTAGGGTCTGGGTTACCTCACTCAGTATAATATTTTCTACTTCCATTTATTTGTCTGCAAATGTTATGATGTCTTTGCTTTTAATAGTATTCTATTGTGTGAATGAAACACATTTTAAAAAATCCTTTCTTCAGTTGAAAGGTATCTTGATTATTTCACATTTTTGGCTAGTATGAATAATACTGCTATGAACATTGTTGATCAAGTGTCCTTGTGATATGATGGAGTATCTTTTGAGTGTATTCCCACATTGATTTCCAGAGTTGTATAAGTTACACTACCGTCTACAAAGGAGAAATGTTCCCTTTGCTTCATCCTCACCTGAATGTTCTATCCCTTGAGTTTTAGATCTTAGCCATTCTGTTGTGTGTAAGGTGGAATTTCAGAGTCATTTTGATTAGCAATTTCCTAATAACCAAGGATTTTGAACAAAACTGTAAATGCTTCTCAGTCATTTGAGATCCCTCTGATGAGAAATCTTTGTTTAGCCCTGTACCCCATTTTTAAATGGGTTATTTGATTTTTTGTTGTCTGATTTCTTGAGTTCTTTACATATTTTGGATATGTCAGATGTGGGGTGGTGAAGATCTTTTCCAAATATATAGGCTGTCATTTTGTCCTATTGACAGTGTCCTTTGACTTACAGAATCTTTTCAGTCTCATGAGGTCCCATTTATTAGTTGCTAACTTTAGTGCCTGAGCCATTGGTGTTCTGTTTAGGAAGTCGTATACTGAACCAATGAGTTCAGTGCTATTCTGCAGTTTCTGTACTATTAGATTTAGTGTATCTGGTTTTATGTTGAAGTTTTTGATCTACATGAACTTGAGTTTTGTGCAGTGTGATAAATATGGATCTATTTGCATTCTTCTACATGTTGACATCCAGATAGACCAGCACCATTTTTTGAAGATGTACTCTCTTTTCCATTGTATGATTTTGGTTTCTTCATCAAAATCAAGTGTCCCTAGGGGTATGGGTTTATTTTTGGATTTTGATTCAATTACCTGTCTGTTTCTATACAAATACTGTGCAGTCTTTATTATTGTTGCCATATACAACAGCTTGAAGTCAGGGATAGTGATATCTCCAGAATTTCTTTTAGTATTCAAGATTGTTTTTAGTTATTCTGGCTCTGTTTTTTTCCATATGAAGGTGGGATCCATTCTTTTAATTTTTGAAAAGAATTGTATTGGAATTTTACATGGAATTGCATTGAATCTGTAGATTGCTTTTGGCAATATGGCTATTTTCACTAGTGAAAAATTTAGTGGAATTGTTCTAAGTTCCTTTCGATTTAATTTGATGCTGGCTATTGGCTTGATCAAAACTGCTTTTGTTATGTTTAGATATATGCCTTGTATCCTTAGTCTCTCTAAGACTTTTAACATGAAGTTATGTTAGATTTTGTGAAGGGCTTTCTCAGCCTCTAATAAGATGATAATGTATTTTTTTCTTTTTGTTTATTCCTATGATGAATTACATTGATGGATTTTCAAATATTGAACTACACCTACATCACTAGGATGAAGCCAGCTTTATTATGTTGGATGATGTTTTTGCTGTGTTTTTGGATTTGGTTTGCATGTATTTTATTGAGCTTTTTTGCATCAATATTCACAAAGGAGATTGGTCTGAAATTCTTTCTTTGTGTTGTTTAAGAACCATGGTGATTGGATTACCTCACTAAGGTTGATATTTTCCAGTTCTGACCATTTGCCTAGGAATTTCATGAATTCATTGTTTTTAATTGCAGAGTAGTATTCCATTGTGTAAAAATGCCACATTTTCTGTACCATTCCTCCGTTGAGGGACATCTGGGTTCTTTCCAGCTTCTGGCTATTATAAATAAGGCTACTATGAACATAGTGGAGCATGTATCCTTATTGTATGCCTGGGAAGCCTCGGGGTATATGCCCAGGAGTGGTATAGCTGGATCCTCCGGGAGTGTCATGCCCAGTTTTCTGAGGAACCTCCAGACTGCTTTAAAGAGTGGTTGTACCAGCTTGCAATCCCACAAGAAGTGGAAGAGTGTTCCTCTTTCTCCACATCCTTGACAACACCTGCTGTCTCCTGTGTTTTTGATCTTAGCCATTCTGACTGTTGTGAGGTAGAATCTCAGGGTTGTTTTGATTTGCATTTCCCTAATGACTAAGGATGTTGAGCATTTCCTTAGGTGCTTCTCACCCTTTCGATATTCTTCAGGTAGGAACTCTTTGTTTAGCTCTGTACCCCATTTTTTAATAGGGTTATTTGGCTCTCTGGAGACTAACTTGTTGAGTTCTTTGTAAATATTGGATATTAGCCCTCTGTCGGATGTAGGGTTGGTAAAAATCTTTTCCCAGTTTGTAGGGTGCCACTTTGCTCTTTTGACAGTGTCCTTTGCCTTACAGAAACTGCAATTTTATGAGGTCCCATTTGTCAATTCTTCATCTTAGAGCATAAGCTATTGGTGTTCTGTTCAGGAAATATTCCCCTGTGTCCATATGTTCAGGGCTCTTCCCTAGTTTCTTTTCTATTAGTTTCAGTGTGTCTGGTTTTATGTGGAGGTCCTTGATCCACTTGGAATTGAGCTTAGTGCAAGGAGATAACGGATCGATTTGCATTCTTCTGCATGTTGACCTCCAGTTGAACAAGCACCATTTGTTGAAAAGGCTATCTTTTTTCCACTGGATGGTTTTAGCTCCTTTGTCAAAGATCAAATGATCATAGAAGTGTGGATTCATTTCTGGGTCTTCAATTCTGTCCCATTGATCTACATGCCTGTCACTGTACCAATACCATGAGGTTTTTAACACTATTGCTCTGTAGTACAGCTTGAAGTCCAGGATATTGATTCCCCCAGAAGTTCTTTTACACTTGAGAATAGTTTTAGCTATCCTGGGTTTTCTGTTATTCCGGATGAATTTTTGAATTGCTCTTTCTAACTCTATGAAGAATTGAGTTGGGATTTTTGTATTGGCAATTTAAACCTATTATCCTTTGCAGGGCTGGGTTTGTGGAAAGATATTGTGTAAATTTGGTTTTATCATGGAATATCTTGGTCTCTCCATCTATGGTGATTGAGAGTTTCACTGGGTATAGTAGTCTGGGCTGGCATTTGTGTTCTCTTAGAGTCTGTATGAGTCTGCCTAGGATCTTCTAGCTTTCATAGTCTCTGGTGAGAAGAAGTCTGATGTAATTTGGATAGGTCTTCCTTTATATGTTACTTGACTTTTTCTCTTACTGCTTTTAATATTCTTTCTTTGTTTAATACATTTGGTGTTTTGATTATTATGTGACGGGAGATATTTCTGTTCTGGTCCAGTCTGTTTGGAGTTCTGTAGGCTTCTTGTATGTTCATGGGCATCTCTCTCTTTAGGCTAGGGAAGTTTTCCTCCATAATTTTGTTGAAGAGATTTACTGGCTCTTTAAGTTGCAAATCTTCACTCCCATCTATACCTATAATCCTTAGTTTTGGTCTTCTCATTGTGTCCTGGATTTCCTGGATGTTTTGGGTTACACGTTTTTTGCATTTTGCATTTTCTTTGACTGTTGAGTCGATGCTTTCTATGGTATCTTCAGCATCTGAGAGTCTTTCTTCCATCTCTTGTATTCTATTGTTGATGTTTGCATCTATGACCCCTGATTTCTTCCCAAGGTTTTCTATCTCCAAAGTTGTCTCCCTTTGTGATTTCTTAGTTGTTTCTACTTCCTTTTTTAGATCCTAGATGGATTTGCTCAGATCCTTCACTTGTTTGTTTGTATTTTCCTATATTTCTTTTTTGCATTTCCTCTTTCAGGATTTCTGCCTGTTGACCCAAGTTCTCCTGTATTTCTCTAAGCGATTTTTGTGTTTTCTCCTCATGGGCTTCCTTCTG
The DNA here is from genome assembly GCA_036184795.1 of Tokudaia tokunoshimensis. Taxonomy (NCBI): domain Eukaryota; kingdom Metazoa; phylum Chordata; class Mammalia; order Rodentia; family Muridae; genus Tokudaia; species Tokudaia tokunoshimensis. The sequence goes on along the minus strand of BTHU01000002.1, from coordinate 62,883,359 downwards.
TTGATTCATAGTCTCCTGCATTTCTTAAGTGATTCCTGTGTTTCCTTTGTAAGGCCTTCTACCTGTTGATTCATGTTCTCCTGTATTTCTTTATGAGATTTATTTACGTCCTTCTTGAAATTCTCTAATAGCATCATGGGAAGTGATTCTAAATCCAGATCTAGCCTTTCGGGTGTGATGGGTTATCAAGGACTTGCTGTTGTTGGAGGGTTGGGTTCGGATGGTGCCATATTGCCTTGATTTCTGTTAGTAACGTTCCTATGTTTGCCTTTTGCCATCTGGTTATCTCTGCTGTTAGTTGGTCCTGCTGTCTCCGATTGTTGCTTGAACCTCCTGTGAGCCTGCAAAGCTATTTCTGCCCCCCTGGATTATCCAGTTTCCCCTGGCACTGATTGCTGAGGGGCTGTCCTGCTCCTGAGTGTCTTTTTAGTCCTGGTGTGCCTTGCTCCAAGTGATGTTATACTTGGGAAATCCCTGCGTACCTAGAGACTCAGTGTAGTCTATCACTGGAGCAAAGGTGGCTGATTGGAGCCTGATGTGTTCCCTCCTGGCATGGATTACTCTGTAGGGCAGATGTCCCACAGCAGAGCTGGCATGTAGATGACCAAAGAACTGCCCAGCTCTTGGGTGCAGGGAGCACACCAGCTGGCTGTGTCCAAAGACCTGCACCTGGAGGTCTCAACTGCTCTGTTGCCAGATCAATGATGGCAGAGGACACTGTGCTCCCTCCAGGTGCAGGTCACTCTGCAGGGCAGATGTCCCATAGCAGAGCTGGTACCCAGATAACCACAGAGCTGCCCCACTCTTGGGCGCAGATGGAAGCCTAGCAGCCTGTGTCCCAAGCGATTTTATACTTGGGAAATCCCTTCGTACCTAGAGACTCAGTGTAGTCTATCCCAGGAGCAGAGGTTGCTGAGGGGAGGCTGCTGCGCTCCCTCCTGGCGTGGGTCATTCTGCAGGGTAGATGTCCCACAGCAAAGCTGGCGCGTAGATGACCACGGAGCAGCCCAGCTCTTAGGTGCAGGGAGCACACCAGCTGGCTGTGTCCAAAGCGATGTTATGCTCAGTTATCCCTGCACCTGGAGGTCCTTACTGCTCTGTTGCCAGCTTCCTGTCTGCTTGTAAAATATAATCCATCTTAAATCCTCTCCCCTTAAAACCTATTGTTCTGATGGGTCTTGTCAAGTTTGGGGATGAGACAGTCTTGATCCATGTAGCTTTTCTACCTTGAAACTTGCTATGAATTTACTTTCTAGGTTCTTTTCCTAGACTTTCTCAACCAAAAACTGGCTGAATCTGATGTGCATTCAGGGATGACACTATCTGATATAGAAACTGATTCTCAGTTCTCTCTATATGGTTAAATTAGTCAAAAGATAATGTTTTAATAAGCTTACAGATTGCTAACATTCACTGAAAGCTCTGAGTTTCAAACACAGTATTAGTGCTTGAGAAAGTCTTTGAATTTGGTTCTTTCTCTACCACCGTTAACTTTCCTTGCTTTCAATATGTATATCATTTATTTCTTTTTCATTTTTTAAGAGTGTGAAAGGCTTCTTATTCTGTATACTTACTCTCCCCAAACTCATAAGCATGTTTCAGTTGGTAATCATTCTTTTCTGACTATTCCCATTTACTTTACAACCTTAGTTCTTGCCTGATCTTTTCTTCTGTCCTCAGAAAGGCCAATTTTGTATTCTGTACAGTCAGGGTCCCTCACTTACGACTTGTAGCAGTGAGCTGCAGACACTACCCACTGGTCATTGATGAGGAAACCTCCACAGAAGTGGTAGCCAGAGTTCAGGGACACCTGGTAGGGGACAGAATGCTCCCGGCAGGTGTATCCTCCAACAATCTTGTCATCATCATCAACAGGGAAAGCAACTTCAATAAAGAAAAGAAGAATATTGAGGAGAAAATTCATGAAGATTCTGGGAGGTGGATTCCCCAAGCCTCTGGCTAGGGGTCCTTAGTGTGTACAATAATAGAAGACAAGAAGTTAACACTGTATCCCTTGTAGGAAAAAATTAAATGTTTGTCCAACATAGAGAGCTCTATAGAGGAATACTCCTAAAATGAATTTCAAAACCCTCATTATGCTCCAGATTATTAAGATTCTAATACAGTAGAAAAATACTCTGTAAGTGACTATACTTTGATAGGTTACGAGGGACAGGACAAGTGACGCTCTCAGCTTAGGAATAGGATGCAGAGATGGTTGATTCACTCCCTTCCTTGATCTCCAGGTCATCATTCATTGATGTGTCTTACAGAGCTTAAAAAAATTTAATGTAGTTTGAACTGTATCTTCAAAATATCCTGAGGATATAGAAATTAATGTACTCACAAGCTTTCTAGCTCATCTACATGGTTAGGACAAAGAGAGTAGGCTTTATATAGGCCAGAGGGATGTAATGTTAATCTGGAAGATGATTGATTTTTTAAGTTTAATTGCATATTTATGTCTTCAACATATATGAGTGTGTGTGTGTGTGTGTGTGTGTGTGTGTGTGTGTGTGTGTCTGCAGAAATGCAGAAATGTCCTTCCTAATAAAAAGTCACTGTTGCATACTCCTGTTAGAATTTTAAGATAATAATTTCCAGTATAATGAAGATTTCAACTTTGAACTTAGAAGTATCTCTCTTCTACAGACAACTTGGGCAGAGATATCTCCAATCTGTTGGACCCATGCAAAAAACCTGCTGATTCACATCCTGGAACCACCATATACTTTCATTTCTGATCACATAGTAAATGAGTGAGGAAGGAGTAATAAACTTTAGGCTTACAGAGAAAGATGAAGGATTGGAAGCAGAGCTACCGCTGTAGGAAGAAAGAGGATATTGGAATTTTGATAGGGTGGAAAATGGTCCTTAGTGGTGAGCTTCACAGCTTCTAGAAGAAAGACCAGGATGTGAATTAAATCATAGAACTTACCAGCAACTCCCACAAGGATCAGGAACAGGAGCGTACTCATTGTTACTGGTAATGAACACTGTCAGAAAGCCTGCCTTTATACCCCAGTGCAGAGAGAAGGAGGTACTAAGAGAGGGTCTCATCTGCTCCTACACAAGCACACCTATGTGTTTCCCCATTCCAGAGACTTATGTTATCTCTGCTCTGTTTGTCTGTTCTGTAGGTAGGTTACGTACATGTGATAAGAAAACTTCTCTTCACAGTGCAGAGAAGGATAGCAGTTGTTTCTTGAAAGGATGCTTTGTGAAAAACAGTGGAAATATAGACTGTTAATACATCAATGCCTTGTTAGACAGGTATAAAGAGGTTAAATAGTAAAGAATGGCCTTCTTACCAGGAGAGGGACAATATTTGAAATGAATATAAATAAAATAATTAATAAAAATGACTTAATTTATTAGATATACCCTAACTTCATGGGAAACTTGTTTCATTTATTTGTGGAAGACCCGGTATTGTAAGGTGGGAAATATTTACAAAGCCATCCCATATCCAAGGCTCAGGACCATTGTAGGAGTGGTACAACTGTATGAGCAAGAGATTAGGGAGTTTTCCATGTCATTGTCTCCTTTAGTAATATCAGAAGATGCATCCATAAAGTCTCATAAATAAGACTGCCCAAATATGAATTGAACACATACTACACCAATAGCCCCATCATTGTAGATCAGAAAAAAAAACCTACAATGATTTAAGTCTACACAAAGAACAATAGGAATCTGAGGAAAACTGGAATTGGAATACATGATCTTCCCCAGGGAAGAGCACACTAAGCACACCAATTGGTTTTCTAGTGCCATATAGTCAGGCTTGAAAACACACATACAAATAACTTTATAATGAGTAGATTATATTCAGAAATATGCATGCATATTTATATATGCATATATTAACATATATACATCTCTGGATGCTGTTTCTTATTTGTTTGCTCCTGGGCTCATTTATTTTTTTGGGGGGGGGATGTGAACATGTTTATTGAGAGCTTGGTAGTATTTGGTAAAGAAATATCAAATAGATGGTTTTCTAAACTTCAGTGCTGAGGTAAAGCTCCCCTACGCAACTTCTACCACTGCAAACATAAGTGGAATGTCTGTCATACTGCCATGTCTGTCAGGGGATTTTCAGACTTTTTACATAATTTCATTTTTCAGTGTCATGGAAGTGTGAGATGTTCAGAAAGGATTGTTTTGGATGGATTCTTTTTAACTAGAGTAATTATCTGAAACTGGCATTCTGCCTCAAAGTCACAAGGAGGCATAGATATTATCAGAGAAGGTGAGTCTCAGTGTAGGAGGCAATTAAATGTTCTGTTGACAATCAACCTAGAGGTCCAAATGAGAAAAGCTACATACCCATTTTTCTTCTGGAAGTTGTCTTCTTGGAAGAACATGAAAGCAAAAGTTTTAGTTTCCTTGATAGTGCACTATTTCATGCCACATTGGGTAATGTTTCCATCAATGGGCAGAAAAGGTTTTTGTACTTGGAGTGTGAAATGCATTTTGTCACTTGTATGTTCCTATAGATTGGAGTTTCTCTGAAGCATCTATAGGAGAAAAGGTGAAATTTCTAGAACCAAAATGGTTGTAGTCATATTTAAATTATTTAAAGCTTCCTTCTTTCTTTGTAGAGGCATTGGCATCTTTTGGGGACCCTATGAAAATTGGGATATTGTCTAAGTCCTAGAAAAACTAGCTGTATCATTTGTTGTCCAGTCTCTATATGACAGGAAAGTGAAGGGCTTAGCAAAAGGGGAAATGATTTTGAATGTAAATAAAAAAAAAACTTAGAAAAAAAAAGTCCTGACTGGAACAGTTTGTAAGTCTTGATTATCTTAACTAGTCTTTTCGAAGTTGTCCTAGATGCAGATATTTGAGAAAACAGCTATTATGGTAGTGTTTTCTACTGGATCACCTGCAATATTTTTCTCATCCTATTTGGTGTCTGGTTCTTTTGCTCTGTAGCCATATAAACCTTTAAAGTCACTATACATTGCTGCATTAATACATATGGAATGTGAACAAATCAGCTAAAGATAAGTATCTACTCTGTTTGACCAAGTGAAATGAATCAAACTTTATAATCCATTTGGACTGTATAGCCAAACTCTAATATAAATTTCCATTCATGCCACATGAAAAGATGACATGTAATAAATATTTCCTGAGTACTCTGTAGCCAACAAGATCTATTTGCTATGTGTAGCTGATGTCCAGGGTGGAGACACTGATATCTTAGCCAGTGTCAGAGCTGTTACTATTTTTAGCAGTATCAGCATTCATATTACCTATTTTGGTGTTCTCCTTAGTCTTTCCTCATGTCTGCAACCAAGCTTTGCAGGAGGTAGGTCTCCTGTGGTCAAATCTAATCTTTATTAATTTTCATGGAATCTACAGCTTTTCTTCTCCTGTTGAAAGAAAGTCAATTCCTTTTCCCCCAAAACAGCACATTTTCTGCCTTCCATTCTGAAGTTAAGACATCCTTAAAATAATTAAACTGGTCTAATTCACCAGTTTTTTCCACATTCTAGTGCCTCAGTAGCTGTTGGTTTTTGCTCTCTAGCATTTACAAAACTTATAGTTAATAAAGCACTATGTGATACGTCTCTGGAGGTCTTTGTTACCCCTCTCCGTTTATTAAGCATCTTTTAAAAAGTGTAATTGTATATTTTTGCAACTGCTTCTCCTGTAGAATTGTGTGGTATAGCTGTAGCATGCGTTACATTGTATTAAAAGGAACATACATCAAAGAGGACAAGTAAAACATTTTCATTTTACTGAAGAAACATGCTGGAATATCGTTAGTCTTATTTGTTCAGGAATACTCATAATTGCCATAACTGCTAATACATAAGTTCAGAGTCAGCCTTTCAGAACTTAAAGCAGCAGCTCATTGAAATCCTGAATATGTATCTATCTTATGGTGTATTATCAATTTTCCAAACTCTGCAAAATACAGCCCATCCATTTGACAAATTTTATTTTACTTTTCAGGGTACCTTTTGCCTTATATCCTGCTGGTAATGGAGTTTGGTTACACATAGAATAGATATGATATTTCCATATAATTTGCTTGTTTTATTGCCAACTGATAGAAATATATTCCTTCAAACTTTTGCTGCTAACCTGGTAGTTTCATATGAAATTCTGAAACTTTTACTGCACTTTGTACTAAGAGATGGTCAATCTCATCATTATCTTGTGCCTGAGGGCCTGGTAGTCCTCTATAGGATCTGATATGTTATTCAAATATGTTATACAGATTAGATGATTTCTATTTCTCCTTGTTGTAGTTGTATCTTGATGTTAATTCTGAATCATCCTGTATAAGTTTAGCAGTTTTTATGTACAAAACAATTTGTTCTATATATTAAGAGTCAGTGACCTTATTAAGAGAGTCAGGAAAATTTAATAATACAACTCTGATTTTTGAAGTGAATCAAACAGGCTCTGAAACACTTTACTTACTTTTTTTTTAGTTATAATCTCACTTTATTGATTAACTTGCAACAGAATAGAATGAAGGAGTGTCAGATTGGTGTTCATTTTGTTATATGAAGGATATTCCAATTAGCTCTTTTATTATTTGAAGTAAGATTTTATTAATCTTACTCTTGGGTATTTGCTGTTAATTTCTCCCCAAAATTACCTTAAGCTTTTTACCAGTATTCATCTTTTACAAATAATGAAGCAATTTCAGCATTAGTAAAAAGTACCATAATTTCTGATAGGTCTATTCCTGTTAATTAGCAAAGTTTCATTTTTCCTTTTAGAATCAATTTGGGTCTTTAACTTTTTTTACTCTGTTTGTGTGCTAGAAATATCCATTATCTTCTCTCTACATAAGAATCCCTGTGGAAGAATGAATAGAAGGCAATGCAACTAAAATCCAAGTCATCATTGGATCCTAAGAGTCTACATGTGCATCTTGCAATTTCTTTTCTACCAGAGCCAATTCTTTTTCAACTTCAGCTGTTAATTTTTTTAGACTATTTAAGGCCTTATCACTTGTAAGCTTTAAAATAAATTACTTAGCTCTTATGTAATTAATCCAGTTATATGCTTTAGGTAAATAGTATCTCCTAGCAATTTTTGAAAACCATTAAGAGTTCTTAAGTGGGCTCTCCTGATTTGTACTTTCTGTGATAGATGTGCTACATACTTTGTTATGCTTGCAGACAGGATCCTAGCATAAATGTCCTTTGAGAGGCTCCACTCAACAGCAGACTGAAACAGATGCAGAGACCCACAACCAAACATCAGATAGAGCTTCAGAAGTCTGGTGGCAGAGTTGGGGGAAGAATTGATGGATCAGAAGAGAATAGAGACTCCACAGAGAGGCAAAGAATGTCAACTAACATAGACCCTTGAGGACTCCCAGAAATTGAACAACTAGCCAAAGAGTGAGCATGGCCTGGATATAAGGTTCCCACATGCTTGGTCTTCAAGCAAGTGGAGTTGGTGCTGATCCTAAATTTGTTGCCTGACTATGTATCCCATTCCCTTAACTCTGTCACATTTTCTGGCCTCAGTAAAAGGGGATGCACCTCGTCCTGTAGTAACTGATGTGTGGGAGGTGGAGTGATGGGACCCAGGGGCCATCCTTTTGTCAGAGGAGGAATGGAGGAGGGAATGAAAGAAGGGGATAAGAAGGAGAGAGTAAGAGGAGGAGAGTCTGACATTGAGATGTAAAGTCAATAAAGTAAATTTAAAAAAGGAATTTGCAATTGGTCCCTCCTCATTTCTACTTTCTGTGGTTGAGTTTCTTTTTGTATATCTATGTTTTATATCCTAGGTAATTAAGAGTTTTCTTTTTATATTTTTTTTCAGGAGCAATTTGTAATCACCAAAAAGGCAAAATTCTTTTTACTTCATCAAATATTCTTCCTAAGATATTGTTATCTGTGTCAGTCAGCAAGATATCATCTATATATGGTAAATTTTGGATTGAGTAAAATGCTTATGTGTTATTTCTAAAGTATGAAATATTGACATAAGGTTGGACTACTCAAGATTCCTTATGAAAGAACTTTCCAACCACACCTTTTTATTGGACAACTATTATTATAAGTAGGTACTGAGAGATGAAATCTTTCCCTATTATGTTCATTCAAAAGGACTGTGAAAAATAAATCTTTTAAATATGTCACTGTAATAGTCCATGCCTTAGGTAATAAATAAGGCAATGGGATTACAGACTGTAAAGAGATCATTGGCTGAGTGGTTTTATCCATTGCTCTCAGATCTATTTCACATCCCATTTCTTATCCACCGTGTTCTTCCTTCCCAGGGTGATTCTGGAGGGCCTGTGGTCTGCAATGGATAGCTTCAGGGTATAGTCTCCTGGGGCTATGGCTGTGGCCTGGCAGACAATCCTGGTGTGTACACAAAGGTCTGCAATATGTGGACTGGATTCAAGACACAATTGCTGCCAACTTGAAATCCCCTATCTCCTTGCAGTCACTATGACAATAAAGTGAAATATTTATCACTTCCTGTGCTTTTGCCTCATGTGTTTAGCTTCTTGTTTTAAACCTTTTTTTCTTTTCTTTTTGTTTGCTTCCATTAGAAATAATTTTCATCTCTCAAGTGTTCTGAAGGGCACACCACACTTTAAAATATATTTTGCATGTCTATAACAAATATAGAGACATTTCCCATTTCCAAGGGTAAATATTTCAATATCTCATCAGCTGCCAGCATACATCATATTCCAGATGTAGCACATTTTGCTGGTAGGACACCAGGGTAGATTGACGTGTTTGTGGCAGACTCTCTTGGTGTTTAAGTTTCTCTTTTGGTAGCATGAAGAGTAACTTCTTGTACAATAGAAGCCAGCACTTCAGTGTAAATGCTCTATGCAGGCCACCCCTTGACTTCTTGGTAAGCAATGAGTTGACTATGGGCTTATTTTCATAATCGTGATGTGCTGTTGTTTTCTGGGGAGGGGTGTATAATCTTGGTATTAGTCCTAATATTTTCGTGATTCCTCTGGTTTACTTTTTAAAGAGGAAAAATAAGAATGCAAAATTTTGTTTTTATACAAAAGAAGAGCATGTATATTCATACAATTTATTTATTTATTTATTTATTTATTTATTTATTTATTTATTTATTTCCCCCTTCCCTTCTCCCTCTTGCTCTGGCCACTACTTGATCTGAGGCCTGCTCATCTATGCCCCCACTTGCTCGTTGTTGGGATTTGAACTCATGACCTCCAGAAGAGCAGTCAGTGCTCTTAACTGCTTAGCCATCTCACCAGCCCTACAATGTATTTTATTAAAAACAAGATGTTCAATTAAAGAGAAAGTAGACCCAAAGTCTTCCATGACAAACTGTTCAAGTCAGTGTCCCAAGGTCTGTAAGAGTACTAGTTCTAATCTAATTTCAGTTTCTGGGTATAACATCCTGACTCAAAGCAAACCAAACCAACACCAAATAATGTAAAACAACAACATAAACCAATTAGAAAAAGTAAAATTAACTTTTTTCCTTTCCATTTTTAAGTTTGCCAGTTTATGAGGTTTTAAGGTATAAGTAGAGATGAGTTACATCACATTCACAATTCAGTGCAAATTGAATATAGAGAATATTTGTTGTGTGTTTAATTTCAGCTAACATTCTCCACTTTTACACTGATTCCATGCCTGAAGAATTGTATCACCCATAATTAACTGGTCATTCCTACATCAAATATCACTCAAAATATTATTCCGTAAACATACGAACAGGCTATGTACCTGTTATACATCTCTTTTTAGTTCATTCTGTATTGTGTCTAATTGAAATTAAAATTAATTGGCATGGTACTCAATTTCTCAATCAAACTGCCTCTATAAGAACAGATAATACTGGATTCATTTGCACTGAAAACATTTAGTCCGTTCCCTCAATACAGATCTCAGTATTCTTTTTGCTTACTCCAAACTTCAAATCTCTTGGGTATTACAGTGAAGCTTGGATTTTAGTTAAACAGAGTTTGGAATCTGGGAGATCTTGGAAACAAGTAAACATCTCCTTAGATCACAGAATGTAAACAATGCCAGCAGTACTGCCTGGTTTCAAAGAGAGGAAACTCATAGTGAATGCACCCTGGAAGGATAACCTGCTCTTCCTAAGTCTGGACTCAGCTCCTGCCCAAGAGGCCACAAACACCACAGATCCCTGCATCATGTGATGAGACTTCACCTGTCAAACATCAATAATAAATATCTGATCACTAATTTGTCTTTTGTTCTTTCAAGTCTGATTTTTGTTTTCCCTTTTCATTTGCAAATATTTCTACTGCATGATATTTTAGTTTAATATTTTATTCTTTTAAAGTTGTTTTTTAGCCTTTTTCTTTTCATTGGGCACACAGTATTATTTATATCTTAAAATGTTTTATTTGGTATTCACTTTCTCTCTTTTCTCATTTTCCATTCTCTATCATAGTTTAACCTTCCCTTAACATTTGTATTATTTTGTTTTCTTCTTCACTCCAATTGCAGTTTCTACTTCCTCCACTCCTCCCACTACCCTCCTCTATCCTAGTCTTTATCCCAGATGCACTACTGCCCCACCATCTCAAATAAATAACAAGAACAAAAAAAATAATAAAAATAAAAAAAAACACAAAAGTAAACAAACAAATAAAAATAAGTAGCATTTTCTAGGATATTTATCAAACATGGCCTAACATGTTTCAAAATTCCAGGCACAAAGTCTCATACCAAGGCTGGGTGAGGTAACAATAAGAAGAAAATGGTCCCAAGCACATGCAAAAGAGTCAGGGACACCAAGTATGCAAACACAGATACTCGCACAGAAGTCAATGACATAATTTCTAATGAAATCCTGCTAGTCTCATAGATTGGTGACTAAATAGTACAAGTGCCATAAGAGGGGCCATCCAGTAACTGATGGCAACAGATGCAGAGACCCACAACCAAACAGTAGATGATGCCAAGATAACCCCATCAAGAGGGATTGGTAGAGGAAGGGATGTAGGAGTAAGAGGGGTAATAGTGACAGGTACCCTTCCTAGCCAGAGACACACACTCCTTCTGGTTGGCACCTGTGCCCAGAGAGGATCCTCTGCTCTGGATTACCACCCACTCAGCCCACACCCAGTTATAGCTCGACCTCAAGTTATTCTGACACATCCTGGATCTCAGGATCATAGGAGCACTGGATGACAGGCTTGCAGGAGGGATAGGCTCTAGACAATGACAGCCAGGCCAGTTAACACCAGAGATAACCAGATGGCAAGAGACAATTGTAAGAACATATGCAACAGAAATCAATACTACTTGGCAACATCAGAAACCAGTTTTCCCACCACAGCACATCCTAGATACCCCAAAACACCTAAACAGCAAGATTCACATACACAATCTCATCACATGAAGATTGATGATAGAGGACTTTAAGAAGGAAATAAATAATACCATTAAAGAAAGACAGGAGAGCACAGGTAAACAAGTAGAAGAGAGGAAATACATAAATCTCTTAAAGAAACACAGGAAAAGTCAGCCCTTGGAGCTGATCTGATCCTCTGCTACAGGGCTCGGGTACTGGCTGATTTTGTGTGTCAACTTGACACAGGCTGAAGGTATCACAGAGAAAGGAGCATCAGTTGGGGAAGTGCCTCCATGAGATCCAGCTGTAAGGCCTTTCCTCAATTTGTGATCAGGGGAGAGGGTCCATTGTGGGTGGTGTCATTCCTGGGCTGGTAGTCTTGGGTTCTATAAGAAAGCAGGCTGAGCAAGCCAGGGGAAGCAAGCCAGTAAGTAATATCCTTCCATGGCCTCTGCATCAGCTCCTGCTTCCTGACCAGCTTGAGTTCCAGTCCTGACTTCCTTTAGTGATTCACAGTAGTGTGGAAGTGTAAGTTGAATAAACCCTTTCCTCCCCAACTTGGTTCTTGGTCATGATGTTTGTGCAGGAATAGAAACCCTGACTGGGACAAATTGGTACCAGTGTAGTGGGGTATTTCTGTAACAACCAGACCATGTTTTGTTGAGGACTGTGGAAGGACTTTGGAACTTTGGGCTAGATGATCTATTCATTGTTAAGAGTTCTGTGTAGAAGCTTGGAAGATAATGTTGAGAACAGCTTAGAAGATGGAGGCCTAGCTTGTGAGATTTCAGAGGAAAGACTCTTATCAGGGCCATGTTTTGATTGTGAAGATTCTATGGTTTTGGTTTTCTGGGGCTGAATAATCAGCTGTGATTAACAATAAACCAGAACCACTAAAGCGAAGTTTTGTGTTATTGGAAATATTGACACTGTTTAGCTGGAGCTAAGAAATTAGCGGTGATTAAGAAGAGACCAGCATCCTTGAGGTGAAATATTCTGGGAAGAGTTTTCTGAGAGCACAGAGGCTGTGTTTCAGAGATAGCCATGGTTATACCTTGTGCTGTGACTGGGCTTGGCAACGTGTAAGAGTCACCCAGGTGGTAGTGGTTTTGAAGAGGTCATGAAGAGCAGCTGAGGCTCAGCACTGTGAGAGGCCATAGAAGGCCATTGGTGAAGGTACAGCCTCAGTTGCAATTGATGGCCCATGACTGAAGGGGTCATGCAAAGGATTTGAGGCTTGGCACCATCAAAAGAGCCTATGAGAGGCAATTAGTGAAGCCTAGTTACAGCGGAAGACAACAGGGCTTTCAAGATGCCAGTGCCTGGAGATGACAACCAAGAACAGCAGCAGCAGTGGAGTACAGACAGCTGGAGCCTAGAATAAAAGCTGTGTGCTACAAAGGGCAGAGCAGAAGAGATGACCCAAGCCCTTAGAAGAGTCCAGAAAATCGTGAGTTGGATCCCAGACTTTGGACCTTTGGAGGTTGATTTTTGCTTTTGATTGTGACTATGCCCTGATATTTTTCTCTCTTGAAGAAAGAAAGTATTTTAGTGGAGTCCACAGTTAATAGATTTTTAATTTTTAATAGACTTTGAATTTTAAAAGATATTGGACATTTTAAAGGAATTGAACTTTTGATATGTAAAGATTGTGGAATTTTAACATTATTTAGATCTTGGAGATGAATAAGAAATTAAGGGTTGAGGCTTAATAGTGATGTGTTTGTGTCAAGTTGACAAGTGGTTAATTATACTGGCTGGTTTTGTGTGTCAACTTGACACAGTCCGGAGTTATCACAGAGAAAGGAGCATCAGTTGGGCAAGTGCCTCCATGAGATACAGCTGTGGGCATTTTCTCAATTAGTGATGGGGGTGGCGTGGGGGGAGGGTCCATTGTGGGTGATGCCATCCCTGGGCTGCTAGTTTTGGGTTCTATAAGAAAGCAGGCTGAGAAAGCCAGCAAGTCAGTAAGAAACATCCCTCCATGGCCTCTGCATCAGCTCCTGCATCCTGACCTGCTTGTGTTCCTGTCCTGATTTCCTTTGGTGATGAACAGCAATTGTAAGCTGACTAAAACCTTTCCTCCCCAACTTGCTTCTTGGTCATGATATTTGTGCAGGAATAGAAACCCTGACTAAGATAGCTCCATACCCAAGTAGCACTGTGAGAGAGCAAGCCTCCCAGGAGTTCAGTCAGGGATGTGAGTGCAAGTAGGACCACCACTGCTGAACAGACTAACTTGCCCAGAACCTTCTGGACACAGGAACTGAGGGACTGCCTGCAACAGGAGTCTTCTGATTTCTGTCTGTGCCCAGAGCTGATCCTGGGTCACAGAGCTACATACACAAATACTGCCAAGAGAGAGATGGTCTACCAGGAATGCCTACACATTTGTGAGCAGAGGTAAGACCACGACTTCTCTTCAAGTTCCTGGCCCAAGAGGGACCCACACAGAGCCATTAGGACACAGGAACCAAGGATCACCTAAGGACAGGATCCTTCTGGTTTCTGTCTGCACCCCAGAGCTGACACTGTACCACAGCTCTCAATACCTAAATTCCTCCTAGAGAGAACTGGTCTCCCTGGAGTTCTGACACACAAACTTTCAGGACAAACAAGCCACATTCAGAGACAGCAAGACCAGCTAACACCAGAGATAATCAGATGGTGAAAGAGAAGCGCAAGAACATAAGCAAGAAAAAGGCTACTTGGCATCATCAGAACCCAGTTGTCCCACCACATTGAGCCCTGGTTACCCCAACATACCAGAAAAGCAAGACTCTGCTTTAAAATCACATCTCATGATGATGATAGAGGACTTTAAGAAGGACATAAAAAACTCCCTTAAAGAAATACAAGAGAACACAGGAAAACACGTATAAGACCTTAAAGAGGAAACACAAAAATCCCTTGCAGAATTACAGGAAAACCCAACCAAACAGGTGAAGGAACTGAACAAAACCATAATCTAGTCACAAAGGGAGACAGCACTGGAGATAGAAAACCTAGGAACGAGATCAGGAGTCATAGATGCAAGCATCACCAAGAGAATACAAGAGACAGAAGAAAGAATCTCAAGTGCAGAAGATACCATAGAAAACAGTGACACAGCAGACAAAGAAAATGCAAAATGTAAAAAGCTCCTAACCTAAAACATCCAGGAAATCCAGGACACAATGAGAAGACCAAACTTAAGGATTATAGGTATAGAAGAAAATGAAGATTCCCAACTTAAAGGATCAGTAAATATCTTCAACAAAATTATAGAAGAACACTTCCCTAACCTAAAGAAAGAGATGTCCATGAATATACAAGAAGCCTACAGAACTCCGAATAGATTGGACCAGAAAAGAAATTCTTCCTGTCACATAATAATCAAAACACCAAATGTACTAAACAAAGAAAGAATATTAAAAACAGTAAAGGAAAAAGGTCAAGTAACATATAAAGGCAGACATATCAGAATTACACCAGACTTCTAATGAGAGACTGAAAGCTAGAAGATTCTGAGCAGATCTCAAACAGACACTAAGAGAACACAAATGCCAGTCCACACTACTATACCCAGCAAAACTCTCAATTACCACAGATGGAGAAACCAAGATACTACTTGACAAAACCAAGTTTATACAATATCTTCCCACAAATCCAGCCCTACAAAGGATAATAGATGGAAAACACCAACACAAGGAAGGAAACTACACCCTATAAAAAGTAAGATAGTAATCTTGTTTTAACAAATTCAAAAGAAGATAAGCACACAAACATAAAAATAACATCAAAAATAACAGGAAGAAATAATAACTATTCTTTAATATGTCTTAACATCACTGGATTCAATTTCCCAATAAAAAGACATAGACTAACAGACTGGATATATAAATGTGACCCAGCATTTTTCTGCATACAGGAAATGCACCTCAGCATCAAAGACAGGCACTACCTTAGTGTTAAGGGCTGGAAAATAATTTTCCAAACAAATGGTCCCAGGAAACAAGCTGGAGTAGCCATTCTAATATTGGATAAAATTGACTTTCAACCAATAGTCATCCAAAAAGATAAGGAAGGACACTTCATACTCATCAAAGTAAAAATCTACCAAGAAGAACTCTCAATTCTGAACATCTATGCTCCAAATGCAAGGGAACCCACATTCATAAAATAAACTTTACTAAAGGTAAAAGCATACATTGCACCTCACACCATAGTGATTGGGGAATTCAGCACACCACTATCATCAATGGACAGATCATGGAAAAAAAATAAGCAAAGGAACAGTGAAACTAACAGAAGTTATGAATCAAATGGATTTAACAGATATCTATAGAACATTTTATCTTAAAAGAAAGGAATATAACTTCTTCTCAGCACCTCATGGTACCTTCCCCAAATTTGGCCATATAATCAGTCACAAAACACACCTCAACAGATATAAGAAGATTGAAATAATTCCATGCCTGCTATCAGATCACTATGTATTAAGGCACATCTTCAATAGCAACAAAAATAATAGAAAGCCCACATATACATGGAAGCTTAACAATGCTCTACTCAATGATAAATTGATCACGGAAGAAATAAAGAAAGAAATTAAAGACTTTTTAGAATTTAATGAAATTGAAGGTACAACTTATTCAAACTTATGTGACACAATGAAATCAGTGTTAAAAGCTCTGAGTGGCTCCAAAGAGAAACTGGAGAAAGCATACACTAGCAGCTTAATGGCACACCTGAAAGCTCTGGAACAACAAGAAGCAAATAAACCCAAGAGGAGTAGACAGCAGGAAATAATCAAATTCAGGGCTGAAATCAACCAAGTAGAAACAAAAAGAACTATACAAAGCATCAACAAGATTCTGGCTCTTTCAGAAAATCAACAAGATAGAATAATCCCTTAGCCCAACTAACAAGAGGGCACAGAAACAGTATCCAAATTAACAAAATCAGAAATGAAAAGAGAGACATAATAAGAGGAACTAAGGAAATTCAAAAAATAATCAGATGCTACTTCAAAAGACTGTAGTCAACACAACTGGAAAATATGGATGAAATGGACAATTTTCTAGAAAGATACCAAATACCAAAGTTAATCAGGATTAGATAATCCATGTAAACAGTCCCATAACTCATAAAGAAATAGAAGTAGTCATTAAAAGTCTCCCAACTAAAAAAAAAAAAAAGCCCAGAACCAGATGGTTTTAGTGAAGAATTCTCTCAGCCCTTCAAAGAAGACCAATACTCTTCAAACTATTCCACAAAATAGAAACAGATGGAAAACTAGCCAATTTGTATTATGAAGCCACAATTATGCTGATACCAAAAACCACACAAAGATCCAACAGAGAAAGCGAACTTCAGACCAATTTCCCTTATTAATATTGATGCAAAAATACTTAATAGAATTCTTTCCAACTGAATCCAAGAACACATCAAAGCGATCATTCACCAAGATCAAGTAGGCTTCAGCCTAGGGATGCAGGGATAGTTGAATATACGGAAATCCATCAAAGTAATCCTCTATGTAAACAAACTCAAAGAAAAAACACACAAGGTCATTTCATTAAATGCTGAAAAAACATTTGACAATATTCGGCATTCCTTCATGTTAAAAGTCTTGGACATATCAGGAATTCGAGGCCCATACCTAAATATAGTAAAAGCAATGTACAGTAAACCAGTAGCCAACATCAAACTAAGTGGAACTTGAAGCAATCCCACTAAAATCAGGGACTAGACAAGGATGCCCTTTCTCTCCCTATCTATTCAATATAGTACTTGAAGTTCTAGCTAGAATAATTAGACAACAAAAGGATGTCAAGGGGATACAAATTGGAAAGGAAGAAGTCAAACTACCAATATTTGCCAATGATTTGATAATATATTTAAGTGACCTCAAAAACTCTACCAGAAAAGTCCTACAGCTGATAAACAACTTCAGCAAAGTGACTGGATATAAAATTAACTCCAAAAAATCAGTAGCTTTCCTATACTCAAAGGATTAAACAGGCTGAGAAAGTAATTAGGGAAGCTACACCCTTCACAACTGTCACAAAAATATAAAGTAGCTTGGTGTGACTTTAACCAAACAAGTGAAAGATCTGTATGACAAGACCCTCAAGTGCTGAAAAGAATTTGAAGAAGACCTCAGAAGATGGAAAGTTCTTCCATGCTCGTGGATTGGCAGGATTAATATAGTAAAAGTGGCCCTCTTGCAGAAAGCAATGTACAAATTTAATGCAATCTCCATCAAAATTGCAACTCAGCCATTAGATATTCTTCAGGTGAGAACACTTTGTTTAGCTCTGTACCCCATTTTTTAATAGGGTTACTTGCCTCTCTGGAGTTTAACTTCTTGAGTTCTTTGTATATATTGGATATTAGCCTTCTGTCGGATGTAAGGTTGGTAAAGATCATTTTCCAGTTAGTTGGTTGCAGCTTTGTCTTTTTGACAGTGTCTTTTGCCTTGCAAAAACTTTGTAATTTAATGAGGTCCCATTTGTCTATTCTTGATCTTAGAGCATAAGCTATTGGAGTTCTGTTCAGGAAATTCTCCCCTGTGCCCATATGTTCAAGGTTCTTCCCTAGTTTCCCTTCTATTAGTTTCAGTGTGTCTGGTTTTATGTGGAGATCTTTGATCCACTTAGAATTGAGCTTAGTGCAAGGAGATAAGAATGGGTCAATTTGCATTCTTCTGCATGTTGACCTCCAGCTGAGCCAGCACCATTTGTTGAAAAGGCTATCTTTTTTCCACCGGATGGTTTTAGCTCCTTTGTCAAATATCAAGTGACCATAGGAGTGTGGATTCATTTCTGGGTCTTCAATTCTGTTCCATTGATCTACATGTCTGTTACTGTACCAATACCATGCGGTTTTTAACACTATTGCTCTGTAGTACAGCTTGAGGTCCGGGATACTGATTCCCCCAGAGGTTCTTTTACTCTTGAGAATAGTTTTAGCTATTCTGGGTTTTCTGTTATTCCAGATGAATTTTTGAATTGCTCTTTCTAACTCTATGAAGAATTGAGTTGGGATTTTGATGGCGATTGCATTGAATCTGTGTATTACTTTTGGTAAGATGCTCATTTTTACTATATTAATCCTGCCAATCCATGAGCAAGGCAGATTTTTCCATCTTCTGAGGTCTTCTTCAATTTCTCTCTTCAGAGACTTGAAGTTCTTGTCGTACAGATCTTTCACTTGTTTGGTTAGAGTCACGCCAAGATACTTAATATGGTTTGTGGCTATCGTGAAGGGTATTATTTCTCTTAATTCTTTCTCAACCTGCTTGTCCTTTGAGTATAGGATGGCTTCTGACTTGCTTGAGTTGATTTTATATCCGGCCACTTTTCTGAAGTCGTTTATCAGCTGTAGGAGTTCTCTGGTGGAGTTCTTTGGGTCGCTTATGTATACTATCATATCATCTGAAAATAGTGATAGTTTGACTTTTTCCTTTCCAATTTGTATCCCTTTGACCTCTTTTTGTTGTCTAGTTGCTCTAGCTAGAACTTCAAGAACTATATTGAAAAGATATGGAGAGAGAGGGCAGCCTTGTCTAGTCCCTGATTTTAGTGGGATTGCTTCAAGTTTCTCTCCATTTAGATTGATGCTGGCTACTGGTTTGCTGTAAATTGCTTTTACTATGTTTAGATATGGGCCTGGAATTCCTGATCTTTCATCCTTAGTCATTAGGGAAATGTAAATCAAAACAACTCTGAGATTCCATCTCACACCAATCAGGATGGCTAAGATCAAAAACACAGGAGACAGCAGTTGTTGGCGAGGATGTGGAGAAAGAGGAACACTCCTCCGCTGCTGGTGGAATTGCAAACTGGTACAACCACTCTGGAAAGCAGTCTGGCGGTTCCTCAGAAAACTGGGCATGACACTCCCGGAGGATCCGGCTATACCACTCCTGGGCATATACCCAGAGACTTTACCTGCATGCAATAAGGACACATGCTCCACTATGTTCATAGCAGTCTTATTTATAATAGCCAGAAGCTGGAAAGAACCCAGATGTCCCTCAACGGAGGAATGGATTCAGAAGATGTGGTATATCTACACAATGGAATACTACTCTGCAATTAAAAACAATCAATTCACGAAATTCCTAGGCAAATGGTCAGATCTTGAAAATATCATCCTTAGTGAGGTAACCCAATCACAAAAGAACACACATGGTATGCAGTCACTGATAAGGGGATATTGACCCAGAATCTCGGAATACCTTAGACACAATCCGCATATCAATAGATTTCTAAGAAGATGGAAGGAGAGACCCCCGGTTCTGGAAAGACTGGATGTAGGGGAACGCCAGGACAGAGTAATGAGAGGGGGTTGAATGGAGAAAAGAGGGAGGGAAGGGGGCTTATGGGACTTTCGGGGAGGGAGGAAACGGGAAAGGGGAAATGATTTGGAATGTAAATTAAAAAAAATAAAAAAAAACTAAATAAATGAAAAAAATTGCAACTCAATTACTCATACAGCTGAAAGAGCAATTCTCAAATTCATCTGGAATAACAAAAAGCCCAGAATAGCAAAAACTATTCTCAACAATATAGAAGTTCTAGGGGAATCAGCATCCTGGACCTGAAACTGTACTACAAAACAATAGTGATAAAATCTGCATGGTATTGGTACAGTGACAAGCAGATAGATCAATGGAATAGAATTGAAGACCCAGAAGTGAACCCACAACTTATAGTCACTTATTCTTTGACAAAGGATCTAAAAACCATCTAGTGGAAAAAAGATAGCCTTTCCACCAAATGGTGCTGGTTCAACTGTAGGTTTGCATGCAGAAGAATTCAAATTGATTCATTCTTATCTCCTTGTACGAAGCTCAAGTCCAAGTGGATCAAGGACCTCCACATAAAACCAGAGACACTGAAAGTAATAGAAAAGTAAGTGGTAAGAGCCTGGAGCACATGGGCACATGGGAAAAGTTCCTGAACAGGACACCAATAGCTTATGCTGTAAGATCAAGCATTTACACATGGGACCTTATAAAATAAAGCTTCTATAAGGCAAAGGACACTCTCATTAGGACAAAACTGCAACCAACAAATTGGGAAAAGATCTTTATCAACCCTACTTCTGATAGAGGGCTAATATCCAATATAAACAAAGAACTCAACATGTTAGACTCCAGAGAATCAAATAACTCTGTTGAAAATGGGGTACAGAGCTAAACGAAGAATTCTCAACTGAGGAATATCTAATATCTGAGAACAACCTAAAGAAATGTTCAACATGCTTAGTCATCAGGGAAATGCAAATCAAAACAACCCTGAGATTTCACATCACACCAGCCAGAATGACTAAGATCAAATCTCAGGAGACAGCAGGTGCTGGTGAGGATGTGGAGAAAGAGGAACACTCCTCCACTGCTGGTGGGATTGCAAGCTGGTACAACCACTCTGGAAAGCAGTCTGGTGGTTCCTCAGCAAACTGGTTTAATACTACTGGAGTACCCAGCTATACCACTCCTGGGCATATACCCAGAATATTCTCCAACATGTAATAAGGACACATGCTCCACTATGTTCTTAGCAGCCTTATTTATAACAGCCAGAAGCTGGATAGAACCCAGATGAATTGATGAACTCAACAGAGGAATTGATACTAAAATGTGGTATATTTACACAATGGAATACTACTCTGCTATTAAAAACAATGAATTAATTAAATTTCTTGGGTTATTGGATGGGACTAGAAAGTATCATCTTGAGTGAGGTAACTCAATCACAGAAGAACACACATGGTATGCACTCACTGATAAATGGATATTAGCCCAGAAGCTCAGAATACCCAAGATAGAATTTACAGACTAAATGAAGCTCAAGAAGATGGAAGCCCCAAGTATGGATACTTTGGTCCTTCTTATAATAGGGAGCAAAATACCCATGGGAGGAGATATAGAGACAAAGTATGGAGCAGAGACTGAAGGAAAGACCATCCAGAGACTGCCACACTTGAGGATCCATTCCATATACACTCGCCAAACCCTGACACTATTGTGGATGACAACAAGGGCTTGCTGACAAGAGGCTGATATAGCTGTCTCCTGAGAGTCTCTTCCAATACCTGACAAATACTGAGATGGAAGCTCTTAGTCAACCATTGGACTGAGCACAAGATCCCCAAAGGTAGAGCTAGAGAAAGGCCCAAAGGAGCTGAAGGAGCCTGTAACCTCATAGGACGAACAACAATATGAACCAACCAATATCCCCAGAGCTTCTAGTAAGTAAACCACCAAGGAAAGAATACACATGGAGAGACCTATGGCTCCAGCTGCATATGTAGCACAGGATGGCCTTGTTGGACATCTGTTGGAGGAGAGGCCCTTGGTCCTGTTAAAGCTCAATATACCAGTGTAGAGGAATGCCAGGACAGGGAAGCAGGAGTGGGTGAGTTGGTGATCAGGGGGAGGAGGGATGGGATAGGGGGTTTTGGAGGGGCAAACCAGGAAAGGGGATAACATTTGTAATGTAAATAAAGAAAATATCTAATAAAAAAATTCTCCATTCAATGACAGAAAAATATAGAAATATATTTACTTTCTCTATGTGTACTGCTATGCCACCAATGATAAAAAGAGAATATAATGAATTAAATTTTGAAATGAATAATGAATATATTGGAAATGAAGAAAAGAAAGACACACAAATTGGAAATATGAAATTGAAAATAGTCTTTTTAGGTGTGTAAAAATTAGTGGTGTAATTTGGTAATATGGCAATTTTTACTATGTGAGTCCTACCAATCCCTGAAGATGGGACATCTTTCCACCGTCTGATTCCTTCTTTAGTTTTATTTTTCAAAGACTTGAAATTTTGAACATGTCTTCCACTTGCTTCATCAGGATTATTCTGATATATTTTATATTTATGTATGACTATCATGAAAGGTGTTTTTTTTTTTCTGTGATTTCTTCAACAAATACAATTTTTTAAAAATTTGTATACAGGAAGGGTACTGAATTCCTGTTCAATCTTTTCTCTAGCCCCTTCACTAATGGTATTTATCAGTTGTAGGAGTTCCCCAGTCGAATTTTGAGTGGTGCTTATATATACTTTATATCATCTGCAAATAATGATATTGTGATGGTTTTCTTTCCAGTTGAAAATCCTTTGATCTCCTTAAAGTTGCTTTATTGCACCAACTAAAACTTCAGTAACTATAATGAATAGATTCAGACTACACAGCCTTGGCTTTTTCCTTTCTTTCATTAGACTTTCTATAGTAAGAATTTTGGATTATTTAAAAACAGAGAAATGCTATGGGAAAACATTTTGTTTTAATCCAGGTATGGACTACAGTGCTGCTTCAGATTATGCATAGCCTCAAGCTATGACTGGACAGTGGAGGCTGAGATCGAGCACACAGCAAATGGTCTACACATCCAATACGAACTGAATTTTGAATGTGATATAACTCATCCGAACTTCTCGCCTTAAATACTTCCAATTGCTGAACTTAAAAACGAAATATCTGGCAAAGATAATCTTTCTTTTCCTAACTGTTTGTTGTTATTTTTGTTGTTGTTTTACATTATTTTTTCTTTTGCTTTGGAGTTGGTGATAATGAAATAACCAGACACTGAAGTAAAATCACAACAACTGCTATGAACAGATTTGTGTACAAGTAAGACTTTTAAGGAAATTTCTCTCTTTTTTGAAAATTTTGTTTCTCATAGAGTTTATTGTATGTATATACATGATCATGATTTCCCTAACACAAATATGTTCTCTCTCTCTCTCTCTCTCTCTCTCTCTCTCTCTCTCTCTCTCTCTCTCTCTCTCTCTCTCAAGAAACAAACCAGCAGACATCTAAAACAATGAAACCAGGTGCCAAGGTTATACATTACTCTCCACAAAGCAACAGAGTCACTATTGGTGAAGAAAACACCTCTGAAATGTACTGAACATGGAGAATTTGAACTGTTGCCTACATAGAGCATTTGTCCCTCAGGGCTAGCTTCTTTACTACAGAATGGTATTATAAATATTGTCAAATGAGAAACAAAAAACCAAGTCATCCATAAAACCTTCAACATACAATGCTGTCTTCCCTGCAAAACATACTCAAGCTCTGGCAGCACATAGCTTCTTGTTCTAACACCTGACTTTGGAGATTTGTCTCTTCATGCACTGATACTACATGTAATATATATTGAGAGAGAAAGGATGATTTTTAGAACACTGAAGATAAGGGAAGAATTATCTGAAATGAAAGCTATCCTTAAAACCCAGTGGCTAAAAAGAACAGGCAGAAACATTGACAGTAATAAAAATTTCACTTTATTGACAAGGAGACTGCAGAGGGATAGGGGATCTTTAGTTGGAAGCAATTGTGTCCTTAATCCAGTCCACATAGTTGCAGACCTTGGTGTACACACCAGGATTGTCTGCCAGGGCACAACCATAGCCCCAGGAGACTATACCCTGGAGCTCCCCATTGCAGACCACAGGTCCACCAGAGTCACCCTGGAAAAGAGTAACATACTGCATGAGAAAGGGCATGTGAAATATAGCTGTATATACTAAAGTCAGTACCTGTTCATTCTCTTTTGCTCTGTTTCCTTTCCCCCAGAGCCCATCTGCTATTCTCACTGTTGTGTTGAAATCCAAAGGATATTTGCTCATTTCCTATACTGACACCACAGTTTACTTTTTGCTCCACACTACTAAGCTTCAAAGCCCCAGGCCCAAAAGAACAGAGGTTTGGATAAGTGGAAGGTGGCAATCACCTGGCAGGAATCCTTGCCTCCCTCTAGGAAGCCAGCACAGACCATATTTTCAGTGATCTTTCCAGGATAGGAAGCTTCACAGTCAGCCTGAGGCAGCAGTGGGGCATCCAAGCACTGGAGCAGGTCTGGCTTATTGACTGTGAAGAAAGGAAAAGAATGAAGACTTCAATATCCAGACAGGAATACAGTGTTGAACCAGCTTGCAAACAATTAACTGTTTCCTATAGCATCAAGTTTCACAGATATAATAGCTTTCAAATTTGTGAATATTTACTGTTATTATCTTTTCCTGAAAAAAATTAGTACATTCTGCATGTTCCTGGCCAGATGCTTAGCATAAGTTTATTTGTTTGAAAAATTTCTCTCGAATCTCTGGCAGGCCATAAATGTATTGTGTACCTCTAATATATTTATCATTTTGAAGCCACTGGGATAATTTTAGGTAGGGGGTGATTACAGAGAATACAAAAAAAGAAAGATTGTTAATAAGTGACAGGTCCTACTCACCACCGAAGCTGAGGGTGTTGCCCCATCCAGAGATGAGGCACTGAGTGCCTGCAGGTGCACAGGAGCTGGGCAGAGCCACAGTGGCCACTCTGGCATTGAGGGTCACAGGGGAAGAGAGCTTGATCAGCATGATGTCATTGTTCAGGGTCTTCCTAACAAAATCCGGGTGCTTGATGATCTTGGCAGCATTGACAAACTGCTCATTGCCCTCCAGGATATTGATGTTGTGCTCTCCCAGTCTCACTTGGATGCGGCTGTTGGGAACAGAAGGAATGCCACAGTCTGTTACTCTATGTCTCAAACATCACATGTTCCCCAAGGTCTACATACTGCAGTATCACACAAGAAGAATAGGGAATTTTCTTTTCTTTCTCAGAGAGGTATGGTATACATGGACTAATGTGATATTCTGCCATGCAGACTACTCTATATTTGATCTTACTCCAAAATATCCAGTACAAAGAACTACAGCATCATTTGAAACTCTCTTTGTCTACTTAGTCATTGTTCACTTCACACAGGAACTTTTAATCTCCATTTCCTTTTGGAAGGATGCTCTACTATTGCATTTAAATCAGAAGTGTCAATGTTGGGTATCTGACTATTCTTAGTCAGATTCTGAGACAGTGTAGAAGATCATTCTTGAGATTCCACTCTACACTAAGTCACTATCTAGACTATGAGGTTGTATAGTCAGTGTTTTAATTACTTTTTGAAATAATCTTTTTCACATGCAATTAAACTAAAAGCCCTTTTTATACACACTTTTACTCAATCTCACAATAGAATATAAAAAATCTGGTCATAAAAATTAAGAATAAAGCAATATTCAGGTGTATTGTCAAAAGTCTAATAAAATTTCTTGCTATAGGACCAAGTTACCAGATCAGAAAATCTTTGTGAAATCCTCATTAGTTTGTATGATGAGAAAATAGTCCTTTCTTCCTTTCAAGATGTATGCTTTTCTTTCTTTCATGTTAATGTATTATTTATTTATTTATTTCTATGTGTGTGTAGAGGTACATACAGTGTTGGTTAGACATTCTATTATTTGCTCATACAAAGTCTTTGAACACGCAATTCTGTCAGCTCCTTCTTTCCTTTCTACCTTTCCCTTGTCTCTCAAACTGTACCACCTACACATATAGATGCCTACTGTAAAGGTGCCTTACTGAGAGTAATATTGCTAGGAAACTCTTATTTACCTTTTGTAGCAGTGGGCTGCAGACACCACCCATTGGTCATTGATGAGGGATCCTCCACAGAAGTGGGAGCCAGAGTTCAGGGATACCTGGTAGGGGACAGAGTTCTCTTGGCAGACATAACCTCCAACAATCTTGTCATCATCATCTGCAGGGAAAGCAACTAGAGTGGAGATAAAGAGATGAAGCAAATTCAAGATGTTAGAGGGTGGATTGTTCAGTGCTTTAGTATTCCTTTTCCTTCCCTACCTTTGTAGTGTTACATTCTGAGCATAATCTCTAACAGAAAGCAAAGGACAACAACACCAGTGAACAATACTGGATTTGCTGCCTGCCAGTGGCAAGAAATGCAGGACAGATAACTAGATCCTAGTGGTCTCAGAACTCTTCAGAGTTCCAGAGAAAAATAGAAGAAATGACCAAAGAACACTATTAGTGGGATCCAATTAAATGTTAGTGGTGTGGTCCTGCTTCTCTCTGAAATTCCTCAATAAGTATGCTTTGCATAACCATAGTGTTGCTGCTGAGGAATATTCCTCTTGGTTTGTTTTATTCATCCTCTTTTTGGCTTGCCTTTAATCCTCTGTAATCAAGGCCCTGAACTGAACCAAGGATGTTATAGAGAGTGTGTTGATAGAGGCAGGTGCAAAGTTTGATAAATTATAAATGTGAAATTAGGATGCTGGATAAGAAATATGAACACAGGCATTTAAGTAGCAAACAAGCCAATGAAACAGGCATCATTGCTATTTTTTTAATTAGGACTACAGAAGGCATCAAACTTACCAGTAGTTCCCATAAGGGCCAGGATCAGAAGAGCATTCATGGTGGCAGAGAGTAATGAATGCTGAAGGAGAGCAGACTTTTATATTCTTGAGGAGGGAGGACTCTGTTTCTTGAGGTGGGGGTGGGATAACTGATATTTCCTGAGAAAACACACCTGTATATTCTCCTTCCTAGGTTCTTACATCATCTCTTTTTGGAGTTCTTGGCATTAGGAGACCTTCAGGTGTCTAGAAATACTTTATTCTCAGAGAAAATGGATGAAATCAGCTCATCTTGAAAGGATAGATGGCAAAATGATGGAAACAGAGGTAGTCTAGTCTTTGACTACGGTGCCCCTCTGTAATATACTAAATGTGTGGGTGTTAGATAAGAACGGCTCTGTGAATTGTGTCTAGGGTATTCCGAGATTCTGGGTTAATATCCCCTTATCAGTGACTGCATACCATGTGTGTTCTTTTGTGATTGGGTTACCTCACTAAGGATGATATTTTCAAGTTAGACACAATTCGCATATCAATAGATTTCTAAGAAGATGGAAGGAGAGACCCCTGGTCCTGGAAAGACTGGATGTAGGGGAACGCCAGGACAGAGAAACGAGAGGGGGTTGAATGGAGAAAAGAGGGAGGGAAGGGGGCTTATGGGACTTTCGGGGAGGGAGGAAACGGGAAAGGGGAAATGATTTGGAATGTAAATTAAAAAAAAAAAAAAGAACGGCTCTGTGGTATTCTCCAATAGCCATTGATGAATGTTTGTTGCTTGTAGTACTTTGAAGAAGGTCTGTTTTTGATGAATAGTGGGGCTCTTTGAAGAACAATTCTTCTCAAATTTTCTATCAGTTCTTCTAGTCATGGCTATTCTGCTTAATAATAAGAAGAAATCAAAAAATTCTATGGACCAGAAATGTCACATCAATGATGGTAAAGAAGGAGGTATAGAGTTCCTGATACCTGTGGGCTTTTAGAGAATCTGCTTTCTATCAGGTTCTTTGCTGTCAGATATGTGGGATGGAGAATGTGTGAGGTTTAAGTAGAAAGTATCTTACTTTGCAGTGAAGTAGAGAAATAAATGAATACAAGGGTAAATAAATAATATTGTTCAAATAAACCATGTTAATCCTGAGTACAATCAGTGTTGCTCTGAAAGTTTGTTAAAAATATTTCTCTGTATTCTATGTCAAAGAGCCAGTGTTGGAAGTCTGCTCATTTTGAAGACTAGAGTTTGAGAAATGTTCTTCATGACATCTGAATAAACATGATGTGTGCTGAAATATATGACAGAATTATGGATGTTTATACTTTATATGTAAGAGTATATAATGCTGTGCTTAGTCAGTGAGAAATCTCCACCTATGAGATTCTGTTTTTTGTTTTTTTGGTTGGTTGGTTGGTATTTGTTTTTAATTAAATCACCCCTAAAACTTAGCTCTCATTTTAACATAGCACAATCCAGCCATAGAAGGTCAGTACTTGATTTTGTGCATACTTGTATATATTTTTATGGCCTAATTGCAGTATCTTTCCTACCAGATGTTTTAGTATCTACTGACCCCAGATATAGCAAAAAGTACATTGAAGGTGATATCATGATTGAAATCTTTGAAAAGTGGTGATGGTGCTTTAGCTGTCCATTAATGTGGGAGAAGCTTATCTGAAGCATCTGTGGGGGACAACTGATTGGAGGTTGGAGAAATTGGAAATCAGACGAAACTGCAAAAAATGCCAACATGGGCTTCATAACATATGTTGTTGTCCTAAAACTGTCAAGGGTTAGAGAGCATCACACCCCCAAACAACCACTCAGTTTTGTCATCTCTTTATCTTGTCATTCATTTGATACTGTAGTCATTCCTAAGTGGAACATCTCTCATATTGCCATTTTTTTTCAGATTTTTCAGAGTATTTACTTGCTTTCATTTTTCACAAGCATCTTGATACGAGTTATTCAGGAAGGATTAATTTGCATTGATTAATTTTACCAGAGAAATTGTCTACAACTGGCTTTCTGCCCCAAGGCCATTGGAAGATATGGAAACTATTGGAGCATGTGAGACTGGATACAGGTGGCAGATAAGCAGTCTGCTGCCCATCCACCAGCGCTTCTCAATGGAACAAACTACTCTCCCATTTTCCTTCTTGCATTTGTCTGCACGTCACAGAAGGACATAAGTGCACTGTTTTCTGTTTTACTGATACTGCACTCTTTCTCACTACACCAGATAAAGGGGGCTTATCCATGCATAGAAGGAGTTGCTTAAATATGAAAACAATGTATATTGTTGTTCTTAAAATACCCTACAGTTTGTCAAATCATCTCTTAATCATCCATTCCTTAATTCTTCGGTCTTTTAGTAATCTATACTCCCACTGTGGAATTTTAGGAAAAGTTCCCCTTACACTCACTTCTGTTTTCCCATTATTTTTCCAGTATGTACTATATCTACCATGTCACACTTTTGTGATTTTGAAAATAATGTGCTTACTACACCCAATATTATTTGCTTTATAGTGATGATATCTTTTGAGTCTTTCTATTAGATAAACTATATGTAGTCACAGTCTTTGATCTTATGTATACTCACAGGTAATCTGATATTATATCTCCTCATTGTATCCCACTTATTAATCTTCACCTTTCATGTTTGTATTAAAGATATGCATTTATCAACTGTTTGATTTCCAAATGTATGGAATCATCTATATACATATTTTGAACAAAGTCAAGAGAGGGAGCTGCTGACTGGTTGAGTTTAACTTCAATTTTGTCTGTGTGACATGATTCAAATCCAATATGATTTATGTAGACAAATTTGAATCCAGAAACATGACTGCTCTGGCAAGCGATCACATCCAAATGTATGATCTGGCCAGAATGTAGACATACCTTGGGTTACAGTATATCTGATTGGAACACAGACAAAACCTTAGTACATGCCTTTAATACTTAGCAATGAAGGCAATGTTAGGTTATAGGAGGAAGCAGCCACGTTTAAAAGTGGCATCTTTTGGTGAGTAATATATCAGAGAAAATGAGGAATCAGAAAGACATTTGAAAGAAGTCAGAGGTGATCACAGGTGACTAGCAGAGGAAGAGAGTCTACTTAAGAGCAGTGAGAGAGGAAAAGCTGTGGTGTGTTAAGGTGTGGAAAGTGATGTGTGTATATGGCAGTTTTACTATGACAGTTTTAAGGCTGCAGATTACAAAAAGTACATGCTAGGCAAAAGTGAAGACAGAATTATTCAGAGAAAGAGAAAGAGCCAGTGATTAGAATTGATTGCCAGCATTAGTTTGAGTCCAGACAGAACAATTCAGTCAGAAGGTGAGAAGATGGATTATATAAGTCAACTTGGAAGATCAAATTGTAGAGAGGCAATAAGCTTCCACGTTGAGGTTTAGTGATAGTTGGAACAGAAAAGGAAATGCTCTGGGTTCAGTCCAGTATGTGTGGTCTCACAACTTGAATATGGTGCTCATCTCATTACTTTATCTGTGAAAAAAGAGAAGTTTTCAATTATGTATATATATGTGTATTTATATACCATATATAAACTTATACATGTACATATAATTATATAGGATTAAAGTTTGCATTTTATGAAAGTCATGGGTCCTTCTATAATGACAGTTCACATATGGACAATTCCTGAACTCTATATTGAAGTTTTTTTTGACTAACTCTTCATTAGTTTAAGTTCATTAAAGCACTTTCAATAAACCCAGAACGTGAATAAAGACTGGCTGATAATCCTTCATTATTTCATTATACTAGATTTTCCATCTTTATTAATCACAACACTATATTGGTGCTGAATTTAAGATGGGCAACAGAAAGTAGTCAATGAGTGTATGAGGGCATATATTAGACTGACCACTGTGATTAGACACCTAACATGAGTAACTTAAAAGAGAATTATTTATTTTGAATTACTGATTCAGAAGTTCCATGACATAGTCCTTGGGTGTTTATACCTTTGATATGTTTGAGCAACTTTCTTCTATGGAATCAGCTGGTGACCCAGTGCTTGGGAGGATATGGGGTGCCTATGGGGGTGACCCTAGCTGAGATTTCTATCAATGGGGATGTAAAGACTTAAGTGGTTACCTCCATTAGCAAGGCAGTACTTCTAGTGGAAGGAGGGGAACATCAAGCCACCCACAAAATCTTCAATCCAAAATTTGTTCTGCCTATAAGATGTGAAGATGGAGTAGAGATTGAGAAAACAGCCAACTAATTCTGGCCAAACTTGAGATCCATTTCATGGGAGAGAAAACCCTGACTCTATTAATGGTGGCTACACCTACAGACAAAAACCTAGCATAACTGTTTCCTGAGAGGCCTTGTACAGCAGCATCTGAAGGCATCACAATACTTGTCTTCAAGATGTTCTATAGAGCTATGGTAATAAAAATGAAATGGGTTTGGTATAGAACCAAACAGTTTGATCAATAGAATCACATCAAAGACCCAGAAATAAAGCCATACATATGCCGACATGTTATTTTTGACAAAGAAGTCAAAACCATATAAAGGAAAAGGGAGCCCATCATCAACAAATGTTTTTATATGTTTTGTTTTGTTTTTGTATATTTTTGTTTGGTTGGTTTTTGTCTGTTATTTTTGGGGTAATTTGCAAGTACAGAGGTCAAATATGAGGAGATGGGGAGATGAGTGGGACTGGAGTACATAATGTGAAACTCACAAAGGATTGATAAAAAAGAAGGAAAATTAAAACAGCTACAGGTTAGGTATATTACAGAAAATTTGCCTTCTGTTCTAACATTCGGTCAGCCAGGCCTGTGTTAGACAAATACAGTTAGCTCAAGTGAGTGAGGGGTCATGATAAGGCAAGTAATCGAAGCAAAGTGCCACATAAAATATAAATTTGATGTCCACGCTCTGCCAAGAAAAACTGGCAGAAGGAATCACATTTTAACTTGTCTCTTAGGGACATATGGCTTGCTTACCAGTAGCATTTTAGATGCCACCTGTGGCAAAGCTCACACTTCACAGAAGTTTCCATATATTTTTAGAGCCTTGATAACCTATGCCGATTTCAGATAGTTTCTTGGCCAATAATAAATCCATCTGAGTCATAGTATATTTCTTATTAGTTTAAGATAATTCCCTTTTTATTAATATGTCATCATTAAGCAGTTTTAAAAAGGAAATTGAGGCTCCATACATTAGTAATATAGTACATTACTGATGCCTGAAATGTCTTGAAAAGCTGCCAGACATTTTACAAATGGAAAAGTACTCCACTAGGCTGAGCCTTTAGATGTGCAAGGTCTCCCCAAAATAAGATCACTTGGGGCAAGGCACATTAGGGCTCCAAAGTCACTCAGGAGCAGGCAGGCCCCAGAAATCGGTGCCAGGGGAGTCCTGGTAATCCGGGGGGGGGGGGGCAGAAATAGCTTTGCAGGCTCACAGGAGGTCCAAGCAACAGCCAGTGGCAGCAGGACCAACTAACACCAGAGGTATCCAGATGACAAAAGGCAAACGTAGGAATGTTACTAACAGAAATCAAAGTAATGTGGGACCATCCGAACCCAACTCTCCAACAGCAGCAAGTCCTGGATACCCCACCACACCCGAAAGACAAGATCTGGATTTAAAATCACTTCTCATGATCCTATTAGAGGATCACAAGCAGGACACAAATAAATCTCATAAAGAGTTACAGGAGACCATGAATCAATGGTTAGAAGCCCTTACAAAGGAAACACAAAAATCGCTTAGAGAAATGCAGGAGAACATGATTTGGAATGTAAATTAAAAAAATAAAATAAAATAAAAAAAATAAAAAAAAAAGATGGAGGCGCACAAGTAGACAACACAAAAATCGCTTAACGAGATGAATCAACGGGTAGATGCACTCACAAAGGAATCACAAAATTTGCATAAAGAATTGCAGAAGAATATGGGTCAACAGATGGATGCCCATAAGGAGGCAACACAAAAATTGCTTAAAGAAATGAATCAATAGTTAGATGCCCTTACAAAGGAAACACGAGTACTGCTTAAAGAAATGCAGGAGACGATGGATCAACAGATGGAATCCCATGAGGAGGAAACACAAAAATCACTCAGAGAAATGCAGGAGAACGTGGGTCATCAGGAAGAAATCCTGAAAGAGGTAGTGCAAAAATACCTTAAAGAAATACAGGAAAATACAAACAAATAAGTGAAGGATCTCAGCAAATCCATCCAGAAACTAAAAAAGGAAGTAGAAACAACTAAGAAATCACACAGGGAGACAACTTTGGAGATAGAAAACCTTGGGAAGAAATCAGGAGTCATAGATGCAAACATCAACAATAGAATACAAGAGATGGAAGAAAGAATTTCAGGTGCTGAAGATTCCATAGAAAGCATCGACTCAACAGTCAAAGAAAATGCAAAATGCCAAAAATGTGTAACCCAAAACATCCAGGAAATCCAGGACACAATGAGAAGACTAAACCTAAGGATTATAGGTATAGATGAGAGTGAAGATTTGCAACTTAAAGGGCCAGTAAACATCTTCAACAAAATTATGGAGGAAAACTTCCCTAACTTAAAGAGAGAGATGCCGATGAACATACAAGAAGCCTACAGAACTCCAAACAGACTGGACCAGAACAGAAATACCTCCCGTCACATAATAATCAAAACACCGAATGTTCTAAACAAAGAAAGAATACTAAAAGCAGTAAGAGAAAAGGGCCAAGTAACATACAAAGGAAGACCTATCCGAATCACATCAGACTTCTCACCAGAGACTATGAAAGCCAGAAGATCCTGGGCAGATCTCATGCAGACACTAAGACAGCACAAATGCCAGCCTAGACTACTATACCCAGCAAAACTCTCAATCACCATAGATGGAGAGACCAAGATATTCCATGATAAAACCAAATTTTCACAATATCTTTCCACAAATCCAGCCCTGCAACGGATAATAGGTGGAAACCTCCAATACAGGGAGAGAAACAACACCCTGGAAAAAATGAGATAATAACCTTCTTGAATCAAACCCAAAAGTAGATAACCACTCAAACATAAAGACAGCGTCAAGAATGGCAGATGGCAATAATCACTATGCCTTAATCTCTCTTAATATCAATGGTTTCAATTCCCCAATTAAAAGACATAGACTAGCAGACTGGATACGTAAACAGGTCCCAGCATTTTGCTGCATGCAGGAAACACACCTCAGTGTCAAAGACAAACACTACCTCAGAGTAAAAGGCTGGAAAACAATTTTACAAGCAAATGACCCCAAGAAACGAGGTGGAGTAGCCATCCTAATATCGGATAAAATTGATTTTCAACCTAAAGTCATCAAAAAAGACACAGAAGGACACTACATACTGATCAAGGGAAAAATCCACCATCAAGAACTCTCAATTCTGAATATCTATGCTCCAAATGCAAGGGCACCCTCATTCGTAAAAGAAACTTTACTAAAACTCAAAGCACACATCGCACCGCACACAATAATAGTGGGTGACTTCAACACCCCGCTCTCTGAAATGGATCGTTCAGGAAAGCAGAAACTAAACAGGGACACAGTGAATCTAATTGAAGCCTTGGACCAAATGGAACTAACTGATATATATAGAACATTTCATCCTAGAGCTAAAGAATACACCTTCTTCTCAGCTCCTCATGGTACCTTCTCCAAAAGTGATCATATAATTGGTCACAAAACAGACCTCAACAGATATAAGAAGATCGAACTAATCCCATGCCTCCTATCAGATCACTATGGAATAAGGGTGGTCTTCAATGGCAACAAAAACAAAAGAATACCCACGTACACATGGAGGCTGAACAATGCTCTACTCAATGATAACTTGGTCAAGGTGGAAATAAAGAAAGAAATCAAAGACTTTTTCAAAGTTAATGAAAATGAAGGCACAACATACCCTAATTTATGGGACACAATGAAAGCAGGGCTAAGAGGAAAATTCATAGCCCTGAGTGCCGCCAAAAAGAAACGGGAGACAGCATACACTAACAGCTTAATGGCACACCTGAAAGCCCTGGAACAAAAAGAAGCAAATACACCAAAGAGGAGTAGAAGGCAGGAAATCATCAAACTCAGGGCTGAAATCAATCAAGTAGAAACAAATAAAACCATACAAAGAATCAACAAAACGAGGAGTTGGTTCTTTGAGAAAATTAACAAGATAGATAAGCCCTTAGCCAGACTAACCAGAGAGCACAGAGATAGTATCCAAATTAATAAAATCAGAAACGAAAAGGGAGAGATAACAACAGAAACTGAGGAAATTCAAAAAATCATTAGATCCTACTCCAAAATCTGTATTCAACACAACTAGAAAACCTTGAGGAAATGGACAATTTCCTTGACAGATACCAAGTACCAAAATTAAATCAGGATCAAATAGACCATCTAAACTGTCCTATAACCCCTGAAGAAATAGAAGTTGTCATTGGAAGTCTTCCAACCAAAAAAAGCACAGGTCCAGATGGTTTTACTGCAGAATTCTATCAGACCTTCAAAGAAAACCTAACACCAATACTCTTCAAATTGTTCCACAAAATAGAAACAGAAGGAACACTACCCAACTCGTTCTATGAAGCCACAATTACACTAATACCAAAAGCACACAAAGATCCGACAAAGAAAGAGAATCTCAGGCCAATCTCTCTTATGAATATCGATGCAAAAATACTCAATAAAATTCTTGCCAACCGAATCCAAGAACACATCAAAACGATCATTCACCACGATCAAGTAGGCTTCATCCCAGGGATGCAGGGATGGTTCAATATAAGGAAATCCATCAATGTAATCCACTACATAAACAATCTCAAAGAAAAAAATCACATGGTCATCTCATTAGATGCTGAGAAAGCATTTGACAAAATTCAGCATCCTTTCATGCTAAAGGTCTTGGAAAGATCAGGAATTCAAGGCCCATATCTAAACATAGTAAAAGCAATTTACAGCAAACCAGTAGCCAGCATCAATCTAAATGGAGAGAAACTTGAAGCAATCCCACTAAAATCAGGGACTAGACAAGGCTGCCCTCTCTCTCCATATCTTTTCAATATAGTACTTGAAGTTCTAGCTAGAGCAATTAGACAACAAAAAGAGGTCAAAGGGATACAAATTGGAAAGGAAGAAGTCAAACTATCATTATTTGCAGACGATATGATAGTATACATAATCGACCCAAAGAACTCCACCAGAGAACTCCTACAGCTGATAAACGACTTCAGCAAAGTGGTCGGATATAAAATCAACTCCAGCAAGTCAGAAGCCTTCCTATACTCAAAGGATAAGCAGGCTGAGAAAGAAGTAAGAGAAATAATACCCTTCACGATAGCCACAAACCATATTAAGTATCTTGGCGTGACTCTAACCAAACAAGTGAAAGATCTGTATGACAAGAACTTCAAGTCTCTGAAGAAAGAAATTGAAGAAGACCTCAGAAGATGGAAAAATCTGCCATGCTCATGGATTGGCAGGATTAATATAGTAAAAATGAGCATCTTACCAAAAGTAGTACACAGATTCAATGCAATCCCCATCAAAATCCCAACTCAATTCTTCATAGAGTTACAAAGAGCAATTCAAAAATTCATCTGGAATAACAGAAAACCCAGAATAGCTAAAACTATTCTCAAGAGTAAAAGAACCTCTGGGGGAATCAGTATCCCGGACCTCAAGCTGTACTACAGAGCAATAGTGTTAAAAACTGCATGGAATTGGTACAGTAACAGACATGTAGATCAATGGAACAGAATTGAAGACCCAGAAATGAATCCACACTCCTATGGTCACTTGATCTTTGACAAAGGAGCTAAAACCATCCTGTGGAAAAAAGATAGCCTTTTCAACAAATGGTGCTGGCTCAGCTGGAGGTCAACATACAGAAGAATGCAAATTGACCCATCCTTATCTCCTTGCACTAAGCTCAATTCTAAGTGGATCAAAGATCTCCACATAAAACCAGACACACTGAAACTAATAGAAGGGAAACTAGGGAAGAACCTTGAACATATGGGCACAGGGGAGAATTTCCTGAACAGAACTCCAATAGCTTATGCTCTAAGATCAAGAATAGACAAATGGGACCTCATTAAATTACAAAGTTTTTGCAAGGCAAAAGACACTGTCAAAAAGACAAAGCGGCAACCAACTAACTGGGAAAGGATCTTTACCAACCTTACATCCAACAGAGGGCTAATATCCAAGATATACAAAGAACTCAAGAAGTTAAACTCCAGAGAGGCAAGTAACCCTATTAAAAAATGGGGTACAGAGCTACACAAAGAGTTCTCACCTGAAGAATATCTAATGGCTGAGAAGCACCTAAAGAGATGTTCATCATCCTTAGTCATTAGGGAAATGCAAATCAAAACAACCCTGAGATTCCATCTCACACCAGTCAGGATGGCTAAGATCAAAAACACAGGAGACAGCAGTTGTTGGCAAGGATGTGGAGAAAGAGGAACAATCCTCCACTGCTGGTGGAATTGCAGGCTGGCACAACCACTCTGGAAAGCAGTCTGGCGGTTCCTCAGAAAACTGGGCTTGACACTCCCGGAGGATCCGGCTATACCACTCCTGGGCATATACCCAGAGACTTTACCCGCATGCAATAAGGACACATGCTCCACTATATTCATAGAAGCCTTATTTATAATAGCCAGAAGCTGGAAAGAACCCAGATGTCCCTCAACGGAGGAATGGATTCAGAAGATGTGGTATATTTACACAATGGAATACTACTCTGCAATTAAAAACAATGAATTCACGAAATTCCTAGGCAAATGGTCAGAACTTGAAAATATCATCCTTAGTGAGGTAACCCAATCACAAAAGAACACACATGGTATGCAGTCACTGATAAGGGGATATTGACCCAGAATCTCGGAATACCCTAGACACAATCCGCATATCAATAGATTTCTAAAAAGATGGAAGGAGAGACCCCTGGTCCTGGAAAGACTGGATGTAGGGGAACGCCAGGATAGAGTAACGAGAGGGGGTTGAATTGAGAATAGAGGGAGGGAAGGGGGCTTATGGGACTTTCGGGGAGGGAGGAAACGGGAAAGGGGAAGTTATTTGGAATGTAAATTAAAAAAATAAAAAAAAAAGAATCATTATCAGATGATATCAGGTCCATTCAGGTTGCTATGACCATATACTCTCTAATGCTTTTATACAGGAGCATGTTGCTCTGAGAGTATTCAACCAGCAGATGATTGAGAAAGATAAAGACATCCACAACCAAACAGTAAAGGGATCTTGTGGAAGAAGTTGAGAATAGGAGGAAGGATTGCAGATCCTCAAATCATTATGAAGTCCACAAGAAGACCAAAAGAGTCAACTAACCTGGATTCATGGGGAACTCACAGTCTGAACCACCAGTGAAAGAACATTCATGAGCTGGACCTAGGCCCATATATATATATATATATATATATATATATATATATATATATATATATATATATATATATATATGTAGAAGATGTGCAGCATGTTCTTCATGTGGGTCCTGAACAACTGAAATGGGGTTATCCCA
The DNA here is from genome assembly GCA_036184795.1 of Tokudaia tokunoshimensis. Taxonomy (NCBI): domain Eukaryota; kingdom Metazoa; phylum Chordata; class Mammalia; order Rodentia; family Muridae; genus Tokudaia; species Tokudaia tokunoshimensis. The sequence continues at coordinate 62,845,250 of BTHU01000002.1, read as the reverse complement.
AAAGCTGTTCCCTGTTTGTGGGATATGTTCTTCAAGTTAGGCTGTCTTGACTGGCCCAATGGGAGAGGAAGCAACTAGTCTTGCAGAAACTTGAAGTGATTGGGTGGGGGAGATACCCATGGCACCCCCTACTCCTCAAAGAAAAAGGGGAGGGGGAAGAGGGAAGTAAATTTGGAGGGAGTGACCAAGAGGGGGACAGTGACCAGAATGTAAAGTGAATAAAGCAAAAAATTAATTAATTAATTAATTAATTAATTAATTAATTAAGAAAGTATCAATATCACCTCTTAATTACCAGAACCAGCTACAATGTTTCTTCAAATTGATTTCTAGGTCATAGAATATCCACCTGCCGACCAATACCATAATCTTCCTCCAAGTAAATAAGTTTCTCCTGAAGACAGTTTATATCAAAGACCATGGACAGTTCTTACCACCCAACCTCTATATGTCAGCCTATGAAGGTCATGATGCATTGACAGCGTCTATATTTCTAATACTTTACCCAAGCCTCCTTTTGAGATTCAACTCCTTTCCATTTCTGCAGGAAATGTTTCCTTATCACATGTACCTCACCTACTCACAGAGTAGACAAACAGAGCAGAGATAATGGAAGACTCTGGGAAGGGGAAACACACAGGTGTGCTTGTTTAGAAGCAGTGGGGCCTTTCCCTAAGTACTTCCTTCTCCTTGCATCGGGGTATAAAGCCAGGCTCCCCCAGAGTGCTCAATACCTTCTGCCACAATGAGTGGACTTCTGATCCTGCCCCTTGTGGGAGCTACTGGTGAATTACACACCTTAACCCAGGTCCTAAAATCCCTGCAAGAAACCATCGAGAATGCTATTCCCCTATGTCTACTGCACTGCCCTCTTTCTTCCTCCAGCAGCAGCTCTGGTTCCAATCTTTCAAGCTTCTCTGTAAGCCAAAAGTTTCTTTACCTTCCACTCTCTTGTATTATGTGGGCTGAGAATCTAGAAAGGAGAGCATGTGGAAGTTACTGGGAATGCACCAGCAGGCTTATTGCATGGGGCCAACAGTTGGGGCATATTACAGCCAAGACTATCTTTACAGAGGAATACTCTTAAATTTTAAGTTAAAATCCTTATTTCCTGCAGATAAATTTCTTAAAATTATTGCCTTATAATTCTGGGACAATTACATGGTATTATATAGGACTTTTCTCCACTTTAAATATTTTTTCAAAACTAAGAAAATGACTTTCAGACTTATAAACATAAAAATCAAATTAAAAATGATCTTTGACAATAATATCATGTCTGCCTGTCCTATGCAATACCTGATATATTTTTGTCCTTAATATACACACTTGGGCTATAAAATCTTGTGGGTCCAAAAAGCAATACTTACCCCAAATATTTTCTAAGATAGTTCCAACCATCCTAAATTCTTTAAACTCTTTTAGCCTCAGGAGGTGTCCGAATGATGAATTTGAGATCAAAGCATGTAGTGGATTGTACAATTACCTCTGCACCATATTCCTGCAAGCTGACAGCATTGTTTGTCCTGTCCCTGACAACCCATTAGAATGCACTCAACTACAGAGTATTTTTCTGTCCTGAGTGTTCTGTACATTGCAAAAACATTTTAATGCCTACTGACAACACAGTGTTACCTTCTTGTCTGCATTTATTATACTAAAAAATTTTTTAAGGCTTCTTAATTAGCTGAAAGTTGACAGAGGCCTAAGGGCTCTACCTTCCAGCACCTTGATGAATTGTCTTCTCAAAGGTCTTCTTGGGTTTTTTCAAGTTGCTTTCCCTGTGGATGATGATGACAAGATTGTTGGACGATACACCTACCAAGAGAATTCTGTCCCCTACTAGGTGTCCCTGAACTCTGGCTACCAGTACTGTGGAGTTTCTCTCATCAGTGACCAGTGGGTGGTGTCTGCAGCTCACTGCCACAAGTCATAAGTGTTGGAACCTCCCTTACAGAAGGCACAATTGACTGTTCTAAGAGCATAATATAATATCAGGCAAGAACTGTGATTGTGGGTGAATGGGAAGAATCAGAGAAAATATATTACTGTCTGAAACTTATTTCATGAGTTTGGGGAGTATAATGGTACAGAATAGGAAGGCTTGATACCCATAGGCCCTGCAAAATGTATCAGGGGTAGAGATAATGAGAACAAAAATTGATTTCAGGGTGGAAAGAATGAAACATGTCACAGAAAGATTTTCCTAAGTAGTTATACTGTGTCATATATAGCACATTGCTAAATTCAGAGTTTTCAATGAGTGTTAACAATGTGTAAGCTTTTTTTTTAAAGTGTAAGCTTATTATGATTTTCAGGTACAATTAATTTTACTATATACCGAGACATGAGGGTCAATTTTTATACCAGTTGATGTCACACCTGAACTTGCATCGTAAAAATAAGTAAACAAATATATAGTTAAACAAACACACAAATAAATAAATATAAAATGGAAAAAGCACAACATGATGAAGAGCCTTTATATTCTCACTATAAAAACCAATGAAGAAGCTGGCACAGCTTTTCACAACTGGTATCTCATTTCTGTAGCAATGAATTGGATTAGAGTTTTCAAAAACAGAGGTTAATATGGTTTTTATCTTTCCTTTTCTTCACCTGTGGGTTTTATACTCTACTAGGGGTTGAATAATATTGTGCATAAATTGGACTCTCAGTCTTGAGAATGGGTGAAACTGATAAAAAGAAATTACTAAGACATAGTCTGCATAGCCTCTTATTCTAGATTGGGACTAATTGGGATTACAGTTGGGTTCAAGAGAGTAAACCTCACACAAAATCTCATAATTCCATTGTCAAGGTTTAGACAACAGATATTGATCTTTCTTCCTGAAATGAAATCTTTCAAAATGATTCGGATATCAAAAATTCAAGTGAATAATGACCAAGTATATAATTGCTGAAGAACTCAAAATGAGCTTCAGTGACACAGCCTGTATATTTTATATATATTACAGTGAGAAGAATTCATACTGTTGTCCTTCCCATCAGCCCTTTTACCCCATCTGCCTCTACAAAAGAAAAGGAGAGTGTGACAAACAAAAGTGTATGCACCATTCCTTGTATTCTATAATACTACAGCAAGGTGTTCTGTTCTGCTGAACCTCACAAGTGTGAATGCCCTGGGAACCTTGTGATGTTTGAGACATAGAGTAACAGACTGTGGCATTCCTTCTCTTCCCAACAGCCGCATCCAAGTGAGACTGGGAGAGCACAACATCAATGTCCTGGAGGGCAATGAGCAGTTTGTCAATGCTGCCAAGATCATCAAGCACCCGGATTTTGTTAGGAAGACCCTGAACAATGACATCATGCTGATCAAGCTCTCTTCCCCTGTGACCCTCAATGCCAGAGTGGCCACTGTGGCTCTGCCCAGCTCCTGTGCACCTGCAGGCACTCAGTGTCTCATCTCTGGATGGGGAAACACCCTCAGCTTCGGTGGTGAGTAGGACCTGTCACTTACTAATAATCTTTTTTTTTTCAGTATTCTCTCTAAATACCCCCTATCTGAAATTAACCCACTGGTTTGAAAACAGTAAATATGTTAGAGGTGCACAGTATATTTATGCCCTGCAAAAGATTCTAGAGAAATTTACACAACAAATGAACTGGTCCAAAGTATGTGGCCAGGAGCATGCAGAATGTACTATTATTTTTTCATGAAGGATAACAGCAGTAAATATGCTCAAATGAGAAAGCTACTCCTTCTGTGGAACTTTAGGTTATAGGAAACAGTCCACTGCTTGGCAGTTGGTTCAACACTGGATTCCTGTCCAGATACAGCAGTTTTCATTTTTTTTCCCATTTCTTACAGTTAATAACCCAGACCTGCTCCAGTATCTGGATGCCTCACTGCTACCTCAGGCTGACTGTGAAGCCTCCTATCCTGGAAAGATCTCTGATAACATGGTCTGTCCTGGCCCCCTAGAGGGAGGCAAGCATTCCTGCCAGGTGATTGCCACCCTCCACTAATTCCAAAGTTCTTTTGGGCCTGGGGCTTGGAAGCTTAGTAGTGTGAAGCAAAGAGTAAGCTGTGGTGGTCCTATGAAAAACGAAGGAAACTCCTTTGGATTTCAATACAGTCTTTAGTATAGCAGATGGGCTATGGGGAAAACTGAAATGGAACAAGGGAGCTTAAACATGTATTGAGTTTACTATGTGCAGCTCTATTTCACATGCCCTTTATTATCCACTGTGTTCCTCCTTCCCAGGGTGATTCTGGAGGACCTGTGGTATGCAATGGAGAACTTCAGGGTATAGTCTCCTGGGGCTATGGCTGTGCCCTGGCAGACAATCCTGGTGTGTACACCAAGGTCTGCAACTATGTGGAGACTGGATTCAAGACACAATTGCTGCCAACTAGAGATCCCTTATCTCTTTTCAGTCACTATGACAATAAAGTGGAATATTCATCACTTCCTGTGTCTCTGCTTCAAGTCTTTAGCTCTTTGTCTTAGGGGAAGAGCCTTAAACACATGGGCACAGGGGAGAATCTCCTGAACAGAACACCAATAGCTTATTCTCTAAGATCAAGAATTGACAAATGGGACCTCATAAAATTACAAAGTTTCTGCAAGGCAAAGAGCACTGTCAATCAGATAAAACGGCAGTCAACAAATTGGGAAAAAAATCTTTACCAACCCTATATCCGACAGAGGGCTAATAACCAAGATATACAAAGAACTCAAGAAGTTAGACTCCAGAGAGCCAAATAACCCTATTAAAAATGGGGTACAGAGCTAAACAAAGAAATTTCACCTGAAGAATGTCAAATGGCTGAGAAGCACCTAAAGAAATGTTCAACATCCTTAGTCATTAAGGAAATGCAAATCAAAATAACCCTGAGGTTTCACCTCACACCACCTCCCGACACTCGCATCAGTCAGAATGGCTAAGATCAAAAACTCAGGAGACAGCAGGGCAAGGATGTGGAGAATGAGGAACACTCCTCAATGGCTGGTGGGACTGCAAGCTGGTACTACCACTCTGGAAATCAGTCTGGCGGTTCCTCAGAAAACTGGGCATTACACTCCCAGAGGACCCTGTTATACCACTCCTGGGCATATACCCAGAGGTCTCCCCAGCATGCAATAAGGACACATGCTCCACTATGTTCATAGCAGCCTTATTTATAATAGTCAGAAGCTGGAAAGAACCCAGATGTCCCTCAATGGAGGAATGGATTCAGTAGATGTGGTATATGGACTACTACTCAGCAATTAAAAACAATGAATTCATGAAATTCTTAGGCAAATGGTCAGAACTTGAAAATATCATCCTTAGTGAGGTAACCCAATCACAAAAGAACACACATGGTATGCAGTCACTGATAAGTAGATATTAACCCCGAAGCTTGGAATACCCAAGACACAATTCACATATCAATTGATTCCCAAGAAGAAGGAAGGAGAGGCCCCTGGTTTTGGAAAGCCTGGATGTAGTAGTGTAGGGGAATACCAGGACAGAGAGGCAGGAGGGGGTTGACTGGGGAATAGGCGGAGGGAAGAGGGCTTATGGGACTTCAGGGAGTGGGGGAACCGGGAAAGGGGAAATCATTTGGAATGTAAATAAAGAATATAGAAAATAAATAAAAAAGACAAAAAATAATAATTACCAAAAAATAAAAAAAGAAATAATTTTTTTCACTTAAGTGTTCTGCAGGGCATTCTACACTTTAAAGTAAATTTTCCATTTTCATAGCACATAAAGAGAAAACAATTTCAAGGATAAGTATTTCAATATCTTATGAGCTGCCAGAATACATCATATTCCAGACCTAGCACATTTTGTTGGTAGTACACCAGGGTAGAATGACGTGTTTGTGGCAGACTGTCTTGGTGTCTATATTTCTCTTTTGGTAGCATGAAGAGTTCCTTTTTGTACAATAGAGGCTAGTACTTCAGTACAAATGTTCTATGTAGGGAACCGCTTGAATTCTTGGTAAGCAATTAGTTGGCTATGGGCTTCCTTCTATAATTGTGACTTGCTGTTGGTTTTCTTTTTTCTGTTAACTTATTTATTTAGTCACTTCACATCTTTTTTGCAACAACCTTTCTCCTCCCACTCTCTCCTAACACAGTCCTCTCTCCTAACCTCCTCTCCTTCTTCTCTGAGAATGAGGCACCTTTCTCTCTCTCTCTCTGTCTCTCTCTCTCTCTCTCTCTCTCTCTCTCTCTCTCTCTCTCTCTCTCTCTCTCTCTCTGAGTACCAACAAGTCACTGCAGGACTATGCCAGATAAAGCAAACCATTTAGACCAGATCCATTTGCTGAAAATGCTTTCACTTTTTTCCATTGTGTAAAATGTCTAAGAAACATTTAAAGAAAAGTTTGACATCCTTAGTCATCAGGGTAATGCATGTCAAAACTACCTAAAGATTTATTCTTATGCCAGTCAGAACGGCAGATTTCCTCTTTTATCACTCAGTAAAACAAATGACCATCCATGCTTGGAAGAATGTGGGTTGAAGGAAACACTCATCCAGTGTCAGGGAGAGTACACACTTGGACAGTCATGATGGAAATCTGTTTGGCACTTCTTGAGTAAGTTGGGAATTGATCTATCTCAGGATGCAGCAATGTCATTCTTTTAATTTTTTTTAAGTTTTTTTTAAAGTTTTATGGAATATATTCTTCATTTACATATCAAATGTTATACCCTTTCCTGGTTTCCCCCCTCCCAGAAAACCCGCAGCCCATCCTCCCACTCCCAGACTCCAAGAAGATGCCCCTCCACCCAACCCACTCACACCTACCCCCCTCGATTTCCCAACGATGGGGTATCTATTGAACCTTCATAGGACCAAGGACCTCTCATCTCATTGATGCCCAACAAGGCATTCCTCTGCCACACTTTTGGCTAGAACCTTGTGTACTCCTTGGTTGATAACTTAGTCCCTTGGAGCTGTGGAGAATCTGGTTGGTCTAGATCATCGTTCTTCCCATGGGACTGCAAACCCCCTCAGTTCCTCCAGTTCTCCTCCAACTCCTCCATTGGGGACCCCACTCTCAGTCCAATGGTTGGCTGCTAGTATCTGCCTCTGTATCTGTAAGGCTCTGGCAGGGCCCCTCCGGAGACAACCATAACAGACTCCTTTCAGCACATACTTCTTGTCATCCATAATAGTGTCAGGGTTTGGTGACTGTTTATTGGATGAATCCCCAGGTAAGACAGTCTCTGGGTGGCATTTCCTTCAGTTTCTGCTCCACACTTTGTCTCCACAGTTGCTCCTGCGAGTATTTTGTTCCTTTTCTCAGAAAAACCAACGCATCCACACTTTGGTCTTACTTCTTGAGCTTCATGTGGTCTTTGAATTGTAACTTGTTTATTTTTAGCTTTTGGGCTAATGTTCACTTATCAGTGAGTGCATACCATGTGTGTTCTTTTGAGATTGGGTTACCTCACTCAGGATGACACTTTCTAGTTCCATCCATTTGCCTAAGAATTTCATGAATTCATTGTTTTTAATAGCTGAATAGTACTTCACAACCATTCAAGTTTCCTCATTTAAGAATTTGTTGTGTTTTTTTTTTAAAAAATCACTGTTGCTTTGTAGTAGTGCTTGAGGTCAAGGATAGTCATTTCCCCAGGAGATCTTTTGTTGTGGAGAATACTTTTCCCTATTCTGGGTTTTGTGTTATTCCAAATGAATTTGCAAATTGCTCTTTCTAGCTCTATGAAGAATTGATTTGGAATTTTCTTGGGGATTGCATTTAATCTGTAGGTTGCTTTTGGCAAGATGGCCATTTTTACTACATTAATCCTGCCAATCCATGAGCATGGACTATCTTTCTGTCTTCTGAGATCTTTCTTTGATTTCTATCTTCAGAGGCTTGAAGTTCTTGTCATACAGATCTTTCACTTGTTTGCTTAGAGACACACCAAGGTAGTTAATTTTATTTGACTATTGTGACCTGTGTCATTTCCTTAATTTCTTTCTCAGCTTGTTTATCCTTTGAGTAGATGAAGGCTACTGATTTGTTTCAGTTAATTTTATATCCAGCCACTTTGTTGAAGTTGTTTATCAGCTTTAGGAGTTCTCTGGTGGAATGTTTGGCTTCACTTAAGTATACAATCTTATCATCTGCAAATAGTGAAAGGACTTCTTCCTTTCCAATTTGTATCCCTTTGACCTCCTTTTTTTGTTTAATTTCTCTGGCTAGAACTTCAAGTACTATATTGAATAGATAGGGAGAGAGTGAGTGGGAAGCCTTGTCTATTTCCAGATTTAGTGGGATTGCTTCAAGTTTCTCTCCATTTAGTTTGATGTTGGCTACTGGTTTGCTGTATATTGCTTTCACTATGTTCAGGTATGGTCCTTGAATTCCTGATCTCTCCAAGACTTTTATCATGAAGGGATGCTGAATTTTGTCAAAATCTTTTTCAGCATCTAATGAAATAATCATGTGGTTTTTTTTCTTTGAGTTTGTTTATATAGTGGATTACATTGATGGTTTTCCATATATTGAACCATTCTGCATCCCTGGAATGAAGCCTACTTGATCGTGGTGAATTATTGTTTTGATGCATTCTTGGATTTGACTGGCCAGAATTTTATTGAGACAGAACTAGAAAATATCATCCAAAGTGAGGTAACTCAGACTCAAAAAGACATGCATATTATATACTCACTAATAAGTGGATATTAGCCAAAAAGAAAAAGAGTACAGAATATCCAAGACACAGTCTACAGAACTCAAAAAGATCAACAAGCTGAAGAGTCCAAGTGAGGACGCCTCAGTCCCACTTGGGAGGGAGAAAAAGTAATCACAAGGGGGGAGGGAGTGTAAAACATGGGTGAGAAAGTGGAGAGGGATGAGAAGAGGGGAACATGATCTAGTATTGGGTGTGGGAAAAGGAGTGAAGTCCTGAGGGCCAGCAGAAAGAATGGAAACAGGCAACCTCAAGAAGTAGGATGTGGGGGGGGACCCTCCAGAATGTACCAGAGATCTGGGAGATGAAAGACTCTGGATCAAAGGGAGGTACCTTAGATGAAAGGCTGTACAGAGGGGAGAGGTAACTTGTAGAGCCCAAGTCTAGCAGAAACACAGGGCATCAAGTGAGGGGTGCAGTTGCCATCCCATAAGCAAAGCTCAGACCCATAATTGTTCCTGTCTGAAAGAAATGCATGGATCAAAATGGAGAAGAGCCTGAAGAAAAGGAGGTTCTGTGACAGGCCCAACTTGGGATCCAGCTCAAGGGGAGAGAGACTCCAAGGCCCTAAGGACTGCCCTCTGAAATACCCAACAAGCAACTGAAAGAGTCAGATGCAGATGTTTACATCCAATTAATGGACAGAAGCTTCTGACCCCAGTGGTTGAATTAGGATAAGGCTGAAAAGAAGCTGAGGAGAGGGCAACCATGTAGGAGGACTAGCAGTCTCAATTAACCTGGACTCCTGAGATCTCTTAGACACTGGACCACCAACCAGGTAGCATACACCATCTGATATGAGGCCCTAACACATATATAGTAGAGGATTGCTGAGTCTGGGTTCAGTCAGAGAAGATTCACCTAACCCTCAGGAAACTGGTTGTCCCAGGGAGTTTAGAGGTCTGGTAGGGTGGAGGATGTGGGGGTGGGGACATCCTTGTGGAGACAGGGGCTGGGAAGGAGGTATGGGCTGGGAAACAGTTTGATGGTGGACCGGGACGGGAGATAAAATCTGGAGTGTAAAATAAAATTAAAAAGAGGAGAGAGAACACAAAATAAGAGAGTCATGGAGTGGTGAATGCAAAAAAAACCAAACCAAACCAAAACAAAATAACCCATTCAACTGGCTCCTTTTTTCTCTCTCTCTGCTCTCCTGGGCTCCTGGACAGCCTCCCTTCCCTCTCTTTCTGTCTGTCCTTCTCTGTCCCCCCCTTCTCAGTCCTCATCGCTTTGCTCCTGTCTGTCTATTTCTACTCCCATTCCCCTTCCCCTTTCCCCAAACAAATCTTTATAACAACAAAAAAGAACACTCAACTGATGAGAAGAATGATTTAAAATGAAAGCCACCCTTAAAACTTAAAGGCTAAAGACTTGAAGCAGAAACACAGGCAGTGATGAAAATGTCACTTTATTGACAAGGAGACTGCAAAGGGATAGGGGATCTCTAGTTGTCAGCAATTGTGTCCTGAATCCAGTCCACATAGTTGCAGACCTTGGTGTATACACCAGGATTATCTGCCAGGGCACAGCCGTAGCCCCAGGAGACAATGCCCTGAAGCTCTCCATTGCAGACCACAGGGCCACCAGAGTCACCCTGGAAAAGAAGAACACAGTGTGTTAGAAAGGGTGTGTGAAATAGGGCTGCATATAGTAAACTCAATACCTGTTTATACTCATGTTTGCATTTCTTTTTCTCCACAGCCCATCTGCTTTCCTCACTAACGTGTTGAAATCCACAAAAGATCCCCTTATTCCTCATTCATCATAACACCACATAACACTTTCTGTCTCACACCACTAGGCTTTGAAGCTCACTCCCAGAAGAACAGAGGTCTCCTTAAGTGGAGGGTGGCAATCACCTGGCAGGAATCCTTGCCTCCCTCTAGGAAGCCAGCACAGACCATGTTATCAGTGATCTTTCCAGGATAGGAGGCTTCACAGTCAGCCTGAGGCAGCAGTGGGGCATCCAGGCACTGGAGCAGGTCTGGTTCATTCACTGTGAGGAAAGGATAAGAATGAAGACTCCTGTATCCACAGAACAATCCAACATTGAACCAGCTGGCAAGCAATGGACTCTTTCCTAAGACATGAACTTCCACTTAGAAACTATGGCAATTGATTCCATAATATTCATTGCTGATGTCCTTTCTGAGATAATAATAGTACATTCTGCATGTACCTGTCCAGCATTCTGGGGATCAGTTCATTTTTTTTATGTAAATGTGTACTTGTACTGAGCACCTGCAATGTATCTATACAGTCTAGACACCAGTGGGATAATTTCAGAGATGGGCATGTTTACAGTATATAGAAAAAAAAGAGAAGTAGTAAGTGACATGTTTTACTCACCACCGAAGCTGAGGGTGTTGCCCCAGCCAGAGATGAGGCACTGAGTGCCTGCAGGTGCACAGGAGCTGGGCAGAGCCACAGTGGCCACTCTGGCATTGAGGGTCACAGGGGAAGAGAGCTTGATCAGCATGATGTCATTGTTCAGGGTCTTCCTAACAAAATCCGGGTGCTTGATGATCTTGGCAGCATTGACAAACTGCTCATTGCCCTCCAGGACATTGATGTTGTGCTCTCCCAGTCTCACTTGGATGCGGCTGTTGGGAACAGAAGGAATGCCACAGTCTGTTACTCTCTGACTCAAGACATTACAAGTTTCTCAGACCCCTCACTCTTTTGTGTCTATGAGCATTTCAAAATCTTGCTGAAGTATCATATTCTCCTTTTCTTTTTCTGTGAGAGATGCTGTACAGGGGTTGAGGTGAATGACGGCTGTGTACATTGCTCTTCATTCTCATATAACCCCAATATCCAGGGCTAAGGAACTAAGAGGTCATGCGAAGCCCTCTTCATCCACTGTGTCATAGGTCACTACACACTGGAACTTCTAATCCCCATTTCCTTTTGGAAGAATGCTGTACGTTTGCATTTTGACCAGAAGGGTAATATGTGGTATCTGAACCTTCATAATGGGAATCTGAGGTTTTGTATGAGGTTCATTCTCTTTTAATGACTCCAAACCTTATATCTCAATCTAGACTATGAAGCCATTCAATCTATTATTTAATAATATACTTTTATAATTTTAACCCATAATCAAGATTGATAGCCCATTTGGGGGACAGTATTACTCATGCCCTAATAGAGTATAAAAATAACAGGTAAAGAAAATGAATGATAAAACCTATCCATTTTTGAAAACCCTGTTAACAATTTCTCGTTATAGGACTCAGATACTAGTTGTGAAAATCTTTGACAGCTTCTGCCTTTTTTATAGTGAGAAAATAAACCTGTCTTTCGTTCAAGATACATTTTTCGTATCTCATTTTTATTTATTTGCTTGTGTGTTTGTTAATTATTTAATTATTTGTTTATTTATTATTTTGATGCACGTTCAGGTCTAATACCCTCTGGTATCAAAACTGATCATCAGTGCTTTGTACATAATGAAATTATTTGAACTTGAAACTTTTAAAAAGCTTAGAAATTGTTCACACTCACTGAAAATTGAGTTTATCACCCTGATATATAGGATACACAGTCACTATTTGTAAACGTGTTTATGTGACTTTATGTTTTATTCTTTCTACTCTAAAATTAACTTTCCTTGCATTGGTTATGTCTACCCTTGATTATTTTGGATGTCTTATGTATTGAAAGACTTCCTATTCTATTTTTTTTTATTCTCTTTAAACTCGCGAATAAGTTGCTGTAAATAATCTCTCTTGTCTGACTATACCCATTGACTTTAAAACCCTCAGTTATTGCTTGATCTTATACTATGCTCTTAGAAACACGAAATGTGTGTTCTGTATAGTAAGGTCCCATCACTTACGACTTGTAGCAGTGAGCTGCAGACACCACCCACTGGTTATTGATGAGGGAACCTCCACAGAAGTGGTAGCCAGAGTTCAAGGACACTTGGTAGGGGACAGAATGTTCCTGACAGGTGTATCCTCCAACAATCTTGTCATCATCATCCACAGGGAAAGCAACTTGAATAAACACAAGAAGACCATTGAGAAGACAATTCATCAAGATGCTGGAAGGTGGAGCTCTCAGTTTTCAGCTAAGTAGGGGTCTCCTCAAAGAGTAAAATAACTGAAGTCCAGAGGTATCACTGCATTCCCAGCAGGCATAGGACAGTATGGCCAAAATACAGAGAACCTAACCACTGCAGGACAACAGAAAAACACTCTGTAGTCGACTACATTCTAATGGGTTAATAGGGACAGGGCAAGGACAGGCAATGCTCTCAGTATGCAGTAATAGGGTATAGAGATGGTTGTCTAATCCACTATCTGGTTTGATCTCAAGTTCATCATTTATTGACACTTGCAGCTAGCAGTGCTTAAGGTATCTACGATGGTTGGAACTATTTTAGAAAAAGTCGTGAGTATGTAGATATTTATGGACCCACAAGCTTTTATAGGTCAAGTCTGTATATTAATGACAAATGGAGAGTAGGTCTTATATTGGACAGAGGGATGTAATGTTATTTTATTTATTTATTTATTTATTTATTTATTTATTTATTTATTTATTCATAGATAAAATTCCCCAATCACAGCCTTTCTTCCCTTCCCAATTCGTCCCTGAAAAATCCCTCCCCCTTGCCATTTTCCCTTCTCCTCAGAAAAATGAGAGCTCCTCTTGGGTACCTCCCCATTGGGGCATCTTGACCCAGAAAGACTAGGCATATCCTCTCCCACTAAGGATCAACCAGGTAGTACAGGTGTGAGGAAGAGGATTCAATGGCAAGGAACATAGACTGATCCAAGTTCCTTTGTTAGGCATCCCACATGAGACCAAGCTACACATTTTCTACAAATGTACAGGAGATCTGGGTCCAGCTCATGCATGCTCCCTGGTTTGTAACCCAGGGTCTGTGAAACCCTATGGTTCCAGGTTAGTTGATATTATTACCAATGATTATTGATTTTTAATTTGACTGCATGTTTATTATTCTTAAAATCACTTTGATGTGTGTGTGTGTGTGTGTGTGTGTGTGTGTGTGTGTGTGCATGTGTGTAATGGAAGTGTCCTTCCTAATATCAAGTCTCTGTCTTAGACACATATGTAAGAATTTTAAGGTATTAATAGACACAAGCCATGTAGGAAAGTTTATGTCAAGCAAGTGAGTTTCCTGGAGGTGGCTCACCATTTTGCATGGTTGAAATCAGTAAGCAGTGAGAGGTATAGACCCAAGAGTTTGTCTCAGAATTGATTCTTGTTGCTGATGTGACTTTCCTGCCATAATTACATAGTATAATGTTTCTTGAGCATCATCACACCCAATTGGGTAAATTTCCTCCCGTTACCTTGAAGATAAACTTTCATGAATTAATGCTTAGTTATATTAATATCTTTATAGAATTACTGATTTGATTCAAATAATCTCAGGAAGAAAGTTTAAGGAGATGGTTTTAGTTGTTTTGCCAGAAAGACATAATAAAGTTTGAATCAAGAATATGTCCCTCCTCACAGAATAGTAAGTAAAAGTTGCATTAAAAAGTAGTACAATGAGTTTTCATAAATTATACTAAGAGAAACATGCTTGGAACAAATTAATGATCAAGGAAAAACATTCATTCTCAGTCATCTACCAAATGTATATTTGACTGTGTATGTGTGTGTGTGTGTGTCTGTGTGTGTATGTGTACATATATATGTAAGTGTATGTGACTCTATATAACTATGAATAATGTTTGGGCCTAGCTGAATGTGCGTGTGTGTGTGTGTGTGTGTGTGTGTGTGTGTGTATGCATGACTTTCTCTTATATTTTTTCTTTTTTTCTGGTACACAAAGAGTTAATAAGCTCTGAGGCCATCTAGGCCAGCAGGTTAATTTCATGAAACCTCCTTATGCCATCTTTCTTTAGACTCTCTGATGATATAATAAATTACAGTGGAAGGGACAAGAAACTTAAGCTTACAGAGTAGCACAAAAGATTAGAAGCAGAGCTTCTGCTGGAGGAAGAATGAAAATATTGGTGTATAGAGAGGGTGGAAAATCATCCTTGGTGGCAAGGTTAAGGGTTTCTAGAAGGAAAAGCAAGGCCTAGGTGAAAGCATGGAACTTACCAGCTGCTCCCAGAAGGGCCAGAAACAGTAGTGCATTCATTGTGGTAGAAGGTAGTGAGCCCTGGATGGAAGCCTGCCTTTATACCCCAATTCAGAGAGAAGGAGGTACTAATGGGAGGGACCCCACTGCTTCTACACAAGAACACCTGTGGGTTTCCCTTCCCAGAGCCCTTACATTACCTCTGTTCTATTTGTCTACTCTGTGGGTAAGTGATAAGGACAAGGAAAGCAGGTGATTCTTGAAAGGTGACAGGAACCACAGACTTTGTGTATGTAGCTTGACCTTCTTAGGCTGACAGAACAAGGTTTGGTGGTAGAGAATGGTCATATTCCCAAGATATGTCCTAACATCATGGGAAACTTCTTTGATTTACTTTGAGAAAGACATTATATTTGTAAATGAGTGAATTTTTGAGACCTAGAAATTCATGAAAATAAATGTATCTGGATCTAATGACTATGAGTTGATGATTCTTAATTCTAGCATAATTCATCATATAGAAAGATCATATGCAAGAGCTTTGGTAATCAGTACTAAAATATGAAACAATATTGGAGAGAGAGAAACAGACACCATTTGTGTTATAGGCTTCCACCTTGCTCTCCTTTCCAACAGGAATCTTACTTGAAAAGTAGCTCTAATTGTGAAAAATGAAATTTCAGGAGAAGCTTCCTCAATATGTTCCAGAGATAGACCAATACCACATTCTCCTTTCTCCTTTCTGTCATGACTTTGGCACTCATTTTTTCATGCTTTTATGAGTCCATTTTCAGCATCTTCATGGTTGCCTTAATAATCTGTACTAAAGATTAAACTTCCCTACTTTCAAAAACACACAGTTTGAGATAGAAGTGTATAATCTAGGTCAGATATGAGGAATAACTTGAACAATGGTCAGTCTGACTTCTGTCTGAGAATTACCTTCAGTGAAGAGATTACTACATTGACAAGGAAGCATGAATCAATATTAAAAATAGAAATCAATATTAAAAATATACAAAGATTCTGATATTCTATTTTTTTCAGTGACAATATTATATCAGACTTAGTTAACAGTAAACTTTCCTATAGAAGATCTCTGAATGAGTTCTAACAAAGGTTAGAGTTGCAGCACTGAAATTTATTGAGTCAACATGCCTAGATGGAGTACATTGAAAAGTGATATGTGAAATTACATCTAATTTTATGAGCTATTGTGAGGAACCGTTTTATAGAATCTACTTATATTTTTAGTTAGTCTTATTGAGGAACAAGAACTAGCAAAATTCATAACTAAATTTACTAAAATGTACAAGGTAAACAAGTGTTCTAGAGATGCTTCTCAAAGACCAAAATTTGAATTCAGAATCTAGTGATTGGTTTTGGCATGTCACTTAGGGAGAATGTTAAAGCAAATGGATACCAAAATGTACTGGGAAAGGCACCCTTGAGAGTTCTGTTAAACATCTTCTGTACCCATGCCTGGCATGATTGGCCCAGCTACACAACAGAATTTGTAATTAGATCCCTTCCCTCTCTGCTCTGAATCTCATTAAGTAGCCCATGGGTCATACCTAAGTAAAGTACTGTTCAATTTATAGAATGTTTGATAGCTTTAGGAGATGTTTCAGACAACAATCATACACTCCATGGTTTATGTATGGAGCCTCACTTACCCTTTTAAAACTGATTTATAATAAAGAATAAAAATGGAATTATCTCTAATTAATAAGGAAGATACTATTACTTAGATATTTTTTGCCCAAGGAATGATCTAAAATTACCATATGGTCTGAAATATCCAAAAAGATATTGAAACTCCTGTGAAGTGTAAGATTTGCCACAGATGGCATCTAAAAAGCTACAGCTAAGCAAGCTAGAGTTGCATGACAAGTTCAACATCCAACTCCTCCTTCCATATTTTTTTCTTGGCAGAGCTTGAATACCAAATTTAAATTTTACCTGGCACCGTGTCTCATAAACTTGCATTATCATGACCCCTTACCTACCTAAACCATGTCTAACACATGGGTATGCATAGCCAGATGACAGATTGCTAGGATATTATTATGGTTGGGTAGATAGTAAGCAGATTTTCTATAATATAGTTAACATTTCATGTTTTCTTTTTTTCTAAAATATTTCATTAATTCTTTGTGGGTTTCATATTATACATCCCAGTCCTACTCATCTCCCCATTCCCTCACATCTGACTTCTGTCTGCAACCTTCAGCACAAAATCATGCACACGTACACACACACACACACACACACACACACACACACAAACAAATATCTAAACAGAGTATGTACAACATCTTTTAGTGGAAGGTATTGTGTATCACAGCGTGTCCCAAAATAACCCATCTGTCCATATATCTTTACTTGCAAATATAATGAGTCGTTCATCTGGTTCATGGTGTCTAGATTCTTTGTCACCTTCGATATTGGGTCCTCAGTGGGACTTCTACTAGTTATCCTGTTGTTTCTTTGTTTCATGGACATCATAGAACTTTGAATGAGCAGGATTGGCCCTTTCATAAGCCCTAACATTTAGTTCACAGATGATGTAGATTTTGGGGTGGGACATTTCCAAGTCTAGTATCTGGGCCTGGGTGATATCTGAGCTGGTCAGCCTTTAGGCTTTTTATTATTTGCATTACCAGGATAAACTCTCTAATACTGCTCTGGACATGCCACTTGAGGCTAACAGGACAGGGTCAGATCTTCTACTCTTATGACCTCAGCGCTGGCTCACTCTCACCCATGACTGCAGAGCAAGCTCCTATGTGCTGCCCTGTCCCACTATTCTCCCCATCCTCTCATAGCTTTCCTTTGCCCTTGCAACCTCCACCACAAAATAACACACAAATTAACAAAAAAAATAAAGAAAACAAAACAAAGATTAAAACATCTGGAAGCTATAGTGTGCTATAGTTCATCCCAAAGCAAACCACTGTCCATACATCTTGCAGATGCTCAATGCAATGTGTAACTGGTTTCATTTGAGATCTCTGAATTTTGTGACATCAGAAATATTGGATCCTAATCAGAACTTCCAGTTATCTTGTTGTCCTGTGTTATGGAGATTCTGACATTTTGGATCAGCAGGACCTGCCTTTCACGGGTTCTAAGAGTCCGCAGATGATGTAGATTTTGGGTTGTCCAACTCGTACACACTTGGGGATGGCCTACCTGTGCCTTTGTCAGCAGGCAAGTTCCACTGTGTTGCTCAGGTAAGCTATAGGTTCTACTCTCCAACCAGTGAGGGACAGAAACAAATCTGCTCTCATGATCTTGGGGTTAGGTGCCTGGACTACCTCATGTCACAGGAAGCTAGAAGTAAGGGCGTTACCACATCACCCACTCCACTTCACATCATACATAAGAGACGTAGCAGGTCCAGCTCTTCTGTTCTCATGCACATCTTGCTGGTTCATCTGTGCCCCCTCTACCAGAGCCAGATCTTCTTTGCTGTGCAGGTGGCAAGGGGCAAGGTCAGCTTACCTGCTCTCACAACCCAAGGCCGATCTCCTGTTTTTACCCACCTGCACTATATAACTTGGTAGCATGCAGGATTCTGTGTCTTTATGACCAATCTGAGTAGTAAGGCAGCAGGAAGATCTGTGGTCATCTTTTCCTGTCCTCTTTGACTGGCATGGTTGTCTACAGGTCTCTGGATATCTCTTGACTTTACTTTTAAATTATATTGCCATCATCTCAGCTCAGGGATACTATGATGATCTCTTTCTTTGTCACTGTCTTCAGTGCAACAGCCAGAGATTCCACACAAAACAGGTCAGTTTTGTTTTATTTACTTGATGGGAAGTGCTTATAAGACTGCTGATTTAGAGGAAAAAGTCAGATATTTGTTCTAGTATTCGCTCATTCCAGTATATACTGACCAGGTGGTCCACAAGAAAATTGTCCTCCACAGCATATGGGAAATCATTTTAGTCAAATGGATGACAAGATTTATTGTTCTCACTCTGTCCTTATCTGTAAAGAAACTTTGAAGGGCATGACACAATGGCATTCTATAACTAAAGATTGAAGCTTAACTAATGTTTTGTGCTCATATTAATCACGTGAGATAATTTTTCACCATGATATTAGAATCATAGGCTAAGAAGATTGCTGTAGATTAGAACTGTTGCTTTATACTCTAGATTGAGATGAGTATAGTAGAGTTGGTGAACCAGCCATTTACTCTCCCTTTGAATGTCTGCACTATTCTCTGTATTATTCATTCTAATATACATATTCCTTTGTGTTCTTCTGTAAAACATTTTCCTAAACCCCATTCAATGACTCACATTGTCAAATCATTGTATTTCAATTTTGGAAGCAGTGGCTAATTTCTCTGTGTATATTTAGTGCTGTAGATTTTAGTCTTTTAATTAATGTTGTACTTATTCTCTCATTCTGATTTTCATGGCCGGTCAAGTGAGCTTTACAGAGTGAAACTATTTCTTAAAGCATACACGACAACTAACTTTTAAGGGTTCAACATGGTAGTCATATTCTAGTCTGGCATGCCCTGACAAGAGCATTCTGGTTTCATTAATCTTGTCCAATAATCATTTGTATAACACACACATGCACACACACACACACACACACACACACACACACACACACACACACAACAGATACCTTTACTTCATTTTCAAATACGAAGACTCTATATCTCTGAAAGAAAGTGACTTTCATCAGAAGCTGATTGAGGAAAAATGTAGGGATGATACCTTAATCCTTCTTCTGAAAATGGAGTTTAGTTCCCATTATTGCTACAAAGTGGAGTGTTTCTTGTGTTTCTCTTGTAGTATATACAGTTTAAGAACAGTTTTTCTTCTTATGCTCACAGATAAGTATAGTCTTCATCCCTCATCAAGGAAAAATATTTTATGCCATAGACAATGACCACTACATTAAAATGCAAGCAATCAAAATGCAAAGTTGTGGAACCCAGTCCCAATGAATATATCTATAAAATGGTCCCATACCCATGACTCATTCAACATTGAAGAAGAGGGAATGGAAAGACTGTAAGAGCCAAAGGATTAGGAAGTTCACTGTGAGATTACCTCTTCTAGTATTGTTAGAAGCTACACTTATAATGTTTCATTTGAGACTGTCCAAGTGTGAATTGAACAAGTATTACTCAAATGGAGCTGCCGAAATAGGTAAGAAAATACTCCTCAGGATTCAAGCCTACACAAATAGCTATGGGCAACTGAGGAAAATGGGAAGTGATAAAGGTGGTGTTCCCTAGGAAGGAAGACACCAAGCAAATCTCTTGGTTTTCCAGTGCCAACTAGATAGCCCTGAAAACATATATACAAGTAACTTTATACAGGCAGAGTAGATTATATTCAAGAATATACATGTGTATGCATATATGTGTATATCCACATTACATATATGCATGTAATAACAATTTAGGAAGAGGCCATAAATTTTAAGAAAAAAAACCAAAGGAAATTTTTTTTGTAATTATAATCTCAAAAATAATTATTAATTTTTGCAGGTGATATGATCATATACCAGTTAAACATTAAAGATTCTAACAGAAATTTTATGTATATGATAGTTTAATCTCCATCAAATTTCTAATGCTATTCTTCATAGAACTTGATGAAAACAAACTAAAGTCCATACCTTGAATAGACAATGTAATCTTGAGCAGATTGTAAAAAGCTGACAACATTACAGTACCTACCCAAGTTTTTATATACTGTCATTGAAACCACCACAGCACCAAAAAAGCCACATAGGTACAGCTACCTGACCTTAACAAAGATGCTCCAAATAGACACATTAGGAAGGATAGTTTCCTCTACAAATAGGGCTGAGAAAAGTATTCATAAGTATAATTACCTGAGTAAGAATGCAAACAGTTGAACAAAAAGAATAAAGGTATGTAAGATTGTCTTAGAATGTTACTTCTGTGAAAAGACACTATGACGAAGGCAACTCTTATAAGGACAACATTTAATTGGTGCTGGTTTATAGGTTCAGAGGTTCATGACGGGAACACGGCAGCATGCAGGCAGGTATGGTGCAGGAGAAGCTGAGAGTTCTATATCTAAATTTAAAGGATACTTGCAGAATACTGACTTCCAGGCAGCTAGGTCTTAAAGCCCACACCCACAGCCAGGCCTACTCCAACAAGGCTACACCTTTTAATAGTGCCACTTCCTAGACTGAGCATATACAAACCATCACATAAGATAATAAAATAAGAATTGAAAAAAGAGATAAAAATAATGGAAAAAACCCAACCTGAGATTTTGTAAAGGAAATAAAGCATAAGTAAAATACAAAGTTCTATGAAGAGTCTCACTAACAAAATGTATCAAAGAGAGTACAGATATCTGGGCTTGAAAGAACAGTGAAGAAATTGCAAAAATCCAACAAGGACAATTTTCTATGAAAAGATGTTGAGCATAGAAGTAAAATATCTAAAGACATAAAAAACAATTTCAAAAGATGCATAACAATTTTCCCAGAGTTAGGCAAATGCTAATGTCCAGCCTCAGTGTGAGGAGGGTCCTGAGAAAGGGGAAATGGGAACGGTGCTGATTCAAGGACTTGGAGCCAGGGAGCCAGTAGTGGATGCAAGCTGTCAGTTCAAGTACTATCTCTGAGTACTGAGCCTGAGGATTCTTACCATTCTTGTTTCTTCTCCTTTCTTTTTCCTTCTTCCTTTTCATTCACATTCCTTCTCCCTTCACATTCTTTTTTTACTTCTCCCCTTACATTCTTTTTTCCTTTGCCTTCCTTCTCATTCTTTTGCCTTCTCTGGCCAGAGAAACTGAACCCAGTCTTTTATTTACTAAAGCTATATCATCAAGGCTTTGATCATTATTAAAAATAGTTTAGAAACTCTTAAATTTACATAAAGTTTATGAATCCAAGATCATTAGTTCCAAACCCAGCTTTCTTAAAACAGAAACTAAACATAAAGCCAAAGCATATTTCCTTATATGTTTTACACAGCCTATTCTTCATGGGTAGCTGGGCACCGCTCTTTCAGTTTTCTGGTACAGCAGACAGCAGTCTTTGGTAACTGTTTCCATGAAAGCACAGAAAGGTGAAAAACTACTGAGGTTAAAATAATTGGTTACAAAGTTTTAAGATTTATGCAAGTTAAGAAGTTAGCTCTCTCTAAGCATTGCCATTTCCAATTCTTCAAGTTGCCAGGAAAATGAAGTACTAGCTTCGTATATGCTTATTCAACATATTTAATGCTTTAATCTTTGTTTCATCATCTTAGCAACTCCATAGTCTCATGTATTCTCCTTCTAATACTATTTATTATAAATCATATATAATCCTTTCTTCTATAAAATAAACCCATCTATCTTTTGCTTGCTTTCTATAGATTTCCCCATCTTTTCCTATCTATGCCTTTTCTTCTTGAGGCCACTCTAAGTCTCTGTCTTTTATGACATCAAGTTCATGTTGGCTAATTAATGCAGCAGTCATTGAACCAGAAGCTGCATGTAGTTCCTCATAATTCCAAACTCAAGACCAAGTACATCAATGAACTATTTTTGTAAAGGACCATGTAGGCTTTTATGCCCTCTGTGGTTATGCTATCTAGATGCATTCTCATGGTCCTAAAAGCCAAGTGGAAGGCCTATTTCTCATCCTTTACCTCATGACCACCTCCATTCTTCATTCTCGAGGACAACATCTGTTTCAATTATTATGGAGTGATTATCTCTGGTGGAAGTATATTTCTAAAAAAGAAAGATTGAAAATAAAATAAAAGGGAGAGCAGATCAGCTTCAGGGCTACAGTAGCCATCAGCACATGTTGGGATCAGGAAATAAACAGCTTGTCAATGATCCACGGGCAGGAACTCTGTCACATCTACCCTTATGCAGCCATGACCAGCAGGCAAATATTAAAGGGATAATTGTTTTACCAAACAGACAAGACTGTAAAATTATATCTCTTCAACATATTATAACAGAAACACAAGATATACAGAAAACAGGGTATCTATTGAAGGTCATACAATAGAAACACCAAATTACATAGAAAGATGAGTTCATCAGACTAACCATGAAGTTATCAATTGAAACTTTCAAATAAAGAATGTATTAGAACTTTGCTTTGAAAAACAAAATATGACAGTCCAGACTACTTTACTCAAATAATGTATTTATTATAATTAATTGTAAGAACCTCTAGAACAGTGGTTTTCATTCTTATTTATGCTGTAACCCTTTAATACAGTTCTTTATGCTGTGGTGAACACCAATCATGAAACTAACTTTGTTACTTCTTTACAACTGCAATTTTGCTACTGTTATAAATTGTAGTGTAAACATTTGGGGAGGTAGAGGTTTGCCAAGTGTTTGTGACTCACAGGTTGAGAATCACTGCCACAAATGCAGGTGGTATAAGAGATAGAAATATAGCTCCATAATATAACCGTCAGCAGCCTGATGAATTCCCATAATCATTACAGACCTTGACTAGGGCAAAACAAGTATTTGACAGAATGAATTACAAAGAGCCAGTTAGAAACAAAGGTACAGATTTTGATTAAAGATGTTTTAATATAGGTTTAAGATTAGGATTAGAAAAAAGGGAGATATTCAAAGAGAAAATGCAACATACCAAGAATGCATATGCACTTTCCAGGGCATAATGGCTTTCACAAAGGTAAAAAAGGAAGTACAGCATGGGATGTCTATTCTGCTACATTTCATCCTTGAATGGACTATAAACATAGTTTTCTTTGATGCAGAATTAACATAGTTAGAAGTCTGAGGACAGTCAGGTTTATTGGAATGCATCTTTAGTTCTGGCATAGAATTCAAATTTTAAATTTATATTCTATTTATTAAAAATATTTAAAGTTGGGTATTTCTGGAATACTAATCTGCAAGTTGCCAATTTTATCAGTTTTCTTGAGCTGTTGTTAGATTCCAACTGAAGCAAGCTGTCCATATAAATGCATTTTTTATTCTATTAGAGAACCTACTTTCTAACCAGGCTCTAGGTTTTAGATATATGTGCTAGAGAACACATTAGGTTTGTGTAGGAAATGTCTTTCATTTTAGTTGAGAGGAGTGGTACATGAATAAGAAGATCAACTTCTTCAATTTTAAGATATTTGACTCTTGTGCCAATGCCATATCAGTTAACCTTAGTAAAAAAACTATACTGTCTGTATATACCATGATTATCATATTAATTATCAATGTTGCCCTGTGTGTTTATGTTAAAACTAACTACTCTATATTTTAGGTCAAACAACCTGTGCTGGAACATTGCTCAAACTCTGTTTTTCAAAATGTTCAACCTGACTTCTGAAAAAGAAGGAAGTACATGAAGAAATGGGAAAATTATGGAGTTTTCTTCTATCTATGCAATAATAGCATAATGTTGTGCTTAGTGTTGAATTTTCTTATTAAGTCCCTGTGTTTTGTTTTTAGTTAAATAATCCCTAAGATTCAACTTACATTTTATTATGACACAGATCTGCCAGAGAAGGGGAGAACTTGATTTTGTTTCAACTTGTACCTATTTATAAGACCCAATTAAACTATCATTCCTATCAGATGTTTTACTCTCCAATGAGCAAAGATATAGGAAAATGTACATTAGAGGTGAGATCATGATTGTGTTCCATGAAAAGTAGTGATGGTTTGGGAGCTATCCATTAATGTGGGTTGAGCTTAGATGAAATTGTGGCAATTGGGTCTGAGATGGAAAATTAACTGAAGACTGGATAAATTAGAATCAAAAGAAACTGGAAAAATGCTAACATGACCCTTATAGCATATGTTGTCATCCTATTCCTGGCATGCCTGGGTGAGTTTCACATCCCTTAGCAGCCATTCAGTGTTGTCATCTCTGCATGCTGTTTCTCATTTATTTGCTCCAGGGCTCATTACTAAGTGGAAGTTCTGCCATATTGCCAAGCCTGTCAGGATTTTCAGACTGTTCAAATAGTTTCATCTTCTACAATCATGTTCATTGTATGGTTTTCAGAAAAAAAGGGATTTGGATGGATTCTGTTTTAACAGATAATTATCTAAAATTGGCATGCTGCTACAAATCCATAGAAAGATATGGAAATTATTTTTTCCATAGGAGACTGAGTGCAGTTGGCAGCTAACTGCACTGCTGACAAACCAGAAGTCCAAATGGGACAAACTACACACTTATCTTCCTTCTGGAATTTGTCATGAAAGAACACAATCAAAAAATTTTCAGTTTCCCCAATAGAGTCCTATTTCTTGCCCCACTGGATAATGGGGACCAACCAAGGACAGAAGGAATTTCTTTTCCTATATCTGGAAGTGCATATTGCTCTGGAATGTTCCTATGTTGTGGAAATTCTTTGAGGAGTATCTGGGAGAAAAGGTGGGAGCTTACTGAACTTACATGGTTTTAGTCACATTAAAAGTACTCTCCACTTCTAAAAGCAATATTCTCAACTCTTATTGCCTATATAAAAATGGGGTGATATCTCACGTTGGTCGCTTATCTGCTCACCTGAAAGCCCTAAAAGAACTAGAAGAAATAACATCTCAAAAGATTACATGACAATATATAATCAAATTCATGTCTGGAATCAACAAAATAGAAAAAATAAAAAGAAAATTATAAAGGACCAATGAATCAAAGACATGGCTCTTAGGCAAACTAACAGATGGGTCCTGATGAACATAATAAACAAAATAGAGATGAAGGATAAAACAACAAAAATCAAAACATCAAAGTACTCAAATGAATTTATCAGATATCTACAGAACATTTCACCCAAAACCAAAACAATATATATTTTAATCAGCATCTGGTGCTTTCTCCAAAATTAACCATATAATTCCAAAAAAAAAAATAAACCACAAAAGATACAAGAATATTGAAATAATCTGATTCATTCTATTGGATCATCAGGGACTAAGGCAAGTCTTCAATAACAACAAAAACAACAGAAAGTCCACATACTCATGGAAGCTGAACAACTCTCTACTCAATGATAACTTGGTCAGAGAAGAAATAAAGAAAGAAATTAAAGACTTTCTAGAATTTAATGAATATGAGGGTATAGCATATTCAAACTTATGTGTCACAATAAAAGAAGTGATAAGAGGAAAATTCATAGCACTAAGTGCCTTCATAAAGAAATTAGAGATCCCACACTAGCAACTTAACAGCACACTTGCAAGCCCTAGAACAAAAACAAGCAAACACACCAAAGAGGAATAGATGGCAAGAAATAGTCAAACTCTGGACTGAAATCAACTAATTAGAAAGAAAGAGAACTATACAAAAAATCAAGAAAAGTAGGAGCTGGTTCCTTGAGAAAAATCAACAAGATAGATAAACCCTTAGCCAAACTAACTAAAGGATACAGAGACAGTATGGAAATTAACAAAATCAGGAATAAAAGGGAGACTTAAAAACAGAAGCTAAGGAAATTTAAAAGCATCAGATGCTACTACAAAAGCCTATATTCAACAAAACTAGAAAATCTAAATAAAATGGATGATTTTCTAGACAGATATCATGTACCGATGTTAAATCAAGATCAGGTATCTAAACAGTCCCATAATTCCTAAGGAAGTAGAAGTAGTCATTAAAATCTCTCAACTAAGAAAAGGTAAGGACCAGATGGGATTAGTGCAGAATTCTAACAGACCTTCGAAGCATACCTAATACCAATACTCCTCAAACTGTTCAACAACATAAAAACAGAAGAAGCACTGCCCAATTCCTTCTCGGAAGTCACAGTTACTCTGATACCTAAACTACGTAAGACCTAAGAAAGAAAGAGAATGTCAGACAAATTACAGGTATGAATATGGATGTAAAAATGCTCAATAAATTTCTAGCAAACTGAATCCAAGAACACATAAAAATGGTCATTCAGCACAATCAAGTAGGCTTCATCCACTATAGGGATGCAGGGATGGTTTAATATATGAAAATCCATCAATGTATTCTACTATATAAACAAACTCAAAGAAAAAAAATCACATGGTCATCTCACTAGAAGCAGAAAAAGCCTTTGACAAAGTACAACACCTTTACATATTAAAAGTCTTAGAAATATCAGGAATTCAAGACTCATACCTAATCAAATTAAACACACCATACTGAAAACCAAGAGTTAACCTCAAATTAAATAGAGAGAATCCTGAAGAAATCCTAGTAAAATCAATGTCAAGAAAAGGATGCACACTCTCTCCCTATTCATCAATACAGAACTCAAAGTTGTAGCTAGAGAAATTAGAAACCATAAGGAGGGCAAAGGGATACAAATTGGAAATTAAGAAATCAAAGTATCACTATTTGAAGACAATATAATAGTATACATAAGTGACCCCAAAAATTCTATCAGAGAACTCCTTCAGCTGATAGAAAACTTCTGCAAAGTGACTGGATATAAAGTTAACTCAAACAAATCATTAGTCTTACTTTATACAAAGGATAGACTAGCTAAGAAAGAAGTTAAAGAAACAACTCCCTTCCCAATAGTCATAAATAATATAAAATATTTTGGTGTAACTCTAACCAAGCAAGTTAAAGATCTGTATGACAAGAACTTCATATTCCCTGAAGAAAGACATCAAAGAAGACCTTAGAAGATGGATAGATCTCCCATGCTCACAGATCGATAAGTTTAACATAGTAAAAATGGCCATTTTTCCCAAAGCAATCTACAGATTCAATGCAATCCCCATCAAAATTCCAACTCAATTCTTCATAGAGTTAGAAAGAGTAATTCTCAACTTCATATGGAATAACAAAAATTCAGGATAGGAAAAGTAATTCTCAATAATAAAAGAACTTCTGGGGGAAATCACCATCCCTGACCTCAAGCTCTACTACTTGTAACTGTGATAAAAACCACATGGTATTGCTTCAGAAACAGACAGTTTGATCAATTGAATAGAATTGAACCCAGAAATAAACTCAAACACCTATGGACACTTGATCTTTGACTAAGAAACCAAAACCATGCAGTGAAAATAAGAAACCATCTTTAATAAATGCTGCTGGTCTAACTGGCAGCCTGTATGTAAAAGAATTCAAATTGATCTATATTTATAAACTTGTACAAAGCTCAAGTCCTAGTGGGTCAAGGTCCCACACACAAAACCAGATAAACTGAATCGAATAGAGGTGAAAGTGGGAAGTAGCTTTGAAGTCATTGGCACATGGGAAAATTTCCTGAACAGATTACCAATGATTCAGACTCTAAGATCAACAATTGACAAATGGGACCTCATGAAGCTGAAAAGCTTTTATAAGGCAAAGGACACAGTCAATAGGATGAATCAGCAATCGACAGATTGGGAAAATATCTTCATTAACCCTACATCCCATAGAGGGCTAATATCTAAAATATAGAAAAAACTGAAGAAGGTAGACTGGAACAACCACTTTAGAAATTAATCTGGTTGTTCCTCAGAAAACTGGAAATAGTTCTACCTAAAGTCCCAGCTATATCACTCCTGTGAATACACCCAAAAGATGCTCCACCATATCACAAGGACACATGCTCCACTATCTTCATAGCAGCTTTATTAGTAATAGTCATCATCTGTAAACAACCCAGATGTCCCTCAGTGGAAGAATTGATATAGAAAATGTGGTTCATTTACACAACAGAGTACTTATTATTCAGCTATTAAAAATGAGGACATCATAAATTTTTCAGGCAAATGATGGAACTAGAAAATCTCACTCTAAGTGAGGTAACCCAGACCCCCAAATGAGTACATGGTATGTACTCATTGATGAGTGCATATTAGTCAAAAGTTGAAAATACCCATGATACCGTTCACAGATCAAATGAAGTTTAACAAGAAGGAAGGCCCAAGTGCAGATGCGTCAATCCCACTTAGAAGGGGGGATAACATAATCATGGGAGGCAGAGGGAGAGAGAGACCTGAGTGGTAGAGGGGAGCAGGAGGAAAAGGGGGGAGACAGGATCAGGTATGGGGGAGGCAGGAATGAAGCCTAAATGGCCAGGAAAATGAATGAAAATATGCATCACTGTGGGGTGGAGAATGGGGGAACCTCTAGAATGTCCCTAACATCACGGGTGTGGGAGGCTCCAGAACCCAATGGGGGTTTCCTTAGATGAAATGCCCAACAGTAGGGAGATGAAACCTAAAGAGACCTAGATAGATATGGCCTCCAGTTGAGGGATGGTGCCACCTACCCATCTCAAAAAATTTGACCCAGAATTGCTCCTGTCTAATGGAAATTCAGGGACAAAAATGGAACAGAGATTGAAAGAAAGGCCATCGAGAGACTATCCCAACTTGGGATCCATCCCATGCACAGATACCAAACTGAAACACTATTCTTGATGCCATGTTGTGGTTTCAGACAAGAGCCTGGCATAGCTGTCCTCTGTGATGTTCTACCAGCACCTGACTGGCCCAGATGCAGATACTTACAGCCAACGACTGGTCTGAGGTTGGAGACCCATATGGAAGAGTAAGGGGAAGGAGTGAAGAAGCTTAAAGAGATTGCCACCCCATAGGAAGAACAATAGAATCAAGTAATCAGATCCATCAGAACTCCCAGAGACTAAGTGACCATCCTAAGAGACTACATTGGCTGGTCTGTAGCCCTGGCTACATATGTAGCAGAGGATTGCCTGGTCTGGCCTAAGTAGGAAAGGATGTGCTTAAGCTTAATCTTGTGGAAACTTGATGCCCCAGGGAAAAGGGATGTTGGTAGGTATAAGGAAGGGTTGAGTAGGTGGGTTGGGGAGCACCCTCTCAGAGGTGGCAGATGGGGATAGGGTGAAGAAATCTGGGAGGTGAGACCAGGAAGGTGGAAATACAGAATGGGGGAAATACAGGAAGGAGGAAATGTTTGGAATGTAAATAAAATAATTTAATGTAGAAAACTAGAAATTTAATTTTTCAAAAAAAATGACTATAAATTCAAGTACAAAACATATGTAAGTACTATCATTAATATGAGTTTAGAAAAAAACATTAATCCAGAAGAGAGCTGTTCTCCCTGGAGTGCTTTGCTAAGAGATAAAATCGCCACTTTCTCTCCAATAACTGTTCAAATCAGGACCAGCCAGGAGCACACAGGGAACAGTAACAGTGAATCACCTGGGACAGGATCTGCACCTAGGAGCTAAGGCTGTTCCACAGCCCTCTGTACAAGGTCCCATAAGAAGAGAGCTAGACTCTCAGGAGTGAGACCTCCACATCTAGGAACTAAAAATGGAAATAGAAACAATAAAGAAATCATAAAGAGAGACAACCCGATGTAGGGGAACGCGAGGACAGAGTAACGAGAGGGAGTTGAATGGAGAAAAGAGGGAGGGAAGGGGGCTTATGGGACTTTCGGGGAGGGGGGAAACAGGAAAGGGGAAGTGATTTGGAATGTAAATTAAAAAAATAAAAAAAAAAAGAAAGAGAAGACAATGAATATATAAGAAGCCACAGAACCCCAAATAGGAATTCCTCCTATTACATAATCATCAAAACACAAAATGAAAAAAAAAAAAAACCAAAGAAAGAAAGAATATTAAAAGCAGTAAGGGAAGAAGGTCAAGTAACATATAAAGGAAGACCTATTAGAATTACACCAGACTTCTCACCAGAGACCATGAAAGTTAGAAGATCCTGGGCAGATGTCATACAGACTCTAAGAGAACACAAATTCCATCCCAGGTTACTATACCTAGCAAAACTCTCAAACACCATACATGGAGAAACCAAGATAGTCCATGACAAAAAAGAAATTTACACAATATCTTTCCACAAATCCAACTCTTCAAAGGATAAAAGATGGAAAACTCCAACAAAAGGAGGGGAACTACACCCTAGAAAAAAGCAAGAAAATAACCTTCTTTTAACAAACCAAAAAGAAGATAGCCACATAAACAAAAATACCAGGGAGCAACAATCACTTTTCATTAATATTTCTAAATATCAACGGACTCAATTCCCCAATAAAAAGACATAGACTAACAGACTGGATACGTAAACAGGACCTAACATTTTGCTGCATACAGGAAACCTTCCTCAGTGACAAAGACAGACACTACCTCAGAGTAAATGACTGAGAAGTAATTTTCCAAGAAAAATTCTGGAGTAGCTATTCTAACATTGAATAAAATCAACTATCAACCTAAAGTTATCAAAAAAAGTTAAAGAAGGACACTTCATACTCATCAAAGGAAAACTCTGCCAAGAACCCTCAGTTCTGAACATCTATGTTCCAAATGCAAGGGCAACTACATTCCTAAAAGGAACTTTACTAAAGTTCAAAGCACACAATCCATGTCACACAATAATAGTGGGAGACTGCAACACCCCAGTCTCATCAATGGACAGATCATGGAAAGAGAAACTAAACGGAGAAACAGTGGAAGTAACAGAACTTACGGACCAAATGAATTTGACAGATATCTGTAGAACATTTTATCCTAAAACCAAAGAATATACCTTCTTCTCAGCACCTGATGGTACCTTCTCCAAAACTGACCATATAATCGGTCACAAAACAGATGTCAACAGATATAAGAAGACTTAAATAATCCCATGCCTCCTATCAGATAACGACAGGTTAAGGCTGGTCTTCAGTAGCAACAAAACCAACAGAAAGCCCACATACAAGTGGAAGCTGAACAACACTCTACTCAATGATAACTTGGTCAAGGAAGAAATGAAGAAATGCATTAAAGACTTTTTAAATTTTAATGAAAATGAAGCTACAACATACACAAACTTATGTGACACAAGGAAATCAGTGCTAAGATGAAATCTCACAGCTCTGAGTGCCTCCCAAAAGAAACTGGAGAGAGCATACATGAGCAGCTTGACAGCACATCTGAAGGCTCTAGATGAAAAAGAAGCAAATACACTGAAGAGTAGTTGATGGCAGGAAATAATCAAACCCAGGGCTGAAATCAGCCAAGTAGAAACAAAAAGAATTATACAAAGAATCAACCAAAGCAGGAGATGGTTGTTTGAGAAAACCAACAAGATAGATAAACCCTGAGTTAGCCAAAGCAACCAGAGGTCAGAGAGACAGTATCCAAATCAACAAAATAAAGAAATGAAAAGGGAGACATAACAACAGAAACTGAGGAAATAAAAAAAATCATCAGATCCTACTTCAAATGCCTATAGTCACAAAACAGGGAAATCTGGATGAAATGAACAATTTTCTAGACAGATAACATGTACCAAAGTTAAATCAGGAGCAGATAAATGATCTAAACTGCCAAAGAAATAGAAGCAGTCATTAATAGTCTCCCAACCAAAAAATTCCCAGCGACAGATGGGTTAGTGCAGAGTTTTATTAGACCTTCAAAGAAGACCTAAAGCAAATATTCTTTAAATCATTCCACAGAATAGAAATGGAAGGAACACCACCCAATTTGTTCTATGAAGCCACAATTACTTTGACACCTAAACCACTCAAAGATCAAACACAGAAAGATAATATCAGACCAATTTCCCTTATGAATATTGATGCAAAAAACTCAATAAAATTCTTGCAAACTGCATCCAAGAACACATCAAAAGGATCATCCATCATGATCAAGTAGGCTTCATCTCAGAGATACAGGGAAGGATCAATATATGGCAATCCATCAACATAATCCACTATATAAACTAACTCAAAGAAAAAAACTACATGATTATTTCATTAGATTCTGAGAAAGCATTTGACAAAATTCAATACCCCTTCATGACAAAAGTGCTGGAAAGATCAGGAATTCAAGGTCTATACCTAAACATAGTAAAAGGAATGTAAACAAAACAGTAGCCAACATCAAACTTAATAGAGAGGAACTTGAAGCAATCCCACTAAAATCAGGCGCTAGACAAGGTTTCCCACTCTCTCCCTATCTATTCCATAGAGTACTAGGTCTCCTAGCCAGAGCAATTAGACAATAAAAGGAGGTCAAAGGGATTTAAATTGGAAAGGAAGAAGTCAAAATGTCACTATTTGCAGATGATATGATAGTATACTTAAGTGACCCCAAACATTTCACCAGCAAACTCCTAAACCTGAAAATAAAATTCAGCAAAGTGGCTGGATATAAAACTAACTCAAACAAATCAGTAGCTTTCCTCTACTCAAAGGATAAATAGACTGAGAAAGAAATTAGGGAAATAATACCCTTCACAATAGTCACAAATAATATTACATACCTTGGTGTAACTATAAGCAAACAAGTCAAAGTGCTGTATGAGAAGAACTTCAAGTCTCTGAAGAAAGAAATCAAAGAAGGTCTCAGAACATGGAAAGATCTCCCATGCTCATGAATTGGCAGAATTAATATAGTAAAAATGGCCATCATGCCTAAAGCAATCTACAGATTCAATGCAATCCCCATCAAAATTCTAATTCAATTCTTCATAGAGTTAGATAGAGCAATTTCCAAATTTATCTGGAATAACAAAAATCCAGGATAGCAAAAACTATTCTCAAAAATAAAAGAACTTCTGGCAGAATCACAACCTCCAACTTCAAGTTCTACAGAGCAATAGTGATAAAGACTGTATGGTATTGGTACAGGCAGGAAGAGCAATGGAACAGAATTAAAGACCTAGAAATGAACGCAAACACCTACAGTCACTTGGCATTTGACAAAGAAACTAAAACTATCCAGTGGGGGGAAAAAAGCATTTTCCACAAATGCTGCTGGGTTAACTGACAGTCAACATGTAGAAGGATTCAAATCTACCCATTCTTATCTCCCTGTACAAAGCCCAAGGCCAAGTGGATCAAGGACCTCCACATAAAACCAGATAAACTGAATCTAATAGAAGAGAAAATGGGGAAGAACCTGGAGCACGTGGGCACAGGGGAAGATTTCCTGAATAGAACACCAATAGCTTATGCTCTAAGATCAAGAATTGACAATTAGGACTTCATAAAACTGCAAAGCTTCTGTAAGGCAAAGGACACTTTCAATAGGATAAAATGGCAACCAACAGATTGGGAAAAGATCTTTACCAATCCTACATCTGATAGAGGACTAATATCCAATATATACAAAGAAATCAAGAAGGTAGACTCCAGAGAACCAAATAACCCTGTTGAAATTGGTGTACAGAGCTAAACAAAGAATTCTCAACCGAGGAATACTGGATGACTGAGAAACACCTAAAGAAATGTTCAACATCTTTAGTTATCAGGGATATTAAATCTAAACATCCATGAGATTCCACCTCACTCCAGTCAGAATGGCTAAGATGAAAAAGTCAGGTGACAGCAGATTCTGGTGAGGTTGTGGAGAAAGAGGAACACTCCTCCATTGTTGGTGGGATTGCAAGCTGGTTCAACCACTATGGAAATAATTTTGGCGGTTCCTCAGAAAACTGCACATATTACTACCCGATGACTCAGCTATACCACTTCTGGGCATATACCCAGAAGATGCTCCAACATTTAATAAGGACACATGCTCCACTATGTTCAGAGCAACCAGCCAGAAGCTGGAAAGAACCCAGATGTTCCTCAGCAAAGGCGTGGATACAGGAAATGTGGTACATTTACACAATCTAGTACTAATCAACTATTAAAAATAATGAATTTGCCGGGCGGTGGTGGCGCACGCCTTTAATCCCAGCACTTGGGAGGCAGAGTCAGGAGGATTTCTGAGTTCGAGGCCAGCCTGGTCTACAAAGTGAGTTCCAGGACAGCCAGGGCTACACAGAGAAACCCTGTCTCGAAAAACCAAAAAAACAACCAACCAAACAAACAAACAAACAAACAAACAAACAAAAAAACAAACAAAAACAATGAATTCATGAAATTCATAGGCAAATGGATGAAATATCCTGAGTGATGTAACCCAATCAGAATTGAACACACATGATATGCACTCTCTGATAAGTGGATATTACCCCAGAAGTTGAAGATATAATTCACAGACAACATGAAGCCCAAGAAGAAGGAAGACCAAAGTGTGGATACTTAGATCCTTCACTCATGCGAGGAGATTCAGAGACAGTGTGGAGCAGAGACTAACAGAAAGTCCATCCAGACACTGCCCCCACCTGGGATGCATCCAATATACAGTTACCAAGCCCAGATACGCTTGTGGATGCCAACAAGTGTTTGATGACAGGAGCCTCCTGAGAGACTCTGCCAGTACCTGACAAATACAGAGGGGGACACTTTCAGCCAACCAGTGGACTGAGCACAGGGTCCCCAATGGAGGAGCTAGAGAAAGAACCAAAGGAGCTGAAGTGGCTTGCAGCTCCATAGGAGTAGCAACAATATGAACCAACCAGTACCCCCAGAGCTCCCAGGGACAAAACCACCAATCAAAGAGTACACATGGAGGGAACCATGGTTCCAGATGCTTATGTAGCATAGGATGGCCTTGTTGTATATCATATGTGGGAGAGGCCATTGTTCCTGAGAAAGCTCGATGTGCAATTGTAGGGGAATGCCAGGACAGGGAAGCAGGAGTAGGCTAATGGTGAGCAGGAGAGGAGGAATGGGATATGGGGCTTTTGGAGAGGAAATCAAGAAAGGGGATAACATTTGAAATGTAAAGAAAGAAAATATTTAATAAAAA
Organism: Tokudaia tokunoshimensis; assembly: GCA_036184795.1. Classification (NCBI taxonomy): domain Eukaryota; kingdom Metazoa; phylum Chordata; class Mammalia; order Rodentia; family Muridae; genus Tokudaia; species Tokudaia tokunoshimensis. The sequence continues at coordinate 62,809,942 of BTHU01000002.1, read as the reverse complement.
ATAAAGTTAAAAAAGAAGAAACTATTAATAATAATTCAGCATTCAAAATTTAAAAAAATCCCAGTGGATAATATTTTCTATTAATCAACTTCCATCTCCATGTGGCCTTCTCTAATCTATGGTCGATATACCTAGTGACACTCCATTAGAGAAAACTGATTTTTCCTTTCTAAGGTATCAAGTGCAAATAACTTCTCTGATAGGGGTGGGACCTTGTATCTACTTTGCCCTCTCAATGCTTGGTCCTTGTCTCTCCTGAATAGTATAGATTATAGTCTCTCTGAGTTTTTTTGTGAATTACACCTGTCGCATCTTGAATTTACTGTTACCTTGGTGTCATACACCACCTCTGACACTTAAAAATTTTTGTGCCCTTTAATACATGGATCCATGAGACTTGAGGTGAGAATTGGTTTGATGAAGACCTGCCATTTAGGAATGAGAGCTCCAAAACTTTCTCACATTCTCAAAGTTGTCTACTTGTAGGTATCTGTGCTAATTGCTATCTACTCCAAGAAGAAGATTCTCTGATGAAAGATTTCTTTTTCATTTTCTGCGCTGCAGGCATAGCAATATGTCATAGAAAGTCATTTTATTACTATCTTCATATAATTGAATAATATTAGGTTTTCTATGGGCCTATAAATTATCTAGCCTCAGTTCTTGTAGTCTAGTAGTGTAAAGTACAGGTTTCTCCTCATGGAGTGGACTAGTCATGATCTCTAAGGAAACAGACCTGATAGAATGAATAAATACAAATTATAAGGAATTTTTTGACTGGCTTACAGGTTGTGTTCCAGGTAATCCAACAATGACTCTCAAAAACACAATGGCCAAGAATCTTGTATTTGTCTAGTGTATTAGTCTTGCTGTTACATCATTCCAAATTCATCCTAGAGGATTCTGAGAGAGCTGCTGGTTTTACATCTAGTTAGATTCTCAAGAGGAATGTTACAATACCAGCAAATCAATCTCTCTGGATATTTTAGGATAGGCAAACTTGCCAGTGAATATAAGGGAAAGCAGGCAAAATGCAAAAGCCTACTTCTTCCATGTTGTTTTAAAGTAGTCTGCTACTACATGGTGTGGCCCAGATCAGAGGTTGGTTTTCTAAATTACCCAATCAAGAAAATCACTCAACAGCATACCCAGACATGAATGAATCTTCAGTTTCACCAACTGACCTAGGAACCCAAGTGATTATTGATATTTTAAAACATTGAGAGTTCTCATGTGACTTCATATTAGAACAAAACCTCTGAATTAATAAAATCTACATATGGAACTACGAGGGATAAGAAAATTGCAAGTGCAATGTGGAGAACAGAAAATGGGATACAAAGACTCAAATCACCTGATCATGTATGGCCAGCTTTGCAATCACAGACTGACTAAGTTGTCATTTTGCTAGGAGGAAGACACAAAGAACTTTTCAGTACACAGAACGGATTATTGTATTTCATTAGAAATAAGCACATTTTATTAGAAAACATGAAAGTATTATTTGAAAGAAATAGTAGGTAGAGGAGATAATGAGAGAGGAGTTGAGATTAAAAGAGGACATGTCTTAGACTTACAAAATGATAGTATAGACTAGTAACCGATACAAGAGAAGAATGAATGACTAAGATGTTCTGAGAAACTTCGAGTGTACATTAAATATGAAAAAACCACACATATTTTCATATTTAAATTGTTCCTTCTATACAAGGATGGCCACATTTACCCACTGTGGCAATAAATTGTGTTCTATTAGAGAAATGGAAAATTCCCCTTTCATGTTCTTCCAGGAAGAGAAATGTCAGAAGGAAAATAGGTGTGTAATTTGTCCCATTGGGATCTCTGGTTTGATTGTGAGCATGAATTTAGCTGCCACCTGCACCCACTCCCACATGCTCCAATAATTTCCATATCCTCCTATGGCCTTGAGGCAGCATGCCAGTTTTAGATAATTTCTCTGGTAAAGGGGAATTCGTCCAAATCACTCTTTTCTGAACCTCACACTAACATACATGATTGAGAAAAAAATGAAAGTATGTAAACCATCTGAAAAACCTGACAGACATGGTAATATGACAGACCTTCCACTTAGGAATGATCCCACGAGTAAATAAATGAAAACACCATAGAGAGATGACAACTCTGAGTGGCTGTTCAGAGATGTGAAACTCACATTATCATGTCAGTAATATGACCATTAAGTGTCCTATGAGGCACATGCTAGCATTTTTCTTTTTTGCGGTTTCTTCTGATTTCCAGTTTCTCCATCCTTCAATCAGTGTGACTCCCCAAACCCAATTGCCACAATTTTATCTAAACTTCTCCCATGTTAATGGACAGCTCCAGAACCATCACCAATTTTCAAGGAACACAAAGATGATCTCATCACCAATGTACTTTTTCCTATATCTGGGGTCAGTGGACATAAAATCATCAGATAGAAATGATTCACCAATTGAGTGTTATAAATAGGCACAAGTTGACCTACAGTCAGGTAGGTCAGTTCCTAGGTCAGTTCGTGAAACTGAAGATTCATTCATGTCTGGGTATGCCGTTGAGTGATTTTCTTAGTCAAAGTCATCCCTTCAATGGATGGTTTGTGCCATACTAAAACGGAACCCAAATCTTAGGGATGATTGAATTGAAAACAAAACAAAACAAAAAAAGGCCAGGATTTCATACAAGATTCACCACTGACTGACCACAGCATTATACTCTTTATATTTATATTAGTAATATCCATAATTCTTCCATTTCTATATGTATCTGATTTTTGTTCAGGAGTCAGGTTGAACATTGCCCAAACTCTATTCTTCTGACTTCTAGTGCAGATTACTTGACCTAGAATATAGGGTAGTTATTTTTAATAAAAACTCAGTGAGTAACTTTGATACTCCTTAAGATTATAATGATATATGCAGTATTGGTTGTATACTCTCAAAGTTCCTAGTTAGCCATCAAATGACATGAGAATGAGAGTCAAATATCCTGAAATGGATGCAAAACTCGACTTTTCGGGGAGGGAGGAAACGGGAAAGGGGAAGTGATTTGGAATGTAAATTAAAAAATTAAAATAAAATAAATAATAAAAAAAGAAAGCATGGGTTCCTCCTTCACAATTGTCTCTACTACCTTAACTCTGATCTTCATATTCCTTATCCAGTATCCTATTTTCACTTTTATAATCTCCCAAACTTTATGTTACACCAGTCTCTGTCAATACACTTTCTATAGCATCTCAATTGTTGAATTTAGGGCCTTTATTAGAGGCTAAAATGGAGGCCACAAGGTAATTTGCTCAGCATCAACCGATCTGGGATTCCATAATAGCATATTTATTGATGAATTGCAATGTAAGCAATGGGGTAGACAACTACATTGAAATTGAATCACACTTAATGCATTTTTTTTGTCAATTCCTTTTGTTTTCCTAGAACTCTGAAGAGTGGTGGGTCCACCAGCATCTAGCTACTGGTCCTCCATTTCTTTTCTCAGGCACACATCAAATCTGGTGTTGCCTACTGGGGATGTGTTCCCCTTCATCCTCTTAGTAAATCTACTCAGAAAATAATACTAAAAAAGTGTGTGTGTGGGGGGGAGGGTGATATGGAATTGAGCAATCCATGCTTCAACATCCTGATGAATTTGATTCTCCTTTATGTCTCTACTCTAGTTGCTTTCCCTGTGGATGATGATGACAAGATTGTTGGAGGATACACCTGCCAAGAGAATTCTGTTCCCTACCAGATGTCCCTGAACTGGCTACCACTTCTGTGGAGGTTCCCTCATCAATGACCAGTGGGTGGTGTCTGCAGCTCACTGCTACAAAACGTGAGTGATGGTTACCTGAGAACAGTGCCACTAGACTGGGACGTTATTACATCAGGCTTCTGTGTGGTCAAGTGGTAGAGCTGGAGGGGGAAAGGAGAGAAAGTTCTGAGAGAAGCTCATGTTCACAGCCTTTGAATGAACACTGACACATAATAGGGTATTTCACCATCAAACATGCACATGCACACAAACCAAACAAACAAACAAATATGAAATATAAAGAAGAGTACATCTTGAAAGAAATAAAGGGCAATTTTCTCAATATATAAACAAATGAGCTGGAAAATTGTTTTACAACTGGTACCTGTTTCTTATAGCAGTAAATTGCATCAGAGATTTCAAATTACTGTTGAAGATGGTTTAGCCTTCATTTTATTCACCTGTTGTTTATACTCTATTATGGGATAAGTAATACTGTCCCCAAAATGGACTCTCAGCCTGTGTGTGGGTGAAAAAAATAAAAAATTCATTATTAAGACATGGACTGTTCAGTCTCATATAGTAGATTGTGTTAGATTTGGAGTTGTGATGAAGAGAATGAACCTCTTACATGGTCTCATATGTGTGAACTGTGAAAGTTCACATATTAACCCTTGTTTTTAAAATTTAACAGTACAGCTCTCATTTCAAAAACAAGTGAGCATTAAAATCTTTTTTTTTTTAAACAAAATCTCAATTGTTTGACTTTGCCAAACAAGACTCTGGAGCCAGACACTGGGGTGAAAGCCTAACATGTCAGAGAGAAAGAGAAAGCACCCAGATGACTTAACTTCACAATAAACATTCCAAAAGGAAGTTCTAAACAGCATCTCAAAATTCTTTCAAACTCTAGGTCCCTCCCTTCTACTTCCTGTATGCATCTCTATCTGTCCTCCTGACTCTGTCTTACTCTCTGTTTTTTGTCCCCTATGTTCATTCCCTGTCAACAGGTTGCTTGTTCTGCCACTTGACCTATGTTCAACTTTACTTAATTATGGTTACAATAATCAGAAAACTCTGAGATTGAAAGTGTGTGCTAGGGATTAGCATACCACAACTAGAGACAGTTTTTCCAGAGTATAACCCAATTTCAGGATTCATGTTGTGCATGGAAAGAGTTTCAAATAAGCTCTTAGTGTCTTATCCCTATTTGTGGGTAGTATATTAGAATAAAGAACAGTCTACATGCAGTCCTTACCTCATCACCTGTACATGATCACTCTCTCTCTCTCTAAAAAAAAAAAAAAGAATGAAGACTGTGCCAAACAAAACCCTCCACTATCCATATTTTTTCCCAAGATGTAATTTTCACAATCACAAAAGAGTAAGGGGCTTGAGAAAATTGTGATATCTTGAGTCTTAGAGAAAAAGACTGTGGCATCCTATCTCGTCCCAACAGCCGCATCCAAGTGAGACTGTGAGAGCACAACATCAATGTCCTGGAGGGCAATGAGCAGTTTGTCAATGCTGCCAAGATCATCAAGCACCCTGACTTTGTTAGGAAGACCCTGAACAATGACATCATGCTGATCAAGCTATCTTCCCCTGTGACCCTCAATGCCAGAGTGTCCACTATGGCTCTGCCCAGCTCCTGTGCACCTGCTGGCACTCAGTGTCTCATCTCTGGTTGGGGCAACACTCTTAGCTTTGGTGGTGAGTAGGACCTCTCACCTACTGTCTGTCTGTCTGTCTGTCTGTCTCTCCTCTGTCTCTCTGTCTCTGTCTCTCTGTCTCTGTCTCTCTGTCTCTGTCTCTCTGTCTCTCTCTCTCTGTCTCTATCTCTCTGTCTCTCTGTATCTCTCTCTGTCTCTGTCTGTCTCTGTCTCTGTCTCTGTCTCTGTCTCTCTCTCTCTCTCTCTTTCTCTCTCTGTCTTGCCTACTCTGTAATCATCTCCATTCCTGAAATTATGGTACTGGCTTCTAAATGGTATATATATTATAGGTGCACAGTACATTTAGGTTCTGCAAGAGATTCAAGAGAAATTTGCACAACAAATAAGCTGATCCAGAATGTCTGGTCAGGCGTATGCAGAATGTACTATTATTTTTTTCAGGAAGGATATCAGCACTGAATATTCTTGAACAACAAAGCCATTCTTTCTTAGTGGAAGTTAATGTCATAGGAAACTATTATTTGCCAGCTGGTTCAACACTAGATACAGGAGTCTTCATTCTTTTCCTTTCCTCACAGTGAATGAGCCAGACATGCTCCAGTGCCTGAATGCCCCACTGCTGCCTCAGGCTGACTGTGAAGCCTCCTATCCTGGAAAGATTACTGATAACATGCTCTGTGCTGGCTTCCTAGAGGGAGGCAAGGACTCCTGCCAGGTGATTGCTACCCTCCAATTACATGGGGCTTCAAAGCCTGGTGGTGTGAAACAGAAAGTTTGTTGTGTTAAGATGAATGAGGAATAATGGAATCTGTGGATTTCAACACATTAGTGAGGATAGCAGATGGGCTGTGAAGAAAAAGAAATGGAAACATGAGAATAAATAGGTATATGCAGCCTTATTTCACATGCTCTTTCTAACACACTCTTCCTCTTTCCCAGGGTGATTGTGGTAGCCCTGTGGTCTGCAATGGAGAGCTCCAGGGCATTGTCTCCTGGGGCTATGGCTGTGCCTTGGCAGATAATCCTGGTGTGTACACCAAGGTCTGCAACAATGTGGACTGGATTCATGACACAATTGCAGCCAACTAGAGATCCCCTATCCCTTTGCAGTCTCCTTGTCAATAAAGTGAAATTGTCTTTATCATTTTTGTTTCTGCCTGATATTTGTAGCCCCTTGGCTTTAAGACTATCTAACATTTGAGTTCATATGTATCTTCACTTAAGTGTTCTGAAGAGCTTCTTATATCTCAACATAAAGTTATGTGTAACAGCAGCATGTGAAGATACAATACTCCAAAGACATCTGTTAAAACTAATAGTACTCTAGCATATTTTGCATGCAGGGCACCATTGCAGATTGAATGGTTTCTGACTAGATTGGCTCCTGTGTTTCTCTTTTGCTAGTGGGAATTGCATCTCCCTGTACAAATGAAGCTAGGACCTAGAGTCAAATGCTCGATGTAGGCAATTGCTCAATTTTTCCATTTTCTGTGAGTTTTGTGTATTTTTCTTCAGCAGTGGTGACTTTCTATGATTCAGGAAGAGTAATGTAGAATCTTAGCAATAGTCTGAGTTGTTTTGAATTTCCCTGTCTTAAAGAGTGCAAAAAAATCACAAATTTGTTTGTTTAGGAAAATGAAGACCATGTATATCCATTCAGTATATTTTATGAAAAACAAGCTTTTCAATAACAAAGAGAAATTGCCCCCAAAGACTTATATATGTGCTAATCTGTTCAGGGCTGCATCCTGATGACTCCAGGAGTACTTGTTCTAATTTCATTTGAATTTGTGGGGTATACCATTCTGACAAAAATAAAACAAACCAAAAACCAAAAATCAAAAAAAAAAATCCAAACCAAACTAAACAAAACTAACCCAACCCAACTCAACCCAACCCAACCCAAACCAAACCAATCAAAACAAGACAACAACCACAACCACCACAATAAAAACAACTAGGAACAAGGAGTTGAAGAAAGATTAGCTTTGCTTAGTATTCCCTTTTGAAAGGACCCAGTGTTTGATTGTTGTTCTTAGTGCCTGATATGTTTGCGGTCTGTTTATGAAGTTGTCTCCTGTTCCAAATAGTTCAAGGACATTTCTTACTTTCTCTTTTATTAGGTTCAGTATATCTGGTTTTATTTTGAAATCTTTGATCCACTCAGACTTGTGGATTTGTGCAGGGTGACATATATGGATCAGTTTTCATTCTTTTATATTTTGAGATCCAGTTTGGCCAGCACCATTTGCTGAAGGTGCTTTCTTTTTTCCATTCTGTATTTCTTGTTTCTTTATCAGAAATCAGTTGCCCATAGGTATTTGAATTTATGTCTGTGTCTTCAATTGGATTTCATTTAACAAGCTATTTGTTTTCATGCTAATACCATGTAGTTTTAATTATTATACTTCTGTAGTTAAGCTTTAAATCAAGAATGGTGATACTACCAGCAACCAGCAACCAGCAACCAGCAACCAGCAACCAGCCACCAGCAACCAACAATCAAACAGTAATCAGCAAAAGCACCAACCATCAACTGAAGCAACCAGCAACTGAAACAATCAACAGGAGGCATAGCAACAGGAAAAGCTGAAATGGCTGCACCTCTTTAGGGGCTCTTGTCTTTATATACTCTCTCAAATGTCCCAAAAATTTCAGTTGTCATTCACTTGCAAAAGCTCTCTACAGTTGGCAAAATTAGGCTCCTGGCAGAGCATGAAGCAAATCAAAGTTAGGTGCTGTAGACAAACTGAAGCAGCCCATTCCTGAGATTAATCCCACACCTGGGATTAAATCAAAACTGTAATATTTCAATATTTTTAAAGAAATCAAAATTCTCACTTCAGCAATTCTTCTAAAATAAGGAACAAGACAAGGTTGTCAAGCATGTGTCTATTCAATATAGTAATTGAAATTCTAGCTGGAAAAAGAAAGCAATTTCAGGGTATCAAATGAAACAAATGGGGAAAGAAAAAGTCACAGTATCCTTACTTGCAATTTCCATCAATATTCTACCACAATTCTTTACAGACCTTGAAAGGCTATACTCAACTTTGCATGTTTTCATTTCTGTGTGTCTTCCTTTTATGCTGTTCATTTCTAATTTTTCAATATTTTATTTCAAAATTTTTGTTTACTATATTCTTTTCTTTTGTCATTGGTTATATAGCAGTTGTCTTTAAGATATTTAAATATGTTTCTATTTTTATTTCATTAAATACACTATTTTTTCATTGAATAAATTTACATTATAATTTCTTCTCCTTAACTCCTCCAAGATCTGTCACATATTCACCCCAGTAAAATCTATCCCCTTCCAATCTCTTGTTACAAAAGAAAGAGGCATCTGAAGGATTATAACTAAATAAATAAAAACGAACTAGAAAAAGACAAAGTAGCAGAAGACAAAGAGCAAATAAAAAAAATCACAAGAGAGACACAAAAAGACTCAGAGAAATATAAGTTCATGCACACAGGAATCTCATAAGAACACAACACAAACTGGAAGTCATAATATATATGCATCCTGTAAGATTTCAAAAAACTGTGACTAAACATTATAAATCGAAGTTCCTCTAAAACTTCTAAAGATGCTATAGATTTATATTTTTCAAAATCTACTTTAGTAAGGGCTCATAAATGCTTCAACTTCCCTTATAGCACAGAGACAAAAAGGTTCAAGAGGAAGATGGCTAATAGAACATGAGGGACATGGACCTGTTTAAAGTAGTTCTTTTGCGAGATTCCAATCTCCATTGTGAGCAGTGCATTCTACTATCAAAACATCAAACACTAATCAGCAGCAGTGGCTTGACCAGAAGAAATCACAAGGCTGCACCAAGCAGCATGAATCCACTGAAGCAGCAAGAAGCAGCCAGAACACCACCAGAAGTTCTTTGGTGCATTCTCTTTATAAAAATCACTATAAGTAAAGATTTGCAAATACAGAGGCAGATTCTTGCAGCCAACCATTGGACTGAGCATGGTATTCCCAATGGAGGAGTTAGAGAAAGGACTGAAGGAGCTGAAGGGGTTTGCAACCCCATAGGAAGAACAACAATATCAACAACTAGACCTCCCAGAGCTCTCAGGGACTAAGTCATCAAACAAGAAATACCCATGGCTCCAACTGCGTATGTAGCAGAGGATTGCCTTGTCAGGTATCAATGAGAAGAGAGGTCCTTGGTCCTATGAAGGCTTGAGAGACGCCCCAGAGTAGGAGAATTGAGGGCAGGAAGTGAGAGTGGGGTGGGTGGAGGAACACCCTCATAGAAGCCGGGGAAGGGAAGATGGGATAGGAAGTTTCTGGGAAAGGGGATAACATTTGAAATGTAATAAAGAAAATATTCAGTAAAAAGAGAAGAAAGCAAGGTGAACCAATACAAGAGCATCATCAATGAAGACTAGGTGTAAGTTCTATGTAGACACCATATTCAGTAAGTTGTGTAGGTGTGGCCTTCAGCAATGAGACCTTGCTGCCTGTTTGCAAAGAGCAACATATTATGTTGGCAATTGAGTGAATTGTCTGGAGGAATTTTTATGGACACCTTTGACCAACAACTCCACTGCATATAATATAGTCCTGGTCCTGGAAGCTTTATTTGGTAACATGAGAAGGCCAGTGGGATCTCTCATTTGGAGATCTCATGAGGATCGCCACTCACTGACAGTTTTCATCCTCTCTCAGTTCAGCTCCCTACATTTGATCTCCCCACTGTCCTACTCATGTCCCTATCACCTCTTCCACCTAATTCCCTCCCTCCATCCACTTCCAATATATATTTTGTTTCAATTTCTGAAGCATGGTTTATAACTAATATCTACTTATAAATGAATACATACCATGCTTGTCTGCAGGTTTTGAATTTTCAAAAAACTACTTTATGTAGGGGTCTTAAATGCTTCAACCTCCTTTCTAGCCCATTGTCTAGAGGTAGGGGAGAAAGAAGATTAACAGGAAAAGGGTGATGTGGGCCTATTTAGAAGTTCTTTGGGGGCAATTCTACTCTTCCTTGTCATAATACCAGCACTCCAGTTCAATAGTAAACATGCAACATGAATAAGTCGTGGTCACATGATCCACGAGTAGCAGCAATGCTCCACAGAATAGGCGCAAATCAGTGGAAATGGCCAGAATGAGCCAGAAGATAGCAAGAAATTTTTTGATGAGTTTCTCTCTAAGAAGTGAAGACAAGTGAAGAAGCAAGGTGTTGAATGGTGTAGTGATGCAAAAGTGTTCTCACAATGTTTGTGGGGTTCTCTTTATATTCTTTCTAAGCATCACATTCTCTCTCAAATATCTGTTTTCAGTAAAATCTCACATCATCTCTCATGAGATAGCTTCCAGAAAAACATCAAATGATACAACTGAATTGTTAATGAAACTAAAAATTTCCATTTCACTTGTCATTTAGGGTCTGGGTTACCTCACTCAGTATAATATTTTCTACTTCCATTTATTTGTCTGCAAATGTTATGATGTCTTTGCTTTTAATAGTATTCTATTGTGTGAATGAAACACATTTTAAAAAATCCTTTCTTCAGTTGAAAGGTATCTTGATTATTTCACATTTTTGGCTAGTATGAATAATACTGCTATGAACATTGTTGATCAAGTGTCCTTGTGATATGATGGAGTATCTTTTGAGTGTATTCCCACATTGATTTCCAGAGTTGTATAAGTTACACTACCGTCTACAAAGGAGAAATGTTCCCTTTGCTTCATCCTCACCAGAATGTTCTATCCCTTGAGTTTTAGATCTTAGCCATTCTGTTGTGTGTAAGGTGGAATTTCAGAGTCATTTTGATTAGCAATTTCCTAATAACCAAGGATTTTGAACAAAACTGTAAATGCTTCTCAGTCATTTGAGATCCCTCTGATGAGAAATCTTTGTTTAGCCCTGTACCCCATTTTTAAATGGGTTATTTGATTTTTTGTTGTCTGATTTCTTGAGTTCTTTACATATTTTGGATATGTCAGATGTGGGGTTGGTGAAGATCTTTTCCAAATATATAGGCTGTCATTTTGTCCTATTGACAGTGTCCTTTGACTTACAGAATCTTTTCAGTCTCATGAGGTCCCATTTATTAGTTGCTAACTTTAGTGCCTGAGCCATTGGTGTTCTGTTTAGGAAGTCGTATACTGAACCAATGAGTTCAGTGCTATTCTGCAGTTTCTGTACTATTAGATTTAGTGTATCTGGTTTTATGTTGAAGTTTTTGATCTACATGAACTTGAGTTTTGTGCAGTGTGATAAATATGGATCTATTTGCATTCTTCTACATGTTGACATCCAGATAGACCAGCACCATTTTTTGAAGATGTACTCTCTTTTCCATTGTATGATTTTGGTTTCTTCATCAAAATCAAGTGTCCCTAGGGGTATGGGTTTATTTTTGGATTTTGATTCAATTACCTGTCTGTTTCTATACAAATACTGTGCAGTCTTTATTATTGTTGCCATATACAACAGCTTGAAGTCAGGGATAGTGATATCTCCAGAATTTCTTTTAGTATTCAAGATTGTTTTTAGTTATTCTGGCTCTGTTTTTTTCCATATGAAGGTGGGATCCATTCTTTTAATTTTTGAAAAGAATTGTGTTGGAATTTTACATGGAATTGCATTGAATCTGTAGATTGCTTTTGGCAATATGGCTATTTTCACTAGTGAAAAATTTAGTGGAATTGTTCTAAGTTCCTTTCGATTTAATTTGATGCTGGCTATTGGCTTGATCAAAACTGCTTTTGTTATGTTTAGATATATGCCTTGTATCCTTAGTCTCTCTAAGACTTTTAACATGAAGTTATGATAGATTTTGTGAAGGGCTTTCTCAGTCTCTAATAAGATGATAATGTATTTTTTTCTTTTTGTTTATTCCTATGATGAATTACATTGATGGATTTTCAAATATTGAACTACACCTACATCACTAGAATGAAGCCAGCTTTATTATGTTGGATGATGTTTTTGCTGTGTTTTTGGATTTGGTTTGCATGTATTTTATTGAGCTTTTTTGCATCAATATTCACAAAGGAGATTGGTCTGAAATTCTTTCTTTGTGTTGTTTAAGAACCATGGTGATTGGATTACCTCACTAAGGTTGATATTTTCCAGTTCTGACCATTTGCCTAGGAATTTCATGAATTCATTGTTTTTAATTGCAGAGTAGTATTCCATTGTGTAAAAATGCCACATTTTCTGTACCATTCCTCCGTTGAGGGACATCTGGGTTCTTTCCAGCTTCTGGCTATTATAATAAGGCTACTATGAACATAGTGGAGCATGTATCCTTATTGTATGCCTGGGAAGCCTCGGGGTATATGTCCAGGAGTGGTATAACAGGATCTTCCAGGAGTGTCATGCCCAGTTTTCTGAGGAACCTCCAGACTGCTTTAAAGAGTGGTTGTACCAGCTTGCAGTCCCACAAGAAGTGGAAGAGTGTTCCTCTTTCTCCACATCCTTGACAACACCTGCTGTCTCCTGTGTTTTTGATCTTAGCCATTCTGACTGTTGTGAGGTAGAATCTCAGGGTTGTTCTGATTTGCATTTCCCTAATGACTAAGGATGTTGAGCATTTCCTTAGGTGCTTCTCACCCTTTCGATATTCTTCAGGTAAGAACTCTTTGTTTAGCTCTGTACCCCATTTTTAATAGGGTTATTTGGCTCTCTGGAGACTAACTTGTTGAGTTCTTTGTAAATATTGGATATTAGCCCTCTGTCGGATGTAGGGTTGGTAAAAATCTTTTCCCAGTTTGTAGGGTGCCACTTTGCCCTTTTGTCAGTGTCCTTTGCCTTACAGAAACTGCAATTTTATGAGGTCCCATTTGTCAATTCTTCATCTTAGAGCATAAGCTATTGGTGTTCTGTTCAGGAAATATTCCCCTGTGTCCATATGTTCAGGGCTCTTCCCTAGTTTCTTTTCTATTAGTTTCAGTGTGTCTGGTTTTATGTGGAGGTCCTTGATCCACTTGGAATTGAGCTTAGTGCAAGGAGATAACGGATCGATTTGCATTCTTCTGCATGTTGACCTCCAGTTGAACAAGCACCATTTGTTGAAAAGGCTATCTTTTTTCCACTGGATGGTTTTAGCTCCTTTGTCAAAGATCAAATGATCATAGAAGTGTGGATTCATTTCTGGGTCTTCAATTCTGTCCCATTGATCTACATGCCTGTCACTGTACCAATACCATGAGGTTTTTAACACTATTGCTCTGTAGTACAGCTTGAAGTCCAGGATATTGATTCCCCCAGAAGTTCTTTTACACTTGAGAATAGTTTTAGCTATCCTGGGTTTTCTGTTATTCCGGATGAATTTTTGAATTGCTCTTTCTAACTCTATGAAGAATTGAGTTGGGATTTTTGTATTGGCAATTTAAACCTATTATCCTTTGCAGGGCTGGGTTTGTGGAAAGATATTGTGTAAATTTGGTTTTATCATGGAATATCTTGGTCTCTCCATCTATGGTGATTGAGAGTTTCACTGGGTATAGTAGTCTGGGCTGGCATTTGTGTTCTCTTAGAGTCTGTATGAGTCTGCCCAGGATCTTCTAGCTTTCATAGTCTCTGGTGAGAAGAAGTCTGATGTAATTTGGATAGGTCTTCCTTTATATGTTACTTGACTTTTTCTCTTACTGCTTTTAATATTCTTTCTTTGTTTAATACATTTGGTGTTTTGATTATTATGTGACGGGAGATATTTCTGTTCTGGTCCAGTCTGTTTGGAGTTCTGTAGGCTTCTTGTATGTTCATGGGCATCTCTCTCTTTAGGCTAGGGAAGTTTTCCTCCATAATTTTGTTGAAGAGATTTACTGGCTCTTTAAGTTGCAAATCTTCACTCCCATCTATACCTATAATCCTTAGTTTTGGTCTTCTCATTGTGTCCTGGATTTCCTGGATGTTTTGGGTTACACGTTTTTTGCATTTTGCATTTTCTTTGACTGTTGAGTCGATGCTTTCTATGGTATCTTCAGCATCTGAGAGTCTTTCTTCCATCTCTTGTATTCTATTGTTGATGTTTGCATCTATGACCCCTGATTTCTTCCCAAGGTTTTCTATCTCCAACGTTGTCTCCCTTTGTGATTTCTTAGTTGTTTCTACTTCCTTTTTTAGATCCTTGATGGATTTGCTCAGATCCTTCACTTGTTTGTTTGTATTTTCCTATATTTCTTTTTTGCATTTCCTCTTTCAGGATTTCTGCCTGTTGACCCAAGTTCTCCTGTATTTCTCTAAGCGATTTTTGTGTTTTCTCCTCATGGGCTTCCTTCTGTTGATTCATAGTCTCCTGCATTTCTTAAGTGATTCCTGTGTTTCCTTTGTAAGGCCTTCTACCTGTTGATTCATGTTCTCCTGTATTTCTTTATGAGATTTATTTACGTCCTTCTTGAAATCCTCTAATAGCATCATGGGAAGTGATTCTAAATCCAGATCTAGCCTTTCGGGTGTGATGGGTTATCAAGGACTTGCTGTTGTTGGAGGGTTGGGTTCGGATGGTGCCATATTGCCTTGATTTCTGTTAGTAACGTTCCTATGTTTGCCTTTTGCCATCTGGTTATCTCTGCTGTTAGTTGGTCCTGCTGTCTCCGATTGTTGCTTGAACCTCCTGTGAGCCTGCAAAGCTATTTCTGCCCCCCTGGATTATCCAGTTTCCCCTGGCACTGATTGCTGAGGGGCTGTCCTGCTCCTGAGTGTCTTTTTAGTCCTGGTGTGCCTTGCTCCAAGTGATGTTATACTTGGGAAATCCCTGCGTACCTAGAGACTCAGTGTAGTCTATCACTGGAGCAAAGGTGGCTGATTGGAGCCTGATGTGTTCCCTCCTGGCATGGATTACTCTGTAGGGCAGATGTCCCACAGCAGAGCTGGCATGTAGATGACCAAAGAACTGCCCAGCTCTTGGGTGCAGGGAGCACACCAGCTGGCTGTGTCCAAAGACCTGCACCTGGAGGTCTCAACTGCTCTGTTGCCAGATCAATGATGGCAGAGGACACTGTGCTCCCTCCAGGTGCAGGTCACTCTGCAGGGCAGATGTCCCATAGCAGAGCTGGTACCCAGATAACCACAGAGCTGCCCCACTCTTGGGCGCAGATGGAAGCCTAGCAGCCTGTGTCCCAAGCGATTTTATACTTGGGAAATCCCTTCGTACCTAGAGACTCAGTGTAGTCTATCCCAGGAGCAGAGGTTGCTGAGGGGAGGCTGCTGCGCTCCCTCCTGGCGTGGGTCATTCTGCAGGGTAGATGTCCCACAGCAAAGCTGGCGCGTAGATGACCACGGAGCAGCCCAGCTCTTAGGTGCAGGGAGCACACCAGCTGGCTGTGTCCAAAGCGATGTTATGCTCAGTTATCCCTGCACCTGGAGGTCCTTACTGCTCTGTTGCCAGCTTCCTGTCTGCTTGTAAAATATAATCCATCTTAAATCCTCTCCCCTTAAAACCTATTGTTCTGATGGGTCTTGTCAAGTTTGGGGATGAGACAGTCTTGATCCATGTAGCTTTTCTACCTTGAAACTTGCTATGAATTTACTTTCTAGGTTCTTTTCCTAGACTTTCTCAACCAAAAACTGGCTGAATCTGATGTGCATTCAGGGATGACACTATCTGATATAGAAACTGATTCTCAGTTCTCTCTATATGGTTAAATTAGTCAAAAGATAATGTTTTAATAAGCTTACAGATTGCTAACATTCACTGAAAGCTCTGAGTTTCAAACACAGTATTAGTGCTTGAGAAAGTCTTTGAATTTGGTTCTTTCTCTCCCACCGTTAACTTTCCTTGCTTTCAATATGTATATCATTTATTTCTTTTTCATTTTTTAAGAGTGTGAAAGGCTTCTTATTCTGTATACTTACTCTCCCCAAACTCATAAGCATGTTTCAGTTGGTAATCATTCTTTTCTGACTATTCCCATTTACTTTACAACCTTAGTTCTTGCCTGATCTTTTCTTCTGTCCTCAGAAAGGCCAATTTTGTATTCTGTACAGTCAGGGTCCCTCACTTACGACTTGTAGCAGTGAGCTGCAGACACTACCCACTGGTCATTGATGAGGAAACCTCCACAGAAGTGGTAGCCAGAGTTCAGGGACACCTGGTAGGGGACAGAATGCTCCCGGCAGGTGTATCCTCCAACAATCTTGTCATCATCATCAACAGGGAAAGCAACTTCAATAAAGAAAAGAAGAATATTGAGGAGAAAATTCATGAAGATTCTGGGAGGTGGATTCCCCAAGCCTCTGGCTAGGGGTCCTTAGTGTGTACAATAATAGAAGACAAGAAGTTAACACTGTATCCCTTGTAGGAAAAAATTAAATGTTTGTCCAACATAGAGAGCTCTATAGAGGAATACTCCTAAAATGAATTTCAAAACCCTCATTATGCTCCAGATTATTAAGATTCTAATACAGTAGAAAAATACTCTGTAAGTGACTATACTTTGATAGGTTACGAGGGACAGGACAAGTGACGCTCTCAGCTTAGGAATAGGATGCAGAGATGGTTGATTCACTCCCTTCCTTGATCTCCAGGTCATCATTCATTGATGTGTCTTACAGAGCTTAAAAAAATTTAATGTAGTTTGAACTGTATCTTCAAAATATCCTGAGGATATAGAAATTAATGTACTCACAAGCTTTCTAGCTCATCTACATGGTTAGGACAAAGAGAGTAGGCTTTATATAGGCCAGAGGGATGTAATGTTAATCTGGAAGATGATTGATTTTTAAGTTTAATTGCATATTTATGTCTTCAACATATATGAGTGTGTGTGTGTGTGTGTGTGTGTGCAGAAATGCAGAAATGTCCTTCCTAATAAAAAGTCACTGTTGCATACTCCTGTTAGAATTTTAAGATAATAATTTCCAGTATAATGAAGATTTCAACTTTGAACTTAGAAGTATCTCTCTTCTACAGACAACTTGGGCAGAGATATCTCCAATCTGTTGGACCCATGCAAAAAACCTGCTGATTCACATCCTGGAACCACCATATACTTTCATTTCTGATCACATAGTAAATGAGTGAGGAAGGAGTAATAAACTTTAGGCTTACAGAGAAAGATGAAGGATTGGAAGCAGAGCTACCGCTGTAGGAAGAAAGAGGATATTGGAATTTTGATAGGGTGGAAAATGGTCCTTAGTGGTGAGCTTCACAGCTTCTAGAAGAAAGACCAGGATGTGAATTAAATCATAGAACTTACCAGCAACTCCCACAAGGATCAGGAACAGGAGCGTACTCATTGTTACTGGTAATGAACACTGTCAGAAAGCCTGCCTTTATACCCCAGTGCAGAGAGAAGGAGGTACTAAGAGAGGGTCTCATCTGCTCCTACACAAGCACACCTATGTGTTTCCCCATTCCAGAGACTTATGTTATCTCTGCTCTGTTTGTCTGTTCTGTAGGTAGGTTACGTACATGTGATAAGAAAACTTCTCTTCACAGTGCAGAGAAGGATAGCAGTTGTTTCTTGAAAGGATGCTTTGTGAAAAACAGTGGAAATATAGACTGTTAATACATCAATGCCTTGTTAGACAGGTATAAAGAGGTTAAATAGTAAAGAATGGCCTTCTTACCAGGAGAGGGACAATATTTGAAATGAATATAAATAAAATAATTAATAAAAATGACTTAATTTATTAGATATACCCTAACTTCATGGGAAACTTGTTTCATTTATTTGTGGAAGACCCGGTATTGTAAGGTGGGAAATATTTACAAAGCCATCCCATATCCAAGGCTCAGGACCATTGTAGGAGTGGTACAACTGTATGAGCAAGAGATTAGGGAGTTTTCCATGTCATTGTCTCCTTTAGTAATATCAGAAGATGCATCCATAAAGTCTCATAAATAAGACTGCCCAAATATGAATTGAACACATACTACACCAATAGCCCCATCATTGTAGATCAGAAAAAAAAACCTACAATGATTTAAGTCTACACAAAGAACAATAGGAATCTGAGGAAAACTGGAATTGGAATACATGATCTTCCCCAGGGAAGAGCACACTAAGCACACCAATTGGTTTTCTAGTGCCATATAGTCAGGCTTGAAAACACACATACAAATAACTTTATAATGAGTAGATTATATTCAGAAATATGCATGCATATTTATATATGCATATATTAACATATATACATCTCTGGATGCTGTTTCTTATTTGTTTGCTCCTGGGCTCATTTATTTTTTGGGGGGGGATGTGAACATGTTTATTGAGAGCTTGGTAGTATTTGGTAAAGAAATATCAAATAGATGGTTTTCTAAACTTCAGTGCTGAGGTAAAGCTCCCCTACGCAACTTCTATCACTGCAAACATAAGTGGAATGTCTGTCATACTGCCATGTCTGTCAGGGGATTTTCAGACTTTTTACATAATTTCATTTTTCAGTGTCATGGAAGTGTGAGATGTTCAGAAAGGATTGTTTTGGATGGATTCTTTTTAACTAGAGTAATTATCTGAAACTGGCATTCTGCCTCAAAGTCACAAGGAGGCATAGATATTATCAGAGAAGGTGAGTCTCAGTGTAAGAGGCAATTAAATGTTCTGTTGACAATCAACCTAGAGGTCCAAATGAGAAAAGCTACATACCCATTTTTCTTCTGGAAGTTGTCTTCTTGGAAGAACATGAAAGCAAAAGTTTTAGTTTCCTTGATAGTGCACTATTTCATGCCACATTGGGTAATGTTTCCATCAATGGGTAGAAAAGGTTTTTGTACTTGGAGTGTGAAATGCATTTTGTCACTTGTATGTTCCTATAGATTGGAGTTTCTCTGAAGCATCTATAGGACAAAAGGTGAAATTTCTAGAACCAAAATGGTTGTAGTCATATTTAAATTATTTAAAGCTTCCTTCTTTCTTTGTTGAGGCATTGGCATCTTTTGGGGACCCTATGAAAATTGGGATATTGTCTAAGTCCTAGAAAAACTAGCTGTATCATTTGTTGTCCAGTCTCTATATGACAGGAAAGTGAAGGGCTTAACAAAAGGGGAAATGATTTTGAATGTAAATAAAAAACAAAACTTAGAAAAAAAAAAAAAAACAAAAGTCCTGACTGGAACAGTTTGTAAGTCTTGATTATCTTAACTAGTCTTTTCGAAGTTGTCCTAGATGCAGATATTTGAGAAAACAGCTATTATGGTAGTGTTTTCTACTGGATCACCTGCAATATTTTTCTCATCCTATTTGGTGTCTGGTTCTTTTGCTCTGTAGCCATATAAACCTTTAAAGTCACTATACATTGCTGCATTAATACATATGGAATGTGAACAAATCAGCTAAAGATAAGTATCTACTCTGTTTGACCAAGTGAAATGAATCAAACTTTATAATCCATTTGGACTGTATAGCCAAACTCTAATATAAATTTCCATTCATGCCACATGAAAAGATGACATGTAATAAATATTTCCTGAGTACTCTGTAGCCAACAAGATCTATTTGCTAAGTGTAGCTGATGTCCAGGGTGGAGACACTGATATCTTAGCCAGTGTCAGAGCTGTTACTATTTTTAGCAGTATCAGCATTCATGTTACCTATTTTGGTGTTCTCCTTAGTCTTTCCTCATGTTTGCAACCAAGTTTGCTGGAGGTAGGTCTCCTGTGGTCAAATCTAATCTTTATTAATTTTCATGGAATCTACAGCTTTTCTTCTCCTGTTGAAAGAAAGTCAATTCTTTTTCCCCCCAAACAGCACATTTTTTGCCTTCCATTCTGAAGTTAAGACATCCTTAAAATAATTAGACTGGTTTAATTCACCAGTTTTTTCCACATTCTAGTGTCTCAGTAGCTGTTGTTTTTTGCTCTCTAGCATTTACAAAACTTATAGTTAATAAAGCACTATGTGATACGTCTCTGAAGGTCTTTGTTACCCCTCTCCGTTTATTAAACATCTCTTTTAAAAAGTATAATTGTATATTTTTGCAACTGCTTCTCCTGTAGAATTGTGTGGTATAGCTGTAGCATGCATTACATTGTATTAAAAGGAACATACATCAAAGAAGACAAGTAAAACATTTTCATTTTACTGAAGAAACATGCTGGAATATCGTTAGTCTTATTTGTTCAGGAATACTCATAATTGCTATAACTGCTAATACATAAGTTCAGAGTCAGCCTTTCAGAACTTAAAGCAGCCGCTCATTGAAATCCTGAATATGTATCTATCTTATGGTGTATTATCAATTTTCCAGACTCTGCAAAATACAGCCCATCCATTTGACAAATTTTATTTTACTTTTCAGGGTACCTTTTGCCTTATATCCTGCTGGTAATGGAGTTTGGTTACACATAGAATAGATATGATATTTCCATATAATTTGCTTGTTTTATTGGCAACTGATAGAAATATATCCCTTCAAACTTTTGCTGCTAACCTGGTAGTTTCATATGAAATTCTGAAACTTTTACTGTACTTTGTACTAAGAGATGGTCACTCTCATCATTACCTTGTGCCTGAGGGCCTGGTAGTCCTCTATAGGATCTGATACGTTATTCATATATGTTATACAGATTAGATGATTTCTATTTCTCCTTGTTGTAGTTGTATCTTGATGTTAATTCTGAATCATCCTGTATAAGTTTAGCAGTTTCTATGTACAAAACAATTCGTTCTACATATTAAGAGTCAGTGACCTTATTAAGAGAGTCAGGAAAATTTAATAATACAACTCTGATTTTTGAAGTGAATCAAACAGGCTCTGAAACACTTTACTTACTTTTTTTTTTAGTTATAATCTCACTTTATTGATTAACTTGCAACAGAATAGAATGAAGGAGTGTCAGATTGGTGTTCATTTTGTTATATGAAGGATATTCCAATTAGCTCTTTTATTAATTGAAGTAAGATTTTATTAATCTTACTCTTGGGTATTTGTTGTTAATTTCTCCCCAAAATTACCTTAAGCTTTTTACCAGTATTCATCTTTTACAAATAATGAAGCAATTTCAGCATTAGTAAAAAGTACCATAATTTCTGATGGATCTATTCTTGTTAATTAGCAAAGTTTCATTTTTTCCTTTTAGAATCAATTTGGGTCTTTAATTTTTTTACTCTGTTTGTGTGCTAGAAATATCCATTATCTTCTCTCTACATAAGAATCCCTGTGGAAGAATGAATAGAAGGCAATGCAACTAAAATCCAAGTCATCATTGGATCCTAAGAGTCTACATGTGCACCTTGCAATTTCTTTTCTACCAGAGCCAATTCTTTTTCAACTTCAGCTGTTAATTTTTTTAGACTATTTAAGGCCTTATCACTTGTAAGCTTTAAAATAAATTACTTAGCTCTTGTGTAATTAATCCAATTATGTGCTTTAGGTGAATAATATCTCCTAGCAATTTTTGAAAACCATTAAGAGTTCTTAAGTGGGCTCTCCTGATTTGTACTTTCTGTGATAGATGTGCTACATACTTTGTTATGCTTGCAGACAGGATCCTAGCATAAATGTCCTTTGAGAGGCTCCACTCAACAGCAGACTGAAACAGATGCAGAGACCCACAACCAAACATCAGATAGAGCTTCAGAAGTCTTGTGGCAGAGTTGGGGGAAGAATTGATGGATCAGAAGAGAATAGAGACTCCACAGAGAGGCAAAGAATGTCAACTAACATAGACCCTTGAGGACTCCCAGAAATTGAACAACTAGCCAAAGAGTGAGCATGGCCTGGATATAAGGTTCCCACATGCTTGGTCTTCAAGCAACTGGGGTTGGTGCTGATCCTAAATTTGTTGCCTGACTATGTATCCCATTCCCTTAACTCTGTCACATTTTCTGGCCTCAGTAAAAGGGGATGCACTTCGTCCTGTAGTGACTGATTTGTGGGAGGTGGAGTGATGGAAACCAGGGGCCATCCTTTTGTCAGAGGAGGAAGGGAGGAGGGAATGAAAGAAGGGGATAAGAAGGGGAGAGTGAGAGGAGGAGAGTCTGACATTGAGATGTAAAGTCAATAAAGTAAATTTAAAAAAGAATTTGCAATTGGTCCCTCCTCATTTCTACTTTCTGTGGTTGAGTTTCTTTTTGTATATCTATGTTTTATATCCTAGGTAATTAAGAGTTTTCTTTTTGTATTTTTTTTTCAGGAGCAATTTGTAATCACCAAAAGGCAAAATTCTTTTTACTTCATCAAATATTCTTCCTAAGATATTGTTATCTGCGTCAGTCAGGAAGATATCATCTATATATGATAAATTTTGGATTGAGGAAACTGCTTATGCATTATTTCTAAAGTATGAAATATTGACATAAGGTTGGACTACTCAAGATTCCTATGAAAGAACTTTCCAACCACACCTTTTTATTGGACAACTATTATTATAAGTAGGTACTGAGAGATCAAATCTTTCCCTATTATGTTCATGCAAAAGGACTGTGAAAAATAAATCTCTTAAATATGTCACTATAATAGGCCATGCCTTAGGTAATAAATAAAGCAATGGGATTACAGACTGTAAAGAGACCATTGGCTGAGTGGTTTTATCCATTGCTCTCAGATCTGTTGACATTTTCCACTTTTCATATTTCTTTTTAATGACCAATATAGGAGAATTCCAAGGGCTGGTAGACTCTTCTATATATTAAGCCTCCACTTGATCTTGGACTAGCTGTTCTAGTGCCTGTAATTTTCTCTTGTTATAGGTTATTGCTCTCTCCAAACAGGCCTATGAGTCAACCACCTTAAATGTAGGGCCATCAGTGTTCTGCCAGCAGTGGCTCCTTCATATAAAGTTAGTGAATCAGCCTCTGCTGTGTCCTGCTTATGAACATCCTGGACAGTCTGTGACTGCTCTCAATAACATTTTTCAATACTTTTATCAGTAACATCTCCTATTTTATGTCTTGTCCCTGGAGTTGGAGGAATGCTAATCCGTGTTTTCCATTGTTGCAATAGATCTCTTCCCCATAAATCCATGACTGTCTTAGTCACAAATGGCTTTATTTTTTCTATTTGACTTTCTGTACCTATACATTTAAGTCATTTTATACTGTGTTTTATCTGGAATAAAGTTCCAAACTCCTAAAACGGAATATTTACTTACTTTAAAAGCCAATCTGGATATTAAGGATTTCATGATATTATTGTTATGTTGCTCCTATGTCTACCATGCCTTCAATTTTAACATATATTTGTAATTGTTCTCGGGCGGTGCTAGCGCACACCTTTAATCCCAGCACTTGGGAGGTAGAGGCAGGCGGATTTCTGGGTTCGAGGCCAGCCTGGTCTACAGAGTGAGTTCCAGGACAGCCAGGGCTACACAGAGAAACCCTGCCTCGAAAAGCCAAAAAAAAACAAAAAACAAAAAACAAAAAACAAACAAACAACAAACAAATTGTTCTCTCATCATTTATAGGAGTTTGCCAACCTACTTGTTTTCTGTTCTCTTCTGAGCTTTTAATTTAATCTATTGAAGCTGCTCTGACATTGATATCTGGATTGTTAATGCCTATATTCAGAGTGTTGTTTAATTGTTCTGTGGATCAGTTACTCTGCAGCTGACCTATAATGGCTGATATGAATTTAATGTCAGGAATCGTGAGACACCTCAATGGGTAGTTCCTGACAGAGGGTTACCCTGTTTGTCTCTTGTTGATTTGCATTTATTAGTTCAGTGCTCGCCTTTGCCACATCTAATGCATGCTCTTAGAAAGCTCAGGCCTTCTTTTGGAGTTAGCTTACTCTGCCTACAGTTCCTTTTGTAATGGCCTTGCTTATCATAATTAAACCATTTGACAGTTGAGTTTTTCTCAAAACCTTTAGAGATTACCCCTATTACAGCTGCATCATATAAATGAAACCCAGTATCAGCTGTATTTCTAATCCATTTATCTATTTATACTTGACCACCATTTTACATTAAGAATTAGCATTTTCTTTATTTTTCTTTATTTTCTAAGTTTTTTTATTTACATTCCAAATGATTTCCCCTTTTCCGTTTCCTCCCTCCCTGAAAGTCCCATAAGCCCCCTTCCCTCCCTCTGTTCCCCATTCAACCCCCTCTTGCTTCTCTGTCCTGGCATTCCCCTACATCCAGTCTTTCCAGGACCAGGGGTCTCTCCTTCCATCTTCTTGGAAAACTATTGATATGTGAATTGTGTCTTGGGTATTCCGAGATTCTGGGTTAATATTCCCTTATCAGTGACTGCATACCATGTGTGTTCTTTTGTGATTGGGTTACCTCACGAAGGATGATATTTTCCATTTCTGACCATTTGCCTAGGAATTTCGTGAATTCATTGTTTTTAATTGGAGAGTAGTATTCCATTGTGTAAATATACCACATCTTCTGAATCCATTCCTCCGTTGAGGGACATCTGGGTTCTTTCTAGCTTCTGGCTGTTATAAATAAGGCTGCTATGAACATAGTGGTGCATGTATCCTTATTATATGCTGGAGAATTCTCTGGGTATATGCCCAGGAGTGGTATAATAGGGTAGTATTATGCCCAGTTTACTGAGGAACCGCCAGACTGCTTTCCAGAGTGGTTGTACCAGCTTGCAATTCCACCAGCAGTGGAGGAGTGTTCCTCTTTCTCCACATCCTTGCCAACAACTGCTGTCTCCTGTGTTTTTGATCTTAGCCATTCTGACTGGTGTGACATGGAATCTCAGGGTTGTTTTGATTTGCATTTCCCTAATGACTAAGGATATTGAACATCTCTTTAGGTGCTTCTCAGCCATTAGATATTCTTCAGGTGAGAACTCTTTGTTTAGCTCTGTACCCCATTTTTTAATAGGGTTATCTATTTATCTATTTATGCTTGACCACCAATTTACATTCACAATTAGCATTTTTAACAGTCAAATATCACTTGATAACCTCTTTCTTAGAATCTGAATGTGATATTGTTCTATTTACAGCTGAAGTCATTCATTGTAAAAAGTGAATGAATGTTTCTTTTGTAGCCTATATAATTTGAGTAAATAGTTCAGAACTTTTTCTTGTTACTTCAATCTTATCTCAAGCACTTAAAACTGCAATAAGTCATAATGCCAAGGTGGCCTCATCTTATTTAACTTGCATCTGTACTTTGGTATATTGACCTTCATCTAGCATCTGATGTTGGAAAAATTTGATACTTTTGGCCCTATTTCTCTGTTCTTTCTACTTCATTTCTTCTTACTACCATGATAGCCATTGTTAATGAGGACCAGGTTCTAATATTGCTTTTAACATACATTTCCAGTCTTGGGGGATTATTGTAATTTGAATCCACCAAGAATTTAATATCTGATTCATGAACCATGAACACATACCAAATGAAGTGGGAACTTCTTTAAATGATTTAAAATATAGTACATCTATGAGATGCCTTCCAAACACTTCAGTTATTGTGGGTGACCACTGTCTGTTGGTATTTGTTGTTTAGTAACTGAATAAGCTAAGGTTGGTTTTCTAAAATTTTTGGCTGACTTTTGCTTTCATGATATGGTGGTGCACTATGTTCTTGTCTTAATTTCTCTGTTTCTAATTTGAGTATCTTTCTCATTTTTATTTATATTTTCCTAATTATTCTTCTAAGACTTTTCCTTACTTTTTATTTCTTTTTCTTTAAAGCCATTTTTTATTAGATATATTCTTTATTTACATTTCAAATATTGTCCCCTTTCCTGGTTCCCCCCTCCCCCGAAAATCCCATAAGCCATCTCCCCTTCCCCAATCAACCCTCTCCTGCTTCCCTGTCCTGGTATTCCTCTACAATATGGCATCAAGTCTTACCAGGACCAAGGGCCTCTCCTCCCTTTGGTGTCTAACAAAGCCATCCTCTGCTGCCTATGTGTCAGGAGCCATGGGTAACTCCATGTGTACTCTTTGGTTGATGGTTTTTTCTCTGGGAGTTTGGGAAGTACTAGGTGACTCATATCGTTGTTCCTCCTATGGCGCTGCAAAACCCTTCAACTCTTTGGGTCCTTTCTCTAGCTCCTCCATTGGGGACCCTGTGCTCAGTTCAATAGCTGACTGAGAGTGTACCCCACTGTATTAAAGCCATTTTTAAAGGAAGTCAGAGAAAGCCACTGGGGCAATTAAGAATAAAATAAAAATATACTGCAATAATAATAATCATAATCAGTATTGCGCCTATTTCAAATAAGTCATTTATCATTTCATTTGTCCAAACATCCTGCATTATTTTTTTAAATCCTTGAGTATCTTATTCACTTTAAAATTTTATTTAACTCTCTCTTTAAAGATGTTATTTTATAAATTTGAAACTATTTTTTATCTGTGAGTTTTATTAGATATGTTCTTTATTTATATTTCAAATGTTGTCCTCTTTCTTGGTTTCCCCCTCTGAAAATCCCCTAACCCATATCCCTCCCCCTGCTAACTAATCCACCCACTCCTGCTTCCCTGTCCTGGCATTCCCCTATACTGGGGCATCTATCTTTCTCAGGACCAAGGATCTCTACTCCCTTTGATGTCCAATAAGGCCATCCTCTGCTGCATCTGGAGCCATGGGTCCCTCCATGTGTTGGTGGTTTATTCCCTGGAAGCTCAGGGGATACTGGGTGGTTCATGTTGTTGTTCCTCCTATGGTGCTGCAAACCACTTCAGCTTTTTGGGTCCTTTCTCTAGCTCCTCCATAGGGGACAATGTGCTCAGTTCAATGGTTGACTGAGAGTGTCCCCCTCTGTATTTGTCATGCACTAGCAGAGCCTCCGAGATGACAGCTATATCCAGCTGCAGTCAGCAAGTACTTGTGGGTATTGATAATAGTGTCTGGGTTTTGTAACTGTATATGGGATGGATCACTAGGTGGGGTAGTCTCTAGATTGTCTTTCCCTCGGTTTCTGCTCCACACTCTGTATCCACTCCACTCTCTGTATATCCTCCTGTGGGTATTTTGTTCCCCCTTCTAAGAAGGACCAGAGTATCCCTACTTTGTTCTTCCTTCTTCTTTTTTTTTAATTTTATTTTCTAAGTTTTTTTTATTTACATTCAAAATCATTTCCCCTTTCCCATTTCCTCCCTCCCCAAAAGTCCCATAAGCCCGTTTCCCTCCCCTTTTCCCCATTCAACCCCCTCTCGCTTCTCTGTCCTGGCATTCCCCTACATTCAGTCTTTCCAGGACCAGGGGTCTCTCCTTCCTTCTTCTTGAGCTTCATTTATTTAGTCTGTGAATTTTATCTTGGGTATTCCAAGCTTCTGGGCTAATATCCACTTATCAGTGAGGGCATACCATGTATATTCTTTTGTGATTGGGTTACCTCACTCAGGATGTTATTTTCTAGTTCCATCCATTTGCTTAAGAATTTCAAGAATTCATTGTTTTTAATAACTGAGTAGCATTCTATTGTGTAAAGGTACCACATTTTCTGTATCCATTCCTCTGTTGAGAGACATCTGGGTTCTTTCCAGCTTCAGGCTATTATAAATAAGGCTGCTATAAACAAAATGGAGCAGGTGTCCTTATTACATGCTAGAGAGTCCTCTGGGTTTATTCTCAGGAGTGGTATAGCAGGGTCCTCCAGTAGTGTTATGCCCAATTTTCTGAGGAACCGCCAAACTGATTTCCAGAGTGGTGTTTACCAGCTTGCAATACCACCAGCAGTGGAAGAGTGTTCCTCCTTCTCCTCATCCTTGCCAGCACCTGATGTCTCCTCAGTTTTTGATCTTAGTCATTCTGACTGGTGAGAGGTGAAATCTCAGGGTTGTTTTGATTTGCATTTCCCTGATGACAAAGGATGTTGAACATTTCTTTAGGTGCTTCTCAGCCACTTGATATTCTTCAGTTGAAAATTCTTTTTTAGCTCTGTACCCCATTTTTAATAGGGTTATTTGGCTCTCTGGAGTCTAACTTCTTGAGTTCTTTGTATATATTAAATATCAGTCCTCTGTTAGATGTAGGGTTAGTACAGATCTTTTCCAAATTTTTTGGTTGCTCTTTTGTCCTATTGACAGTGTCCTTTGCCTTACAGAAACTTTGTAATTTTATGAGGTTCCATTTGTCAGTTCTTGATCTTAGAGTTTAAGCTATTGGTATTGTTTTCAGGAATTTTTCCCCTGTGCCCATGTGCTCAAGGCTCTTCCCCACTTTCTTTTTTTTTTTTTTATTTTTTATTTTAATGTATCTGGTTTTATGTAGAGGTCCTTGATCCACTTGGACTTGAGCTTTGTACAAGGAGATAAGAATGGATCAATTTGCATTCTTCTGCCTGCTAACCACCAGTTGAACTAGCACCATTTTTTGAAAAGGCTATCTTTTTTCCACTGGATGGTTTTAGCTCCTTTGTCAAAGATCAAGTGGATATAGGTGTGTGGTTTCATTTCTGGGTCTTCAATTCTATTCCATTGATCTAACTGCCTATCCATACATCAATACCATGGAATTTTTAATCACTATTGCTCCGTAGTACTGCTTGAGATCTGGGATACTTATTCCCTCCAGAAGTTCTTTTATTGTTGAGAATAATTTTAGCTATCTTGGGTATTTTGTTATGCCAGATGAATTTTAGAATTGTTTTTTCTAATTCTATAAAGAATTGAGTTGGAATTCTGATGGGGATTGAATTGAATCTATAGATTGCTTTTGGTAAGATGGCATTTTTTACTGTATTAATCCTTCCAATCCACATGCATGGGAGATCTTTCCATCTTCTGAGGTCTTCGATTTCTTTCTTCAGAGACTGGAAGTTCTTGTCATACAGATCTTTCACTTGTTTGGTTAGAGTCACACCAAGATACTTTGTATTGTTTGTGACTATTGTGAAGGGTGTCATTTCCCTAATTACTTTCTCAACCTTGTTATCCTTTGAGTACAGGAAGGCTACTGATTTGTGTGTTACTTTTATATGTGGCCACTTTGCTGAAGTTGTTTATCAGCTTTAGGAGTTCTCTGGAGGAATTTTTGGGGTCACTTAAGTATACTATCATATCATCTGTAAACAGTGATAGTTTGACTTCTTCCTTTCCAATTTGTATCCCTTTGACATATTTTTGTTGTCTAATTGTTCTGGCTAGAACTTCAAGTACTATATAGAATAGATACAGAGAGAGATGCAGCCTGTCTAGTTCCTGATTTTAGTAGGATTGCTTTGAGTTTCTCTCTATTTAGTTTGATGTTGGCTACTGGTTTGCTGTATATTGCTTTTACTATGTTTAGGTATGGGCCTTCAATTCCTGATCTTTTCAAGACTTTTAGTATGAAAGTATGCTGAATTTTTTCAAATGCTTTCTCAGCATCTAATGAAATGACCATGTGGTTTTTTTCTTTGAGTTCGTTTTTGGAGTGGATTATCTTGATGAACTTCTGTATATTGAACCATCCATGCATTCCTGGGATGAAGACTACGTGATCCTGGTGAATGATCATTTTGATGTGTTCTTGGATTTATTTGGCAAGAATTTTATTATTTTTGCATTGATATTCATAAGGGAAATTGGTCGGAAGTTCTCTTTCTTTGTTGGATCTTTGTGTGGTTTTGGTATCAGCTTACTTGTGGCTTTTCAGATCGAGTTGGGTAGTGTTCCTTCTGTTTCTATTTTATGGAGTAGTTTGAAGAGTATTGATGTTAGGTCCTCTTTGAAGAACTGAGAGAATTCAGCACAAAATCCATCTGACCTGGTGCTTTTTTTGGTTGGGAGACTTTCATTGACTGCTTCTATTATTTTAGGGGTTATGGGACAGTTTAGATGGTCTATTTGATCCTGATTTAACTTAAGTATTTGGTGTCTGTCTAGAAAATTGTCCATTTCATCCAGATTTTCCAGTTGTGTTTAGTATAGGCTTTTGTAGTAGGATCTGAGGATATTTTGAATTTCCTCAGTTTCTATTTTTATATCTACCTTTTCATTTCTGATTTTGTTAATTTTGATACTCTCTAGTTAATCTGGCTAAGGTTTTATCTATCTTGTTGATTTTCTCAAAGAACCAGTTCCTGGTTTTCTTGATTCTTTGTATAGTTCTTTTGGTTTCTACTTTGTTGATTTTAGCTCTGAGTTTGACAATAACCTGCTGTCTTCTTCTCTTGGGTGTATTTGCTTCTTTTTGTTCTAGTGCTTTTGGGTGTGCGGTCATGCTGCTAGCGTATGCGCTCTCCAGTTTCTCTTTGGAGACTTTCAGAGCTGTGAGTTTTCCTCTTAGTACTGCTTTCATTGTGTCCCATAAGTTTGGTTATGTTTTGCTCTCGTTTTCATTAAATTCTAAAAAGTTTCTATTTTTTTTTATTTCTTCCTTGACTGAGGTATCATTGTGTAGATTATTGTACAGCTTCTATGTGTATGTGGGCCTTCTATTGTTTTTTGCTATTGAAAACCAGCCTTAATCTGTAGTCATCTGATAGGTGGCATGGGATTATTTCAATCTTCTCATATCTGTTCAGGTCTGCTTTGTGACCAATTATATGATCAATTTTGGAGAAGGTACCATGGGATGCTGACAAGAAGGTATATTCTTTTGATTTAGAATGAAATGTTCTATAGATATCTATTAAATCCATTTGGTCCATAATTTCTGTTAGTTTCACTGCACCTCTGTTTAGGTTGTGTTTCCCTAATTTGTCCATTGATGGGTGTGGGGTGTTGAAGTCACGTACAATTATTGTGTGAGGTGTAATGTGTACTTTGTGCTTTAGTAAAGTTTCTTTTACGAATGTGTTTGCCCTTGCATTTGGAGCATAGATGTTCAGAATTGAGAGTCCTTTTTGGTAAATTTTTATCCTTTGATGAGTATGAGGTGTCCTTCCATGTTTTTCTTGATGTCTTTTGTTTGAAAGTAGATTTTATCCGATATTTGAATAGTTACTTCAGCTTGTTTCCTGGGACTAGTTGCTTGGAAAATTGTTTTTCAGCCTTTTACTCTGAGGTAGTTTTTGTCTTTGACACGAGGCGTGTTTCCTTTATGCAGCAAAATGCTGGGTCCTCTTCAAGTATCCAGTTGGTTAGTTTGTCTTTTTATTCAGTAATTGATTTAAGGTTAAGAGATATTAAGGAATAGTGATTGTTGCTTCCTGTTATTTTTGATGTTATTTTTATGTTGTGTGGTTATCTTCTTTTGGGTTTGTTGAAAGAAGATTGCTTTCTTCCTTTTTCTAGGGTGTAATTGCCCTCCTTATATTGGTGTTTTCCGTCTACTATCCTTTGTAGGGCTGGATTTGTGGGAAGATATTGTGTAAATTTGGTTTTTTCATGGAATATCTTGGTTTCTCCATCTATGGTAATTGAGAGTTTTGCTGGGTATAGTACCCTGGGCTGGCATTTGTGTTCTCTTAAGGTCTGTATGAGATCTACCCAGGATTTTCTAGCTTTCATGGTCTCTGGTGTAATTCTGATAGGTCTGCCTTTATATGTTACTTGACTTTCTCCCTTACTGCTTTAAAAATTCTTTCTTTGTTTAGTGCATTGGTGTTTTGATTATTATGTGATGGGAGGAATTTCTCTTCTGGTCCAGTCTGTTTGGTGTTCTGTAGGCTTCTTGTATGTTCATGGGCATCTCTTTCTTTAGGTTAGGGAAGTTTTCTTCCATAATTTTGTTGAAAATATTTACTGGCCCTTTGAGTTGTAAATCTTAGCTCTCTTCTATAACTGTAATCCTTAGGGTTGGTCTTTTCATTGTGTCCTGGATTTCCTGGATGTTTTGTATTATAAGCTTTTTGCATTTTGCATTTTCTTTTACTGTTGAGGCAATGTTTTCTATGGTATCTTCAGCACCTGAGATTCTTTCTTCCATTTCTTGTTTTCTGTTATTGATTCTTGCATCTATGATTCCTGATTTCAAGGTTTTCTATCTCTGGAGTGGTCTCCCTTTGCGATTTCTTTATTGTTTCTACTTCCATTTTTAGATCCTGGAAGGTTTTGTTCAGTTCCCTCACTTGTTTGTTTATGTTTTCCTGTAATTCCTTAAGGTTTTTTTTGTGTTTCCTCTTTAAGGGCTTGTACCTGTTGACCCATATTCTTCTGTATTTCTTTATGTTCTTCTTGAAGTCCTCTATCAGCATCCTGAGATGTGATTTTAAATTCAGATCTAGCTTTTCCATTGTGATGGGGCATCCAGGACTTGCTGTTGTGGGAGAACTGGGTTTGAATGGTGCCATGTTGCCTTGGTTTCTGTTGGTAATGTTCTTTCATTTGCCTTTTGCCATCTGGTTTTCTCTGGTGTTAGTTCTTCTTGCTGTCTCTGACTGTGACTTATCTGTCCTCAAGCCTGTGTACCTGTACTCCCGGGAGACCCATTCTCTCTGGAATGAATTCAGTTATGAAGAGCTGTGATCCAGCATCATCTCAGGTGTTCTGACAGAAACCAGAAGGATCCTGTCCCTAGCTGATCCTTGGTTCCTGTGTCCTGATAGCTCTGGGCAAGTTCCTCTTGGCCAGGAATTTGCAGCAAGGTGGTGGTCTTACCTGTGCACACAAGTATGTGGACACTCCTGGGAGACCATGTCTCTTGTGGTGGTATTTGTATATATAACTCTGTGGCCCAGGGTCAGCTCTGGGTGCAGGTGGAAATTGGGAGACTCCTGTCCCAGTCTGCTCCTGGGCTCTTGTGTCCTCAGAGTTTTGGGCTTGTTCCTCTGAGCAGAAGTCGTGGTCCTACCTGTGCTCTCAGGCCTCTCTGCACTCCTGGGTGCTTAGTTCCATATCCATATCCAGGGTGCCACCTGGATATGGAGCACTGTGGCAGGTGATCTTATCTGTGATTTTTATACAGAGTTTATTTTCTTTCTTCAGCACATAAGCACAAATCCAAATATAATTACCTGATTAGAGGTTCATTTGTGTTTGAATTT
The DNA here is from genome assembly GCA_036184795.1 of Tokudaia tokunoshimensis. Taxonomy (NCBI): domain Eukaryota; kingdom Metazoa; phylum Chordata; class Mammalia; order Rodentia; family Muridae; genus Tokudaia; species Tokudaia tokunoshimensis. The sequence continues at coordinate 62,776,813 of BTHU01000002.1, read as the reverse complement.
CTTCTGTGTGTTGTCTCCAATGCTGCCTCTGCTGTTCAGCTTGCACCTCACACACCAAGTCCTTGCACATCAAGGACTCATAAAGGAGGCATGCACTTTGCTTATCACTGGTCTCCTACTCCTTCTGCCTGCAACTTCTTTCAGGCCTTAAGCTTTGATTTTCAGCCCCCTATTGGGTGCTAAATGCAACCATATGGAATTTATTAAGCTCTTGAGGATTGCATAGAAATTCCATATGGTTATATTTAGGACTCAATAGGGGGCTTTTAAGTCTGAAATAGGTAAGCTACAATTCATATAATCCCAGAGGTTAGGTATAGAGTAAGGGATTATTTGGGAGTTAAGGCTCTCCCAAGGAAGAGGAAATAGACTATATAATTATGGATTAACATGGGTGGGGTGATGGAACAAAAGTATCAGATGGAGAAGGGGAACAGAAGAGATAGGTAATGAAAGAAATATGGTGATGGATACCCAAACTGAAGGCTAAATAGAATCTGTAAAAGAAGATATATCAAATTCTATTACAGTACAAACATTTAAAAATATATAAATAAATCAAATAAATCTAGTTGGAGTTACCAAATATCAGGGGGAAACAAAACTCCAACTAATCATCTCTCATCACCAAAAAAAAAAAAAAAAAAAAAAAAAAACAAACTTCCAGTGCCAAGAATGAGTTATATATGACTGAGCTGTGTGCCAATGGAACCCCATGGAAACACATAAACAGCTAAGGCTATTGGCAAGACTATTGGTTGCTTACAATAAATTGATGGTAAGGCCTTATTGCTGAAGAGCATAACCTGTACAACTTATTGAACATGGATAGGGTCAATCTAATTATTACCTAGAGCCTTCTGAATCTGACCAGTGTCCATGGTACTATAAAGTGTGGTGGCAATTTTGGTATTTTGTTTTATTTTTAAAAAACATAGAGATATTATAAATAAAATTTTAATAACATGTTTTCCCATGTGAGCATATGGGGCTGTTTAGCAAAACCTGACTATGACTTTCTTCTTGCTCTAGCAGAGGCATGATTTTTTGAGTTGAATGTAGTTTCTGTTATTGTGTGACATTTGGACTAGTAGGAATATAAATTCTAAGACTCTAAGAGGAGGGGTAGATTGTTAGTTGTTCGTTGTTTCTTAAGCAGCTTCATACAACAAAGAAACACCAACAATAAATTAGGCATACTGACAGTGAAGATCAAACTTGCCTCAAGGAATTCAGTGCCTGTAATTAGCAGGAAGTTGTCTAGCAATCAAGTTGCCCCCCTTTTCCCCTTTCTCACCACCGACTTTATTAAAGAATCTCTCTCTCTCTCTCTCTCTCTCTCTCTCTCTCTCTCTCTCTCTCTCTCTTTCTCCCTCTCTCCCTCCCTCCCTCCTTTTTTCTCTCTACCCCCATCCTTTTTACTTTCCTATTATTAGGGGTTTATGTTCTGCTAGAAGAACATAGTAATAAAATGACATCTAACGATATCCTACTATAGTCAGAGATCAGTATTTTACTCAATCACCATCAGAGAAGTTTCCTCTTGCAGTAAATGAAAATAAGAATATAGAACCACAAATGGACATTGTATGGAGAAGGAGAGCACTTGTAACATTGAATCATAAACATGATGTCTCCATCAAATCCCTACCCTCAAAGCTCCTGGAACTTGGCATTAGAAGACACAGAAAGGTTGCAATAGCCAATGGAAATGGAAGACACCAAAGAAACAAGACCTTCTAGACACAACAGGACTGATGCACATATGAACTCACAGAGAGTAATGTTGCACATATGAACTCACAGAAACCTGTATGCATCTAAGCCAGATTGTTTTCTGGCTTGGAGAGGGAACACAGACAGAAGCCCTCATCCTTAACCCAGAAAATAGCTCTAAATGATAAAGAAAATACAAAAGAAAATACTGATTTTCTGCAACAGAAATTTCACTGGCATACAAACCATTCTTATAGGCAAGCCCCATGTATGTACATCAGTAAATAAACAACAGAAATGAACTCCATGAGTCATTTCAAAAATCCTTTTTGGAGGATTTTTTTTTAAATTTACAAGCTATTTGCTTATATATTAAGGTTTCCAATTTTGTGTTTTCATGGGATATCTGTGTGTGCAATTGTATGTGTTTCTGTGTTTGTATGTGTTTCTTGTTGTGTTTCATTAGTTGTTCACCCCATTTGTTTGTTTTTAACATATTCTAGTTGGTTTGATTTTTGTTTTTTTATTTGAATACATATTTTCTAATGAGAGAGAGAGGAGGAGAAGAAGAAATGGTGTATATTTGGGTTGATGGGTAGGTTGGATTGTCTGAGAGGACTTCAGTGAGGGAAAATTGTGATCATAATGTAGTAAATGGAAAAATCTACTCTAAGTAGAAATTTAAATTTAAAAAGGTTAAGGGAAATTAAGTAATAATAATAATAATAATAATAAAGAAAACTACTAAAATGTTTAGATGTAAAAGAAAGGATCAGACAACACCAAACCAAACCAGTAAAATGAATCAGCAAATTTAGGGGAGCTAGTACTTAGCTCTCAATAACAACTAAATATAAATAATTTAACTTTTCAATTAAAAGACTCAGGGTGGAATGCTGAATTTAAAAACAAAACTGATGCATAAATTTATGGAATTAAAGTCAGTGATAGAGAATAATACTATATGGTGTTTGCAGGAAAAGGGATGGTACTTGAGATTTTCATGTGAAGAAAAATTCTCAAAACCACAAATATTGCATTGTTCACTCCCAAGATAAATATATACATAAAAGTAGAATGGAGATGATTAGAGAAAAAAGTGGGTGAAGATTGAATATTGAGGGTATCAAAAACTGTAATGGGAGAATCAATATGGAAAATGTGCAATATTATGCATCCTTGATAATGTCACAGTAAGACCCACAATGTGACATATTCTTTGTAATGTTTTAGAAAAAAGAAAAAAACGAAAATTTTGCAAGGTACTAAAAATGAGAGTTCAGTAGAAGTACTGAGTAGCAAAAGGGCAAGAGAGCAAAATAATACCTAATCTCTCAGGTAAAGAATGGCAGGGAGGCACCTCAAACTTAGTTGTTTGACTTTCTATTCAGATGTCCCGGAGATTAGAGTCATGTATGATTTGTTTCTTCATCACTCTCCACTTTCATAATTTCTCAAGCTTGTCTCAAACACCCGGTATTCTTTCCTTCAGTTTGGCTACTCTTATTAGTAATAGTTTCCATTGTATATTTTCTGATTCATACTGTTTTGTACTACAAATACGATTCTCTTTCATAATTTCTAACTCATGGCTAAATTTCTTAGTCTAGCCTAGCATATACTTAATTCATTCAATCCTTTAGTTTATTGTTCCTTATGATAATAATTAAATTAGTATATTAAAATATTATTTCTCTTCATACATTATCCTCAGTTCTCTACACAACCAACTTTATCTTCTTTCTTGCTCTCTCAAAAACATAAAACAAAAATGAAAGTCAGCAACCATAAATATTAATAAGACACACACACACACACACACAGCCTTAACAAAAAGTACATTACAGAAAAAATAGTGGAGACTATTTTCTGTTGATCAACTTACATGTTCATGTGGCCTTCCCTAATCTGTGGTTGATATACCTAGTGACACTCCATTAGAGAAAATTAACTTTTCCTTTCCAAGATATAGTTGTAAATAACTTCTTGCATAGGGGTGGGACCTTGTGTTTACTTTCCCCTCTCAATACTGGAACATTTTCTGTCTTGAACTTGCACAGGTCATTCTAGTATAGGTTCTAATACCAGAAAATCTTTGTCTCAGGATATTGCAGGATTTACCATCTTACCAATGAATATGAGGGAATGCAGGCAAAAATCAAAAGCCTACTTTTGCCATGTTCTTTTAAGTGGGATGCCACTACAAGGTGTGGTCCATATCTGAGGTTGGTGTTCCATACAATCTAATCAAGAAAATCACTTAGTGGCATAACCAGCCATGGAAGAATCTTCAGTTTCACCAACTCATGTAGGAATCAAACTAACCACTGTTACTTTAAAACACAAAGAGCTCTCATTTATCTTCAAATTAGAAGATAACCTATGAATAAATAAAATCTCCAAATGGACCTACCAAGGGCATGAAAACAGCAAATTCTATACACATACAGTATAATAGCTTTGAATTGGATACAAAGAGATTTACTTAAAAATTATCTGATTATTTATGGCTAGCCTTAGAATTATAGACTTTTACTAAATTGTCATTTTGGTTTTTTCTGAGAGGAAGACAGAAAGAATTTCTTCATTATACAGAGAGGAACACTGGGTTTCAGAATCAGAAAATTTACCTTCTTGAAAAACATGAAAGTGTGATATGAAAGAATAGTAGGTAGGAGAGAAATAATAAGAGAGAAGCATTGTTTTATAAAAGGACATACCCTGTGTAACAATATTATTATAAGTATCTGCAGGAAATTTATACTATGGAAAAATTGTTTTTTGGTTTATAGAGGAGAGAAGTTTGTTGTTTGGCTTCCAGTTGTAGAGGCTGAGAAATATAAGAACATGGGGCTATCATTCAGTCAATATTATACCAGGGATCCCTCGATGCACCCAGAAAACCAAAATGGAATTTGACAGCTGAGTTGCTTTCTTAAACAAATCAGTTTCCTACAACAGACCCATTCTCATAAGAAAGACATTAATCCTGTTTACTGTTCTCTCTTTAAATTTATAATTGGCATGAAAATTAGCACATAGGGAATTAGGTGTCACTGTCACATTTCAAGCAAATCAGGGTTTAGTAGATTTCCACCTTCCTTATCTCCAGCCCCCTAGTACCCTTGTACCCTCTCCACTAGTTTCATGTTCATGTTCTTTGTGTCTTTTGGTTCTCTCCCTGCCCTTCTTCAGCAACTATTGTCACTCTGTCTTGGCCACTTGTGTAGTTTCAGGCTTTACTCACATAAAGCCATGTAACAATGTTATTATAAATATATGTAGAAAATTTATTCTGTGGCAGATTCTTTTTATACATAGCTTGTTCCACAATAACAATATAGAGAATAAGATTTATTTACAACTTAAAACAATTTAAAAAGAACAGTAACTAGGCATTAAAATTCTATTCTAATCTTCTAGTTTAATCTTCCTACCTCACTGTTTGAATTTCCTCTTCCTTACTTTCTCCTAGAATACTTTCTCCTCCTGAAAGTCCCACCCTATTTTCTTTATTGTCTAGTTATTGGCTTTTCCAGGCTTTATTGATAAGTCAGGGAATAAATTGTGAGTGTTGCTTATACAACCTTTAAGATTGGAGAAGCACTTTTTTACATTATTCAAATTAAATCCTAATAGCATCCTCCTCTATCCTCTCCTCTTAGTTCTGCCCTTACAAATCCTTCTCTGCAATCCCCCCTTCTTTGAGGTAAAAGGGGAGATCCCGATCAGTATAACTCTGCCCTGGGACACCTAGTACCAGCAGGACTTAGCACTTCTTCTCCCACTTAGTCCCAACAGGGTGGTCCAGGTATGGGAAGGGGATCCAATGGTACAAAAAAGTTTCAGTTTGTTAGGGTATCCACCTGAACCCCAAGCTGCACTCTGCTACAAAAGTGGGTGAGGAACTATTTCTAGCCCCTGCATGCTCTTTGGTTGATGGTTCAGTCTATATAAGCCCCCCTGGGCCTAGGTTAGTTGACTTTGTAGGCCTTTCATTTGTAAAACAAGATACTTTTAACCTAATCCTTACAATGTTGTATCCATATTGACTATCCACATAGTGGGATAGAGAAATCAGCATTTGAATATTATAGGAATAATCTTTACATGTTGCACAGAAATATGATGCCTACAATCTTAGGAATGGGTGTGTAGAACAGTAAAAGACAAAAGAAAAAAGGAATGGATGACTTAGAGATGATGTGAGAAAATTGGATATTATTTTATATAAGAAAATGATCATGTCAGTTGTTTTCATAATTAAATAATTCCTTCTACACATGGATTTATTCACTTACCCAGTGTGGTAAGAAATAGTGCACTATCAGGGAAATGGAAAATTCTACATTCGTGTTCTTCCAGGATGGCAAATGTCAGAGGAAAATGAGTTTATAGTGTGTCCCATTGGGACTTTTGATTTGATTGTCAGCAGAGAATTTAGCTGCCACCTGCATCCAATCTCACAAGTTCTAATAATTTCCATATCCTCCTATGGCCTTGGGAAAGCATGCCAGTTCTTGATAATTTCTCTGGTAAAAAGGAATCCATCTATATCATTCTTTTTGAATACCTCACACTAACATGAGTGAGAAAAGTAAAAGTATGTGAACAGTCTGAAAAATCTGATAGACATGGCAATATAGCGGACCTTCTACATAGGAACAAACCCAGGAGCAAATGAATGAGAAATAGCATGCAGAGATGACAACTCTGAATGGTTGTTCAGGAGTGTGAAACTCATACAGTCATGCCATTAACAGAACCAAAACATATTCTATGGGGCCAATGTTGGCAGTTTTTGCAATTTTTTCCTTATTTCCCTTTTCTTCAGCCTCTTGTCAGTTTTATCTCTCAGACCCAATTACCACGATTTAAGCCACATTTCTCCCATGTTAATGGACAGCTCCAGAACCATCACTATTTTTCAGGAAACTCAAACATGATCTTACTTCCAATCTACTTTTCCCGTATATCAGGGGTCAGTGGAAAGAAAAGCCTCTTATAGAATGGATACTCCAATTGGGCAGAATAAATACATATAAGCAGACAAACAACTAAGTACAGCCCTTCCATTTCTAATTTGTGTCCTACAAAAATGAAAGTTGAGTCTCGGTGATTACTTAATTTAAAAAAATGAGGGGGATAGTTTCATACAAGAAGATTCACCACTGACTGAGCTCAGCATTATAATCTTGTTATTTATATAGTAGAAATATTCATATGTCTTACACTTCTTTGTGTATCTTATTCTTGTTCAGAATTCAGGTTAAACATTGTTCAAACCTATTCTTCAAAATTATTATAGACTTCATGCACAGGCTATTTGACCTAGAATACAAGGTAGCTATTTTTTATATAAATACCCAAGGCAACATTGATATACATTATATATATATATAAAATATTGTTTGTATATTTAATGTTTCCTGAGTATCCTTGATATGGCATGAACACAAGAGTGAAATATCTTGATCCTAATGCAGAAGTTGACCTTCTTATTCATGTACTTCTCTACTACAATGTAAGACTTTTCTACTTAAATCTCACACATTCTCCACTACAATTATTGACAAGTCAAGAGCTTGGTTAGAAAAAAGAGTCTCTAAAAGAATAAAATTAATTACCATATGGACAGCTTGATTCAGTTGGAACCTAAAAACAGCTCAAGAAAAACTGATAAAATTTACAACTTACTGATTAATAAGATGTCTAAGATATCTAGAAAAATAGAAAATAAAATTAAAAGCTATACCACTCCTGGGCATGTACCAAAAGATGCTCCAACATATAACAAGGACACATGCTACACTATGTTCAGAGCAGCCTTATTTATAATAGCCAGAAGCTGGAAATAACCCAGATGTCCCTCAGCAGAGGAATGGATACACAATGGAGTACTACTCAGCTATTAAAAACAATGACTTCATGAAATTCTTAGGCAAAATATCATTCTGAGTGAGGCAACCCAATCACAAAAGAACACACATGGTATGCACTCACTGATAAGTGGATATTAGCTCCAAATCTTGGAATACCCAAGATACAATTCACAGACCACATGAAGTTCAAGAAGAAAGAACACCAAAGTGTGAGTGCTTTGGTCCTTCTTAGAAGGGGTAACAAAATATTCACTGGAGCAAATATGGAGACAAAGTGTGGAGCCAAGACTGAAGGAAAGGCCATCCAGAGACTGCCCTGCTTGGGGATCCATCCCATATACAGTCACCAAATGCAGACACTATTGTGGATGCCAAGAAGTGCTTGCTGACAGGAGCCTGATATAGTTGTCTCCTGAGAGGCTCTGCCAGAGCCTGACATATACAGAGATGGATGCTTGCAGCCAAACATGGAACTGATCAAGGCGGGGGCACAATGGAGGAGTTAGAGAATGGACTGAAGGGGCTGAAGGGGTTTGCAACTTCATAGGAAGAACAATATCAACCAACCAGAGCTCCCAGGGTCAGTACATATGGAGGGACCCATGTCTCCAGCTGCATATGTATCAGAGGATGACCTTGTCAGACATCAATGGGAGAAGAGGTCCTTAGTCCCATGAAAGCTCAATGCCCCAGTGTAGGGGAATGCGAGGGTGAGGAGGTAAGAGTGGGTGGGCATGTGGCAACACACCCTCATAGAGCAGGAGGAGGGGGGATTCCCTGTACTGTCACTAAGAGACATGTCTGAGACTTTTGCTATTGTCTTAGTCAGAGTTTCTATTCCTGCACAAACATCATGACCAAAAAACAAGTTGGGGAGGAAAGGGTTTATTCAGCTTATACTTCCACATTGCAGTTGAACACCAAAGAAAGTCAGGACTGGAACTCAAGCAGGTCAGGAAGCAGAAGCTGATGCAGAGGCCATGGAGGGATGTTACAGGCTTGCTTCCCCTGGCTTGATCAGCATGCTCTCTTATAGAACCCATGACTACCAACCCAGGGATGGCACCACCCACAAGGGGCCCTCCCTCCTTGATCACTAATTGAGAAAATGTACCATAGCTGAATCTTATGGAGGCACTTTCACAACTGAAGCTCCTTTCTCTGTGATAACTTAAGCCTGTGTCAAATTGACACACAAAACAAGCCAGTACAGCTATGCAACAGCTGTGCAACATGCCACCACTAAAGACCATGGAGAAGTCACTGGTTTGGTGAGCTGCCCGAGACCACATGGATGTTCAGGGGTTGTACTTAACTGGTCCATAGTCACTGGCTGCTGTTGTTGAGTGCTATTCCAACCTTTGGAGTATAGGCTTCACCTGGGCAGCACTGTGGAGGTGGCCCCATTGTCTGGGGCTCAAGAGAGCCTTCCCCAGGAAAGGAACATGGAAGTACTGGTCTGTCATAAGATAGTACAGGCTTGGATGTATTGACCGCCTCACACCCAGCTCCTCACCATCTGCAGCAGAAGGAAGAGTTGATCACAGGGTCCTGATAGCAGGGGATCTGGCCCTGCCCCTGGCCAGCTGAAGATCAGGCCTTGCACCTATCATGAGAAGCACAGTGGACTTTATCCTAGTAATGGGGGAGTGGGGTGTTCAGGGGTGAACCAGCCTGAGTATGTTAGTGCTGGAGAGCTGCCCCACCACTCATCTACTGTGAGATTGTCTGGATGCAAGGGTGAGGTTATCCCTGCTCCTGAGCCTCTCGACAACCTGAGAAGCCAGGAGAGCTCGCCCCAGGTTCCATGAGAGTGGATAAGATGGTCTTGCCACTTGCCAGCTGTAACACTTGGGAGAGAGGGCCCCTATTTGTAGCCTGATATCTAAGTTAGGGTTTTATTGCTGTGAACAGACACCATAACGAAGGACAACATTTAATTGTGACTGGCTTACAGGTTCAGAGGTTCAGTTCATTTTCATCAAGGCTGGAGCATGGCAGCATCAAGGATGTCATGATGAAGGAGGAACTGAGAGTTCTACATCTTTATCTGAAGGCTGCTAGGAGAATACATGCTCTCATATGGTTAGGAGGAGGATTTCTTTGTCTACTGCCACAGTGACACACTTCTTCCAACAATGCTACAACTCCTAATAGTGCCACTTCCTGTGCCAAAACATATTCAAACCAGCACATTCTTTTTGGCCCTCGTAGGCTTGTTTAAACACACGAGTCTGTGGTGGCCATGCCTAGGCAGAGCAAAATAAAAAGATACATTTATTCTAATTTACAAAGTCCTCCAGTCTCAATAATGTTAAAAATCCAAAGTTCTCTCAAATGTAATCCGCTAAGAAATCAAAATAAAAAAGCAGATCATATACATCCAACATCACAGAATATATATTACCATTCCAAAATGTCATAGTGAATAAATATTGAACCAAAGCAAGACTGCATTCCAGCTGGGCAAACTCTAAATTCTTTATCTCTAATGTAAAAGTTCTCTTCTGGTCACTACTTCCTTTCATCTTTGACTGCAACAAACTTCTTTCTCCTGTGTGTGTTACACTCCCTCTTAGCAGCTTTTCTCAGCAGGTATCTCGAACATCTTAGAGTATCCAAAGAAAGTTCAACTTCACAGCTTCTTGTTCCAATATCAGGGATCCATATGCAATCTTCTGGGCTTCTCAAAAGGGCTTGGGCTACTTTTCCAGCTCTGTCCTCGGTAGCACTCTAGGGCTCTGGTTGACTCAATTCTACTGCTGCTGTTCTTGGTAATCATCCCATGGAACTGGCATCTCCAATATTCTGGGGTCTTCTGCTGCAACTAGGCTTCACCAATAGCCTCTCATAGTCTCTCTTCATGGTGACAAACCTCAACTTCTTTGCATGACCCCTTCAGTCCTGGGCTATCAATTGTAAGTGAGGCTATACCTTCACCGATGACTTTCCCTGGCCTCTCACAGTGCTGTGCTTCAGCTGCTCTCCACGACCCATTATTATCTTCAAAACCAGTATCACCTGGGTGATTTTTATACATTACGCAATCCAGCTGCAGCATGGTACAACCTCAGCTATCTCTGAAACACAGCTTCTTTGTTCTCTCAGAAAGCACTTCCCAGAAGATTTCACTTCAGTGATGATGGTCTCTTCTCAATCATCACTCCAGCTCCAGATAACTAGCTTAAATTGTCCCTTCTATTGACTCAAAATCTATAGCCACAGAGGCCAAAGCTGCTGAGTTATGCTCCCTGCTGGGGCAGGAACATGACACCCCTTATTCTATTACCAACTTTCTGCTTTCCAACTCCCTTACTACCTGAGCTTGGCTGTCCTGGAAATTTTTATACTTAATGTTAAAATTTTGTTTGTTTTTATTTTTTAACTGATTATTTTATTTATTTACACTTCAAATGTTGTCCCCCTTCCCAGTTTTCCTTCCAAAACTCTCTATCCCTTCCTCCTTCCACCCTGCCTCTATGAGGCTGCTCCTGCATCTACCAACCTACTTCTGCCTCACCACCCTAGCATCTCCCTAGGCTGTGGCATTGAGCTTCCATAGGGCCAAAGGCCTCCCCTCCCATTAATGCTAGATAAGGCAATTCTCTGCTACATATGCAAATGGAGACATGGTCCACTCCATGTGTACTCTTTAGTTGGTGGTTTAGTCCCAGGGAGCTCTGGTGGGTCTGGTTGGTTGATGTTGTTGTTCTTCCTATGGTGTTTCAAACCCTTCAGCTCCTTCATTCCTTCCCCTAACTCCTCCATTGGGGTCTCTGTGATCAGTCAGATGGTTGGCTGCAAGCAACTGCATCTATATTGGTCTGTCTCTGGCAGAGCCTCTCAGGAGACATCCATATGAGGCTCCTGTGAGCAAGCCCTTCTTGGCGTCAGCAACAATGTCTGGGTTTGGTGTCTGCAGATAGGATGGATCCCTAGGTAGGGCAGTCTCTGGATGGCCTTTCCTTCATTTTCTGCTCCACTCTTTGTCCCTGCATTTGCTTTAGACAAGAGCAATTCTGGGTCAATATTTTTGAGATGGGTGGGTGGCCCCATCCCTCAACCAGGAGCTGAGCCTAACCACTGGATATGATATCTACAGGTTCTATCTCCCCTTTGTTGGGTTATTGGCTAATGTCATCATCATTAGGTCCTGGAACCATCTTGCATCCCTGGCATCTAGGACATAAAGTCATTGTTTTTAATATCTGAGTTGTACTCATCTGGAAACAACTCAGATGTCCCCCCAACAGAAGAATGGATATAGAAAATGTACACTTACACAATAGAATACTACTCAGGTATTAAAAACCAGGGCATCAAGAATTTTGCAGGCTAATGGCTGCAACTAGAAAATATCCTGAGCAAGGTAACCCAGATTCAAAAGGACATACATGGTATATACTCACTGATAAGTGGATATTATCCAACAACTCACAGACCAAATGAAGTCTAAGAAGAAGGAAGGGCCCAAGTGTGGATGCTTCAATCTCACTTAGAAGAGGGAAGAAAATAATCATGAGAGGTAAAGCGTGGGAGAGGCAAGGCGGAAGTATGAGGCTTGTGGGAGACAGACAGGACAGAAGCCCAGGGGGGGCAAGAGAATGGATACAAATATGCAGCAGTGTGCAGTGTGGAGAGATGAAAACCACTAGAAAGTCCAGTCACCATAGCTGTGAGAGGCTTCCAGGACCCAATGGAGATGATGAAAGCAGAAATGCCCAACAGTGGGATGATAGAACCTGGAGAGATCACCTCCGGTTGATAGACATGGCCCCCCAGTTGAGAAATGGGGCCACACAAGCATCTAAAAATATTAACCAAGAATTGTTCCTGTCAAAAAGAAATGCAGGAACAAAAATTGGAGCAGGGACAGAAGGAAAGGCCATTCAGAGACAGCCCCACCTTGGGATTCTTCCCAGATGTACACATCAACCCCCAACACTATTGATGACGCCAAGATGTGCTTGCAGACAAGAACCTGGTATTATTGTCCTCTGTCCTCTGAGAGGCTCTGTCAGCACCTGGCTCAGACAGATGCAGATACTTACAGCCAACCATTGGACTAAACCTGGAAACCTCAATGGAAGAGTTAGGAGAAGAGCTGAAAGAGCTGAAGAGGATAGCAACTCCATAAAAAGAGCAACAGTATCAACTAATCAGACCCTTCAGAGCTTTCAGGGACTAAGAAACCAACCAAAGAGCATTCATGGGTGGCCTATGACCCCTACAACATATGTAGCAGAGTACTGCATTGTCTGGCCTCAGTGGGAGAGGCTATGCTGGATCCTGTGGAGGTTTGATGCCCCAGAGAAGGAGGATGCTAGAGGGGTGAGGGGGGAGAGGTTAGGTGGGTGAGAGAGCACCGTCTTAGAGGCAAAGGGGAGGGGGATGGAATGGGAGTCTCGTGGAGAGTGGACCAGGAAGGGGAAAAACATTTGAAATATAAATAAATGAAATAAGTAATAACAAAAAGAAAAATTAAACAAAATAGCTGTATGTTAACTATATTTCAGAAAATTTGCTTACTGTCCAATATCCTACCAACCAGTCAGGTGGCTGTAAGCAGCCCTGTGTTATACATACCTCAGGTGGGTGAGAGGTCATGATAAGGCCTCTGAGGCACAATACCAGGTAAATTATAAATTTGGTGTTCAAGCTCTGCCAAGAAAAGAATGGCAGAAGAAGCCAGATGTTTAACATCTCTTAGGGACCTCTGACTTGCTTAGCCTTTTAGATGCCACCTGTGGTAAGTCTCACGTTTCACAAGAGTTTCCACATCCTTTTGGAGTCTTGAGATAATATGCCAATTTTAGACAAGTTCCTGGCAACAAAACAAAAAAACAAAAAAGTAGAAGAATGAGAAAAAGAAAAGAAGCCATCTGAGTCCCAGTATCTTCTTTATTAATTAGAGATAGTTCCTTTTTTTATCCTCACCATACACCAGTTTTTAAAAGGAAAGTGAGGTTCCACATGTTAAGCTATGCAGTACATGACTCTTTTTTTCATTTCTCTTTATTAAATATTTGCTTTATTTACATTTCAAACGGTATCCCCTTTCTGAGTTACCCCTTTGAAAACCCCATCCCATTCCTCCTTCCCCTGCTCACACCCACCAATTTCCTGACTTGCATTCCCCTATTCTGGGGAATCGAGACTTCACAGGATCAATGGCCTCTCCTCTCATTGATGTCTGAAATTGTCATCTTCTCCTACATATGTAGCTGGAGCCATGGGTTCCTCCATTTGGTTGGTGGTTTGGCCCCTGGGAGCTCTGGGGGTACTTGTTGGTACATATTATTGTTCTGCCTGCAGGTCTGCAAACCTCTTCAGCTCCTTGGGACCTTTCTCTTGCTGTTCCATTGGGTACACTATGCTCATTCTATTTGTTGGCTGTGAGCCATGGATATTTTGATCTACTTTCTAATAAGGATCCAAGTATTAACAATTTGGTATTCCTTCTTCTTCTTCTTGAGCTTCATGTGTGAGTTGTATCTTGACTATTCAAAGCTTATGGGCTAATATCCACGTATTATAGAGTTCATACCATATGTGTTCTTTTGTGATTAGATTACCTCACTTAGGATGATATTTGCTTGCTCCATCCAATTGCCTAAGAATTTCATGATCTCATTATTTTTATTAGCTGAATAGTACTCCATTGTGTAAATGTACCACATTTTCTGTATCCATTCCTCTGTTGAGGGGCATCTAGGTTCTTTCCAGCTTCTGGCTATTATAAATAAGGCCACTATGAACATAGTGGAGCATGTGTCCTTATTACATGTTGTATCTTCTGCATATATGCCCAGGAGTGATATAGTGGGTCCTCAGGTAGTGCTTTATCCAATTTTCTTTTCTTTTTTCTTTTATTAGATACATTCTTTATTTACATTTCAATTCATTTCTCCAATTTTCTGAGGAACCGCAAAACTGATTTCCAGAGTGGTTTTCCAGCTTGCAATCCCACCAGCAATGGAGGAGTGTTCCTCTTTCTCTACATCTTCTCCAGCCTTTGCTGTCCCCTGAGTTTTTGATCCTGGACATTCTACCTGGTATGAAGTGGAATCTTAGGGTTGTTTTGATTTGCATTTCCATGATGATTAAGGATGTTGAACATTTCTTTAGTGGTTTCTCAGCCATCCAGTATTCCTCAGTTGAAAATTCTTTGTTTAACTCAGCACCCCATTTTTTAATAGGGTTATTTGGTTCTCTGGAGTCTAGCTTCTTGAATTCTTTGTATATATTGGATATTATCTCTATATCAGATGTAGGATTGGTAAAGATCTTTTCCTCATCTGTTGGTTGCCATTTTGTCCTATTGACACTGTCCTTTGCCTTACAGAAGCTTTGCAATTTTATGAGGTCCCATTTGTCAATTCTTAATCTTAGAGCATAAGTTATTGGTGTTCTATTCAGGAAATTTTCCCCTGTGCCCATGTGATAGGAGGAATTTCTTTTCTGGTCCAATCTATTTGGAATTCTGTAGGCTTCCTGTATGTTCATGGACATCTCTTTCTTTAGGTTAGGGGAGTTTTCTTGTATAATTTTGTTGAAGACATTTATTGGCCCTTTAAGTTGGAAATCTTCACTCTCTTCTATACTTATAATCCTTAAGTTTGTCTTCTCATCTTGCCCTGGATTTCCTGAATGTTTTGGGTTAGGAGCTTTTTGCATTTTGCATTTTCTTTGGCTGTTGTGTCAATGCTTTCTATGGTATCTTCTGCATCTGACATTCTCTCTTTTCTCTCTTGTAGTCTGTTGTTGATGCTTGGATACATGACTCCTGACTTCTTTCCTAGGTTTTCTATGTCATTTGTGATTTGTTTATTGTTTCTATCTCCATTTTTAGATCCTGGGTGGTTTTGTTCAATTCCTTCACCTGTTTGGTTGTGCTTTCCTGTAATTCTTTAAGGGCTTTTACCTGTTTACCTGTGTTCTCCTGTATTTCTTTAAGGGAGTTATTTATGTCCTTCTTGAAGCCTTCTGTCAGCATCATGAGCTGTGATTTTAAATCCAAATCTTGTTTTTCCAGTGTGTTGGGATATCTAGGACTTGCTGTTGTGGGAGAATTGGGTTCAGATGGTACCAGGTTGCCTTCATTTCTCTTGGTAACTTTCCTGTGTTTGCCTTTCACCATCTGGTTGTCTCTGATGTTAGTTGGTCCTGCTGTCTCTTGCTGGCACTTGTCCCTCTTGTGTGCCTACAAGCCTGTCTCAGCACCCCTGGGTGACTGGCTCTCCCCAGCACAGAATGCTGTGGAGCTGCTCAGCTTCTGGGTGCAGGTGGACCCTGGACAGACCCTGTCCCAGCTGCTCTGCCACTTCTGTGTTCCCTGTGCTCCTGGCTGTACCTACCTCCTCAGTTGCAGGAGAGAAGATCTTAGTGCATGTCTCTTATGTTAAATATCTTGAAAAGCTGTCAGAAAGTTTACAAATAGAACAGTACTCCACTTAGGCACGACCCCATGAGTCATTTAATGAGATTCAGGGAGACTGTGAGTATCAAATTTGTTGTATAGCTGTGCCAGTCAGGCCAGAGTTAAGTATAGAAGATATTAATAGGCTTCACAGGGGTGTTATCCCCAGTATATTCTGGTGTCCATTTCCTTCATCATTTCCCATGAGTGGCATGTCAAAACCAATCATTAGATTCTGAACCAGACTTTTCCTTTTTGATCAGCATCACTAGAACATTTGTTAATTTTCTAATTTGAGAGAACTCAGCCATGAGCTCTACTAGTTCTTATCTCTCAACAGCACTGAGATCAGACTAACTAAAAAAGTAAGTAGATTCTGTACAAGGGTTTCTCCAACTAGCTCAAAATTCTTGATATAATATCACATATCATTTTTCAATACACTCCCTCTAGGCAGATGATGTCTCAAAAAATTTCCATGCTGGGGTGCAGTGGCTTTGTTAAAACTCATTCACAGATCTTTTACAGTAATGTTTTCTCTGAACTAAGTCTGATATAATACTTTAGATAAAAATATAGACTATCAGAATCTTCCTATATTTTTCATATTGATTTGTGTTAATGACTCCTTGTTAATGAAGTAATCTCTCTACTGAAGGCAATTGTGTGAACAGAAATCAGACTGAGTATTGTTGAAGTCCTTCCTTGTATCTACTATCTACTATAGACTTCTATCTCAAACAAACTGTGCTGAAATAAGGGAATCTCAAATGCAGATTGTTAATAGAACCATGAAAATGAACTCATGAAAGCATGAAAAAATGAGGTCAAAGGTCATGACCAAGAGGAGAGAGGAGAATGTGGAAATGGTGTATCTCTGGAACTAATTGTGGAAATTCCTATTCAAACCATAGTGTGTTTACTTTTCTTGTATGAACCTTGTTAGAAAGCAGAGCCAAGTAAACCTACAGTAAAAACCATGTCAATTTCTATTTCTCCCTTTTACATGTTATTAAATACTCTAATTCTGATGTCCAATGCCCTTGGATATGCTATTTCTATATAATAAACTATTCTAGAGCTAAGAATAATAATCATAATAATCATCTCATAGTTACTAGATCCAGATACAATTTTTCTTCACATGGGACAACAGGTTCCAATATCCACCAACATATACCAATACCAGGTCTTCCTTGAAGTCAATAAATAAGTTCCCATGATATTAGGGTATATCTAATGAAGATGCCTATGCTCTACCACATCACCTCTTTACATGAACCTAAGAAGGCTGCGATGCATAGATACAGTCTATGTTGCCACTGTTTTGCAAAGTCTCTTTACAAGAATCATCTGATATTCATGGTTCCAATAGGATGAAATGTTTCCTTATCCCATAGACCTCACCTAATCACAGAGTAGACAAACAGCATAGATGATGTCAGGCTCTGCAAAAGGGAAAACCACAGGTGTGTTTGTGTGGAAGCAGTCGGGGCCCTCCCATTAGCACCTCCTCACTACATTGGGCTATAAAGGCAGGCTTCCCATTAGTGCTTACTACCTTTTGCCACAATGAATGCACTCCTGTTCCTGGCCCTTGTCGGAGCTGTTGGTGAGTTCCATGCCTTAACCCATGTTCTGCCTTCTTCTAGAAGCCTTGGACTCCATCATCAAAGCAGTCTTCTCATCCCATCTCTACTCCAATGTCCTTTCTCTTCTTTCAGCAGCTGCTCTGCTTCCAACCTTTCAGGCTTTTCTGCAAGCCTAGTCTATTACTCTTTTCACTCTCACGTATAATGAGATACATTATACGTGAGAGTGAAATACTCCATAATAGTCCAGAAAAGGAAGACAAGAGGAGATTCCAGGAAATCAACCAGCAGGACTCCTTATGGTTCTCACATTGGAGGCTACATAATCCATGGCTGCTTTTACAGAGTTTCCTAAGTTGAAAGATGAAATCCTCATTAAAGTGGAGACTAATGTCTAAAAATTCTTACTTTATGTGACAGGAATAGTAATTTGTATTTAGAAGGCAATTTTGGTACTATATATTTTTATAAATAGTAAGGTAATTTGTAAGAATTTAAAACATGCAAAAAAATAAAATTAAAGGATTTCAGCATGAAAGGATGATGAATTTTGTCAAATGCTTTCTCAGCATCTAATGAGATGACCATGTGGTTTCTTTCTTTGAGATTGTTTATATAGTGGATTACATTGGTGGACTTCCTTATATTGAACCATCTCTGCATCCCTGAAATGAAGCCTACTTGTTTGTGGTGAATGATCGTTTTGATGTGTTCTTGGATTTGGTTGGCAAGAATTTTATTGAGTATTTTTGCATAAATATTCATAAGAGAAATTGGTCTGAGATTCTCTTTCTTTGTCAGATCTTTGTGTGATTTTTTGGTATCAGCGTAATTGTGGCTTCATAGAACGAGTTGGGTACTGTTCCTTCTGTTTCTATTTTGTGGAACAGTTTGAAGAGTATTGGTGTGAGGTCTTCTTTGAAGGTCTGATAGAATTCTGCACTAAAACCATCTGGACCTGTGCTTTTTTTGGTTGGAAGACTTCCAAATGACCACTTCTATTTCTTCAGGGGTTATAGGATGGTTTAGACGGTCTATCTGATCCTGATTTAATTTCAGTATTTGGTATCTGTCTAGGAAATTGTCCATTTCCTCCAGATTTTCTAGTTGTGTTGAATACAGGCTTTTGTAGTAGGATCTGATGATTTTTTGAATTTCCTCAGTTTCTGTTGTTATCTCTCCTTTTTCGTTTCTGCTTTTGTTAATTTGGATACTGTCTCTGTGCCCTCTGGCTAGTCTGGCTAAGGGCTTATCTATCTTGTTGATTTTCTCAAAGATCCAACTCCTACTTTTGTTGATTCTTTGTATGGTTTTATTTGTTTCTACTTGATTGATTTCAGCCCTGAGTTTGATGATTTCCTGCCTTCTACTCCTCTTTGGTGTATTTGCTTCTTTTTGTTCCAGGGCTTTCAGGTGTGCCATTATCTGCTAGTGTATGCACTATCCAATTTCTTTTTGGAGGCATTCAGGGCTATGAATTTCCTCTTAGTACCCCTTTCATTGTGTCCCATAAATTAGGGTATGTTGTGCCTTCATTTTCATTAAATTTTAAAAAGTCTTTGATTTCTTTAGCCTTTCCAACAAATGGTGCTGGTTCAACTGGAGGTCAGCATGCAGAACAATGCAAATCAATTCATGCTTATCTCCTTGCACTAAGCTCAATTCCAAGTGGATCAAGGACCTCCACATAAAACCAGACACACTGAAATTAATAGAAAAGAAACTAGGGAAGAGCCTTGAACATATGGGCACAGTGGAAAATTTCCTGAACAGAACACCAATAGCTTATGCTTTAAGATCAAGTATTAACAAATGTGACCTCATAAAATTGCAGTTTCTGTAAGGCAGAGGACACTGTCAAAAGGGCAAAGTGGCAGCCAACAAACTAGGAAAAGATCTTTACCAAACCTACATCCGACAGAGGGCTAATATCCAATATTTACAAAGAACTCAACAAGTTAGACTCCAGAGAGCCAAATAACTCTATTAAAAAATGGGATACAGAGTTAAACAAAGAGTTCTCACCTGAAGAATAACGAAAGGCTGAGAAGCACCTAAAGAAATGTTCAACATCCTTAGTCATTAGGGAAATGCAAATCAAAACAACCCTGAGATTCCACCTTACACATGTCAGAATGGCTAAGATCAAAAACACAGGAGAGAGCAGGTGTTTTCAAGGATGTGGAGAAAGAGGAACACTCCTCCACTGCTGGTGGGATTGCAAACTGGTACAACCACTCTGGAAAGCAGTCTGGCGGTTCCTCAGAAAACTGGGAATGACACTCTCAGAGGATTCTGTTATACCACTCCTGGGCATATACCCAGAGGCTTTCCCTGCATGCAATAAGGACACATGCTCTGCTATGTTCATAGCAGCCTTATTTATAATAGCCAGAAACTGGAAAGAACCCAGATGTCCCTCAATGGAGAAATGGATACAGAAGATGTGTTATATTTACACAATGGAATACTACTCTGCAATTAAAAACAATGAATTCACAAAATTACTAGGCAAATGGTCAGAACTGGAAAATATCATCCTTTGTGAGGTAACCCAGTCACAAAAGAACACACATGGTATGCAGTCACTGATAAGGGGATATTAACCCAGAATCTCGGAATACCCAAGACACAATTCACATATCAATTGATTTCCAAGAAGATGGAAGGAGAGAGCCCTGGTCCTGGAAAGACTGAATGTAGGGGAATACCAGGTCAGAGAAGTGAGAGGGGTTTGAATGTGGAACAGGGAGAGGGAAGAGGGCTTATGGGACTTTCGGGGAGCAAGGAACCAGGAAAGGGAAAATCATTGCGAATGTAAATAAAAAAAATATAGAAAAAAAAAGGATTTTAGCAATAACATTATACTGCTCTGTGTTACCTAAGGCAGTATATATTTTTTGTTAATATTTAGACTTACTATTTGAAAATCTGTGGGTACACAATGCTTTACACACTGAACATATTTTGTAAAATACTTCCAAACACACACACACACACACACACACACACATACACACACACACACACACACACCAAAAACCAAACCAAAACAACTTAACATTAACACTTGAACGCTGTGTTAGCCAAATGGGGTCACTGGATGATGATCATCAGAGCAAAGAAAGTAGATCTGACAACAATCTCTGCACTCTATTTCTGTGGAATGAAAGCATTGATGGTTATGTCCCTGGTAAATTATCAGAGTACAGTCACCTACAGAGTATCTTCCTAATGTCCTGTAGTGCCATGTACTGTAATGTAGTGTTGGACAGACTTTCCGATGCCTACTAGGTATACAGTATTACCTTTTTTCTTGAATTCATTAAGAATCCCTGGTTAGCTGAAAGTTGTGGGCTCCACCTTCCAGCACTTGATGAATTGTCTTCTCAATGGTCTTCTTGTGTTTATTCAAGTTGCTTTCCCTGTGGATGATGATGACAAGATCATTGGAGGATACACCTCCCAAGAGAATTCTGTCCCCTATCAGGTATCTCTGAACTCTGGCTACCACTTCTGTGGAGGCTCCCTCATCAATGACCAGTGGATGGTGTCTGCAGCTCACTGTTATAAGTCATAAGTAATGGGCCCTGAATATACAGAACACACTTGACAATTCTAAGGGTGTAGTATAAGATCAGGCAAGAAATGTCCTTATACAGTGAATGGTAACAGTCACGGAAAAGAGATTCCTTATTTCTTGATTTGGAGAGAATTAATTAGAGTACAGAATAAGAAGCCCTCCAATTCTATAAGTCATCTAAAATACCTAAGTGTATAAGTAAAGAAAGGAAAGTTGATTGTAGGATAGAAAGAATCAAACGTGAAGTCACACAAAGACTTTCACAAAAGCCATCCTGGGTCCTATACCATGGTGATAAACTTAGAGTTTTCAGTGAGGGTGGAAAATCTGTAAACATTTTAAAAATTCGTGTGGCCGGGCAGTGGTGGCACACGCCTTTAATCCCAGCACTTGGGAGGCAGAGTCAGGCGGATTTCTGAGTTCGAGGCCAGCCTGGTCTATGGAGTGAGTTCCAGGACAGCCAGAGCTACACAGAAAAACCCTGTCTCAAAAAAATCAAAAAAAAAAATTAAAAATTCGTGTGTTTCTGTTAATTTCATTATAAAGGGGGAACTGAAATCAGTTTGTATACAAGATGGTGTCAGATCTGAACATGCATTAGAATCAGCCATATTATAATTTCAAAAGTATAGGCAGAAACACAGAGAGTGAACTCATATCAAGTTGGGAGATGCCACAGTTGCATGGATAAAGGTATTCTTATTATACACTGGAGTAAACTGATAAAAGTAAGTTTTGAAGAGAAGAGGAATTAGTATGGTTAATACTTCACAAAGCCACAGAGGAAGAATGAAGATACATGGAGCTATTTTGTTTAAAAAGGGGGGTGAGGGGTGGGAGGACTACAACTGCAGTCCTTCACCTCAATCATATTACCTGTCTTTGAAACAGAAAGGAATCATGTCTCACTATGTTACTTGTCCTCCACAACTTTGTCACTTTTGCGATAATAAATCAGGCTCTTCCGCATTCCAAGCTGATTCAGTAAAAAGTGTTTAACATCTCTGAACTAATTGCAAAAATGGAGAGGAAGACTGTAACAGGCTTCTCGTCCCAACAGCCGCATCCAAGTGAGACTGGGAGAGCACAACATCAATGTCCTGGAGGGCAATGAGCAGTTTGTCAATGCTGCCAAGATCATCAAGCACCCCTACTTTAATTCAAGGACTCTACTTCCTTTACAACTTTCCAGAAACAAGTGAGGTTCTACACTGAAACCAGTGGCTCCTAAGATGTAAAACCATTGCAAGTACCCAATAACACCAAGTTCTGTAGTGGGTACAAGACATATTTGCACACAAAATGATTTTGTTCCCAGCATGTAAACAGAGCAGATGAAGAATGTTCTATTATTAATTCTAGGAAGGACATCAATAATGACTATCCTTTTGTCTGTGAGAAAGACACTCTGATTTGAAGTAATTTCTCTTTGCCACTGAAATATTATTAGTAACCTACATCTCCAAAACTGTCTCATGGAATAATATTTGAGCAGCAGTTTAAAAGAAAAAAAAATAAATGTTAGAAGGATTACAGGTTTTTTATCTTTTAGAAAAACATATATCAGAAACTTGAAGCTAAAATGTTCCTATTATGTTTTTCATGTTTACGTGTGATTCTTTTTCAGTTGTGATATGTTTTGTTAGTTTCATTCACCTGAAAAGAATTTATATACGAAAAGCTGAGACACAAGAAAGCATCAGTTCAGTCCTTATGAATCCAGAAGGTCAGGACTGTGAGAGGAGTTTACCTAAAACAAAGTAATCTGATAAAGTCTGTATTAACACTTGTGAAGAGTTATGAGGCTCTTGTCATTTTTCTTGAGAGAGTTTCAGCCAGTTGTCCAAGGTTTTCTCATAGGCATGGAAGAACAAAAGGGGATGATGGCCCTGATTGCTCCTCATGCTGGTTAAAAGTATGCTCCCCATCGCACATGCTCATAGCATCTTAATAAAGGAGACAGTAATCATAAGTAATGATGTTTTCCTGACAGCATCCCCCATGGCTCATCTTTGGTTCTGGAAGTTCCAGAGAGGGCAATGTGGTTTCATCAAACATATTCTTTAGACCTTTCTGTGTGTGGGTAGAGCAATCCACATATTTGACAGCCTACAGATATTGCTCCAATTTTTCACCAGGCTCTGGAAAAAATTATTTTTGTTCTTGGCAAGTTTATCAATAGTAGAGAAGGCATCTGTGACCCATTTGAGTTCCAATAAGCAAGAAAGGAAACTTTGGACAGTGGTGAGTTATCTCAGCAACCCAATTTTCTTACACATTTTCAAATGAGAATGAAGAGACAACTGAGAAAAACATTTGTCTGGGGATAACTTTGCAGTTTAAGTCTATCATAATCATCTTGTCCTGAAGTATCAAAAAGTCTGAGAGTGCATGGCTCCTTACCTAATCATAAGATTGACTGCATAGTTGTCAACAACAGCTGGTACAGGTACATATTTTGATGGAAATTCATTTGCTGTATAGGATATCAGTAGACATGTTTTATCAACAGCACTATCACTGACAACACACTTAATTGTCTGCATTATGGAAATAGTTTTATATCTACTGTCAATATATCAAATACGATGTTGATGTCAACTTCTCCACCATGACTACATGTGATTTTTAACCCAACATTTTCATGAACATGAACATTGTTAAGGAATAAATAACATATACTTTATTTTTTATTTTTTTAATTACATATATTCTTTATTTGCATTTCAAATGTTGTCCCTTTTCCTGGTTCCCCCCCCTGAAAAATCCCCTAACCCAATCCCCTCCTCCTGTTCACCAATCCACCCACTCCTGCTTCCCTGTCCTGGTATTCCCCTACATTGTGGCATTGAGCATTCTCAGGACCAAGGGCCTCTACTCCCTTTGATGTCCAACAAGGCCATTCTCTGCTACATATGCATCTGGAGCCTTGGGTCCCTCCATGTGTTCTCTTTGGTTGATGGTTTAGTTCCTGAGAGTTCTGGGGGTACTGGGTGGCTCATATTGTTGTTCTTCCTATTTGATTGTAAGTTCCTTCAGCTCCTTGGGTCCTTTCTCTAGCTCCTCCACTGGGGACCCTGTGCTCAGTTCAATGGCTGGCTGAGAGTGTCCCCCTCTGTATTTGGCATGCACTGGCAGAGCCTCCCAGATGACAACTATATCAGGCTCCTGTCAGCAACAATTTGGTAGCATACACAATTGTGTCTGGGTTTTCTAATTGTATAAGGGATGAATCCCTAGGTGGGGCAGTCTCAAAATGGTCTTTCCCTCAGTCTTTGCTTCACACTTTGTCTCTGTATCTCCTCCTGTGGGCATTTGTTCCCCCTTCTAAGAAGATCCATACTTTGTTCTTTCTTCTTCTTGAGCTTCATTTGATCTCTGAATTATATATTGGGTATTCCAAGCTTCTGGGCTAATATTCACTTATCAGTGAGTGCATACCATGTGTGTTATTTTGTGATTGGGTTATATCACTCAGGATGATATTTTCTAGTTTCATCCATTTGCCTACAAATTTCAGGAATTTATTGTATTTAATAGCTGAGTAGTATTCCATTGTGTAAATATACCACATTTTCAATATCCCAACTTCTTTTGAGGGACATCTGGGTTCTTTCCAAATCTTGTCTATTATAAATAAGGCGGCTATGAACATAGTGTAGTATATGTCATTATTTCATGCTGGAGAATCCTCTGAGTATATGCCCAGGAGTGGTATAACAGGGTTCTCCGGAAGTACTTTACCAAATTGTCTGAGGAACCGCCAAACTGATTTCCAGAATGGTTGTACCAGCTTGCAATCCCACCAACAATGGAAGAGTGTTCCTCTTTCTCCACATCCTCACCATCATCTGTTGTAACTTGACTTTTTGATCTTAGCCATTCTGACTGTTGTGAGGTGAAATCTCAGGGTTGATTAGATTAGTATTTCCCGGATGACTAAGGATGTTGAACATTTCTCTTTGTTTTTATTAGATATCTGCTTTATTCACATTCCAAATGGTATCCCCTTTCTGCATTACCACTCCAAAAATCCCCTATCCCATCCCCCCTCTGCCTGCTCACCCCCCCCCAATTTCCTGACTTGCATTCCCCTATTCTAGGGAATTGAGACTTCACAGCACCCATGGTCTCTACTCTTATTGATGTCTGAAATGGTCATCTTCTGCTACATATGTAGCTGAAGCCATGGGTCCCTCCATGTGTACTCTTTGGTTGGTGGTTTACCCCTGGGAGCTCTGGGGGTACTTGTTGGTACATATTATTGTTCTGCCTGCAGTTTGGCAAACCTCTTCATCTCCTTGGGACCTTTCTCTAGCTGCTACATTGGGGACCCTGTGCTCATTCTATTGGTTGGTTGTGAGCCATGGGTATTTTGATCCACTTTCCAATAAGGATCCAAGTATCCAGACTTTGATCTTCCTTCTTCTTGAACTTAATGTGGTCTGTGAGTTGTATCTTGACTATTCAAAGTTTATGGGCTAATATCCACTTATCAGCAAGTGCATACCATGTGGTTTTTTCTTGTTTGTTTGGTTGGTTTTTTTTGTTTTGTTTTTTGTTTTTTTTTTTTTTTGTAATTGGGTTACCTCACTCAGGATGATATTTGCTAGTTCCATCCATTTGCCTAAGAATTTCATGAATTCATTGTTTTTAATAGCTGAGTAGTACTCCATTGTGTAAATGTACCACATTTTCTGTATCCACTCTTCTATTGAGGGACCTCTAGGTTCTTTTCAGCTTCTGGCTATTATAAATAAGGCTGCTATGAACATAGTGGAGCATGTGTCCTTATTATATGTTGGTGCAACTTCTGGGTATATGCCCAGGAGTGGACTAGCTGGATCCCCTGATAGAGCTATGTCCAATTTTCTGAGGAACCACCAAACTGATTTCCAGAGCGGTTTTACCAGCCTGCAATTCCACCAGCAATGGAGGAGTGTTCCTCTGTCTCCACATCCTCTCCAGCATTTGCTGTAACATGAGATTTTGATCCTGGCCATTCTAACAGGTGTGAGGTGGAATCTCAGGGTTGTTTTGATTTGCATTTCCCTGATGACTAAGGATATTGAGCATTTATTATTTCCTGCTCTCTACTTCTGGTGGGTATATTTGCTTCTCTTTGTTCTAGAGCCTTCACCTGTGCTGTTAAACTGTTAGTGTATGCCCTTTCTAGTTTCTTTTTGGAGGCACTCAGAGCTATGAGTTTTCGGCTTAGCACTGCTTTCATTGTGTCCCATAAGTTTAGGTATGTTGTGCCTTTGTTTTCATTAAATTATAAAAAGTCTTTAACTTCTTTATTTCTTCCTTGACCAAGTTATCATTGAGTGGAGTGTTGTTCAGTTTCCATATATGTGGGCTTTCTGTTGTTTTTGTTGTTATTGAAGAACAGCCTTAGTCCATGGTTATCTGATAGGGTGCATGGAATTCTTCAATTTTCTTATATCTGCTGAGGTCTATTTTGTGACCGAGTATATGGTCAGTTTTGGAAAAGGTACCATGAGGTGCTGAGAAAAAGGTATATTTTTTTGTTTTAGGATAAAATGATCTATAGATATCTGTTAAATCCATTTGGTTCAAAACCCCTGTTAGTTTCACTGTTTCTCTGTTTAGTTTGTGTTTCCCTGATCTGTCCATTTATGAAAGTTGGGTGTTGAAGTCTCCCACTATTTTTGTGTGGGGTGCAATGGGCACTTTGAGCTTTAGTAAAGTTACTTTTATGAATGCTGGTGCCCTTGTATTTGGAGAATATACGTTCAGAATTGAGAGTTCATTGTAGGTTTTTCCTTTGATGAGTATGGAGTGTCCTTCCTTACCTTTTATGATTACTTTAGGTTGAAAGTCGATTTTATTCAATATTAGGATGGCTACACCAGCTTGTTTCTTGGGACCATTTGCTTGGAAAATTGTTTTCCAGCCTTTTACTCTGAGGTAGTGTCTGACTTTGTGCCAGAGATGGGTTTCCTGTATGCAGCCAAATGTTGGCTGTTATGTATCCAGTCTGTTAGTCTATGTATTTTTTTGTTTTGTTTATATATATATATATTTTATTTTTTATATTTTTATTTACATTCAAAATCATTTCCCCTTTCCCATTTCCTCCCTCCCCGAAAGTCCCATAAGCCCCCTTCCCTCCCTCTTTTCCCCATTCCACCCAATTGAGTCCATTGATATTAAGGGAAAGTGATTGTTGCTTCCTGTTATTTTTGTTATCAGAGGTGGAGTTATGTTTGTGTGACTCTCTTCTTTTTGGTTGGTTAAAAGAAGATTAATTTCTTACTTTTTCTAGTGTGCATTTTCCCTTCTTTTGTTGGTGTTTTCCATTCATTATTCTTTGAAGGGCTGGATTTGTGGAAAGATATTGTGTAAATTTGTTTTTGACATGGAATACCTTGAATTCTCCATCTATGGTAATTGAGAGATTTGCCGGGTTTAGCAGGCTGGGTTGGCATTTGTGTTCCCTTAGGGTCTGTATGACATCTGCCCAGGATCTTCTGGCTTTCATAGTCTCAGGTGAGAAATCTGGTATAATTCTGATAGGTCTACCATTATATGTAACTTGACCTTTTTCCCTTACTGCTTTTACTATTCTTTTTTTGTTTAGTGCATTTGGTGTTTTATTTATTATATGACTGTAGGAATTTCTTTTCTGGTCAAATCTATTTGGAGTTCTGTAGTCTTCTTGTATGTTCATGGGCATCTCTTTCTTTGGGTTAGGGAAGTTTTCTTCTATGAAGAATTGAGTTGGAATTTTGATGGGGATTGCATTGAATCTATAGATTGCTTTTGGCAAGATGGCCATATTTAATACATTAATCCTGCCAATCCATGAGCATATGAGATCTTTCTATCTTCTGAGGTCTTGTTCGATTTCTTTCTTCAAAGACTCGAAGTTCTTGTCATAAAAATATTTAATTTGTTTGGTTAGAGTCACACCAAGATATTTTATATTTTTTGTAACTAATGTGAGGGGTGTCATTTCCCTAATTTCTTTCTCAGCCTGTTATCCTTTGAGTGGAGGAAGGCTATTGATTTGTTTGAGTTAATTATATATCCAGCCACTTTGCTGAAGCTTTTTTTTTTAACAGTTTCAGGAGTTCTCTGGTGGAATTTTTTTGGGTGGCTTAAGTATACTATAATATCATTTGCAAATAGTGATAGTTTGACTCCTTCCTTTTCCAACTTTGACCCCATTTGTTGTCTGATTGCTCTAGCTAGAACTTCAAGTACTATATTGAATAGATATGGAGAAAGAGTCTTGCCTAGTCCCTGATTTAAGTGAGATTGCTTCAAGTTTCTCTCTGTTTAGTTTGATGTTGGCTACAGGTTTGCTGTATATTGCTTTTACTATGTTTAGGTATGGGCCTTGAATTCCTTATCTTTCCAAGGCTTTTAACCTGAAAGGATGTTGAATTTTGTCAAATGAATTTTCATCATCTAATGAAATGACCATGTTGGGTTTTTCTTTGCATTTGTTTATGTAGTCGATTACATTGATAGATTTCCACATATTGCATCCCTACGATGAAGCCTACTTGATCATGGTGTGTGATTGTTTTGACATGTTCTTGGATTCAGTTGGCAAGTATTTTATTGAGTAATTTTGCATTGCTATTCATAAAGGAAACTGCTCTGAAGTTCTCTTTCTTTGTTGGATCTTCATGTGGTTTTGGTATCAGAGTAATTGTGACTTCATAGAATGAGTTGGGTAGTGTTCTTTCTGTTTCTATTTTGTAGAATAGTTTGAAGAGTATTAGTGTTAGGTATTCTTTGAAGGACTGATAAAGTTCTGCACTAAAACCATCTAGTCCTGTGCTTTCTTTTTTTTTTTTTTTTTTTTTTTTTTTGGTTTGGGAGACTGTCAATGACCACTTCTATTTCTTTAGAGAGTACGGGACTCTTTAGATGGTCTGTCTGATCCTTATTTAACTTTGGTATTTGGTATCTGTCTAGAAAATTGTCCATTTCATCCAGATTTTCCAGTTGTGTTGAGTACAGGATTTTGTAGAAGGATCTGATGATTTTTTTTTTAATTTCCACAGTTTCTGTTGTTATCTCTCCCTTTTCATTTCTGATTTTGTTAATTTGGATACTGTCTCTGTGCCCTCTGGTTAGTCTGGCTAAATGTTTATCTTGCTGATTTTATAAAAGATCCATCTCCTGGTTTTGTTGATTCTTTGTATAGTTCTTTTTGTTTCTAATTTGTTGATTTCAGCCCTGAGTTTGATTGTTTCCTGACAGCTACTCCTCTTGGGTTTGTTAGCTTCTTTCTGTTCTCCAGTTTTCAGGTATGCTGTTAATCTGCTAGTGATACCCTCTCCTGTTTCTTTTTGGAGGCACTCAGAGCTATGAGTTTTCCTTTTAGCACTGCTTTCATTGACTCCTATAAGTTTGGGTATGCTGTAACTTCATTTTCAGTAAATTCTAAAAAGACATTGATTTCTTTCCTTATTTCTTCCTTGTCCAAGGTATCATTGAGTAGAGCATTGTTCCACTTCCATGTGTATGTGGGATTTCTGTTGTTTTTATTGCTATTGAAGACCACCTTAATCTGTAGTGATCTGATAGAAGGCATCAGATTATTTCAGTCTTCTTATATCTGTCAAGGTCTGTTTTGTGACCAATTATATGATTAATTTTGGAGAAGGTGCTGAGGATGAGGTGCTGAGAAAATGGTATATTCTTTTGATTTAGGATGAAGTGTTCTATAGATATCTGTTAAATCCATTTGGTCCATAACTTTTGTTAGTTTCAGTGTGTCTCTGTTTAGCTTGTGTTTCCCTAATCTGTCCATTATTGAGAGTATGGTGTTAAAGTCACCCTCAATTTTTGGTTGAGGTGCAATGTGTGCTTTGACCTTTAGAAAGTTTCTTTTACAAATGTGGGTGCCCTTGCATTTGGAGCATATATGTTCAGAATTGAGACTTCTTCTTGGAAGATTTTTCCTTTGATGAGTATGAAGTTTCTTATTTAATGACTTTTGGTTGAATTTCAATTTTATCTGATATTAAAATGGCTACTCCAGCTTGTTTCCTGGGACCATTTGCTTGTATAATTGTTTTCCAGTCTTTTACTCTGAGGAAGTGTTTTACTTGACACTGAGGTGGATTTCCTGTATGCATCAAAATTCTGGGTCCTGTTTAAGTATCCAGTCTGTTAGTCTGTCTTTTTACTGGGGAATTGAGTATATTGAGGTTAAGAGATATTAAGGAATAGTGATTGTTGCTTCCTGTTATTTTTGATGCTATTTTTATGTTTGAGTGGTTATCTTCTTTTGGGTTTGATGAAATAAGATTACTTTCTTGCTTTTTCTAGGGTGTATTTTCCCTCTTTGTGTTGGTGTTTTACATCTATTATCCTTTGTAGGGCTGGATTTATGGAAAGATATAGTGTAAATTTGTTTTTATCATGGAATACCTTGGTTCCTCCATCTATGGTGATTGAGAGTTTTGCTGGGTATAGTAGTCTTGACTTCCATTTGTGTTCTCTTAAGGTCTGTATGAGATCTGCCTAGGACCTTCTAGCTTTCATGGTCTCTGGTGAGAAGTCTGGTGTAATTTGGATAGGTCTGCCTTTATATGTTACTATACCTTTTTCCCTTACTGCTTTTAGTATTCTTTCTTTGTTTAGTGCATTTGGTGTTTTGGTTATTATGTGATGGGAGGAGTTTCTGTTCTGGTCCACTCTGGAGTTCTGTAGGCTTCTTGTATGTTCATGGACATCTCTTTCTTTAGATTACGTAAGTTTTCTTCTATAATTTTGTTGAAGATATTTATTGGCCTTTTAATTTGTACATCTTTGCTCTCTTCTATATCTATAATCCTTAGGTTTGTTCTTCTCATTGTGTCCTTGATTTCCTGGATGTTTTGGGTTCAAGCTTTTTGTATTTTGCATTTTCTTTGACTGTTGAGTCAATGTTTTCTGTGTTATCTTCAGCATCTGAGATTCTTCTATCTCTTTTCTTCTGTTGTTGATACTTTCTATGATTCCTGATTTCTTTCCAAGCATTTCTATCTCCAGAGATGTCTCCCTTTGCGATTTCTTTATCATTTCTACTTCCATTTTTAGATCCCGGAAGGTTTGTTCAGTTCCTTCACTTGTTTGTTTGTGTTTTCCTGTAATTTTTTATGGGATTTTTGTGTTTCCTCTTTAAAGGCTTCTACCTGTTGATCCATGTTCTCCTGTATTTCTTTAAGAGATTTTTGTGTTTCTTTTATAAGGACTTCTACCCTTGACTCATGTTCTCCTGTATTTCTTTTTTTTAAAGATTTATTTAATATATATGAGTACACTGTAGCTGTACAGAGAGTTGTGAGCCATCATGTGGTTGTTGGGAATTGAACTCAGGAACTCTGCTCTCTTCGGCCCAAAGATTTATTGTTATAATGTTTTTATTATTATTTTTATTTTCTATATTCTTTATTTACATTCCAAATGATTTCCCCTTTCCCAGTTACCCCCCCTCCCAGAAAGTCCCATAAGCCCTCTTCCCTCCCCCTGTTCCCCATTTGCCAAAGAATTTCATGAATTCATTGTTTTTAATTGCTGAGTAATATTCCATTGTGTAGATATACATGGAAAATATCTCTGATAAAACTGAAGAAGTATATAGAAAAACATGTTAAGATTGAGTATTTCATGGAAAAGTTATACAGATAAAATGGTAGACATAAAAATAATCCTACGCTGATAGAAAGTGAAATTATAAATATTTTCTGATAAAATTGAAAATCTACAAGGAAAATATTTCTGATAAAACTCAAGAAATATATAGAAAAACATGTTAAAACTGACTTTTTCATGAAAAACATATTCAGATAAGGTGGTAGGCATAAAAATAGTCCTAAATTGATTCAAAGTAGAAGTAAAAACATTCTTTGATAAAAGTGAAGATTTACATGGAAAATATCTCTGATAAAATTGAAGAAATTTATACAGATAAATTGGTAGGAATTAAAATATTCCTAAGTTGATTGAAGGTAGAATTATAACCATTTTCTGATAAAATTGAAGATTTACATGGAAAATATTTCTGATAAAATGAAAAAAAAATCTATGGAAAAACATTAAAATTGAAGATCATGGAAAATTATACAGATAAAATGATAGGTATAAAAATATTTCTAAGTTGATTGAAAGTGAAATTATAACCATTTTCTGATAAAACTGAAGATTTTCCTGGAAAATATCTCTGATAAAATTGAAGAAATATATAAAAAATGCATTAAGATTGAGTATTTCATGGAAAAAATATACAGATAAAATGGTAGGCATAAAAATATTCCTAAGTTTTTTGAAAGTGGAAGTATAAACACTTTCTGATAAAATTGAAGATCTACAAGGAAAATATTCCTGAAAAAAAACAAGAAATATATAGAAAAACATATTAAAACTCACTATTACATGGAAAATTATACAGATAAAATGGGAGGTATAAAAATGTTCCTAAGTTGATTGAAAGTAAAATTATAGACATTGTCTGATAAAACTGAAGATCCACATGGAAAATACTTAAGACAAAACTGAAGAAAAATACAGAAAAACGTTAAAATTGAAGATTATCATGGACAATTATACCAACAAAATGGTAGACACAAAAACATTCCTAAATTGATTGAAAGTGGAACTACAAACACCCCCTCCCCCCCGACAAAAACAAAGATCTAAATGGAAAAGACCTCCGACAAAATCGAAGAAATACACAGAAAAAATGTTAAAATTAAAGATTATCATGGAAAATAATACAGTCAAAATGGTAGACACAAAAAGCATTACTAAATTGAAAGAGGAGTCACAAACATTTTCTGATAAAATCGAAGATCCATCTGAAAAACATCTCAGACTGTTTTTTTGTTGAGGAATTGAGTCTATTGACGTTATAAGATATTAAGGAATAGTGACTGTTGCTTCCTGTTATTTTTGATGTTCTTTTTATGTTTCTGTGTTTACTTTCTTTTGGGTTTGTTGGAAAAAGATTACTTTCTTGCTTTTTCTAGGGTGTAGTTTCTCTCCTCATGTTGGCGTTTTCCATCTATTATCCTTTGTAGGGCTGGATTTGTGGAAAGATATTGTGTAAATTTGGTTTTATTTTGGAATATCTTGCTTTCTCCTTCTATGGTAATTGACAGTTTTGCTGGGTTTAGTAGTTTGGGCTGGCATTTGTGTTCTCTTAGGGTCTGTATTAGATCTGTCCAGAATCTTCTGGCTTTCATTGTCTCAGGTGAGAAGTCAGGTGTAATTCTGATAGGCCTGCCTTTATAGGTTATTGACCTTTTTCTCTTACTGCTTTGAATATTCTTTCTTTGTTTAGTCCAATTGGTGTTTTGATTATTATGTGCCGGAAGGACTTTCTGGTCTAGTCCAGTCTGTTTGGAGTTCTATAGGCTTCTTGTATGCTCATGGATATCTCTTTCTTTAGGTTAGGGAAGTTTTCTTCTATAATTTTGTTGAAGATATTTACTGGCCCTTTAAGTTGGAAATCTTCACTCTCTTCTATACCTATAATCCTTAGATTTGGTCTTTTCATTGTGTCCTGGATTTCCTGGATGTTTTGGCTCAGGAGCTTTTTGCATTTTGCATTTTCTTTAACTGTTAAGTCAATGTTTTCTATGGTATCTTCAGCCCCTGAGATTCTTTCTTCTATCTCTTGTATTCTGTTGTTGATGCTTGCATCTATGACTCCTGAATTCTTTCCAAGATTTTCTATCTCCAGAGATGTCTCCCTTTG
The DNA here is from genome assembly GCA_036184795.1 of Tokudaia tokunoshimensis. Classification (NCBI taxonomy): domain Eukaryota; kingdom Metazoa; phylum Chordata; class Mammalia; order Rodentia; family Muridae; genus Tokudaia; species Tokudaia tokunoshimensis. Next base: position 62,742,894 of record BTHU01000002.1, on the reverse strand, counting down.
TGATTTCTTTATTGCTTCTACTTCCATTTTTATATCCTGGATGGTTTTGTTCAGTTCCTTCACTTGTTTGTTTGTGTTCTCCTGTAATTCTTTCATGGATTTTGTGTTTCCTCTTTAAGGGCCTTTACCATTTGACCCATGTTCTCCTGTATTTCTTTAAGGGAGTTATTTATGTCCTTCTTGATGTCCTCTAACAGCATCGTGAAAAGAGACTTTATTTTATTTTTTTAATTTTCTAAGTTTTTTTTTTTATTTACATTCAAAATCATTTCCCCTTTCCCATTTCCTCCCTCCCCGAAAGTCCCATAAGCCCCCTTCCCTTCCTCTTTTCCCCATTCAACTCCCTCTCGCTTCTCTGTCCTGGCCTTCCGCTACATCCAGTCTTTCCAGGACCAGGGGTCTCTCCTTCCATCTTCTTGGAAATCTATTGATATGCAAATTGTGTCTAGGGTATTCTGAGATTCTGGGTTAATATCCCCTTATCAGTGACTGCATACCATGTGTGTTCTTTTGTGATTGGGTTACCTCACTAAGGATGATATTTTCAAGTTCTGACCATTTGTCTAGGAATTTCGTGAATTCATTGTTTTTAATTGCAGAGTAGTATTCCATTGTGTAAATATACCACATCTTCTGAATCCATTCCTCCATTGAGGGACATCTGGGTTATTTCCAACTTCTGGCTATTATAAATAAGGCTGCTATGAACACAGTGGAGCATGTGTCCTTATGAAAAGAGACTTTAAATCCAACTCTTGCATTTCCAGTGTGTTGGGGTATCCGAGATTTGCTGTGGTGGGAGAACTGGGCTCTGATGTTGCCAAGTACCCTTGGTTTCTGTTGGTAGGATTCTTGTGCTTGCCTTTCACCATCTGGTTTTTTTCTGGAGTTAGTTGGTCTTCTTGTCTCTGGCTGGAGATTTCCCCTCCTATGTGCCTGTAAACCTGTGCCTGTACTCCTGGGAGACCAACTCTCTTCTGGCAGGGTCTGTGCACAGAAGGCTGTGGAGCTGTCTAGTTCCCTGCTGCAAATGGTGGCTGGAAGGGAAGACTCCTGTCCCAGCTGCTCTACTGACCATATGCCCTTTGTGCTCCTAGCTGTACTCCTCCAGAGAGAAGGTGGAGATCTCACCTCCCCACTCAGAAGTCAAATCGCTGCTGGGAGATCAATCTCTTCTGGTGGGATAAGCACAGAAGGCTGTGAAGCTGCCTGGTTCCCTGCTGCCGTTGGTGGCTAGAAAGGAAGACTCCTGTCCCAGCTGCTCCACTGTTCGTATGCCCTGTGTACTCCTAGCTGTACCCCTCCAGAGAAAAGGTGGAGATCTCACCTCTGCACTCAGAAGTGAAATCGCTGCTGGGAGATCACTCTCTCTTCGTGGGCTAAGCACAGAAGGCTTTGGAGCTGCCTGGTTCCCTACTGCAGATGGCGGCTGGAAGGGAAAAACTTACTGTTATTCTCCTGTATTTCTTTAAGGGAGGTTTTTAAGTCCTTCTTGAAGTCCTCTATCATCATCATGAGATGTGATTTTAAATCCAGATCTTGCTTTTCTGGGGTGTTGGGGTATCCAGGATTTGCTGTTTTGTGAGAACTTGGTTTCAGATGGTGCCATGTTGCCTTGGTTTTTGTTGGTAATGTTCTTGAGTTTGCCTTTTGTCGTCTGATTATCTCTGGTGTTAGCTGGTGTTACTGTCTCTGACTGTGTCTTATCTGTCCTGCAAGCCTCTATATCTATGCTCCTGGAAAACCCGTTTTCTTTGTGTGCACAGGTAGGTAGATACTCCTGGGAGACCAGCTCTCCTGTCATTGCATTTATGTATGTAGTTCTGCGGCCCAGTATCAGCTCTGGTTGCAGAAGGAAATAGCCAGACTCCCTGTCCCAGCCTGCTCCTAGGCTCTTTTGTCCTCAGAGTTTTGGGCTGGTTCCTCTGAGCAGCAGGGGTGGTCCTATCTGTGCTGTCAGGCCTCTCTGGACTCCTAGGTGATTAGCTATCTCCTTTCACTACCTGGATATGGCATGCTGTGCCAGAGGATGGTCCCAGGCCAGAGACAGAAATTAGAAGTCTCCCACCAGAGGGTTCTAGACCAACATATACTTTAAATTGGGAAATTTTTAAATAACAGTTTCCTTTAAAAATGAGGTGATTCATAGGCATTATGGCTAGGTGGAACTGTTGATTGCTTCCCTCCTTTGGAGGCTTGCATAGCACTTTCTGTTGTCATGAAAGCTAATCCTCAGTAAGAAGATATTCAAGTCAGTTCAGCTCAGGGGCCTCTGGTCTTGTGTCTGAAATGCATGGTGTCTTCAAAAAAAGGAATTACTTTCTACCTCTTGTGGGGCAACCAAGTGCTGTAAACAATAGCATATAATAATGTTTCAAGAGTCTCCTGTACTACCTTGAGAAACAACTCAAAAGAGGGCTTTTCAAAGGCAGGATATTAGGCTTTTGTTTGATGGGCTTTGGCTTTTGGAGGGAGTATTCTTAGCCCAGATAAGAAATTTCAGTCGTTCTGTCTCCATGTGGAAGGCGGCCCCAGCATGCTGGATAATAAATAAAAATTCTCTGTTTTTTGCATAAATTCCTGTCTCTGCGTGGGCCACTTAGGGGGTCTCTCCAGTAAGTTAGGACTCTGCCAAGTCTTATATTTGGTGCATTGGCAGGGAAAACTGACCTCCTGTGGAGACATCCTGGGGTAGTGAATTGGAGGTCTCAAGCATGGTAACAGTGCAGTTTGTTTTAGGTCTCACTGTTGGTCAAGCTGATTGTCAAAGTCTGAGTGTGTAAACTTGTCTGAGCTTTAGGTTTGCTTGTAAGCATCTGATAGGCTGGAGGTTCCGAGAGCCTATGATGTCTGGTGCAGTGAGCTTGACTGGCGAATGTGCCAGTGGTCTGGGAGAGAGCCAGGAGAGCTCTGCTCCTTCTGAAAAATGGCAGGACAGTAATGGCCATGTTGTGATCTGGTTTATCGGGTTCCTGCCATGGGCAGGGCCACTTGGTATCTGTAACTGGGTCTATCACTGTTTTCTCTCTGTGTGTTAGTGTCTTGTTCTGTGTCCCTGGACCTAGACACCCACCTGTGGCAGGGTCAAGCTGTTTTTCTCTGTTTGTTGGTGTCTCTTTCTGACCCTCCCATAGGGACATTTGACTTTCAGGTGATCAAAATGCCCGGAGGATTCAATCTGCGGCAGTGCAAGTTCAGCCATGCAGGTGGTCCTGGCGGATTTTTCCTGCTCTGGTTCCTCCCAATCCCTCTACCTGCACTTCATCCTTGTTCCACTCAGCAGGGACTTGCCTGCAGGGCTGGTTCCGACTGCCAGGCACACTTCTACCATGGCAGTGTGCTGCAACTGGCTCCGGGATGGCTGAGAAGGCAGGAAGGTAGCTGGGGGTTTGTTGCATCACCTATGGTGCTGAACCACCCCGCCCCGAGTGTTTCAGCCTCCAGATACCTGTCACCCCTCCCTGACTTCCCAGGGAGCCCAGCCAACCCCTCCCATGGTGCGAAAGCTCTCGCTCTCCCACCCCACCCCCACTTTTCGCCTCTCTCCCTCGGGGGGGGGGGTGGGGAGGGGGGGAGGGGAGGGGGGGCGGAGCGTGCACCATCGGAGGTCAGGTGGTAATTAGTCAATACTGTCTGTGTTTTTTTCTGAGCATTCTTACTCAGGAATGCCCCTCATGTGGAGAATGGAATTCAGCTTGACTCCAGGCAGGAGGGTTTCCTAACTGGGGCAATTGTGAGAGCTCTGAATTCTTTCTCACATTGGATAGGTAGTTTCAGAATAGAGAGGGGGAGGAGTCGCTGGAGTCACAGTCATTATTTCTCATTGGCTAGATAAAAACCTAAATAGAGAGGGGGTTGAATGGGGAACAGGGGGAGGGAAGAGGGCTTATGGGACTTTCGGGGAGGGAGGAACCGGGAAAGGGAAAATCATTGGGAATGTAAATAAAAAAATATAGAAAAAAAAAAACTAAATAGAGGTTCATACAGTATCTTAGCTTATTTCATTTGTTTTAAATTGTTTTGATTTTCATAAGTGTGATGTTGTGCTTTGTGGTAATATTATTCCTCTGAGAAAGAAGTCAAAATGAAGGTTTTTCTGGTTACTTGTTCAAGAATAGGCTGATTTGGAAAAAAGGATTTTGTGTTTGTGTTTTTAAAAAGGGTCATTAGGCTCTGGACATCTTCCAGAGCTATTTAGATAAGAAATGATAGAGGGAGACCTCCAAAGGACTAGATTCCAGAATGTCAAACAAACAAACAAAATTCTATCTTTGTGATACTAAAATTTTGTTTTAAGATTTATATATTACAGAAAATACAGCCAGGTTGAGTCTCCTTGTCAAGCATGCTGTACTGACGTGCTTGAACTCGTGAGGTCCTGGACTTCAGCTAGATCCAGTCAAGACACAGAAATCAGAGACCAACCAACTCACCCATTTTCCCTACCTTTCCCCCACCCCCTTATTAATATCTCAACGTCCATACACTGCTTGAAGAAGCTACGAAGAGTTGTCAATCCATTTTCCTGGGATTTGGGACTGGATAGGGTTGTTATTAAGTTGTCTTTCTAGAGAATGTAGAAATGGTCAGATTTGAAACATAGAGGTAAGAGGATTGATTTTATAGCCATAATTTCATTAGGTAAAAATCCTTTTAATTGTTACTAAGTTAAAGTCATAAGTTCTTATTGGGTACAGAATTAATTTTGATTCATTATCAAGGTTTTCATTGGTATAAATTTCTTCTATTGATACTAAATATTTATAAGTACAGGGTTTGGACCCAGTCCTTCTTTGCAGTTATTATAACAGATCAGAGATGTTTAAACCTGTAAATTTAGGGCTAAATAACAAATAAAGCCTCTTAGTTTAATGTTAAGTTGTTTTTAAGATTTTAATCAAAACAGTTGAAAGTTGTCAAGGCTTAACAGTTCAGAGATGCTTTAGATAGATAGATAGATAGATAGATAGATAGATAGATAGATAGATAGATAGATAGATGATAGATAGATAGAGATAGATAGATAGATAGATAGATAGATAGATAGATAGATAGATAGATAGATGATAGATAGATAGATAGATAGATAGATAGATAGATAGATAGATAGATAGATAGTCTTCAAAGGCATCAGAAGTCTACAGAATGTGACATTCTATGTTATTCATTTCACTTGTTGAGACTAGTCTGCTACTGACAGCTTCACTGTCTTAGATACAAAGAAGAGATTGAGCATCTGTGAGTTACTCCAGCTATGGCAAGACAGCCACTAGGCAAAAATTGCCTCTCTTCATCTACAAATACTGTCCAAAGAAAGGACACACATATAGGCTTAGGACAGCTTAACTCTGCTGAGACAGAGTAGGCCAGTCCTTAATATTCCTGTTTCTCTAATGTCTGTCAGAAGTTCATGGGCCAGAAGACTAAAGACTGATGCTCCAACATTTTGAAGTATAAAATGTCCAGGTGTTCAGTGGTCTCTATCATTTGACTATATTTTCAGTTAATATTGGTTACTCAGATTTTTGATGTGGTTTAAGACTGTTAGTCTCATAGCCAGCCCAAGCTGTTTAACTTTGAGAAAGCTGATATAGATTTAAATAGATGGTCTTCAGATGGCATAAAATGTATAGCCAAGACATGAATCAGGTGTTAATTTTTATAGTCTTCTAGATAGTATAGATAACAAAGGTTCTCTTGGCACTCCGCCATCTTTGCTCCAGTGACTGCGAAGTTGGGACAGCCAGGTTCTGAGACAGACAGGCTTAATATCGCTTGGGTCTCGGGCGGCTTGTGTGTGTGCAGCTCCCAAGTGCTGGGATGATCTGCAGTAACCAGCAAGCCAGCTCTGCTGTGGGACTTCTGCCTGGCAGAGGGACCCCGCACTGGGCAGGAGCCTACCAGCTTTCCTTCCGCGACCTCTGTTCCTGCAGACTGCACTGAAGAGACAGGTACCCCAAGCTCTCTCTCCCCAATATAACATCACTTGGGACACGGCCTGTTGGGGCTTCCGTCTGCGCCCAAGAACGGGTTAGCTCTGTGGTCGTCTGGATGCCAGATCGGCAGGCCATCGCGTCTGCAGGGTGAACGGCGCCGCGGAGAGTTTGCAGATTGCACTCCGCCATCTTTGCTCCAGTGACTGGGAAGTTGAGACAGCCAGGTTCTGAGACAGACAGGCTTAATATCGCTTGGGTCTCGGGCGGCTTGTGTGTGTGCGGCTCCCAAGTGCTGGGCAGATCTGCAGTAACCAGCATGCTAGCTCTGCTGTGGGACTTCTGCCTGGCAGAGGGACGTCCCCTCCCCCCCCAGGAGAGATCACACACCCCTGCACAGGGCAGGAGCCTACCAGCCTGCCTTTGGCGACCTCTGCTCCAGGAATCCACTAGGCTGAGCCTTTGGATGTGCAAGGCCTCCCCAATATGAGATCACTTGGGGCAAGGCACATTAGGGCTCCAAAGTCACTCAGGAGCAGGCAGGCCCCAGAAATCGGTGCCAGGGGAATCCTGGTAATCCAGGGGGGGCAGAAATAGCTTTACAGGCTCACAGGAGGTCCAAGCAACAGCCAGTGGCAGCAGGACCAACTAACATCAGAGGTATCCAGATGGCAAAAGGCAAACGTAGGAATGTTACTAACAGAAATCAAAGTAATGTGGGACCATCTGAACCCAACTCTCCAACAGCAGCAAATCCTGGATACCCCACCACACCCGAAAGACAAGATCTGGATTTAAAATCACTTCTCATGATGCTATTAGAGGATCACAAGAAGGACACAAATAAATCTCATAAAGAGTTACAGGAGACCATGAATCAACGGTTAGAAGCCCTTACAAAGGAAACACAAAAATCGCTTAGAGAAATGCGGGAGAACATGGATCAAAAGATGGAGGCGCACAAGGAGACAACACAAAAATCGCTTAACGAGATGAATCAACGGGAAGATGCACTCACAAAGGAATCACAAAATTGGCATAAAGAAATGCAGAAGAATATGGGTCAACAGATGGATGCCCATAAGGAGGCAACACAAAAATTGCTTAAAGAAATGAATCAATGGTTAGATGCCATTACAAAGGAAACACGAGAACTGCTTAAAGAAATGCAGGAGACAATGGATCAACAGATGGATTCCCATGAGGAGGAAACACAAAAATCACTCAGAGAAATGCAGGAGAACGTGGGTCATCAGGAAGAAATCCTGAAAGAGGCAATGCAAAGATACCTTAAAGAAATACAGGAAAATACAAACAAACAAGTGAAGGATCTCAGCAAATCCATCCAGGAACTAAAAAAGGAAGTAGAAACAACTAAGAAATCACAAAGGGAGACAACGTTGGAGATAGAAAACCTTGGGAAGAAATCAGGAGTCATAGATGCAAACATCAACAATAGAATACAAGAGATGGAAGAAAGAATCTCAGGTGCTGAAGATTCCATAGAAAGCATCAACTCAACAGTCAAAGAAAATGCAAAATGCAAAAAACGTGTAACCCAAAACATCCAGGAAATCCAGGACACAATGAGAAGACCAAACCTAAGGATTATAGGTATAGATGAGAGTGAAGATTTGCAACTTAAAGGGCCAGTAAACATCTTCAACAAAATTATGGAGGAAAACTTCCCTAACTTAAAGACAGAGATGCCGATGAACGTACAAGAAGCCTACAAAACTCCAAACAGACTGGAACAGAACAGAAATACCTCCCGTCACATAATAATCAAAACACCGAATGTTCTAAACAAAGAAAGAATACTAAAAGCAGTAAGAGAAAAGGGCCAAGTAACATACAAAGGAAGACCTATCCGAATCACATCAGACTTCTCACCAGAGACTATGAAAGCCAGAAGATCCTGGGCAGATCTCATGCAGACACTAAGACAGCACAAACGCCAGCCTAGACTACTATACCCAGCAAAACTCTCAATCACCATAGACGGAGAGACCAAGATATTCCATGATAAAACCAAATTTTCACAATATCTTTCCACAAATCCAGCCCAGCAATGGATAATAGGTGGAAACCTCCAATAGAGGGAGAGAAACAACACCCTGGAAAAAATGAGATAATAACCTTCTTGAATCGAACCCAAAAGTAGATAACCACTCAAACATAAAGATAGCGTCAAGAATGGCAGATGGCAATAATCACTATGCCTTAATCTCTCTTAATATCAATGGTCTCAATTCCCCAATTAAAAGACATAGAGTAGCAGACTGGATACTTAAACAGGACCCAGCATTTTGCTGCATGCAGGAAACACACCTCAGTTTCAAAGACAAACACTACCTCAGAGTAAAAGGCTGGAAAACAATTTTACAAGCAAATGGCTCCAAGAAACGAGGTGGAGTACCCATCCTAATATCGGATAAAATTGATTTTCAACCTAAAGTCATCAAAAAAGACACAGAAGGACACTACATACTGATCAAGGGAAAAATCCACCATCAAGAACTCTCAATTCTGAATATCTATGCTCCAAATGCAAGGGCACCCTCATTCGTAAAAGAAACTTTACTAAAACTCAAAGCACACATCGCACCGCACACAATAATAGTGGGTGACTTCAACACCCCGCTCTCTGAAATGGATCGTTCAGGAAAGCAGAAACTAAACAGGGACACAGTGAATCTAATTGAAGCCTTGGAACAAATGGAACTAACTGATATATATAGAACATTTCATCCTAGAGCTAAAGAATACACCTTCTTCTCAGCTCCTCATGGTACCTTCTCCAAAATTGACCATATAATTGGTCACAAATCAGACCTCAACAGATATAAGAAGATAGAACTAATCCCATGCCTCCTATCAGATCACTATGGAATAAGGGTGGTCTTCAATGGCAACAAAAACAAAAGAAAACCCACATACACATGGAGGCTGAACAATGCTCTACTCAATGATAACTTGGTCAAGGTGGAAATAAAGAAAGAAATCAAAGACTTTTTGAAAGTTAATGAAAATGAAGGCACAACATACCCTAATTTATGGGACACAATGAAAGCAGGGCTAAGAGGAAAATTCATAGCCCTGAGTGCCGCCAAAAAGAAACGGGAGACAGCATACACTAACAGCTTAATGGCACACCTGAAAGCCCTGGAACAAAAAGAAGCAAATACACCAAAGAGGAGTAGAAGGCAGGAAATCATCAAACTCAGGGCTGAAATCAATCAAGTAGAAACAAATAAAACCATACAAAGAATCAACAAAACGAGGAGTTGGTTCTTTGAGAAAATCAACAAGATAGATAAGCCCTTAGCCAGACTAACCAGAGGGCACAGAGATAGTATCCAAATTAATAAAATCAGAAACGAAAAGGGAGAGATAACAACAGAAACTGAGGAAATTCCAAAAATCATCAGATCCTACTACAAAAACCTATATTCAACACAACTAGAAAATCTTGAGGAAATGGACGATTTCCTTGACAGATACCAAGTACCAAAATTAAATCAGGACCAAATAGACCATCTAAACCGTCCTATAACCCCTGAAGAAATAGAAGTTGTCATTGGAAGTCTTCCAACCAAAAAAAGCACAGGTCCAGATGGTTTTAGTGCAGAATTCTATCAGACCTTCAAAGAAGACCTAACACCAATACTCTTCAAACTGTTCCACAAAATAGAAACAGAAGGAACACTACCCAACTCATTCTATGAAGCCACAATTACACTAATACCAAAAGCACACAAAGATCCGACAAAGAAAGAGAATCTCAGGCCAATCTCTCTTATGAATATCGATGCAAAAATACTCAATAAAATTCTTGCCAACCGAATCCAAGAACACATCAAAACGATCATTCACCACGATCAAGTAGGCTTCATCCCAGGGATGCAGGGATGGTTCAATATAAGGAAATCCATCAATGTAATCCACTACATAAACAATCTCAAAGAAAAAAACCACATGGTCATCTCATTAGATGCTGAGAAAGCATTCGACAAAATTCAGCATCCTTTCATGCTAAAGGTCTTGGAAAGATCAGGAATTCAAGGCCCATATCTAAACATAGTAAAAGCAATTTACAGCAAACCAGTAGCCAGCATCAATCTAAATGGAGAGAAACTTGAAGCAATCCCACTAAAATCAGGGACTAGACAAGGCTGCCCTCTCTCTCCATATCTTTTCAATATAGTACTTGAAGTTCTAGCTAGAGCAATTAGACAACAAAAAGAGGTCAAAGGGATACAAATTGGAAAGGAAGAAGTCAAACTATCACTATTTGCAGACGATATAATAGTATACTTAAGCGACCCAAAGAACTCCACCAGAGAACTCCTACAGCTGATAAACGACTTTAGCAAAGTGGCCGGATATAAAATCAACTCAAGCAAGTCAGAAGCCTTCCTATACTCAAAGGATAAGCATGCTGAGAAAGAAGTAAGAGAAATAATACCCTTCACGATAGCCACAAACCATATTAAGTATCTTGGCGTGACTCTAACCAAACAAGTGAAAGATCTGTATGACAAGAACTTCAAGTCTCTGAAGAAAGAAATTGAAGAAGACCTCAGAAGATGGAAAAATCTGCCATGCTCATGGATTGGCAGGATTAATATAGTAAAAATGAGCATCTTACCAAAAGTAATACACAGATTCAATGCAATCCCCATCAAAATCCCAACTCAATTCTTCATAGAGTTAGAAAGAGCAATTCAAAAATTCATCTGGAATAACAGAAAACCCAGAATAGCTAAAACTATTCTCAAGAGTAAAAGAACCTCTGGGGGAATCAGTATCCCGGACCTCAAGCTGTACTACAGAGCAATAGTGTTAAAAACTGCATGGTATTGGTACAGTAACAGACATGTAGATCAATGGAACAGAATTGAAGACCCAGAAATGAATCCACACTCCTATGGTCACTTGATCTTTGACAAAGGAGCTAAAACCATCCAGTGGAAAAAAGATAGCCTTTTCAACAAATGGTGCTGGCTCAGCTGGAGGTCAACATGCAGAAGTATGCAAATTGACCCATTCTTATCTCCTTGCACTAAGCTCAATTCTAAGTGGATCAAAGATCTCCACATAAAACCAGACACACTGAAACTAATAGAAGGGAAACTAGGGAAGAACCTTGAACATATGGGCACAGGGGAGAATTTCCTGAACAGAACTCCAATAGCTTATGCTCTAAGATCAAGAATAGACAAATGGGACCTCATTAAATTACAAAGTTTTTGCAAGGCAAAAGACACTGTCAAAAAGACAAAGCGGCAACCAACTAACTGGGAAATGATCTTTACCAATCTTACATCTGACAGAGGGCTAATATCCAAGATATACAAAGAACTCAAGAAGTTAAACTCCAGAGAGGCAAGTAACCCTATTAAAAAATGGGGTACAGAGCTAAACAAAGAGTTCTCACCTGAAGAATATCTAATGGCTGAGAAGCACCTAAAGAGATGTTCATCATCCTTAGTCATTAGGGAAATGCAAATCAAAACAAACCCTGAGATTCCATCTCACACCAGTCAGGATGGCTAAGATCAAAAACACAGGAGACAGCAGTTGTTGGCGAGGATGTGGAGAAAGAGGAACACTCCTCCACTGCCGGTGGAATTGCAGGCTGGTACAACCACTCTGGAAAGCATTCTGGAGGTTCCTCAGAAAACTGGGCATGACACTCCTGGAGGATCCGGCTATACCACTCCTGGGCATATACCCAGAGACTTTACCTGCATGCAATAAGGACACATGCTCCACTATGTTCATAGCAGCCTTATTTATAATAGCCAGAAGCTTGAAAGAACCCAGATGTCCCTCAACGGAGGAATGGATTCAGAAGATGTGGTATATCTACACAATGGAATACTACTCTGCAATTAAAAACAATGAGTTCCCGAAATTCCTAGGCAAATGGTCAGATCTTGAAAATATCATCCTTAGTGAGGTAACCCAATCACAAAAGAACACACATGGTATGCAGTCACTGATAAGGGGATATTGACCCAGAATCTCGGAATACCCTAGACACAATCCACATATCAATAGATTTCTAAGAAGATGGAAGGAGAGACCCCTGGTCCTGGAAAGACTGGATGTAGGGGAGCGCCAGGACAGAGTAACGAGAAGGGGTTGAATGGAGAAAAGAGGGAGGAAAGGGGGCTTATGGGACTTTCGGGGAGGGAGGAAATGGGAAAGGGGAAGTTATTTGGAATGTAAATTAAAAAAATAAAATAAAATAAATAATAAAAAAAACAAAGGTTCTCTTTGATTGACAGAGATGATAGACTGGGTGTCAGATCTATTTTACACATGATAATTTACAAAATGGTAATAGTTTTGCTCAATTTATACTTAAAGGGAAAGTTTTTTCTTAAACAGAATCGGTAAAATGTTACAATATTTCCTATCCATTCATATTGAGGCAGTGAGAGGCCAGTGATTGGAGGGGAGAAAGAAAGAAGAGCTAGGGAAAGGGAGGAAGAGAGGACCACTCGAGCAGAGCAGGATGAGACCTGAGACCACCTCCCCTGATACTGTGGTGGCTCTCTCACTAAGGGCATATTTCCCAAGAGACTGATTAATCTCTTTGGGACTATTTTATTTATAACACAGGAAGCCAAAAAGAATACCCTCTCAGACTCGTGGATTCCATCGATTGACCAGGCTGTCATGAAGAGTGGACTTTCCCTGACTAGACCTTACTGGAACTTTAAAAAGGCAAAAGGTAAGGGGCACCTGAAGGTCCATCACCAGACTCCATGTTAAGGTCTAAAGGAAGCTGCATGGCAACCCACAGATTTGACCAAGGTATGTGAGGTTAATAGGGATCACAGCCTTTCTAGAGCGAATCATAGAGACAATATACACCCTATGACCCCAGGGGCAAGGAATATAAAACTACTGGGACAACAGATGAGGCTGGTAGAGATATCAGAAAAAAACCTTCTGAGGCTAGAGAAGGAATAAGTCTGTAGAGAGATTTAGTGCAGGTTGCTGAGAAAATCTGTAGAGGGATTTAGTGCAGGTTGCTGAGAAAGTCTATAGAGAGACTTAGTGCAGGTTGCTGCGAAAGTCTGCCATTACAGGAAGACAGAGGAGGAGAGGGAACAGAGAAAAAGAAAGAAAAAATGACATAGAAAGAAACTACAAAGAGTCCCGGCTACAGTAGTCAGGAAAAGCAGAGAAGAGAGACAGAAAATGACCAGAGCACATACTACAAGGAAAGAGGCCACTGGGCCTGAGAGTGCCCCAATGGAAGCCAGGAACAGGAATTCCCAGCCTTGGGGAAAAAAAGCCACCAATTGGCAAAGGTGTTAGCCCTTTGTGCTGCTGTGGTAGACGGCACAAATGTCATCTGGGTAGAACCTCTACCCCCTGGCACTCAACGCAGAAAATGGAGGTAATTGCCCTCACCAAGACTTTGGAACTTGGAGCCAGGAAGAAAATTAACATCCATGTGGATAGCAGGTATGCCTCTGCCACAGCCTATGTCCATGGGGCTATATACCAAGAGGGAGGACTGCTCACATTAGAGGAAACCAACAGGAAATCTTGAACCTCTTGGACGCCCTAATGAAGCCGGCAACTGTGAGTATTATTCACTGCCCAGGATGTCAGAAGGGAAAAGACTCAGTGGACAATAACCAGGCAGATCAAGTGGCTCCAGAAGTAGCTATGCAGGAGTCTATGCTGGTTTTGGGCCTGCAAGAGATACCCACTGGGAAATGGGACTGAATTAAGAGATGGCCTCACTTAGAATATGCTGAAGAGAAAAGGACTCAGGGTGCTAGCTACCCTACCAACTATTACCAAGAAAAAGTGCACACAAGAAGAGAGAACTATACTCCCCAGAAAGTAAGCAAAAGACTTACAAGGCCAAGTACACTGATGCACTCATTTAGGAGATAAAAAGCTTGTCCAGGCAGTTAATGGACCTAAAGTATATATTTATGACTCAGGTTTTGGACCAGAGACATAATAGAACAGTGTAAGGTATGCCAGCAAGTGAATGCTTATGCAGCAAAGAGTAAACAGGGCAAAAGACCTAGAAGAGAACAGCCTAGAATATATTGAGAGATTTTATAAAAGTTAAGTCAGGAAAATATGGTTACAAATACCTTCTAGTGTTTGTTGATACTTTCTCTAGATTAGTTGAGGCTTTCCCCACCAAGCAGGAAATAGCTGCCATGATTAGAAAAAAAAATCCCAAGTTTCAGAGTGCCCAAGGTAATTGAATGAGACAATGGTCCTGTTTTTGTTTCTAAGGTAAGTCAGGGATTGACAGAGATATTGGGGACTACTTGGAAGCATTATTGGATATACTGTCCCCAGAGCTCAGGGCAGGTAGAGAAAATAAACAAAACCCTATGAGAGACCTTAATTAAATTGACCTTGGAGACTGGCTCAGGCTGGATGCTGCCCCTTCCCTTGTTCTTGTTCTGAGCCCAGATCAGACCCTGCCATTTTAACCTGATCCCTTTTGAGATCCTCTTTGGTACCCCAACTCCTTTGTTGTCCACTGGGCACTCCCAGGAGGTATCCCACAACATGAGGTTTGGCCCAAACTGTCTGTCTTACATGCTCCAGGGATGCCAGAGACTCCTCACTGCTTCCAGACTGGTGACTGGATCTGTGTAAGAAGGCTTCAAGGAACAGTCACTGGAACCCTAATGAAAGAGACCCTTCCTGGCACCACTAGACACTCCCATGGGACTCAAGGTGGATAATATTGCAGCCTGGGTGTATGCTTTCCATGTGAAATCTGCAGATGTCCCGCTCTCCAGAACACCACTGTATGGTACAGAAGATAAATAATATTCTCAAGCTCAAGATCACTTGACCTTGATCATGACTACCTGGTGGTACCATTAGATTCTGGTTCTTCCCCCCCCCCCATGTGCCCGTTCACCAAACCTGTTATGGCACTCACTGTCTCCCTTCTGTTGGGGTTAGAGATGGCCAGGGAAGCCACCAGGACTCCCAATCTGTTCTTATTAGGGGAAAATTATGATAGTCTGAGGATAGCCATTGATTTAGATATAGAGAAAATAGAAACTTCCATTAGTCATATTCAAGAATTATTGACTTCATTATCAGAAGTAGTACTGCAGGATAGGAGGGCTATGTGCTGCCTTAGCTGAGGAGTGTTACTTTTATATAGACCATTTGGGGTTGTTAACCCTGTTAGGACCCCTAATAGTTCTCCAGCTATAGTTGACTTTTGACCCCTACATTTTGAACTGCTTAGTCGCTATTGTTAAGAAACTCTTAGGTACAGTACAGCTAATGATCTTAGAGGAGAGATACAAAGAACTTGATACAGAAGATCGGGAAAATGAGCTATCAGAATACCAGCAATTGTTTCAGGATTGAAGCATGCACAAAGAAAAGGGGGTAATGAAAAGGTTAACTCAGGAATTTTTGGAAAGGTCATGGAACACTTGCCCCTCCCAGAAGTGCAAGTGTACCCCCTCCCAGAAGGGAGAGGGTAAATTACATTCCCCAGACCACAGGGTGGCCCCTGCAGCTAGGAAAGGACCAAAGTTCATTGGCCACCTACCTCATCCCCTATGAACCAATTAGTTTAAAGTAACACAGTTCTGCCAATCACATTGTGCCTAATGGCGGCTTCCCAAGAACTGTATAAAAGGCCTTCTCAGCCCAGAATGCATGTTGTTCTGTCTCCATGTGCAGGATGGCTCAAGCGTGCTAGATAATAAATAAAAATCTTGTTGATTTTTGTGATTCCCATCTCTGCATGGTCCACTCAGGGGGTCTCTCCAGTAAGTTAAGACTTCCAGAAGCCCCCCAGCAACAGCACAAATCAAAAGCGAAAATATGTATGTGAAATAAAATTTATAATATATATAATACACATACTATATCTTTCTTTTAAGGCTTATTGTTATAATTCCTCATCATATTTTCAGGGATCCTTACTGATTTTACCCTCTTGCTTTCTTCTGTAATTATCTCCCTGGCTCTTTTCTCACTTGTCATTTTTCCCATTTCCCCAATAAAATATTTTGTACCATGTTATTCATTCTCTATTGCTCTTCCACTTCCATATGCTGGCATTGATTACTTTTACATTCTTAATTTTGTTTGGTTTTCTAGTTGTTTGTTTTATTTGATTCTTTTCCTAGTTATTCCATAATACATACTAATATAAGATTAGTATATAGGTGTTCCAATGAGTAGCAATATGTGCCATTTGTAATTAGGGCTCTGGGCTAGGATATTTTCCAGTATTGCATTCATTCACATGAAAAATTCAAGATTTCATTTTTTACAAGTAAATAGTATTCCATATTGTGCATGTACACCATTTCATTATTTACTCATCTGTTTTACATTTAGATTTTTCCGATTCCTAGCTCTGATGCATAACCTGGCACTAAACTATGACTCACGCATTGAACTGTACAATAAGAGGGAAAAACCAGAGGGAAAGTATGACTAGTTCTGAAAATCCAATAAAATATCTAAGGCTAGTGAAGACAGTTTGAAGAAAAATGTATAATCACTCCCTTACTAAATCAGGACAATACTAAATTGCATTCTCAATAGTGACCCTATTGGTTGAAATGCAACAGTACAGTGTCCTTTCAAAAGAAATGGGGATTAAAAATTCCAATATTTCCTGACCAATGACACAATGGTTGAAGAGGACTTCAAATGACTTATCTATATAGTTTTGTAGCACTAGATATTGGAAGTATATTAGAATGAAGAGCAATCTACACTGTAGTCCTTACCTCAGCTCCTGCACACCATGTCTCTCCGAAAAACAAAAGGAGAGTGTGCCAAAAAACGTTTATCCACCATCCCTATTCTCCTACGACACTGAAAAACACATTTCAGTTTTCAGATCTACACAAGTATAAAGAACTTTAAAAACTTCTGATATCCTGAGTCACAGTCTCTAAGTGAGATTGGTACATTATATTGAAGAATTTACAAATATTGAACAACTTCTGCATACCTGGAATAAAACCTACCAACTTAATAAGGATAGATGAAGTTTATGTTGCGATACTGGATTTAGTTGGCCAGTGTTTCATTGAATTTTTACATAAAGATTTATAAGGAGTCTGAGCTGACCTGACACAAATACCTTCCCTCTGAGGGTTAGCTTGTATGATACCAAAGTTGCAATACAAGCCTCCAAAGGAGAGAAGCAACAAAAAGTCCCACCCAGACATGATGCCTATAAATAAACTCAATTTAAAAGGAACTTTCATCAAAAATCTCCTATTTAAAGTATATTTAACTTATTCCTTAAAACACATATGTGTTTGTGAAAAGGTTCAGTTAAACATCACATGTGATAATAAAAGACTATTAATATTCTTAGTCTCAACTTATTGATATGTTATTCTAAGAGAAAAATCATGTAATCCTTCAACCATTTAATTTTTTTCTTTTAAACTGCTACTGAAATATTATTCCATGCAACATATTTGGAAATGTAGGATGCTAACAACCTTTCTGTGGTAAAGATAAATGACTTCAAATAGGAATATATTTCTCACAGACATAGGATAAAGGAATCAGCAACACTGAAAATAATGAACAATTCACTTTATTGGCACAAATGACTTCAAAAACTTCATTGCTTAGTTTGCAGCAATGGTGGCCTGAATCCAGCTCACATAGTTACAGACCTTGGTGTACACACCAGGGTTGTCCTTCAGGGCACAGCCATAGCCCCAGGAGACAATGCCCTGGAGCTGTCCATTGCAGACCACAGGGCCACCAGAGTCACCCTAAGAGGAAAAAACACAGTATTGAAGGAAAAATCATAAGGACAAAGAACCACATTACTCTGATGTGAAGATGCCATTCTACCCATGATTTTCCTTCCTTGGATAACCCAACCTTTATTCTTGCTGACATGTTGAAATAACCTTCAGAACAGCCCTCCTCATTTTCTTTCTTTCTATGGAACCACAACAGGAAACTTCCTGCCTCTTACATTTGGGCATTCCAACCCCAATTCTAGGAAGCCAATTACCTGGCAGGAATCTTTGCCTCCCTCCAGGAAGCCAACACAGATCATGTTGCTGGTGATCTTTCCAGGATAAGAGGCCTCACAGTCAGCCTGAGGCAGCACTGGGGCATTCAGACACTGGAGCAGGTCTGGGTTGTTCACTTTGAGGAAAGGATAAGAAAGAAATGTGATTCAGACCAGGATAGATATCAGCATTCCAGTGGAGACAACTCTATGAACCCTGGGACATGCTTCAAGATATTAAGGCCCAACAACAAACTTAGATCCCAGAATAGTCATTATTGATGTCTTTTCTGGAAGTGAAAATAAAACATTCTTCATCTGCTCTGTTTACATGTTGGGAACAAGATCATTTTGTGTGCAAATATCTCTTATACCTATTACATAACTTGGTGTTATTGGGTACTTGCAATGGTTTTGCATCTTAGGAGCCACTGGTTTCAGTGTAGAACCTCACTTGCTTCTGGAAAGTTGCAAAGGAAGTAGATAAAGTGTCCTACTCACCACCAAAGCTCAAGGTGTTGCCCCAGCCAGAGATGAGACACTGAGTGCCTGCAGCTGCACAGGATTTGGGCAGAGCCACAGTGGCCACTCTGGCATTGAGGGTCACAGGGGAAGAGAGCTTGATCAGCATGATGTCATTGTTCAGGGTTGCTGAATTAAAGTTGGGGTGCTTGATGATCTTGGCAGCATTGACAAACTGCTCATTGCCCTCCAGGACATTGATGTTGTGCTCTCCCAGTCTCACTTGGATGCGGCTGTTGGGACGAGAAACCTGTTACAGTCTTCCTCTCCATTATTGCAAATAGTTCAGATATTTTAAACACTTTTTACTGAATTAGCTTGGAATGCAGAGGAGCCATGTTCAATATCACTAATGTGGCAGAGGTGTGGAGGACAAGTAACATACTGAGACCTGATTCCTCTCTTTTTCAAAGACAGATAATATGATTGAGGTGAAGGACTGCATTTGCAGTCCTCCCCCCAACCCAAAACAAAATAGCTCCTTGTATCTTCATTCCTACTCTGTGACTTTGCAAAGTGTTAACCATACTAATTCCTCTTTTCTCCAAAACTGTTACTTTTATCATTTACTCCAGTGTATAATAAGAATAGTTTTATCCATGCAACTGTGGCATCTCCCAACTTGCTAGGAATTCACTCTCTGTGTTTTCCTCCTATACTTTTCGAATTAAAATCTGGCTGATTCTGATGCATGTTCATGTCTGACACCATCTTGTATACAAACTGGCTCTAGGTTCCCCCTTTATAGTGAAATTATCAGAAATACACTTTTTTAAAATGTTTGCAGATTTTCCACTCTCACTGAAAACTGAGGTTATTACCATGTTATAGACCCAGGATTACTTTTTTCAAAGTCTTTGTATGACTTCATGTTTGAATCTTTCTATCCTACAATCAACTTTCCTTGCTTTTTTTATTTATACACTTGAGGGATTTTAAATGATTTATGGGTGTGAATAGCCTCCTATTCTGTACTCTTATTCTCTCCTAATCAAGAAATAAGGAATCTCTTTTCTGTTACTGTTGGCATTCACTGTATAAGGTCATTTCTTGCCTGATCTTATACTATACCCCTAGAAAGGTCAAGTGTGTGTTCTGTACAGTCAGGGCCCATTACTTACGACTTGTAGCAGTGAGCTGCAGACACCACCCACTGTTCATTGATGAGGGAACCTCCACAGAAGTGGTAGCCAGAGTTCAGAGACACCTGGTAGGGGACAGAATTCTCTTGGCAGGTGTATCCTCCAACGATCTTGTCATCATCATCCACAGGGAAAGCAACTTGAATAAACACAAGAAGACCATTGAGAAGACATTTCATCAAGTGCTGGAAGGTGGAGCCCACAACTTTCAGCTAACCAGGGATTCTTAATGAATACAAGAAAAAAGGTAATACTGTATTCCTAGTAGGCATCGGAAAGTCTGTCCAACACTATACTGCAGTACAAAACACTACAGGACATTAGGAAGATACTCTGTAGGTGACTTCATTCTTATGGGTTCCCAGGGGAAGGGCAAGTGATGCACTCTGTATGCCACCATAGGGTGTAGAGATCATTGTGTTATCCTCTACCTGTTTTGATCTCAGCTTCCTCCTTCTCTGAAACCTATTGTCTATCAGCTATTTTAAAGAGTTTATCATGGTTGGAAGTATCTTCGATATTATCCTGGGTATGTATGACTTTATGTACCCATGGTTTTTACAGCTTAAGTCTGTATTTTAAGGAAAATGGAGAACAGTCTTTGTAAAGAACAGAGAGATGTAATACTATTGTTAAAGATCATTGTTTTTTTATTTGATTGCATGTTTAGAGATCTGAAAGTCATTTGCGTATTTTTAAAAAATATATACTGTACCAATATGTCCCTCCTACTATGAATCATTGTCCCAAGCACATAAGTTAAGAATTTTAAGATAATAGTCACTAGTTTAATGAGGATTTCAACTTTCAATTTAGGCCTTTCCTTTGAAAAGACAACCAGGGCTGAGCTATCTCTAATCTGTTGGGTCCATACAGTTTCATTTCCTGTACTCTCCTGATGTCTTACTTTTTCTATATTCTTTAATGACTAAGTAGATGAGACTTGAGGAATAATAAACTTTAGGTTTACAGAGAAGCTTGAAAGATTGGGAGCAGAGTTGCTGCTGGAGGAAGAAAGAGGACATTGGAGCAGAGATGGGGTGAAGAGCCATCTTGATGACAGGATTCATGGCTTCTAGGAGAAGGAAGACCAAGACCTGGATTAAGACATGGAACTCACCAGCAGCTCCCACAAGAGTCAGAAACAGGAGTGCTCTCATTTTGGCAGAAGGTAGTGAGCACTAGGGGAAAGCCTGCCTTTATACCCCAATGCAGGGAGAAGGAGGTACCAAGGGGAGGGCCAACCACTACTTCTACACAAGCACACCTGTGGTTTTTCTCCTTCCAAGTGCCTTGTATTATCTCTGTTCTGTTTGTCTACCCTTTTTATGTGTGAGGTACAAGTAGTAAGGAAACTTTCTCTGGATGCAGACAAGGAAAGGAATTCAAGAAAGGATTCTTGAAAAGAGGTTTTGCGAAACACTGGAAACATAGACTCTGTCTATTCGTCACAGCCTTTGTACGGCTGATATGAAGAGGCTGTGGGTTAGAGAATGGTCATGTTCCTTAGATATGCCCAAACGTCAGGGGAACTGGTATTGGTATGTTGGCAGATATTCAGGACCTAGAGTCCCACTTGAAGAAATATTGTATCTGCATCTAATAACTATGAGATAATAAATAGCTCTAGAGTAATTCATCATATAGAAAGTTCATATCCAGGGGCTGAGGTAATAAAATTATTTAGTACGATGTCAAATGAAGATATAGATATTATTTGTACTGTAAATTTTTTTGGTTCTCCTTTCTAAAGGCTAATATATGAAAAGTTTGTTGAAGTGTGAAGAATGAAATTTGAGTAGATGTTTCCTCAATATGTTCAACAGATGCAACCAAAACCAAACTCTCTTCTTTCTTCTGTCATGACCTTCTACTTTACTTTTGTGCCTTTGAGTCCATTTTCTGCATCTTCATGGTTCTTTTAAAAATCCGTGTTAAAGACTAAATCTTCCCTACTTTCTAGATACATGCAGGTTGAGAATGAAGTCTATTCAGTAGATTTAAAGAAGGGCTTTGAGAATATATCTGATTTCTGTTCACAGAATTGCCTTCAGTAGAGAGATTACTACATTATCAAGTTGTCATGAATAGAAACCAAGATTAAAAATATTGAGAGATTCTGATATTCGATATTTTTCAGTGACACTATTATATCACACTTAGTTCACAGAAAAAAATCCTGTAAAAGATCTGTGAATGGTTCTAACAAAGCTACTGAGTCTTAAGACTCAAGTTTATTGAGACATAAACTGCCTACAGGCAGTGTATTGAAAAATGATATGTGAGTTTACATGTAATGTTATGAGCTAATTTGAAGACACATTTTACAGAAGCTACTTACTTTTGTAGTTAGTATGATCTTAGTCTTGTTGAGGGACAGGAAAAAGCAGAATTCAACAAATGCTCTAGAGATGCTGATGAAAGAAGAAAAGTCTGAGTTCATGATCGAGTGATTGGTTTTGATCTGTCACTTATGGAAAGTGGTGAACCAAATGGACACCAGAATGTCCTAGGGAAAACACCCCTGGAAGGACTGTTAGTAACTGCTGTACCCATCCCTGGAATGACTGGCACAGCTACACAACAAAAGTCATTTTCACAACCCTTCTTTCTCAATCTCATTAAATGGCTCATGAGTCATGCCTCAGTAGAGTACTTTTCTATTTGTAAAGTTTCTTTCAGATTCAAGACTTTTCACTCAGCAGTCATGCACTTAATCATTTATGTGTGGAGCCCCACTTTCCCTTTAAAAACTGTTTTATGGTAAAGGATGAAAAAAAGGCATTATCTCTAGTAAAGATTATATCAGGTCTATTCTTCTTTTTTGTTGTTGTTGTTGTTGAGAAACTATGGAAAATTGGCATATAGTCTCAAGGCTCCAAAAAGGTATGGAAACCCTCATGAAGTGTGAGATTTGCCACAGATGGCATCTAAAGGGTAAGAATGCCAAAATTCCCTGAGAGGTAAGTTAAACATCTAACTCCTCCTGCCATTCTTTTCTTGGCAGAGCTTGAACACCAAATTTTATTTTACCTGGCACTGTGCCTCAGAACCTTGAGTCTTACCTTACTATGACTCCTTACCCACCTGGGCCATAAGTAACACAGGGCTGCTCATAGCCAGCAGATAGGTTTTTAGGATATTGTTATGGTTAGTTGGACAATAAGCAAATTTTCTGAAATATAGTTCATATGTTTCTTCGTTTTATTTTTCCTTTTTAAAAATTGTTTTGTGTCTTTGTGAGTTTATCAATATCCACTCAAATCTCAGTCATCTGCCATCTCCTTATAACTGCACTCTTCCCTTGTCACCTCCCCCAAAATAAGGTTTGCACTAACCAATGACCAAACAAAATAAACAAAACAAAACATACAAAACATCTTGAAACATAAGTTGTCATGTGTCACAGTCTATCCCAAAATATGCTCCTCTGTCCACACATTTTACTTGCAAATATTCAATGCAATGGGTCCTTTGTTTGTTTAAGGTCCCTTGGTTCTCAATTGGTTCCTTATTGGGACTTTCCTCTTTTTCTTGTTGCCCTGTTTTGTGGAGATCCTGAAGCTTTGGATCAGTAGAATAGGCCATTTCATGAACTCCAACAGTTCACAAATGTTGTAGATTTGGCTTGAGCCAACTTAAAGCCCTTGATCTGGGCCTGAGTGGTAGCTGAGCAGGTCAGCCTTCTTGCTTTCCCTAATCTACACCACCAGGGGAGCACTTTAACACTGCTGCTGTGAAGTTACCCTATGATGCCCCTCGTCCCACCCCTGAAAGAATAAGTACACTTGCTCTCAGACTTCAGGTTGGGTCATCCACACCCATGCTTCGAGTTACCTCCTCTGTGTTGCCCAGATAGATGTAGGGCCCACACTCCCAAGTGCTAAACCCAACGAGGGGTTGGCCCACTCTACAGCTCTTACATACTTGGAGCTTACTCACCCTTGCTTTCTCCATCAGGACCAGCTCCACCGTGTTGCCAACGTGAGTTGCAGGGCTTGCCCTCCCACCACAGAGGGGCAGAAGCAGCTTTCCTGCTCTCATGCCCTCAGGGATAGAGCTCCTGACTACAGCAGGTAGGGAGGAGCAAGGACTTTACCACCTCATGTACTCTGCCTCAGGGCAGCTATCAGAGCAGTGACAGGGCCAGCTCTTCTAGGCCAATTCCCATCTGGCTAGCTCAACTCTGCACCCTTCAATAGGACAAGTCCTACTGTGCTGCCAAGGATAGGTACAGGGCCTGCTCTCCCAAGTGCTGTAGCCAGCAAGGGGCAAAGCCAGCTCATCTACTCACATGACCCTGGCTGGGGTCATCTCTACAGACTTCTCAGGTGGCAAGAAGCTTCAAGAAGGAGAGGGCGTTATAGTTGCTTAGATTCTAATGTTTATTGGGTCTCCCAAACTGTTTGCACAGAGGGTCTGCATGTAGCTTCTGGGAACCTGCCCCACTTAGCTCTGATTGGTAAATAAAGATGTCAGCAGCCAATAGTTGGGGAGGAGTGACATAGTCAGGTTTTTTTGTATTCAGGGACTTGGGACAATGAGTAGGAGGTAGGAGTGGGACATGGAAGTCACCACGGAAGGGTAAAATCTTGCAGGAGGTAGAAGCATAACCGCCATGTAAAGAGGGAAGGAACACGGGACCCAAAGGGCTGCTCAGTTGGGTCAAGAGCAGTCAAGATGGAGCACAGAAATTAATAAATAGTAACATGGGGTTATAGGAGAGAGAAAATTCTAACAACATGGAGGTTATGCAGCTGCCAAGCTATTATGCTGTTTAAGGCATATTGAATTATAAAGGGTATATATGTCTTTCATTTGGGAACATAAACCATTGAGGTGAGTATCAAACTCATGCCAGGATTTATTAAAATAATAATACTACAGGGTATCACTCCTTCAACCAGACCATCTCATAGCAGATGAGTGTCAGGGCAGATCTCCTGTGCTCATACCCTCAGGTTCACCCCCTCATCACTCAAGTTCCTGGCACTAGAACCAACTCTACTGTGCATCTCATGTTAGGTACAAAGCCTGCTCTACAGAGTGCTATAGGCAGTCAGGCTCTCAGGAGCCTGTGGTTAATTTTTTCATCTGTTAGATAGTGAGGAGCTGGATATGAGGTGGGCAACACATTCAGCCCTGCACAATTCGTGGCAGAGGAGTGGCAGAACTGTACTCCCATGATCCTACCCTGGGGGTGGGCAAGTTTACCTGAGCCCCAGCAACCAGAACCAGTCCCGTTGTGCTGCTCAGGTGAGTTACAGGGTCTGTACTCCCAAGGTGGGGCCAGATCTCAAGAGCACAGCAGCCTGTGAAGGGTGTATCAATTCAGCACAACCCTTAGACATCCATGTGGTATCAGGTGGCTACCCAGACCATGACAATCCTATGGTCTTTAGTGGTACTATGAGTCACAGAAGCTGCATTGCAAGGGTCTCAGAACTTCGCCATGCCTTCAGGAGGTGGGATTGGCTACCCAAACAGGCTATTTTTCTCCTTCCTTTTCTCTCCTGTTATTTCTCTTTCCACAAGACTCAAGGGTGCTGCTTCTCTTTCTACAACATCTGTTAACCACACACTTGCACATTACAGTGGCTCTCACTGTAGATGGGTCATGTAGCTCTTGGACATCTGAGTGATCTCCCTGAAGTGAAGCCACATGGTGTGGTTTCAAACAGGCCCCAAGATATCTACAGCCAACCTGTGTGGAACAGTGCCAGGTAAGTCTTCTGTGTGTCTATGGCCATACAGAGCAAAATGGTGGCAGGCAGATCTTTGGGCATCTCTTCCAGTCTGTGCCGCTTGGCATGGCACTGGATTGGTCTCTCAATATCTCAGCCTTACTGAACTTTGCTGCTTGGTGACAGGCAGAGCTTTGTGTTTCAATGGCCTACCTGAGCAGTTAGGCTACAGGCAGGTCATCTTTCCCCACCTTCATTGCTTGGCATTGTGGTCAGGAGGTCTCTGAATGTCTCTTAACTTTTTTCTCACTCTCCACTGTCAACTACACAGCTCTGGGATACATTGATGAACTCTTTGTCACCGATGTTAGCACATCTTCCAGGGGTCCCTGCCCAAGGCATATAAGTTGCTGTATTGTCTCATACATTCGAATGCGATGAGTATGATAGATTCAGTGAACCAGTCATTTCCTTTCCATTTCCTACTCATTCTAATATTTAAATTCCTTTGTGTTTGCCTGTAAAACATTTTCCTAATTCCAATTCAATGCTTGGTATTGTCATATCATTGTATTTAAAATTAGGAAATAGTGATTAATTTCTATGTGTATATTTAGCCCTGTAGATTATAGTCTTTTATGAACCTGCATTTATTCTATCATTCTGCTTTTCATACAGGACAAGGGAGCTTTACAAGTGAAAATAAGTTTTGTTAGGCATATGCAATATCTAATTTGTAAGTATCGAGCTTTCTGGTTGTCATGTTCTTTCCTATTACTTGTTTCTGTCTCATGAAAGAGGGAGGGAAGTCATACTTTTACTTCATTTTCAGATATGAAAAATCTGTATCTCTGAAAGGAAGTGGCTTCTTCCTAGCTGCTTAGGGGGTAGTGTAGAGATGATACCTGAACCATTTCTCCAAAACCTGAGTTGTTTCCCATTATGTTGTCACAGAGTGGAGTGTTTCTTATGGCATATTCAATTTAAAATATTTTTTCTACTTATGCCCACAAATAACTATACTCTTCATCCCTCATCAAAGAAAGTTCTTTTTGCAACAGACATTGACCACTCCCAAAAATCATGCTCAGTTAAAATAGAGAGTTGTGAAGTCAAGTCCCAGTAGCTACACCTAAAAAATAGTCCCGTATCTAAGGCTCAGAGAACATTGCAGAGGACAGAGTCAGTAAATATTAAGAGTCACAAGATCTGAGAGTATGCTGTCAGATTTTTCTCTTCTGATAATGTTAGAAGCTATAACCACAAACTCTTACCAACACAACTGTCTAAATGTTAGCTGAACAAGTACTACCACAGTGAACATGCCAAAGTAAATAGGAAAACATCCATGAAGACTCAAGCCTATGCAAGAACTATAGGAAACTGAGGAAAAATGGAAGGGGGAGAGGTTGTCTTCCCCAGAGAGGAGCACACCAAGCATGCCAACCGACTGTTAAATGCCAAATAGCCAGGTCTAAAACATACACACAAGTAACATTATACAGACTGAGCAGATTATATTTGAGAATATATATGAATATATGCATATATCTATAAACACATATATGAATACATACTGAGTGAAAAAAATAGGCCATAAATTTTAAGGAGAAATGGAAACGAGAAATATTGTAAATATAACCTAAAAAATAATGAAAAATATCTTTTCTTTATTCTTGAGAATTTCTTACATTTATTCAATGAAATATGATCATATCCACTCCCCTTTCTCCATGATAACATTCCCATTTTCCACAAAATGTTTTTGTCCCAACATTATTCTTTTCTTTTGATAATTCACTAAGTCCAATTAGTGTTGTTTATATACTCCACAGATAGAAATAATAAAGTGCAAAGCAAATTTATTTTTTTTAAAGGTGATATTATCCTGTACTAAAGGGGCTGGTAGAAATTCCATGGACATGATAATTTAATCTACATCAAAATTCTAATGATATTCTTCACAGAACTAAATAAACAAAACCAAGATACCAACCAAGCTTAAATGGTCAAACCTGAACAGAAAGAAAAAATCATACAACATTACAAAATCCATCCAAAAAAACACTTCTCTGTCAACAAATGTTTCATATGTAGAAACAATTTAATAGAATCGATGGTTTTACTTCAAATGGTATAACTACAGCTAACTGATCTTTAAAGTTATGCCCAAAAGTCACACTTTAGGAAAGATAGTATCCTCCACAAATAATGCTGAGAAAAGTATACCTCAGCATATTCACTGGCCTAAGAATGCAAACAACTGAATAGAGAGGGAAAATGGTTGTAAGATAATAAAATCTGAATTGAAAAAAATAGATACAAATAGTGAAGAAAAATCCAACCTGAAATTCTTAAGGAAAAAAGCATGAGTCAAATATAAAACTCCATGGAAAGTCTCATTAACTGAATGGATCAAGGAGAGGATATAATATTTGGACTTGAAGAAAAGTGGAAGAATTACGAAAATCCAACAAGGGCAAAAATAAAATAAAAGGAATAGTAAAATTTCATATGATTTTCTACGTACAGATCAAATATAGATGATATTGGGCATAGAAAAACCATCTCTATCTCCTTAGATAAGGGAAAGACCCTCGTACACACCAAGCCACCATCGCACATCAGGTTGTGGCAGAACTAAGCACATCCTTTCCACTGAGGCCCAACACGACAGCCCTACTAGAGGATTGGTATCCAAAGGTAGGCAACAGAAGCAGAGACAGCCTCAGCTTCAGTTGCTAGGGGACACACATAAAGATCAAGCTGTACTTCTGTAACAAATATGTAGGGGGCATAGGCCCAATCTATGCTTGTTCTCTGTTGATGGTTCAGTCTCTATAAGCCTACATGGAACCTGGTTAGTTGACTTTCTGGGTTTTTGTTATGTCCTTGACCCCTCTATGTCCCTCAATCCTTCCCCCAACTCTTCCACAAAAATTTCTCAGCTCTACTATTGTTTAGATGGGGTTTCTGCATCTGTTTCCATCAGCTGCTGGCTGAAACTTCTTAGAAGACTGTTATGCTAGGTTTCTGTCTAAAATCACCACAGAGTATTTTGGATCTTTCCTATGGAATATGTCTCAAGTTGGGTCAGTCATTGGTTGGCAATTCTCTCAATCTTTGCTCTATCTTTATACCTGCACACATCTTGAGGCAGGACAAATTTTTGAGTAGAAGACTTTGCGGGTGGGTTGTTGTCCCTGTCCCTCCACTGGAAGTCCAATGGACATCTGGTTTCAGGAACTAGTCAGTTCAGTCTCCATAACCCCAGTTGCTATGACGCTCAGCTAGGGTCACCTTCATAGATTCCTGGGAGTTTACCCCATCCCAGGCTTCTGGTATGTTCAAGAAATGGATCCCCACCAATTTCTGTTCTCTCTCTCAGCCCTCTCCTGCCCCATGTCCTGTTCTCTCCACACTTGATCCCCACCACTTTTCACTCCCCATCCACCTCCAATGACTATTATATCATCCTATATGACTGATGTAAGGGATGGAGACATAGTTCTTCAATGTAACCATCAGTAGTCTTATAAGTTCCCATAATATTTTTTAGACCTTGACTAGGGCCAGACTAGTATTTGACAGAGTGAATTACCAGTTTGAAACTGAGTTGTGGATTTTATTAAGAATGTTAAAATATATATTTAAGAAAAAGAGTTACATTCTTTTAGAGTTAGAAGAGAGACATTCAAGGAGAAAGCAAGATATACTCAAATATAGGTATGGACATTAAAGGGCAGAGTGGCCTTTACAAATGGAAAATCTTGATATAACATGAGATATCATTTCTGCAAGATTTAATCCTAGCATAACTAAACATAATTTACTTTGATGCAGAATTTAGATAATTAATAGGTTGAGGACAGTCAGGTTTATGAGAATGCAAGTTTAATTCTAACATAGAATTTAAATTTTAAACTAAGTTTCTAATTGTTTTAAAAATCTTTTAACTTAGCTATTTCTAGAGACCTTACTAATATGTAAATTGTCAATTTTATCAGTTTTTCTTCAACTGTAATTAGATTCCAACTGAAGCAAGCTGATCATATATAAAATAATTTTTTTCTCTTGCCTAGAATGTCCAGTTAAGTGCACAAAATAAACAAATTAACAGGTAATAAATGTCACTTCTTAGGGGAAAATACAAAGTCACATTATTTTTATTTAGATTTTCAAATTGCTAAAAAAGTACAAGTTTAGTAACATACTTACTAAAATAAAGCTAACTATATATCCAAATACATTTTCCCAAACATTTTGTTCTTTTTTTATTAGATATATTCTTTATTTACATTTCAAATGATTTCCCCTTCTTGGATCCCCCCTCCCCGAAAGTCCCATAAGCCCTCTTCCCTCCCCCTGTTCCCCAATCAACCCCTTCCCGTTTCCCTGTTCTGGTATTCCCCTACACTGCTGCATTGAGCCTTTCCAGGACCAGGGGCCTCTCCTTCTTTCTTCTTGGGCATCATTTGATATGTGAATTGTTTCTTGGGTATTCTGAGCTTCTGGGCTAATATCCACTTATCAGTGAATGCATACCATGTGTGTTCTTTTGTGACCGTGTCACCTCACTCAGGATGACATTCTCCATTTCCACCTACTTGCTTAAGAGCACTCCTCCACTGCTGGTGTCATTTCCACCTACTTGCTTAAGAGCACTCCTCCACTGCTGGTGTCATTGCAAGCTAGTACAACCACTCTGGAAATCAGTCTGGCAGTTCCTCAGAAAACTTGGCATAATACTACTGGAGGACCCTGCTATACCACCCCTGGGCATATACCCAGAGGATTCTCCAGCATGTAATAAAGACACATGCTCCACTATATTCATAGCAGCCCTATTTATAATAGCCAGAAGCTGGAAAGAACGCAGATGTTCCTCAACGGGGGAATGGATACAGAAAATGTGGTACATTTACACTGTGGAATACTGCTCAGCTATTAAAAACATTTTATTCCTTATCAATTAAGTATTGGAGGAGTCTCTAGAGAAAAAAAAAAGAATGAATGCCTGAAACTTCATGAACTAAATAGTCATAAGCCAAACTGCTTTCAAAGGAAACAAATAAAATGGACATCTTAAGTCAAATACTTTGAAAGCAAGACAAAATGTATTTAACACAGAGGGCTCTAAAACAAGCTCAGAATAAACAAAGGGATCATTGGTCAAATCAAGGAATAGCTTGTAAATGTAAACGGCATGTCACTTTTATTTTCTTAGATAAAGTGATTAGATGAGAGCCTTACAAAAGCAGTGCAAATACTCAGCTTGAGTTGAGACAAGAGTGTTTCTATTTACCTCTAGGCCTTGGCTCGGAAGCTTCTAGCCTCCATACAATCTAATCTTCTACAAGCCCAAATCTTGAAGACTTCAACTTCCAGCCTTACTCTGCTAACCTAGGATTAGAATATTTCAGCTTTAAAAGACATACTGCTGAAGAAACTCATGCTTCCTACTTCATTCTGAACTCTGAATGGGTGGTTCAACTCAGTAGTTCTGTCTCAAAACCCTCTCCAAGCTGACTGATGCAAATTGGCTTTCCTTGGCTTCTGACTGAATTGCTCTGCTTGGAAATACTGGCTCTGAATTCTATAAACAGAATTGTACTGCCCTGAAATCAACTTCCCTGTTCTGAATTTAACTGAGTTCAACTGCACTCAACAGAACGGCACCAAACTGAAGTGCTGTGAACTAAGCTGGATTGAATTGCCTCTCCCTTGCTGCTCATTAAGTAGGCTCTTTTCCTGCCTGTTCTTTTTCGAGTTGGGTATTACCTATCTCTGACTCATTCTCTCAAATCTTTCTTGATTAGTCACTTTGTCTTGATTAGTCACTCAATTAGACCTCGTTGTTTGAGATTAAAGGTGGGTACTAAAGGCATGTCTACATTCCAGCCAGGGGTATTAAAGGTCAGCATTCCCACCATAGGGATTAAAGGTGTGTGGCTTACCTTCATTCCAGCCAGATCATATTTTTTTGGTGTAATCCCTTGCCAGAGCAACCAAGTTGCTGGATTAAAATTCTCTAAAAGAGCTAAATCCCAGAAAAAAAAAACACAAATCACAGGAGGCAGCAAAAATATTGGCACACCAATAGTCTGGCTAATATTTGCCTCTGATATAAGTGAGTCTGTTAGTATCAAGTAATATGGAATCATTTTGGAGATTCCATATTTGGATATGATAACTGTTAATGCAATTAAGCAACCAAACAATCAAATCAAACAAAGAAATGAACTATCACAGAATTAAAATAAAAGCTTTATATCAAAAGAAATAAGAGAAATTATAGATTAATCTAGAGCCAAATAAGAGTAACCATGGTCTAGATCCATGGTTATCCAAATTTTATCTTCTAATATAGTTACTATTTCTTGAATTTTTTTGGAACAGATCAAAGAAAACTGTATGTGTTTGAAGACCCCTTTCAAACATATTGTTGGAAACATTAAAATTGTGGGTTACAGTTAAGCTGGGAAACTTTAGCTAGAAGCCTTAGGTGCTCTGATAACATCCTGATCTTCTGAGTTATTGGAACCAAGTAGAACACTATGTCAATACATTGCAAAAGGTATCACTCAGTGTCACCAGTCAGGCAAGTGATGACTATTAAAAGGTAGAGCAAGATAAATTGTAATTAGGCTTTGAACTTGCAACATTTCAACAACTCCACATCTATGAATTCTAATAAATTAATCATCCTGTAGACTATCCAATATCACATGTGCCTTCTTTCTAGGAAGTTTCATTCACAGCTTCAAGGAACTTCATTCAAAACTTTCAGAAGACAAAAAAGGTCTTACAATATGTACCATTGTCAGAATCCATGGTAGGTAGCTTGGGAGAAGGTAGTATATGATGCTACAGAGGTGCAGCCGACACAGTCAAGACACCATCAAGTTACAGTTGCCAAGAATATAGACACACCACTGTAACTGGACACCCACTATAAGTATCTTGTAAAAGAGAATCGTTTATTTCATATCACACATTCAGAAGCTTCATGTCCCACTCCTTGGCTCTGTTGCTTCTGCACCTGTGATAAGGCTGAACCTTTGGTATAAAGTTCTCTTATCTAAGGGTACCAAAGGGAAGTTGGAGAAAATGAATTGGGTGAACCAACAGAGAGGCCAAGTGGGCTGCAACCAAAGAGAATAGGATGCCCAAGCTCTTTTAGAATTCACAGCTTACTTTATGCCCCAAAAGGCCCAAATGCTTGATCTTGGGTCTAAGTTTACAGAATGGCATTCAAGGTCTCAGTTTTGCTTTATTACAAAATTCCACCCTATTTTCTTACAATAAGAATATATACAATGTACTTTAATACATAGGGAATTAGTAATTTTAGTTGTTGCTCTATGAGAGAAAAGAGTGTCTTAAGTCTCAGAGGACATACTGGTCCAGAGATTTTGAAACATTGTATAACAGACACTATACTTTGAGGTTCACCAGATGCTCTTGAATGAAAAAATAAGCATTAGTCTTTGATGGACAGGGTTAAGACATTATAGTTTGTATGAAATTTCTCACACTAGCTCCCTGTGGAAGACATTGTATACAACTCTTCATGCTATTTAGGGGTGATCTGGAAAAAGTAGAATATGGGACCACTCTGTAGCAAATACTACATCACTGTCTTTGTCCTTGTACCAGTGCTTTGCCCAGGTACTGTCTCCCATTGAGTTTCTTCATCCTGTTCATAATAAGATGTAGGAAGTTCAGTCTTACCATAGGTGCAGAAGTAACAGAACCAAAGGACTGTGCCATGAAGCTTCTGAAACTGTGATAAATGATTCATTATTATAAGTTACTTATATTAGGTGTCCATTCACAGTGATAAGTCTGACTAATACAAACTCTCATACCCTCTTTACTGTTGCCTACTTTGAACTCAACACCAATTTGAAAGTTTCCTATTGAGGGGATATTATTTCCATTTTTTACTCATTATCTAGCACCATTTATCACTGGGGTATGATTATGGAAGATAAATACTAACAGTTACAATGATATGATTATTAAAGATTAATCATCTAGTACAATGAATTATTGGAAGCTCAAATTTATACAGCAGTTACTCTTTCTGTACTCACCTTCTGTGTTTATTGGAATTTCTTAATGAATTAAAACTAAATGTAGGTCTTGGAGTTATCTCCATGTGAACTGTCATTAAGGAAGCACCTGTGACTTTCATGAGATAAACATTTAATGCACATATATTACCGTACTTCATCCATATTGTATCATAGAGACAATACTTTATGTTAAAGTCAATCAGTCAGTAGCTCCCTCCACTGATTTTGTTCAAAAGGTGTATGTACTATGTCATACACATGGAAGACAAAAAGCGATAAATGCATTTCTTCTAGGTTAATAGGACTAGAAATATCTTGTAAAGTTATCCAAACCCTATAGAAGAATTGTCCACCTTCTCAGGAATCAGTATGATGGCAATGTGAAAAACCTTGTGCATTAAAATCATTATGCTTGAGCCAGTTCCTGGCTTTGTCTGTCCAAACCCATAACATCTGCTGTTTTTCACAACCCTGGGAAAGTTATCAGAGGGAAAGTGGGTACATACACATTGGTAGACTTAATCAAGTACATAGCTTTGTTCAAATAAATTGTTTTTAGAACTTTCCTTTTAGAACAACCTTGTAATTTTAGATTTGGAAACAGAATCATGGTATACTCATATCCACAACTCTGCCTCAGCTCTTGAGTAATACTAAGTTTACAGCTATGTTCCTATGCCTGCCTAAATTCTATCAGAATAATGTGTAAAGGCTTTTTTCTTCCTTTTTTTGTGTGAAGAAATCCACTACTACTTGGTAACTTTTTCCTTTACTTAACTTATATTTAATTAACAAATATTTAAGGAATTTCTTGTGCATTTCAGGACTTCTGTGCTTACAGGGAACAGAAACAAAGGAGAAAGAATAGGATCTTGTTTTCATTTAACTTACATATGTATATTTGTGCGTCAATACACATGAGGATATAAAATCTGAACTCAGAAAAAAATAAGCATACCTAATTTATCTATCTTTCATCTATCATCTATCTATCTATCTATCTATCTATCTATCTATCTATCTATCTATCTATCTATCTATCTATCTATCTATACATACATACTTAAATACATACATACAAACATACATACTTTGTTTTTAAAATAGTGATTAGGCATTTACAAGTGAGGGTAAATCATAAATATGGTTTTCAGGGTGAGCGGCCAGGGAAGTCCTCTTTGGGGAGATAATACAATGAACACTTTCATAAGAAGGAACTGTGAAATGAAGGGATTAAAGAAGGGTTCGTTATTCTATCCTTAATCTATAAAAAAAAAACAACATACATACTCAGTTTTCTTTACAATAAAATAGTTCTGTCATCCAGCATGTGAATAATCACCCTTCCATTGCTTTAGCTTGTAAAACTGTGAAGATATGAACTATGGTGCTCAATAGAGTAATATATATATATATATATATATATATATATATATATATATATATATATAAAAGTAACATTTGAATGAAATAATTTTTATGAAATACTACTAGGATACCAGATCCAATTCCAGACAATAGATATCATGCATCTTATTTTATTGTAACAGGATGATTTTAATATTTCTCATTTTAATAATCTTATAATTAAAGTATGTGCATGTATATATTAAAATAACCCAAAGAAAGAGAAGTAACTTTATAATAAATCAAGTTTTCTAATGAAATTTTGTTTCTAATGTTGAAAAGGGAGTTGATTGTACTCAAGTTGACCTCTACCAAACTGAAGTTTAAAGTTCCCACTTTAAGAAGGCTTCATTATTCTATCCTGAGTTTATAACAAAAACAAACCAACAAAATAGGTCTATATAGCACAAAACAGGTAGGTGATAATAATTTATTGACACTGCACAGGTTGTTCATATATGCTGGGGCATAACCTTGGGAGATGACATGTAGTAAAACCTCTCATCTGGAGAGTAGCTAAGACAACATATTTTAAAATTTTAATTTTTCCCATGTCCCCCATCTCCTATAGCTAATAAGAACATCCTGAGAATCAGTATGGTCATAGGAAACTGGTTGATGCTTGATCTCCAATGAAGAGAAGCATCATATCCTTCTACATGAAAAGTGCTGTCAGGTCAATGAGATAAGCTAAGTGTAAAATGTCAGTGCAACTAAATCCTGAGCTTGGCTGAGAACTATGATTTCTGGACATATAGAGATCAATTAAAACTTCATTTGAAAAACAACCTTGGCTTGAATTCTTTGAACTGTCCTAGAGTGCTACAGTGATCAGTGGAAACAACTGGTACCTGAAAAATCCTCACATGAATCATACATGGTGTGCTGGAAGGAGACTTTGAAAGAGTTGTGCATTAGTTGGGCTACCTGATTGGAGCAATTTGTGAATGACTCCTCCACATGTACTCTTTCTGGCTGGGCAGACAAGATGAGGCTCTGCCTTCAAACAATCCTTTCTGATTTAGTTTATTTGGACTTTGTGGGTATAAACACTTGCTCCCCACTCCAAGATAAACTGCAAATATCAACCTTGGGAGATGGTTCTATCCTATGTTCAATAAAAAAGAAATTTTTCATTTGATAGATTTGCCATCCTCTATACAACTTATAATCACCATCGGTATTATTTCTTCTTAAAATTTTTACTTTCTGTTTATTTGTATATGTCTGTGCCTATATGAATTATGCTCTCTCAAGAAAGCAAGTGCCCAGAAACTCCAGAAGAGGGCACCAGGTTCCCTATAACTGTAGTTACAGGTAGTTGTGAGCTGCCTCATGTAGGTGCTGTAAACTAAATATAGGTCCTCTGCAAGAGCAGCAAGCACTCTTAACTGATAAACCATCTCTCCAGCAACACTATCTTTTCTTACCTGTTAATCCCACATACTTTTCTATTCATTTTCTTTTTTATTTCCCTTTTTCACATTATATCTCCTTTTAAATTACTTAATTATAAGGAGTTCCATTCTAATAATATGAAAATGCTTAGGTTTTAAATAACTATCATAGTTCTTTTATTTTCCAAACATTGATGATGGAGTTGCTATCTCCAGTTGAGCATTATGAAACTAAAAATCTGGTTATTGTTGTTGTTATTGTTGTTGTTGGTGGTGGTGGTGTGGTGGTGGTGGTGGTGATAGAGGTGGTGGTGGTGATAGTAATGATTGTGGTGATGGTGGTGGTGGTGGTGGTGATGGTTGTTATTGTTGTTGCTACTTGTATGTTGTTTTATCTCATCAGAGTAGTAGTGATGAACTGAACCTGAAGAGCACTATTAACATTAGGAATAACCTCATAATAGAAAATAAGTCAGAATAAGATATGCAACTTAGCAAGAAAATATATAACAATGACAAAATCCCAAATTATATCTAAAAAACAAGAATACAATATCATTAAATGTTTAACACCTTAATCAGTAAATTTTATTATACTCAAACATTTCAAATATGAATGAAGACTTCAAGTATTTCATTTTAAAAGTTAGCAGTGAGCTCAAAAAACAAAACAAAGAAAAGTTACAAAGAAGAGTGAGCAGATGAAGTAAGACATCTGTTTTATGTCATTTGACAGCAACTTCAGCAAAGAAATTATGGTGCTAAGTGTGGCTAAGATAGTTTGGAAATGGACAGCTCAATAAATTCATTAGAATCACTGTGAAAAGAATAACCAACAGTATAGGTGACTCACAAAAGTAAATAAAAAAGAAGAGAAGGAGGGGGAAGAGGAGGGGAGGAGAAGGACGAGGAGGAGGAGGAAGAGGAGGAGAAAAATGAAAAAAGAAAAAGTAAAGGAATAATAAAGTCCTGAACACAAGGATGAGAAAAGTTTACATCCAGTTAGAAATAATGCTAGTCTTTGATAAAAAGGTTTCCTGTATTCTTTAAAAATAGGTGCTTATATAAATACATACAATCATAGTGGTCACTATGATCTGGCCCAATTCTGTTATAGAACATTATTTAGAATTGCTGCATCTTTCTTTTCTATATTTCATATTGGAAATGAATGCCACAATTATATGATTATTGTAAAAAATAGAATAAAATACAATAAAAAACAATGAAAAAGATTCACAGCATGTGGGGCAGTAGACCTTGCCAGGTAAAGTTGGGCTGGATTAGAAGTCCTGGAACCCAAAAAGGGGCAGTAGGAGTTTCACCTGCTTCTGTCCAGGTTCCTGTCACATGACCACATCAACCCATGGTAATTTAGCTGAGTCCCTGCCGACAGTTTGGCTTTGTGCAGTCGCACAACGTCCATTTCAGAGCAATGGCAGCAGCCATAGCAGCCAGCACTAAGGACATTGCACATCCCTCTTCCAGCCTGTGCTCCCCCCCCTTTGCTTGAATGCTCCCATGGGACCAGAGATCTCTGCAGATACAGTATACAGACGAAGAACACTATGACCATACAATGATTTAAAGTATGACTGTCTGAGTGCCCAATGGGTCATTGATAAAATAATGGAGGAAGCTGACATAATTCTAGAGTCAAACTTCTTTTTATTGAATGTATTATTCATTTACATTTCAAATGTTATTCCCTTTCCCGGTTTTCCCCGCCCCGCCCCGAAAACCCCCAGCCCATCCTGCCTCCCCCTGCCTCCATGAGGATGCTCCTCCAACCAACCTACTCCCACAACCCCTCCCCTTGATCTTCCCACACTGGGGCATCTATCCAGCCTTCATAGGACCAAGGACCTCTTCTCCCACCAATGCCCAACAAGGCATTCTTCTGCCAAAATGTGGCTGGAACCATGTGTGTCCCTTAGTTGATGTCTTAGTCTCTGGGAGCCCTGGGGAGTCCAGTTGGCCAATATTATATTTCTTCCCATGAGACTGCAAACCCCTTCAGCTACTCCAGTCCTCCCTCCAACTCCTCTACTGGGAACCCCGCACTCAGTCCAATGGTTGGCTGCTAGCATCTGCCTCTGTATCTGTAAGGCTCTGGCAGGGCCCTGTCTCTCAGGA
Organism: Tokudaia tokunoshimensis; assembly: GCA_036184795.1. Lineage (NCBI taxonomy): Eukaryota > Metazoa > Chordata > Mammalia > Rodentia > Muridae > Tokudaia > Tokudaia tokunoshimensis. Next base: position 62,704,555 of record BTHU01000002.1, on the reverse strand, counting down.
GACAGTCATATCAGGCTCCTTTCTGTAAGCATTTCTTAGCATCCACAATAGTGTTGGGGTTTGGTGACTCTTTATAAGAAGAATCCCCAGGTAGGGCAGTCTCTGGATGGCCTTTCCTTTAGTCTCTGCCCCCACACTTCGCCTCCATAATTGCTTCTGTGAGTATTTTCTTCCCTTTCTCAGAAAAACCAAAGCACCCACACTTTGGTCTTCCTTCTTCTTGAGCTTCATGTGGTCTGTGTTATCTTCATGTGGATACTGTATCTTGTTTATTCTGAGCATTTTGCTAATATCCACTTATCAGTGAGTGCATACCATATGTGTTCCCTTGTGATTGTGTTTCCTCACTCAGAATGCCACTTTCTAGTTCCATCCATTTGCCTAAGAATTTCATGGATTCATTCTTTTTTAATATTGGCGTTGTACTCCATTGTGTAAATATACCACATTTTCTGTATCCATTCCTCTGCTGAAGGACATCTGGGATCTTTCCAGCTTCTGGCTATTATAAATAAGGCTAAACATAGTGGAGCATGTGTACTTATTACATGTTGTAGTACCTTCTGGGTATATGCCCAGGAGTGGTGTAGCTGGGTCCTCAGATAGTATTGTCTAATATTCTGAGGAACCACCAAACTGATTTCCAGAGTGGTTTTACCAGCTTGCAATTCCACCAGCAATGGAAGAGTGTTCCTCTTTCTCTACATCCTCTCCAGCATCTGCTGTCCCCTGAGTTTTTAAATCTTAGTCATTCTGACTGATGTAAAGTAGAATCTCAGGGTTGTTTAGATTTGCATTTCCCTGATGACAAAGAATGTTGAAAAATTTCTTTAGGTGCTTCTCAGCCATTCTGTATTCTTCAGTTGAGAATTCTTTGTTTATCTCTGTACCCCATTTTTAATAGGGTTATTAGTCTTTCTGGAGTCTAACTTCTTGGGTTCTTTGTACATATTGGATATTAGACCTCTATCAGGTGTAGGATTGGTAAAGATCTTTCCCAATCTGTTGGTTGCCCTTTTGTCCTATTGACAGTGTCCTTTGCCATACAGAAACTTTGCAATTTTATGAAGTCCCATTTGTCAATTCTTCTTCTTAGAGCATAAGGCATTGGTATTCTATTCAGGAAAATTTCCCCTGAGCCCATGTGTTCAAGGCTCTTCCCCACTTTCTCCACTATAAGCTTCAATGTACCTGGTTTTATGTGGAGGTCCTTGATCCACTTGGACTCTTGAGCTTTGTACAGGAGATAAGAATGTGTCAATTTGCATTTTTCTACATGCTGACCTCCTGTTGATCCAGAACCATTTGTTAAAAATGCTGTCTTTTTTCCACTGGATGGTTTTAGCTCCTTTGTCAAAGATCAAGTGACCATAGGTGTGTGGGGTCGTTTCTAGGTCTTCAATTCTACTCCATTGATCTTTCTGCCTGTCTCTGTACCAATACCATGCAGTTTTTATCATTATTGCTCTGTAGTAGAGCTTGAGGTCAGGGATGGTGATTCCCCCAGAAGTTCTTTTGTTGTTGAGAATAGCTTTTGCTATTCTGGGTTTTTTGTTATTCCAAATGAATTCACATAGCTCTTTCTAGCTCTATGAAGAATTGATTTGAAATTTTGATGGGGATTTCATTGAATATGTAGATTGCTTTTGGCAAGATGGCCATTTTTATTAGATTAATCCTACCAATCCACAAGCACGCGAGATCTTTCCCTCTTCTGAGGTCTTTGATTTATTTCTTCAGAGTCTTGAAGTTCTTGTCATACAGATCTTTCACTTGCTTGGTAAGAGTCACACCCAAGGTATGTAATATTATTTGGGACTATTGTGAAGGGAGTCATTTCCCTAATATCTTTGTCAGCTTGTTTATCCTTTGAGTAAAGGAAGGCTACTGATTTGTTTGAGTCAATTTGATATCCAGCCACTTTGCTGAAGTTGTTTATCAGCTATAGGAGTTCTCTGGTGGAAATTTTGGGGTCACTTAGTTATATGATCATGTTATATGCAAATAGTGATATTTTGACTTCTTCCTTTCCAATTTGTATAACTTTGACCAACTTTTGTTGTCTAATTGCTCTAGCTAGAACATCAAGTAGGGAGAATAGATAGGGAGAGAGTGGACAGCCTTGTCTGGTCCCCGATTTTAGCGGGATTGCTTTGAGTTTCTCTCCATTTAGTTTGATGTTGGCTACTGGTTTGTTGTATATTGCTTTTGCTATGTTTAGGTATGGGCCTTGTATTTCTGATCTTTCCAAGACTTTTTACATGAAGGGATGCTGAATTTTGTCAAATGCTTTTTCAGTAGCTAATGAAATGATCATGTTTTTTTTTCCCCCTTCAGGTTGTTTATGTAGTGGATTACATTAATGGATTTCCGTATATTGAACCATCCCTGCATTCCTGGGATGAAGCCTACTTGATCTTGGTGAAAGATCATTTTGATGTGTTCTTAGATTCTGTAGGCAAGTATTTTAGTGAGTATTTTTTGCATCAATGTTCATAAGTGAAATTGTTCTGAAGTTGTCTTTCCTTGTTTGGTCTTTATTTGGTTTATGTATAAGCATAATTGTGGCTTCATAGAATGAATTGGATTGTGTACCTTGTGTTTCTATTTTGTGAAATAGTTCTAAGAGTATTGGTATTAGGTCTTCTTTGAGGATCTGATAGAATTCTCCACTAAACCCATCTAGTCCTGGGCTTTCTTTGATTGGGAGACTGTTAACGACTGCTTCTATTTCATCAGGGCTTATGGGACTATTTAGGTGGTTTATCTGATCCTGTTTTTACTTTGGCACCCAGTATATATCTAGAAAATTGTCCATTTAATCCAGATTTTCCAATTTTGTTGAGTATACACCTTTGTAGTAGGTTCTGATGATTTTTTTAATTTCCACTGTTTCTATTGTTATGTCTCCCTTTCCATTTCTGATTTTATTAATCTGGGTACTGTCTCTGTGCCCTCTGGTTAGTGTGGCTAAGGGTTTATGTATCTTGTTGATTTTCTCAAAGAACCAGCTCCTGGTTTTGTTGAATCTTTGTCTAGTTCTTTTTGTTTCTATTTGGTTGGTTTTGGCCTTTAGTTTGATTACTTCCTGCCATCTACTCCTTTTGAGTGTATTTGCTTCTTTTTGTTGTAGAGCTTTCAGGTGTGCTGTCAAGCTGCTAGTGTAAACTCTCTCCATTTTCTTTGTGGAGGCACTTAGAGCTATGCGTTTTCCTTTTAGCACTGCTTTCATTGTGTCCCATAAGTTTTGTACTGATGTGTCTTCATTTTCATTAAATTCTAAAAAGTCTTTAATTTCTTTCTTTATTTCTTCCTTGACCAAGTTATCATTGAGTAGAGCATTGTTCACCTTCCTTGTGAATGTGTGTTTTCTGTTTTTTGATAATTGGTTTTTTTTTGAACTTAAGACCAGCCTTAGACTGTGGTGATCTGATAGGGTACATGGAATTATTTCAATATTCCTGTATCTGTTGAGGCCTGTTTTGTGACCAACTATATGGCCAATTTTGGAGAAGGTACCATGAGGTGCTGAGAAGAATGTATATTCTTTTGCTTTAGGATGGTATGTTCTATAAATATCTGTTAGATCCATTTGGTTCATAGCTTATGTTATTTTCACTGTGTCTCTGATTAATTTCTGTTTCCACGATTTGTCCATTGCTAAGAGTGGTGTGTTGAAGTCTCCCACTATTTTTGTGTGGGGTGCAATGTGTGCTGTGAACTTTAGTAAAGTTTCTTTTATGAATGTGGGTGTCCTTGAATTTGGAGCATAGATGTTCAGAATTTAGAGTTCATCTTGGTATATTTTTCTTTTGACCTTATGAAGTGTCCTTCCTTATCTTTTTTGACAACTTTTGGTTGAAAGTCTATTTTATCCAATATAAGAATGGCCACTCCAGCTTGTTTCTTGGGGTCATTTGCTTGGAAAATTATTTACCAATCTTTGACTCTGAGATAATGACTGTCTTTTGTCACTGAGGTGGGTTTCTTATATGCAGTAAAATGTTGGGTCCTCTTTATGTATCCAGTCTGTTAGTCTATGAATTCTTATTGGGGAATTGAGTCCATTGATGTTAAGAGATATTAAAGAAAAGTGATTGTTACTTAACATTATTTTTGTTGTTAAAGGTGGAATTATGTTTGCATGGCTATCTTCTTTTGGATTTGTTGAAACATTACCTTCATGCTTTTTCTAGGGTGTAGTTTCCCTCCTTGTATTGGTATTTTCTACCCATTATCCTTTGTAGATCTGGGCTTGTAGAAAGATATCATGTAAATTTGGTCTTGTCATGGAATGTCTTGTTTTCTCCATCTATGGTAATTGAGAGTTTTTCTGGGTATGTAGCCTGGTTAGGCATTTATGTTCCCTTAGAGTCTGTATGACATCTGTCCAGGATCTTCTAGCTTTCATAGTTTCTGGTGAGAAGTCTGGTGTAATTCTGATAGGTCTGTCTTTATATGTTACTTGACCTTTTTCCCTTACTGCTTTTAATATTCTTTATTTAGTGCATTTGGTGTTTTGATTATTATGTGACTGGAGGATTTTCTGCTCTAATCCAGTCAGTTTGGAGTTATGTAGGCTTCTTGCATGTTCATGAGCATCTCTTTCTTTAGGTTAGGGAAGTCTTCTTCTATAATTTTGTTGAAGATATTTACTGGCCCTTTAAGTTGTAAATTTTTGTTTTCTTCTATACCTATAATCCTTAGGTTTGGTCTTCATATTGTGTCCTGAATTTCTTGGTTGTTTTGGGTTAGGAGTTTTTTGCATTTTGCATTTTCTTTGCCTGTTGTGTCCATCTTTTCTATGGTATCTTCTACACTTGAGATTCTCTATTCTATCTCTTGTATTGTGTTGGAGATACTTACATCTGTAATTCCTGACCTCATTCCTAGGTTTTCCTTCATTTGTGTTTTCTTTATTGTTTCTACTTACACTTTGGGGTCTTGAGTCACTTTGTTCAATTCCTTCACCTGTTTACCTGTGTTTTCCTGTATTTCTTTCAGTGAGTTATCGATATCCTCTTTAAAGGACTCTATTATCTTCCCGAGATAGGATTTTCAGTCAGCTTCCTGATTTTCAGGTATGTTGTTGTATTCAGGACTTCTGTTGCTTATGGTCTTGTGCTTGTCTTTTGCCATCTGGATATCCCTGGTGTTTGCTGGTCTGGGTGATTGTCTGAAGTCTGCCTCTTTTGACTCTGGGTTGCTTCAGTTCTGGTAGGCCTGCAGTCCTTGCTGTAACAGACCACCTGTGAAGCCTTTCAATGGGGTCTCTTCACAGGGTCAGAGAGGGTTTGGATCTGTTGCCCTGGCTGCAGTAGATCTCCTGGAAGGCCTTCAGACTGTTGGGTCAGTTGTTCTGAGTACAGCTGGTTCTCAACTGCTTTAAGTATAGTGGGTTCTCAACTGTTCTTAGTGCAGTGGGTTCTCTAGGATGGATCAGGAGATGGTGTCTTCACTGGAACAGAGCAGCCAAGAGTCTGCCCCAGCAGAAAGGACCAGGCAGCAGAAGAATCAAACTTTTAAAACGCAATTCATCTGAATTATTTCTTTGGTAAATCAAACACAATTTTAAGAAGAAAGTTTACAGCATTTGAGCCAAAATTTAAAAATTAAATTAAAATGTATGCACATATGACATCACTTATGTGTATGCAGAAGTCAGATGAGGGATCGGAACTCTTGGAACTGTAATTGTTGACAGTTGTCAGCTGCATTTACATGCTAGGGATTTGTTCTAATTTTCTTTGTATGTGCCTCCTTAGTCTAGCTACCTCTGTCTGGAAAATAGTGATTATTTTGAGGTCAAAGTGTTTATAATCTGAGGAACAAACTGAAGCCACTGAATATGGCAATAAATTCCATTGGAGTAATAAATTACAGACGTATTAAGAGATAAAAATCTATCTTATTAAGAAATGAGAGTGTGAAGCAGGAAAGGAATCTGGCACTACAACCATCAGATAAAGAAACTTACCTATGCACACAAATCAGTGTTCTAATATATCAGTGCATGTGGAGGCAGAAGAACACTGCCAGACTTTGTGCAGGACCAGAGGCTGGATGAGAATATTTCCTTATATGATGGGATATAGGAAGAACTATGCAAAGTGAAAGGAAAAGTCAGAAAATTTCATAACCAAGGAATATTGGTAAAGAGGATTATTGATTGGTCACTAAATATGTGTGTGTGTGTGTGTCTATGTGTGTGTGTGTGTGTATGTGTGTGTACGATTAGTATAATATATGATTATTATATATTAGTTGAGGTTTGGGGCACAGACATTTCTGTGACAAGGAAACAATAAGAATTATCAAATAAAATGCTTTTAAGACTTTAAAACTCTCAAATGTTTGTTAGAGAAAACACAAATATTTTCAGGAAAAAAAACTTTGTTAGAGCAATATTTAAAGAACTCTTAAGGGTGGTTCAACAATATCAAGTCACATCATAAAAAAGAAAATAAGCAAACTTGGTAAAAATTAGCAGATTCCACAAGCCAGTTGTCATCGTCGTCATTGTCATCGTTGTCGTCATCATCATCATCATCATCATCACAGTGAACATTCCAAATAAATGTTTCATTATCTGTAGTGTTAACTTTTTCAAAACCTGCATTAATAGTGGTTCTTAAAGGCTTTAACTTCCCTTTTAGTTCACTACCCACCAGCGGCAGTGGAAAGGAAAAGTTAATAGGGCAAAGGGGATGTGGACCTGTTTATAAATAGTTCCTTTGGGCAATTCCAATATCATTGTTAGGACATCAACAGTTCAGTTCACATGAATCCGCAGTGGAAACTCTCCACTCGCAAACAGCATTCATGAATCAGCAAAGGCAGTTCTGTCTAGAAGAAACCACAAGGTTCTGCCAATCGGCCTGAGTCTGGGAAAGCAACAATAAGCTGCCAGAAGATCACAAGTTCTTTGGCGCATTTCCCTCGATGAAATCACCTCAAACAATGATCATCAAAGACTGACAAAGCAAGTCAGCACACACTCTCTGTTGGGTTATGCTTATACCATTTCCAAACATTACATGTCCTCTCAAGGGTCTGCTCTAGGAAAACATCATGTGCCCTTTTTCCAGGCAGCTTCCAGAAAAACACCAATGTTTTTTCTCAGAAAAACATCCTCTCATGTGTCTGCTTCAGCAAAACATCCTCTCATAAGACAGTTTCCAGAAAAAAAATCACATGACATAACTGAGTCTCAAAACAAACAAACAAAACCAAAATACCCAGAAATTTCCACTTCAAATACCTTTAAATAAACATAAACAAATAACTAAAAATATAGAAGCAAACATTTTTAAATTGCCACCCATATTTCTAAATGATCCAAGGAGGTTTCTAAAAATTAAGATTAATTTAATTTAGAGGTAACAGAAATGACAAGTGGCCATTTGGAGTAGAGGTGTGAATGAACTGATCAATAATACTAAAGAAATTTACCAGGTAATGAAAGGGAGTCACATGTGCACAGTAGACTTTTATTCAACTCTAAAAATAAAAACATAATGACATTTGTGGAAAAGAAGAAAAAAAAAGGATAAGAAATTGCTAAGGTTGGAGCAGGAACAAATGCCAAAAATAGAAACATAGCATTGAAAATGTAGAAAATAAATAATAATGTGACCATAAGCCATCTATCTCTCCTTCTGTAAAATGTCAACAACTGAATTCATAGAACAGTGTGGACCAAGGATTCCCTTCAACACTACCTTTCAGAATCATAGGTGTACACATCTATCTAGAAAACAGGCCCGCATGTTCACCTCCATAAGGCATTTAATGCTACTGGGCATATATCAGGGGGAAGGTGGAGAAGATATGTGAACATCATGAGACTTGGGAAGATGCTCATGACTTTGAATTGCTCCTCTGGCTTTCTCTTTTTTGGTTATACATTCACAAGCTTTCTGATGAAATAAATAGCACCTGGATATAAATGCTGAAGGGAGCCTAGAACAACTTTTCAAAGGAAAAAAAATAGTTCATAGAGAGAAGAGGTTATTAGTATATACCAAAACAGTATCTCCCTCCAACAAAGTTCTTCACATGGCCAGGAACTACCTCAGATCTCGCACACTGTCACTTGAATAACTGCAGAATGTGCAGAGCACACAACATCCTTAAAATAAGGAAGAGATGGCCAGAACAAATTAGGTTTTGTTTGTGTCACAATAAGTCAGAATCTCCTTCAGCACTGAGGCCTGTCATGTCATTTTTGGAGTATAAAGCCCAGGTAGGGCTGTTTTCTGGGGTCCCTCAGCTTGATGAAAGTAAAGCACATATAAATAGTCATTCACGTTAGACATTATATATGAGATTTGAATCTCAGCTTTCTGTCATCATTCACTGCCTATCCACAAATGACAGACACTCAATACAACCTGTCTGTGTAAGTGTTCTGTATCAAACGAGGCAGGCAAGTCATAAGACAGCCCAAGATGCACACATGTATTGGTCACCAGAACATGGTGATTTTACTCTGCAGTTTCCTTTTATAAACAGTAACTGATAAAGGAATACCAACAAGACCCCCTATTTACTATAAGCCCTTTTAGTTTGCCTTGTGTTTCTAGATTTTTAATTTTGAGACTGTGTGTTGCTGTGCAATCCAGACTAGACTTGAGGTACAAATTCTCTTATACTCTCAACCTCCTTGGGGTCTGGAATGATGGCTGTGCCACCACATTTGTATTACAATTTCTTCTTCTTCTTCTTCTTCTTCTTCTTCTTCTTCTTCTTCTTCTTCTTCTTCTTCTTCTTCTTCTTCTTCTTCTTCTTCTTCTTCTTCCTCCTCCTCCTCTTCTTCTTCTTCTTCCTCTTTTTCTTTGTCTTCTTCTTCTTCTTCTTCTTCTTCTTCTTCTTCCTCTTCTTCTTCTTCTCATCCTCCTCCTCCTCCTCCTCCTCCTTCTCCTTCTCCTCTTCCTCCTTCTCCATCTCCTTCTCCTCCTCCTCCTCCTTCTTCTTCTCCTTTTTCCTCCTCCTCCTTCTCCTTTTTTCCTGCTCCTCTTTTTCTCATCCTCTTCCTCATCCTTTTTTAAAGACATACCCTTACTGTGACTGGCTTGGAACTACATAAACCAGACTGGTCTCAAACTCACAACAATCAGCCTACCTCTGGCAATAGACTCTTAAGATCTGGACCAGGCTGACACATACCCAAGCATTAGGAAGCTTTCATCACAGGCCTGCTTCACTAGTACACTTCTCAAGCACCATCTCAGCCTTGGAGATTATGTAACAAATGAACAAAAGTAGTACAACTGAAGGAACACATCCTAACTCAATTAAGTTGAAAGAAGTGAGTATTGCACCTCTTTCTTTGTGGTGATAATAAGGTGCTGAGGGTTATTGAAGGAGATAGTCCAATGTGACTCAGACATCTTAGAATACTCCAAAGGTCACCAATATAGAAAGTCACTGAAATTTTGAAAAATTTACATTGTTCATATGCCATATTATATATCTGGAATACTTTATGGTCTTAATGAACAAGATCAGTCAATAAACATTAATATAATATACCAGCACTATACCTAATCATGTGAGACAAAGTATAAATAACATGATAAATATGTCACTGATATAAAATCTAAAGGGTGATTTTAACTTTTTTACTTGAAGACAGATTATATATCTTTTAAGAGAGTATCTGAAAGCATATATCTGGGTGAAAATTTGCCCTTCATCTCTCATGAATTCTGTATGTGTCCTACAGATTCTCTCTCTATTCCCAGCTACCATTCACATCCACGGTGCCCACAGACATGAACAGGTGTCACCCAAATCTGTGGTTTTCATACTGGGTATATCAGCAGGGACCTCAGGCTCATCTAGGGAGAACTCAGTGAAAGGGGATGAGGTTCTTGCTGAGATCTCTCCCTTGCAACCAGCACTGTGTCTCCAGAACTACAGAAATAGACACTGCAGTCTTCAGGTCTTGCATTGTTCACTGTCAACGTTGAGAATGTTAGGTTTGGGAAGTTGATTGGAAACTTGTCCTTGGTGAATCCACTCTCGTATGTGGCTTCAGAGACTGCATTTGCAGTTGCTATGAGCATCAAGCTCTGTCCCTGGAACTGTCGATACCAGAACATTGCAGTCACTTGACTATCAACCACACACTGGATTTTCAGTGAAGTTCCACTTTGACAGATGTCCCTGTCTGGCTTTTGGTAGACGAGGACACTGAACACAGAGCCTAATTTAAAAGAGACAGAGATCCATGAAGGCAAACAAGTTCAGATTCAGACATGTCTGAAGAGAGAAAATCTCTGCTTTATTTTCTCTGATATCAACCCACTCCACAAATCCTGAGGCACATTCCCCCTTTTTTTTAGCAATAGTTTCTGGCAGAATCCTCTAATCTGAGATGTCTTCCTCATCCTCCAGCTAGTATATTCTGTTTTTGGGGATAGAAAGTCTCTGCATACATCAACTCAGCATTAACATTAACCCTAGGGTCTGCTCAGGACAAGGCTCCTACCTTGGCTCCAAAGAATTAGCAGGAAAATCCACATCCTTAAGCAGTGATCTCTTGAGAAATGGCACTAAGGCATCACGCTCACACTCATCTTTCCTCCACACAGTGCAATTGATTCCTTATTTGTTCTGTTATTTTTTTTTTTTTATGTAGGAAGTTGACTTTTTGCTAAACATAAAAAAATACATTGCCCTCTAGGGGAACTGCTTAGCTATTCACTTATAATGAGTCATTTGTTCAAAAGGCATCCCAGAATGCACTTACCTCCTGTGCAACATTCATCTATCCATCATTACCAAGTACGACATATGTGCTACTCTTTGAGTATACAAACACAAATGAGATCTAATATTGGCTTTAATGAATTTTAACTGTCGTCTTTATTATGCTGTCCCTAACTGAACTTAGTTTTCCTCCTCCAACATGAAAGCAATACTAAACTAACATCTATTTCCAAAGTCCAATCTTTCCAATATGTATCATTTCCTTTATTTTTGTCCTTTAGGTTCAGAAAGTCATAAAGTATTTTCCTTGCCTGCTTTGTTTATTAAAACAAAAATGAGATGAAAGTATATGTATGCATATGTTTCATATATATACCCTTAATTCAATGTCACAATAATTAACGTTCTACTTTAACCCCTGAACATTTGTAATAATATTTATTTTATTCTAAATTAGTTTAGTTTAGACTGTGAATCAGGTCATTCCTTTATAAAGTTTGACCACAGGGCTATGGTATGTCATTATTATATAACCAATTCCTTATATCATATAAGTACTTATATAGTTTATTTGTAAAGGTCAAAGTTAATTTTCTTTTTATTTTCCTGAATTATCTGTGCTATTCATAGACTAACTTATTTAAAAAGTCAGAATCATTTATTTTGCTTTGTGTGTAGGAATATTCTGGTACCTGTGAAGGTCTGAAGAAATCCTCTTGAACAGGAGTTGCAATGTGGGTACTAGAAATCAAGCCTGGGTCCTCTGCATGAGCACCAAGTGCTCTGAACTGCTGAGACATCTCTCCAGCCCTAGGATAGGTTATTTAGACATCATTGTCATGGTATTTTACTAACTGGAAAGTTTTATAAATTAGAGAGCTTAATACAACTTTACAAAATGTAAGAGGAAGTGACACGTTTAGGACTCATATTCATTGCTTTGTCATCTCAGAACCAGAACCATGAACATCAGAGCTGCCAAAGACTACGTCATTTTACAGTTTACTGTGTCTTACCACCTGGCAACTGGGAATGGCAAGCCTGACATCCTAAAGCAAATATAAAATTAAGAAAGATACTCTTGCAAAACTCACCTGTCTTATTCCTCTGATTCCAAGATTCTGTTATAAAACTATGTTCCCAGTTTCTCTTTCATTCTCTCTCCCATTTATATATATATTTGTGTGTTCACATCACACATGTGTTTACCTGCATATTTAATGAAAATAGAACAAAATAAATCAAAAGTTTTTCTTGACAGAATTTCAAAACCTTGAGGATTAAAAATACTCAGGAAAGAAAACTGTTATGAACTAAAATTATAAACTATAAAAATCAAAACTGTTAGAAAGGTAAATAACATTAGATTATTTTACTGATTGATAATGTCATACATACATATAGTGTGTTTGGATCAAGTCCACTCCCCTCATTCTTGCTTCCACATAGACCATTTTATACCTATGTATGTACTCCATATGCTTCTCTTTTTGTTCAGTTAGTGCTCACTGTTTGTGTGTAGGTGTAGGATCATCTACTGGGCTATGGATAGCCTCTTAAATTCAACATCCCTAAGGAAAACTGCCCTGTCTTCCTCTGGCAGTCACTAATTTTTCGATAACAGTGGATTATCAAATGACATGGAAAAGTCTATAAAATTCAGACAGACTGTAATTCTCAACACAGATTTTCCTATAAACCCCATATATGAAAGATATTAAAAAACATTTTTATTTATGCTAGGTACAAAATTTTTGCTTTTCTTTCATCCTTTCTTAGGATAGTATTAGACTGTGTTTCCCTAAGAAGTTGGTGTATGCTGCCTGGTTGGCGGCTCAGATTCTGAGAGATTCCAGGGTTGCAAGTTAGTTTGAGACTGCTGGTCTATGGGGTTGCCTTCCTTCTCAGCTTTTTCCAGCTTTTGCCTAATTCAACCACAGGGGTCACCAGCTTCTGTTCATTGGTTGGGTATAAATATCTGCATCTGCCTCTTTCATATGCTTGTTGGGTCTTTCAAAGGACAGACATGATAGGACCCTGTTTGTCAGCACACCATAGCATCAGTAATAGTGTTAGGCCTTGGGGCCTCTCCCTGAACTGGATCCTAATTTAGGCCTGTCACTGGACATCCTTTTCCTTAGGCTCTTCTCCATTTTTGTTTCTGCAGTTCTTTCAGACAGGAAGAATTCTGGGTCCGAGTTTTTGACTCTGGCATGGCAACCCTATCCTTCCACTTGATGCCCTGTATTTTTACTGGAGGTAGAGTCTACAAGTTCCTTCTCCCACTGTAAGGAATTTCATCTGAGGTCCCTCCCTTTGAGTACTGAGAGTCTCTCTCCAACCAGGTCTCTGGTACATTCTAGAGGGTCCCCCCTACCCCCAACCTCCTATCTCCTAAGGTAGCCTGTTTCCCTTCTTTCTACTGGTCCTCAGGGCTTCAGTCCTGTTTCTCCCCTCACTCCCACCCCCAATACCTGATCATGTTCCTCTCCTCCCCTCCTTGTTGCCTTTCCCACCCAGGTCCTTCCCTCCCTTCCCCCTCCTGTGATTGCTTTCTTCTCCCTCCCTACTGGAAGTGAGGCATCCTCACTTGGGTCCTTCTGCTCATTAGCCTTCTTGGTTCTGTAGATTGTATCTTGGGAATTCTGTACTTTTTTGGCTAACATCCACTAGTAAGTAGATATTAGTCAAAAAAAAAGAACATTATTTTTAAATTATTCAGAAACTCAAACTTCCTATTTCAAACACCTTTTAGTCCCTTTAGACATGTTTATTTCCACGAATGCTATTGCATCTCTGCATACTTTCTTTTCTCAGTTGTGATGGAGATGAGTGGCAACTATGGCAGAAAGGGACCTGAAACTAGAATGGCAAACATGGCAAATACAGAACTAGGGATTCAACTTTGGTGGGATGGGGAAAACCCCTGGTATGATGGGAATGAAAGCACTACTCAGAGCCATTCCTTTTCTTTTACCTGCTGAGTCTCAGCAGTGTTTGTGTGGGTAACAGTGGATTTATGGATAATATCAGCTTTGCACATACACCAAAGATCCTGTATGTATGCTAAGTAATTATGTTTTGTGATGATTCATTGTCTTTCTTCTTGATGTTATCTTTAGTCAGGAGACTCTTGTTTCCTAGATAGTCTTTTCCTTCACTTCAGGGAGAATAGTTTTTCTTTCTTAAAATTCTTCTGTCCTTGCCTACTATTAACCCACATCTGCTCATGTCGAATCTCTTTTGTAAATTTAAACCTCAACATTATAATACATATTTACTTTTCATTCCTATTTTCCTTTGCATAAAAGAGTAGCATGGAATAATAATTTTTTTCATGAGACCAACTAGATAGCTCGGTGGGCAAAGGCATCTTCAGTCAAGCCTCCCAATCTGAGTCAAATTCAGGCAAGCTGTCCTTTGACATGTGTGTGAATGAACACATCAAAGCATGCACACATGCACACACTTGTAACAGCAAAAAATAAATAAGTGAAATGTAAAAATTTAAATACATTGTTAGAGACTTGTTTTGTCTTATTAATGGTTTAAAGAAAAAATTTTAATTTGGGACTTAGTTCTCTGTGTTTCATTCCTCCAAACAAATAGACTTTCTAGGTGTTCATGAGAGTAGTTACAGCTTGACCACCTATACCATGGTTTATTCTTGCCCTGACTGGAGACTTTCCAATGAAATATAACTGATAAGAAAATTTAAGGTCATGTTTTTAATTAATAATATTGGTTCAGTTTTTAATGGGATAAATAAGATCCAAACTTTATAAACCTTAGGATCTGGACAGACAGTAAAGTCTATATAAAGAGCCGAAAGATGTGAGTGCCCCCTGGTGACACAGTGCAAAATCAACAAAGCTTAGTGAAAGGGATGGAGGGTTTAAATGAAAGGATGAAATTATTAAAATGTCAGAGAGAGTTGTAGGGTGAGTATGATAAAGAACTTCTGGTAGGGTAGTAGTCTCATGATTTTGGTTTAGGGATAGCTCATACTTTGTGGCAGGATAAATTCACATTGTCTTTTAGTCTTTCGGTTTATGAAGGAGTGAAAATATTCTGTGCTTTTTTTTTCTTTTTCTTTTTTTCAAATGTGTGAGTGCATGGAGGTTCCTCTTTTCTGACCACCTATTTCTAAGTGGCTTAAATGTGACATCGAAGGCAGCATTAGGCAGAAGGTAGAATCAGATTCTTCCCATCTACTATTTTTTTGTGCAGAAAGGATGTGGCTGTGTAGAGCTGTGGATAAACTGCTAGCACAGAAGTACAAAGATGTCTGGTTTGTTTTAGCAGACTCCAGAATCAAGGAGAAATGCTCCCGCTTCTTCCGAGAGACCCTGTATCCTTTATGGATGTCTCCTTCACTGTTACTATCAACATCAAATGATATATAAATCAGCTGTAACCCCAGATCAGGGTCTTGTCGATACCAGTACATCGTTTCATGGTTCATGTCCTGTACACATTCCAGCAAAACATTCTCCCTCATTCTTTTGATCAGGTATCTTGGCATCTGGGTTACTTTCATGTCCACAAGTCCTGTGGTGAAGAAGAAGGAGTGAAGACAAGACCACCAAGCAATGTGATACTAGAAAATCCCATCAGGCAAGGCATAGAGGTAATAGTATACAGTTTGTCCTTATTGCCAAGGAGACACCAATTTCCAGGACTCACCTGTTCCCAGGAAACATAGCACCACAGCAGAGATGAGACTAACTCTCACGGTGGTTTTGAGGAAAGTGTGGGTCCTTTTGTTACTCTAGATTGAGTGCTTATGATGTCATTGTTCTTGACTACACCCATAAGCTCTCCTCCTCCATGTAGATTAAAACATATGGAGGTTTCAAGAGAGGAATGAGGGTATCATGGAAGTACCTTTCTGTGTGTGCACTTCTATATACATGTATATTGAATGATATTGTGCTTCCCTGGGAGAACACCAGCTTAGTCATCTGAAAGTATTTATTTTTAGATACTTCCAATTTTTGCCATTCTGGATCCATAGGGGGAGGTAATTTTAATTGATGCCTTTTAATATGCAACTAGCTAATTCCTCTCACAAAAATATTTGTTTTCTTTATGTTGCACTGGTGGTAATGACAACAATGGTGCACATATCATTTATAGGTTTGCCAAAAGGACTGATGGGGATAGCGGCTCACCACAAGTGTGTTGATGGGCAAGCAAAAAAGTATGAATTGTAGTCAAATAACTTTTTTTTAGTGGTTTTTTTATTTATTTACATTTCAGATGTTTTCCTTCTTTCCAGTGTCCCCTCTGCAAACTCCCCATCCCATTCCAAGCCCCTTTGCCTCTATGAGGGTGCTCCTCTACCCACCTACCCACTACTGCCTTACCACTCTAGCATCCCCCTATGCTGGGGCATCAAGCCTGGTACAATACCAGAGGCTTCCCCTTCCATTGATGCCAGATAAGGCCATCCTCTACTACATATGTAGCTGGAGCCATGGATCTTTCCATGTATTCTCTTTGATGGGTGGCTTAGTACCTGGGAGCTCTAGGTGGTCTGGTTAGTTGATATTGTTCTTCCTATGGTTTGCAATCCCCTTCATCTCCTTCAGTCCTTCCCCTAGCTATTTCATTGGGGCTTCCAGGCTCAGTTCAATGGTTGACTGTAAGTATCTGCATCTGTATTAATGAGGTACTGGCAGAGCCTCTCATGGGACGGCCATACCAGGCTTCTATCATCAAGTGCTTCTTGGCATCAGCAATAGTGTTGGGGTTTGGTGTCTGTAGATGGAAAATATCCCTAGGTGGGGAGATCTCTGGATGGCTTTTCCTTCAGGCTTTGCTCCATTTTTGTCCCTGAATTTCCTTTAGATAGAAACAATTCTGGGTTAAAAACTTTGAGAAGGATAGGTGACCCAATCCTTCAACTGGGGGCCATGCCTATCTACTGGAGGTGGACTCTATAGCTTCTATCGCCCTTTTGTTGGGTATTTTGGCTAATGTCATCCTTAATGTCATTGGCTAGTGGGTCCTTGGAGCTTCTCAATTCCCTGGCTTCTGGGACTTTCTACCCCATTTTCCCATCCCCCACTGCTACATATTTCTATTTTATTTCCTGACCCTCTGTATTTCTTTCCTGTCCCTTCCCCTGCCCCGCTTTGTTCTCTTCCCCTCCTCTCTCCCTCCCTGGTCCCTGCCCCCCTCTACCTCCTGTGATTATTTTGCTCCCCCTTCTAAGTAGGATTGAAACATCCACACTCACTTTGGTCTACCTTCTTAAGTTTCATGTGGTTTGTGGATTGTATAGTGGGTATTCTGAGCTTTTGGGCTAATATCCATTTATGAGTGAGTACATACCATGTGTGTTCTTTTGTGTCTGGGTTACCTCACTCAGGATGGTATTTTCTAATTCCTTCCATTTGCCTGTGAATTTCATGAAGTCATTGTTCGTAATAGCTGAGTAGTACTCCACCATGTAAATGTACCTCATTTTTTTGTATCCATTCTTCTGTTGATAGACATCTGAGTTGTTTCCAGCTTCTGTCTACTATAATTAAGGCTGCTATAAACATAGTAGAGCATGAGTCCTTGTTATATGGTGGAGCATCTTTTCGTTATATGCTCAGTAGTGTTATAACTGGGTCTTCAGGTAGAACTATTTCCAACTTTCTGAGAAACCTAGGCAAATAATTTGAAAAGCATACTTAAAATGTTTGGTTTTGCCAAATGCCAGAAATTTCTAGCACTGTTTGTGATAGATGACTCCAAGCAAAGTCTGTGCAAAGCTTAACTTAGTCTACAATGTACAGTGTAGTCTGACATGTTTAAGTGAAAATAGCTATACTAATATTTAAATGAGATCTTACATACAGATAAATGAAATAAAGCTTTTGTAGTCTCTGGACACCACTGTGTAGAAATCAGGTCTTCCTGGGAGGTGGGGTGAAGGACACGGGGTGAATTAAAGCTGATTCTGTTATAGGGTATGGATTGAAGAGTCCCAGTTGGAAACCCCAACAAGGAATTGTGGAAAGAAAACACACTGAGGTTATTGTGGCTCCTAACATGCATGCACCTGAGACCTCAAATCTTTCCCTGTGCAGTAATGCTTCTGGGAGCTTCCTTTCTGTGGGAACAGCATTTTCCCACAGTAAGGGCTGGGCTCAGAAGTAAAAGTCACCTCCTCCCTTGGTGACAATAATTTTTGTGCAATGAAGATGTGACTTTTTGTGGTCTAACTGAAGATAGAGGGAAGAGGGTCTATACATTTAGAGTGTGAGAGGAAAACCAAAGTCTTATTTTAAGAAAACCCATATCTCTTAAAGGCTTGCACTTACTTAGCACTCCAGGAACCAAGCAAATAATAGGTTAAATATTGTCCTATATCAGAATCCCCATCTAGGCCAACATACATATTCTAATTGCATCACAGAGTCATTATCTGTCTTGATGATAATATCTAACAAGTGTGCCTCAGTAAAAGTGTGAACATAGATATGATGGACAAAATACAGAGAATATAGGAAGGACAGTAAGAGCTAGTAATATAGGAAGGACAATAAGAGCTAGTAAATGTAGGATCTGACTGATCAACTGCAACATCATACCTATGCTTCTGACTTACCTATTTTAAGAAGACAAAGACTACACAACAGAGTATACTATGGCTGACCATTGCAGGTAAGCTCAAGATGGGGTCATGCATTTATGCTAACTTTGCTCTGGTTGCAATAAAAAACACAGCAGTGAACTCACCAGACTGTTAGCAGATCACTCAATCCATCAGGATGTGTAGAGGAAGAAAGCATGTGTCCAATATTACATGAGGAAATTGTCACTTAGAGAGGTGATCTGATAGAGGGGCATCACTGATGAAGAGTGAGGAGTTAGTATAAGGTATGGCTTGGGGCTGGAGAAGAAGAAATTTCTCTATGAGAATGCAGGCCATCAGAGTAGCTAAAGGAAAGCAGAAGTTTATATCAGAAAAAGGGATGTAGACTTACAAGCTGTTGATATTGGGAAAAGATTTTCCTTTCTCTGGACTGCAGTAGGGCCTCCTGAGGGAAGGAGTTTCTTGTTCATTTTGTGTGTCCTTTTTGTGTAAATAGCAGCTGGATGTGCAGCATTGCACTCACTGTTGGCACAGAGGTGCAAGCATGCCTGGTCGATGCTGGTAGATTGTAGTGTGAGAGGAAAAGCCATGTTTTTTCTCTTCTAGAGATGATATACCTATCAGAGACTTCTTCCTTGTTGATAATATGATCATTAATTGAGTAATAAATAAGCTTTAGACCTAGACATGAGTCTTATCTATTCCAAAATAGAGTTATGACTCATAGTCTGAGAACAAATTATTTTCAACTTTGTCCCAGTATCTGTGATGAAGTGTCTTGGGATTTGGGTGACTTGAGCTTCTGTGGAGACTATGAATGAAGAAGATAGAGGTTGAGACAGCCTGTTGGGTGAAAAGAGCTAATGTTGATAAGATCTGAGCTTTGGTCTACAATCTGTAGTCACAGGTCACTCATGTGTTTCAGAAGTCACTTGTTCATAGGAGATAAAGGACCACACAGCTTGAGAGACTGGTGACCATGGAAATACCAGAATAAAACCCCTGCCTCAGTTAGACTCAAAACTGCCAATAGTATATGTGATGGATGCTTCTCCCTCTTTTAAGTACTTGGGTGTTAGAAACATTTGAGATAGTGATAGTTTGACTTCTTCCTTTCCAATTTGTATCCCTTTGACCTCTTTTTCTTGTCTAATTGCTCTAGCTAGAACTTCAAGTACTATATTGAAAAGATATGGAGAGAGAGGGCAGCCTTGTCTAGTCCCTGATTTTAGTGGGATTGCTTCAAGTTTCTCTCCGTTTAGATTGATGCTGGCTACTGGTTTGCTGTAAATTGCTTTTACTATGTTTAGATATGGGCCTTGAATTCCTGATCTTTCCAAGACCTTTAGCATGAAAGGATGCTGAATTTTGTCAAATGCTTTCTCAGCATCTAATGAGATGACCATGTGGTTTTTTTCTTTGAGATTGTTTATGTAGTGGATTACATTGATGGATTTCCTTATATTGAACCATCCCTGCATCCCTGGGATGAAGCCTACTTGATCGTGGTGAATGATCGTTTTGATGTGTTCTTGGATTCGGTTGGCAAGAATTTTATTGAGTATTTTTGCATCGATATTCATAAGAGAGATTGGCCTGAGATTCTCTTTCTTTGTCGGATCTTTGTGTGCTTTTGGTATTAGTGTAATTGTGGCTTCATAGAACGAGTTGGGTAGTGTTCCTTCTGTTTCTATTTTGTGGAACAGTTTGAAGAGTATTGGTGTTAGGTCTTCTTTGAAGGTCTGATAGAATTCTGCACTAAAACCATCTGGACCTGTGCTTTTTTTGGTTGGAAGACTTCCAATGACAACTTCTATTTCTTCAGGGGTTATAGGACGGTTTAGATGGTCTATTTGATCCTGATTTAATTTTGGTACTTGGTATCTGTCAAGGAAATTGTCCATTTCCTCAAGATTATCTAGTTGTGTTGAATACAGGTTTTTGTAGTAGGATCTGATGATTTTTTGAATTTCCTCAGTTTCTGTTGTTATCTCTCCCTTTTCGTTTCTGATTTTATTAATTTGGATACTATCTCTGTGCCCTCTGGTTAGTCTGGCTAAGGGCTTATCTATCTTGTTGATTTTCTCAAAGAACCAACTCCTCGTTTTGTTGATTCTTTGTATGGTTTTATTTGTTTCTACTTGATTGATTTCAGCCCTGAGTTTGATGATTTCCTGCCTTCTACTCCTCTTTGGTGTATTTGCTTCTTTATGTTCCAGGGCTTTCAGGTGTGCAGACGATATGATAGTATACATAAGCGACCCAAAGAACTCCACCAGAGAACTCCTACAGCTGATAAACGACTTCAGCAAAGTGGCCGGATATAAAATCAACTCAAGCAAGTCAGAAGCCTTCCTATACTCAAAGGATAAGCAGGCTGAGAAAGAAGTAAGAGAAATAATACCCTTTACGATAGCCACAAACCATATTAAGTATCTTGGCGTGACGCTAACCAAACAAGTGAAAGATCTGTATGACAAGAACTTCAAGTCTCTGAAGAAAGAAATTGAAGAAGACCTCGGAAGATGGAAAAATCTGCCATGCTCATGGATTGGCAGGATTAATATAGTAAAAATGAGCATCTTACCAAAAGTAATACACAGATTCAATGCAATCCCCATCAAAATCCCAACTCAATTCTTCATAGAGTTAGAAAGAGCAATTCAAAAATTCATCTGGAATAACAGAAAACCCAGAATAGCTAAAACTATTCTCAAGAGTAAAAGAACCTCTGGGGGAATCAGTATCCCGGACCTCAAGCTGTACTACAGAGCAATAGTGTTAAAAACTGCATGGTATTGGTACAGTAACAGACATGTAGATCAATGGAACAGAATTGAAGACCCAGAAATGAATCCACACTCCTATGGTCACTTGATCTTTGACAAAGGAGCTAAAACCATCCAGTGGAAAAAAGATAGCCTTTTCAACAAATGGTGCTGGCTCAGCTGGAGGTCAACATGCAGAAGAATACAAATTGACCCATCCTTATCTCCTTGCACTAAGCTCAATTCTAAGTGGATCAAAGATCTCCACATAAAACCAGACACACTGAAACTAATAGAAGGGAAACTAGGGAAGAACCTTGAGCATATGGGCACAGGGGAGAATTTCCTGAACAGAACTCCAATAGCTTATACTCTAAGATCAAGAATAGACAAATGGGACCTCATTAAATTACAAAGTTTTTGCAAGGCAAAAGACACCGTCAAAAAGACAAAGCGGCAACCAACTAACTGGGAAATGATCTTTACCAACCTTACATCCGACAGAGGGCTAATATCCAAGATATACAAAGAACTCAAGAAGTTAAACTCCAGAGAGGCAAGTAACCCTATTAAAAAATGGGGTACAGAGCTCCACAAAGAGTTCTCACCTGAAGAATATCTAATGGCTGAGAAGCACCTAAAGAGATGTTCATCATCCTTAGTCATTAGGGAAATGCAAATCAAAACAACCCTGAGATTCCATCTCACACCAGTCAGGATGGCTAAGATCAAAAACACAGGAGACAGCAGTTGTTGGCGAGGATGTGGAGAAAGAGGAACACTCCTCCACTGCTGGTGGAATTGCAGGCTGGTACAACCACTCTGGAAAGCAGTCTGGCGGCTCCTCAGAAAACTGGGCATGACACTTCCGGAGGATCCGGCTATACCACTCCTGGGCATATACCCAGAGACTTTACCTGCATGCAATAAGGACACATGCTCCACTATATTCATAGCAGCCTTATTTATAATAGCCAGAAGCTGGAAAGAACCCAGATGTCCCTCAACGGAGGAATGGATTCAGAAGATGTGGTATATTTACACAATGGAATACTACTCTGCAATTAAAAACAATGAATTCACGAAATTCCTAGGCAAATGGTCAGAACTTGAAAATATCATCCTTAGTGAGGTAACCCAATCACAAAAGATCACACATGGTATGAAGTCACTGATAAGGGGATATTGACCCAGAATCTCAGAATACCCTAGACACAATCAGCATATCAATAGATTTCTAAAAAGATGGAAGGAGAGACCCCTGGTCCTGGAAAGACTGGATGTAGGGGAACGCCAGGACAGAGTAATGAGAGGGGGTTGAACGGAGAAAAGAGGGAGGGAAGGGGGCTTATGGGACTTTCGGGGAGGGAGGAAACGGGAAAGGGGAAGTGATTTGGAATGTAAATTAAAAAAATAAAATTAAATTAAAAAAAAAAAAAAGAAACATTTGAGATAAGGAAGCTACTCCCTTTTCTGCAGTAATTTGGTGAGTACACAGGCATTAAAACAGCCTTTACAATTTGTGTCATTTCCTCAGTTTCTTTACGACCATGTGTCTATACGCATGTGCCATGTTTTTGTATTAGCACACTCTTTTAAAAATTGTCAAATATTTATGTATTTTAGATCCTCACGACATGAACTGTAATAACGCGTGACTATCACCTAAAAATGTGAGAACAGAAAGCTTACTCTGCTATCAAAACAGTATTTTATTTTTAGAAGTTATTTCTACACTGCAGAAAAGATTCCAAGCAACTTCCTTAGCCTACTCACTGACGTGTTTTCTTAGTCACTGTCTTTTAAAAGATACAAAGGTATAAAAACTCAGTCAAATTCACACCACAGATTATTTTACCATCATGTATCCCATTCAAAATCTTAGAATACCTATCCCCTGCTCTTTAGCAGATGAGAGTTAGTTGGTTGTTCTTGCCAGAGCCTGTTTATCTGGTATTTATTACATATTTCTTGACTTTCTTCTTCCCTCTCCTTTTCCATAAGAGTCTGGTGGAATGCATAGCACATTTGGGTTTTTCTCTGGTTCCTCTTCCTGCTTCTTCTCCTCCTCCTCCTTTCCTTCCTCTTCCTCTTCCTCCTCTCCCTCTTCCACTTCTTCTTTTAATTAAACTATAGTAGTTCAAAAGATGGTTTGGTAGTGAAGAGCACAGCTGATGATGTTCCAGAGTTACCTGCTAGACAGCTTACAATTGTGTGAAACTCTAGTACAAAGGAATCTGATGGCATCTTCTATCTACTACTGACACAAGGCAGCCATGTGTACACACACACACACACACACAGAGAGAGAGAGAGAGAGAGAGAGAGAGAGAGAGAGAGAGAGAGAGAGAGAGAGAGAGAGAGAGAGAGAAAGAGAGAGAGAGATTTGAAATGATCATAATAATAAATTAAGCCAGGCAGTGGTGGTTCATACCTTTAATCCCAGCATTTGGGAGGCAAAGGCAGGCAGATTTCTGAGTTTGAGGCCAGCCTGGTCTACAGAGTAAGTTCCAGGACAGCCAAGGCTACACAGAGAAACTCTGTCTCAAAAATCCAAAGGAAACAAACAAACAAACAAAAACATAATAATAAATTAAATTGTATCTAATGAGTAAGATTATATATTTATGAAAAATGATGGCCTGAGAGGAATATGAAAATGCACATATACTTAAATATACTTATGATGCTAATCATATACTTATGATGCTAATTGCTATGTACGATCAAAATAAATCAAATTCCTAGATCCAGGAAAGAAAGGTTGCATGTATTTAAAGAATGAAATGGACTCTTTTGATAAGAGTGTGCCTTTAAGCTTCTCTTATGCTGTGTTAGAAACAAAGCATGGTGGGGGGGTGACAAGAAATGTGAGAGAATCCTCCATCCTTCCTAAGGCTTCCACCCACTGCCAGAGCAAAAACCCTGAGGTTTCCAGAATTTTAATGCATTATTTTCAACTCCAGGAAAGTTGTAGGCCTTCATTCCTGTTCTTGGGGCTATCACTTTTGCTCCCAGGCTCCCTCACGGTAAAAACGGCAGGCACATCAGTTTTCATTCCATAGTATTAAGAAAAGAATGGTTGTTGTCATATCATGTCTAAGGAATAGTTTTTCATTTTCTTGCCTACAATCTCTTTCTAGAAGAGAGCATGGAGAACAAGTTTGATTTAACTTCAGACAAAAGTGTTTATATTGCCTCCAAAAATCCTCCATGTACCTTGGATGTTCCTAATGAAAGGAAAGTAGTTACTTACCTCAAAAGTAGACTGAAGAACATAATTTTATATTCCCTAGAAAACTCTGACACCCAAATTTTACAGTGAGAAATCTGGTCCTGCACCCACACACATCATGTTGAACCCTAATTTATCAGGCTTTTCCTGTGTTTACAGTGGTTCAACTTCTGTAGAGAAGATGGTTACACTTCCAATTTTATCACTTTTCCTTAAGTACTTTTCATATTAGTATAGAAGATAAAAGACAAAATGAAACAACCAGATCTTACTGGTTCTGCCTTCCCATTCTGTGCTAGTTGAGTCACCTTCAACCCTGAAGCTTCACTTGTATCTTTCTTTTTCTATATTAATCAAGGCACCAAGATGATGCTGTTGGCTTGAGTCCTGATGCCTTTATGACAGCAGAAAGTTGTTTACTTCCTACTCTTCGTATCACCTTCCCTCTGATCTCTTCTACCCCACCCCAGCATATAAAAAAATTTGAGGGACCAGTTCCACTTTCAGTACACTGAAGTCTTTTATGCCTTTCACAAGACCTAAAAGAGAATAGGAATCTCTTTCTCCCTTTCGCATTCTAATATCATGCATACTGTCCTATCTTCCCTGTTTGTCTTTCACTTTTCAACTTTGCTATTTGTATCTGTTATTTTTCTCCTCCTTCAAGGCACAACTCTAGGCCTTGTTTCTTATCTACCCATACTGGGTAAAAGTATTGTCACAAAACACTAAGTTTGTATCTCATCCTCAACAGAGGGGCTATTTATTAAAAACTTGTATGAGAACATGTGTTTTGCACTTCAGCTACATGGATATCTTTTCTTTTGTATGATTTTTGAGTCCAGGTATGGACTAACAAAATTATCATCATAATTATAGTCCCAACTCACTTACCCTTAAGCTATTTCAGTTCTGAAAGGTATACTCTACCTTATATCACTTTGTTCTCTACCACCAAACCCTGAGAATCCAAAATAAACACATGTGTTTTAAAAATAATGCATACATATTGAACTTCGCCACACATTATTATTTGAAATGTGATGTATATATTACAGAATATGTTGCTGCCCTCTAGTGGAGTATCATAGTGAATATCACTTGGACCAAGTTAAAGCTTAAATTGTGTAATCTATGAATATACTTAATTACACAGGCAAGGGAAGTTGAGTTTACAGAAGTCACTGAAGCTGTTGATGAGCAGATCTTGGTATATAGGGAGAACATCCTTAACATCCAGGCGGTCTAAATCTGATCACACGGGTCCTTAAAAGCACAGAACCTATCCTAGCTATAATAAAAAGAAGCCTTCATTATATAGTAGAGGGTCAGATGGATAGAATTGGGATTCATCCCTCAGTCTTTCAGAAAGGAATGTAGCTTTCTTCCTACCCAATTTCAGTCAGGTGGGAATAGGTTGCAACTGTGTCATTTTAAGACCCAAGTTCCTTCCCCTGCATGCAATAAGGACACATGCTCCACTATGTTCATAGCAACCTTATTTATAATAGGAAGAAGCTGGAAAGAACCCAGATGTCCCTCAATGGAGGAATGGATTCAGAAGATGTGGTATATTTACACAATGGAATACTACTCTGCAATTAAAAACAATGAATTCACGAAATTCCTAGGCAAATGGTCAGAACTGGAAAATATCATCCTTAGTGAGGTAACCCAATCACAAAAGAACACACATGGTATGCAGTCACTGATAAGGGGATATTAACTCAGAATCTCGGAATACCCTAGACACAATTCGCATATCAATAGATTTCCAAGAAGATGGAAGGAGAGACTGGTCCTGGAAAGACTGGATGTAGGGGAATGCCAGGACAGAGAAGCGAGAGGGGTTGAATGGGGAACAGAGGGAGGGAAGGGGGCTTATGTGACTTTCGGTGAGGGAGGAAACAGGAAAGGGGAAATCATTTGGAATGTAAATAAAAAAACTTAGAAAATAAAAAAAAACCCAAGTTGTATATTAATTTGTATTATGTCAACAAAAGTTGGTACGATCGGAAGCCAAGATAACTAGGAGTAGGATATGGTGAGAAGGTGAGAAGAAAGAGAAGGAGGATAATTGGAGACAAAGATACTCCGTGTATGTGTGTGGTTCCTCTGAGTTAGGCGATTGTCACTGTGAACCTGGATTTGTAAATTTTTGTACAGGAAAGATTGGTTACATTGATAAACTAGCACTGAGAAATCTAAGTGCCTTCTTAATGTTGGAAGATTAAAATGTCTGGGGTGATAAATCTCTTTCTTTGTTCTGGTGGTGATGTAGACTGAACTTAGGGCCTCATGCACTCTAGGTAAATGCTTTGCCATGGACTTACATTCCAAGACCTCAGTGTTTTTGTGAAAAATATTATGCTCACCCAGGGCATCATTTTCAAAGGGACAACTTCAGAGAAATAATGAATAAACTTTATGCCTTGTCTTGGATCTATTGACCTGGATATCTAATTTGATTTGATACTCTAAAAACATCCCAGTACATCATGCTTACAGCTTCTCTGAGCTAGGTTCTCAGTACCTATGTTTTGTTGAAGTCTACGAGGCCTGTGTTAGAAAGGTGTGGAAACCAACCAGAAAGCCCACTAGAAACCCTATATGAAGGCAAAAACCCCCAGGTGGAGACTCGGAGACCCTGAATTCAACACTTCTGACTCTGAAGGCTACACAAACCAGAGTCCTCGACTCTGTCCCCCCCTAACCAATTCTTCTCTTAACAGAACTTAATCTAGATATGCATTTCTTAAGACAATTTAATTTTGGAAAAAGTCTTCTATTCCACATTTCCTGTTATATTTGTGCATCTTTCCTGACACATCCGTATTTGCCAAGCCATGGATTCTTTAAGATAAGCACAGCCTCTACTATAATGAGGGAGACAAATTTTTATGTGTTTAAACTTGAATCCCATTCTTTGGGAAATTTACTTATGCAATGTGTGGTCTAGTTTTTGTAACTGGGTGTTGCTGGTTTATTAGCATCACCATAACAAAGTACTACAAACTGCTTTAAATGACAGATCTTAACCCCCCCCCACTCCACTTCTGATGGTGAGATCAAAGTGTCAGCTGAGACAGTGTTCTCAGAGGCTTATCTTCTTGATTTGTAGATGGACATCCATTCCCTGTCTTTTCTCAAGATCTGTGGCCTGATCATTTTGCATACAGGGTGTCACCCATGTGACTTCATTCTACTTAATTACAGCTTTGAAGATACAATCTCCAAGTAAGTAGTTCTGTGAAGCATTAGTTTTAGACTTCATCATGTAAGTACAGCAGACAGGTATGCCTCATCCTGTAACAAAGAATATTGGCTTCAAGGGTGTGTTAAGGAAATAATGATGAAATGAGTGAATGGGTAAAGAGGTCTAAGCTTTGTCAATCATATATTCTCACAGTGCCATCTCACCGCTGCTTAGGCCACAATATTTTTGAAATGTTATTTCAGTGAGGATCCAGTGTTAAATTATTCACATATGGTTTTCTTTGAAATTTCTCCTCAGTTCTGGGATGCATATGTCAGCTACTTCATTTTATAGATGTAAAACTGGAGTCTGAGAGGGGCGACTGCATTCCTGAAGGTATGAAGTAGCTAGCTTTGCTTGACTATGGATGCTGCATTCAACCACGGGTTTTGAACATTTCAGTATCTCAAACACTTAGGTTGAGTGAGCAATAAATCTCTGATTTTTAAGCATTTTAGCCTTTCTATTTCTCTCTATAGGAAAGGCTTTCACATTAACTCTATTTCAACACCTAAAACACACCCAATATACCTCCTTTGATGCCTTGCTCCTTGTCATATTTTACTCCCATTTATTCAGCGAAATCTTTGTCTAGTTTTCTATAAGTTATAGATGATGTGAATGGGTCTCCCCAGGAAGGCTGGCTCTTCTGACAGCCTTGTGTGATACCAGAATCAGTCTTGAAATGAGTGCCATCTGTCTTTCAATTTTCTCGTTTTCTTTTCTTTTCCTTTTAAAAAAACAGCAGGAGTTTTATTTCATTTTGATTTGTTAACCCAATATGTATTGAACAAGGTTTACACCTTAAGTTCTATTTATTGAAACTTTATCTTTATTGTCTATAATTTGTAATTGTTCATCTTCTACTTGAATTATCTATTTTCCTAAGTGTTTGTTACAGAAACATTATGTGATACTCTTGAGAGGTGTTATGCTACTTTCCCATACATGGTGACTTTCTGTTTGTGTGAGTGGGACAGGGGAAGGCAGTGGGTTTTCTTTTGAAACTCATAGTTACAAGAACAAATCACATTCTAATCATCTGACACTCAGAAGATTGCTTCTCCTGTCCTCTGTCAAAATATTACTGCCTTGCTGGGTAGTAGCTACATAGCAAAGGCCAAAACACATTCTGTTGGCCACAGCCAACAAGAATGGAAGAAGGAATTCTTCCTATGAGAACAACCTTTCTCTGAGGTAAAGATGACTAGAAAGACACTTGATCAAATGTACATTGGATCTGTAATGAAGTGCTTTCAGAAATGGAGCAAGGTATAGCAATAAATGAATCAACTTTGCTCTTAGAAGTGACATTATCTGATGGAAACCCTAGTTTGTCTCTTTGCCTTTTCTTGGACTACTTCCCAGCACAGCTTTGCCTTCGTTTGCTTGCTTGAAAATGTGGTTGTGAAATGATTTTCTATGGATGGTGTAATAAATCACTGTATAATTATTATCATAAATAATCAAGCACAAACCTACCCTGTAGAATACTGCAGATTAGAAATTAAGCATATTTCTCACAGGATTTACATCAAGAACCAGGAAGGATTATCTTTTACTTTGAGAATCCATGGGAGAATCTGTCTCCTTACTTTTCAGTTCATAGAGACCACTTCCATTCTCTGGTTCCTCTTATTTATCTTCAAAGAGAGCAATATCATACAAACTACAGTCACTGTTAAAGACATGTATGTTTAAAGTGAGTCCAGCTATACAATCCAAACAATAATCTTGTATTGAGTTAGCTGAGGACTTAATTGCACCTCCACATTTCATTCTCTTTTTCTATATAAAGTAATGTATTCATAGTTGCTGAGAAATAGGAGGTAAATATTCTTGGAGTCATTATTTCAGCTAACAGAAGGATGCTAAGACTGTGAATTGGTTACATCTATGAAAACATTTTGCAAAGGCTGTTCATATATCTTAAAGGGTTTTTTTTAAAATAGGAACTTTACTAATGCTTGGCAAATACACTTCCAGAAAATCCATTTCTTCACAAATAAAGCTTTATAATTGCATTATTCATAAAAACCTAAAAACTGAAATGGATCAAATGTGCATTTGACAAGTGGGTGAAAAAAAATGTCCACAGGATGCAACCATTTTCAGCACTAAGAATGTAAAAAGTTATTGAAATACTTTAGAATACAGATGGGTTGGCCAATAAGGCCCAGTGACATTTCTGTTTCCAACTGTCCTCCCCACAGAAGTGGAGCTATAGGTATATATGGCTGCATCTTGCTTTTCATATAGGTTCCAAGGATCTGAGTTCTCATGATATTGTGCAATGAGGGCTGTGAAGAAATCTTTCCAGTCAGCATATCACTTTGGAATCAAAATACCATATAATTAGGGCCAAAAGTCAAATAAGGAGGCATCTTTCAAGGATATTAAGGAAGTACATCAATTTAGGTCCTTCATTGTTCAAGAAACAAAGTCACATAAATAGGAGCTGTAGTAACAGAGATTCAGGTTGGAAAGAGGCAAGACAAGGGAGGGCTGTGTATGAAGGAATGAGTTTAACATGAGGAAGGACCCATAAACCAGGCTGTAGGGAAAAATGAAAGGAATCATATCCTGTTTTTTACAACAGACATGAAAGTCAAGTGTGTGAGGGCCTCAACTGAACTGGCAGTTACAGTCAAGGAGGCTTAGCCCTACCTATGGTGCTGAACCATTCTCTACCTTGCCAAATGAACCAGGGGCCATCCCTAGTCGGCATTATGACTTAGACCATACTCATATCTGGTGCATAAAGAGTCTGATAAGATTTCCTGTAGTTTCTCCAATTTGAGATGTGGATTCTAGAGATGGCTATGTTTTTGTGCAGTTTGTACTCACATGCCGTATTGTCTTCACTGCTGGCACAGAACACCTGGTCCTGTTTAAGGGTCTGGCAGACATCAGTGTGAGGGGGCATGTTCTTTTCTTTTTCTGGGAATAGTACACTCAAAGGAAGGCTCTAATTTCTCTGTATTGTTAACGTCGTATGATCAATGGCTCAGCTATAGTTCCATTCCTGGCTCTTGCTGATACCAGTAGATTTTGTCACGGTCCATGGTTTGAGAACATTCCAGAGTAATTTTCTTTCCAGTCCCCATAATTGAGTACTTTGGAGTCTGAGAGATATTAGCTTCCAACAGGACTGCAGGTTAAGACAACTTTTGGCAGCAGAGTCCAGAGTGGGATCTGAGGACAAAATAATAATAATAATAATAATAATAATAATAATAATAATAATAATAAAATAACAATAAAACACACAGGCAAATTATCCTTCCTGAGTTTGAAAATTCTTCATCTTACTGGTTCCCAGATGATTGAAGGCCAGATAACAGAAGAACTTAGCAGCCACGGAACAGGCTGGGATAAAGCAGGAGTTTTGAGTAATGGGCCAGAGAATGGGCTCTTCTGGTAGTTAGTAAACTATGGTATAACCCTGTCAACTGCTCTGGCTCCCATAATGATTCTATTCAATACAGTTTCATCTTTATAACTTTTCACATCAAAAGAAAGGTATTTTTGTTCACTTTCCTCATCCAAAGTAGGTCCGACAATCTGCTTATTCCTCTCAATTCTTTCCTTGTCTTAGAAAACCTTCAGTTGAACCAGCACCATTTATTGAAAAGGCTATCTTTTTTTCAACTGAATGGTTTTAGCTCCTTTGTCAAAGATCAAGTGATCATAGGAGTGTGGTTTCATTTCTGGGTCTTCAATTCTGTATCATTGATCTACATGCCTGTCACTGTACCAATACCATGCAGTTTTTAACACTATTGCTCTGTAGGACAGCTTCAAGTCCGGGATATTGATTCCCCCAGAAGTTCTTTTACTCTTGAGAATAGTTTTAGCTATCCTGAGTTTTCTGTTATTCCAGATGAATTTTTTTTTGTCCTAAGTTTTTTTATTTACATTCCAAATGATTTTCCCATTCCAGTTTCC
Source organism: Tokudaia tokunoshimensis (assembly GCA_036184795.1). Classification (NCBI taxonomy): domain Eukaryota; kingdom Metazoa; phylum Chordata; class Mammalia; order Rodentia; family Muridae; genus Tokudaia; species Tokudaia tokunoshimensis. Next base: position 62,673,038 of record BTHU01000002.1, on the reverse strand, counting down.
TTGCTCCCCAAAAGTCCCATAAGTTCCCTTCCCTCCCTCTTTTCCACATTCAACCCCCTCTCGCTTCTCTGTCTTGGCATTCCCCTACATCCAGTCTTTCCAGGACCAGGGGTCTCTCCTTCCATGTTCTTGGAAATCTATTGATATGCGAATTGTGTCTTCAGTATTCCGAGATTCTGGGTTAATATCCCCTTATCATTGACTGCATACCATGTGTTCTTTTGTGATTGGGTTACCTTACTAAGCATGATATTTTCCAGTTCTGACCATTTGCCTAGGATTTCGTGAATTCATTGTTTTTAATTGCAGAGTAGTATTCCATTGTGTAAATATACCACATCTTCTGAATCCATTCCTCCATTGAGGGACATCTGGGTTCTTTCCAGCTTCTGGCTATTATAAATAAGGCTGCTATGAACATAGTGGAGCATGTGTCCTTATTGCATGCAGGGGAAGCCTCTGGGTATATGCCCAGGAGTGGTATAGCAGGATCCTCTGGGAGTGTCATGCTTAGTTTTCTGAGGAACCGCCAGACTGCTTTCCAGAGTGGTTGTACCAGCTTGCAATTCCACCAACAGTGGAGGAGTGTTCCTCTTTCTCCACATCCTCACCAACAACTGCTGTCTCCTGTGTTTTTGATCTTAGCCATTCTGACTGGTGTGAGGTGGAATCTCAGGGTTATTTTGATTTGCATTTCCCTAATGACTAAGGATGTTGAACATTTCTTTAGGTGCTTCTCAGCCATTAGATATTCTTCAGGTGAGAACTCTTTGTTTAGCACTGTACCCCATTTTTTAATAGGGTTACTTGGCTCTCTGGAGTCTAACTTCTTGAGTTCTTTGTATATATTGGATATAAGCCCTCTGTCGGATATAGGGTTGGTAAAGATCATTTCCCAGTTTGTTGGTTGCCGCTTTGTCCTTTTGACAGTATCCTTTGCCTTACAGAAACTTTGTAATTTTATGAGGTCCCATTTGTCATTCTTGATCTTAGAGCATAAGCTATAGGAGTTGTGTTCAGGAAATTTTCCCCTGTGCCCATATGTTCAAGGTTCTTCCCTAGTTTCCTTTCTATTAGTTTCAGTGTGTCTGGTTTTATGTGGAGGTCCTTGATCCACTTGGAATTGAGCTTAGTGCAAGAAGATAAGATTGGGTCAAGTTGCATTCTTCTGCATAAACAACTTCAGCAAATTGGCCGGATATAAAATAATTCAAGCAAGTCAGTAGCCTTCCTATACTCAAAGGATAAGCAGGCTAAGAAAAAAGTAAGAGAAATGATCCCCTTCACGATAGCCACAAACAATATAAAGTATCTTGGTGTGACTCTAACCAAAGAAGTGAAAGATCTGTATGACAAGAACTTCAAGTCTCTGAAGAAAGAAATTGAAGAAGACCTCAGAAGATGGAAAAATCTGCCATGCTCATGGATGGGCACGATTAATAAAGTAAAAATGACCATCTTGCCAAAAGCAATATACAAATTCAATGCAATCCCCATCAAAATCCCAACTAAATTCTTCATAGAGTTAGAAAGAGCAATTAAAAAATTCATCAGAGGTAACCCAATCACGAAAGAACACACATGGTATGCAGTCACTGATAAGGGGATATTAACTCGGAATCTTGGAATACCCTAGACACAATTCACATATCAATAGATTTCCAAGAAGATGGAAGGAGAGACCCCTGGTCCTGGAAAGACTGAATGTAGGGGAATGCCAGGACAGAGAAGTGAGAGGGGGTTGAATGGGGAACAGTGGGAAGGAAGTGGGCTTATAGGACTTTCAGGGAGGGAGGAAACGGGAAAAGGGAAATCATTTGGAATGTAAATAAAAAAACTTAGAAAATAAAAAAACAGACCCAAGTTGTATATTAATTTGTATTATGTCAACAAAAGTTGGTACGATCGGAAGCCAAGATAACTGGGAGTAGGATATGGTGAGAAGGTGAGAAGAAAGAGAAGGAGGATAATTGAAGACTAAGATACTCCTTGTGTGTGTGTGGTTCCTCTGAGTTAAGTGATTGTCACTGTGAACTTGGATTTGTAAATTTTTGTACAAGAAAGATTGGTTACATTGATAAACTAGGACAGAGAAATCTAAGTGCCTTCTTAATGTTGGAAGATTAAAATGTCTGGGGTGATAATTCTCTTTCTTTGTTCTGGTGGTGATGTAGACTGAACTTAGGGCCTCATGCACTCTAGGTAAATGCTTTGTCATGGACTTACATTCCAAGACCTCAGTGTTTTTGTGAAAAATATTATGATCACCCAGGGCATCATTTTCAAAGGGTCAACTTCAGAGAAATAATGAATAAACTTTATGCCTTGTCCTGGATCTATTGACCTGGATATCTAATTTGATTTGATACTCTAAAAACATCCCAGTACATCATGCTTACAGCTTCTCTGAGCTAGGTTCTCAGTACCTATGTTTTGTTGAAGTCTACGAGGCCTGTGTTAGAAAGGTGTGGAAACCAACTAGAAAGCCCACTAGAAAGTCCCTTATGGGACTCTCAGGGAGGGAGGAAACAGGAAAGGGGAAATGATTTTGAATGTAAATAAAAAAAAACTTAGAAAATAAAATAAAATTAAAAAAAAAAACTGCATGGTATTGGTACAGTGACAGGCATGTAGATCAATGGAACAGAATTGAAGACTCAGAAATGAATCCACACTCCTATGGTCAGAGAAGTGAGAGGTGGTTCAATGGGGAAAAGAGGGAAGGAAGGGGGCTTATGGAACTTTCTGGGAGGGAGGAACTGGGAAAGGGGAAATCATTCGGAATGTAAATAAAAAAAGTATAGAAAATAAAAAAAAGTAGCTTCAAACACTGAGAGATCAGAATATTCTAATCTGTAGTTCTCCCTGGCACACAATTTTCTAACACTGATAAATTAAAACATATTTAATATTTATATACACATATAAACAGTTCCTTGTGTGTTTTCTGTTTCAAAATAGCAGAGTCACTTAAAGAAAAACAGCTGCTCTTTCTCCATACCATTCTTCCATATCTGCTTGTTCCTAGATCTGAGCTAATTATATATTGCCATCATATTTAATTGTGAGAAATATATGTGTATACATGCACATTTTTTTGTTCAGTGACACAGTCTATTTTTAAACTTCACTGTACCAATCTTCTTAGAACCAAACTTTTTTATTTTAATTTTCAAAGGAACTTAGATATAAGAGGTATACAGAATGTAAATAGACATTAACCAGAAGTCATAAAATATGTTCTTGGAAGAGAATCTTGAAGAACGAACTACTTGAAGACACAGTTGAGCCTACTTTTGTCCCTTCACCACTTCCTCCTTCCTTCCTGCATGCTATCTTCCAGGAATTATACTCAGTACCTGACATGTAAATCACCCAAGATATTACTCCTAATCTAAGGAGTCTTATGATGATTCTAGATAGAAAGAATCATAAAATCTCATCACTGTGCCTATCATTTCACGGGAGAGAAGAGTTGCTTCTCTTTTCTGTTATGGTCAGAAAAGCTTTAGTGTATAGTTCTTCCCTGACTGACGGATGGAAGAATGTGTAAGAGGTAAAGAAATAGAAACAGGAGGGAGCTTTTAAGAAGGTACATCTGGGCGGCGAGTGGCTGCGGGCAGGGAGCGCTGCGGAGCGGCCGACCGGCGCGGGAGCGAAAGGTACTGGGCAGTCGCCGGCTCCTGCGAGTGCTGGACCTGAAGATGGAGTAGTAACAAAGGCATCCCCCATGATCCTGAGCACCTTTTGCTGTGGACTCCAGCCCCGGCCAGAGGCTGCATGCGGGGCTGAAGAAACTGATCTGCTGCTCTCCTGAGAACCCCTTTCTCTCCTAATTCATGAGCCAGCAGGATGCGGTCGCCGCGCTTTCAGAATGCCTGCTCATAGCTGCGTACAAAGGCCAGACAGAGAATGTGGTTCAGCTCATCAACAAGGGTGCCAAGGTAGCGGTTACCAAGCATGGCCGGACCCCCTTGCACCTCGCTGCCAATAAGGGTCATCTTTCTGTGGTGCAGATTTTGCTGAAGACTGGCTGTGACCTCGATGTGCAAGATGATGGAGACCAGACAGCCTTGCACAGGGCCACTGTGGTGGGAAACACCGAGATCCTCACAGCACTTATCCGGGAGGGATGTGCCCTGGATAGACAGGACAAGGATGGAAATACAGCCCTGCATGAAGCCGCCTGGCATGGATTCAGCCAGTCAGCCAAGCTGCTCGTTAAAGCCGGAGCCAACGTGCTTGCCAGAAACAAGGCAGGGAACACGGCTCTGCACCTGGCCTGCCAGAACAGCCACTCCCAGAGCACGCGCGTCCTCCTGCTGGGCGGCTCCCGGGCTGACCTCAAAAACAACTCAGGGGACACCTGCTTGCACGTGGCTGCGCGGTATAACCACTTGTCCGTCATTAGACTCCTCCTCAGCGCTTTCTGCTCTGTTCATGAGAAGAACCAGGCTGGAGACACGGCCCTCCATGTGGCTGCTGCCCTAAATCACAAGAAGGTAGTTAAAATCCTGCTGGAAGCTGGCGCTGACACGAATATTGTGAACAATGCAGGCCAGACCCCACTGGAGACTGCCCGCTACCACGACAATCCCGAAGTTGCACTACTCCTCACCAAGGCTCCCCAGATCTTGCGCTTCAGTCGTGGGCGAAGCCTGAGGAAAAAGAGAGAGAGGCTCAAGGAAGAGAGGAGAGCCCAGTCTGTGCCCAGAGATGAGGTGGCACAGAGCAAGGGAAGTGTCTCGGCAGGAGAGAACCCCAGCAGTGAACAAGCTGTACCCCAAAAAGAGGAAGCTAGAAGAGATTGCCCACCAGCTTCCCAGGAGCCAAGAAAAGATGAAAAGAGGAGAAAGTCAAGGCCAGAGGTGTCCGCACTATCTGACCCCACCCCAGCAGCAGACCAACAGCCTGGACACCAAAAGAACCTGCATAGTCATCACCACCCCAAAAAGAAGAGCAGACATCGGTGTTGGTCCCCACCTCCGCCCCACGGGTTCAGGGCATACCAGCTTTACACGTTGTACCGGGACGAGGATGGAAAAGTGATGCAGGCACCAATCAAAGGTTGTCGCTGTGAACCTCTCATCAACAAGCTGGAGAACCAGCTGGAGGCGACGGTGGAGGAGATGAGGGCTGAGCTGGGATCCGTGCAGGACAAAGTGAACGTGAAGCTGGGCCAGATGGAGAGCAAGACCCAGCACCAGATGTGCGTTTTGGACAAAATGATGGTTGAGCGTCTGTCAGCGGAGAGAACGGAATGCATGAATCGCCTGCAACTGCATGTAGCTGCTGAGAAGCAGGAGGGAGAGAAACGTCAGATGTCTTTGGTGGATGAACTAAAAGCCTGGTGCATGCTGAAGATCCAGAATCTGGAGCTGAGACTTTCTGGAGAGTCTCGGACCTGTAGAGCTAAATCCACACCGTCTCCCTCGGACCCCTCTCCAGCTGTAGACCAACCAGCGGCAGCTGCAGGGCCTGGAGCAGCTTCCGACAGCTCCTCTCAGGTTGTGAGGCCCAAGGATAAGGCACTCAGTGCCACCGCTGCCCACAGAAACCAGCAGGAACTGCTTCCCTCTGACTGCTCAGGCTCTGGGTTAAAGAAGGTCAAGGCCCCAGGTACTTCCAGTGTGATCCACAGACTGGATCCTGTGTCAACCGAGGCACTCAGACCAAGAAGTCTGGGAGAAGTGGACAGACCAAGCATCGAGGCCAGCAGCCGACAGCCAGCAGCCCCACTGGGCAGCCGTCAGCAGCAGGCAGTGATGCCCGAGACGCCTCGCAAGCCCTGGAGCTAACCCAGTATTTTTTTGAGGCCGTTTCTGCACAGATGGAAAAGTGGTATGAATGGAAAATAGAAGAAGCATGAAGCCAAGCCAGTCAGAAAGCTCAGCAAGACGAGGCCACACTGAAGGAACACATCAGAAGTCTGGAAGAGGAGCTTGCCAAGCTGCGGACAAAGGTGCAGAAGTGAAACCCAGACCCTGGGGTGGACCCAACAGGGCTTCTGGCTTGATAACTGCAAAGTAACGGTGTCCCAGGAGTTGGTTGTCATGCACAAGGTGGACTTGCCTTTGAGAAAGTCACTAATTTGATGTGGACACATACTTCCTGTACTCTGAAGTTACAAGGCCTTCACTGGTTAAAATGAATCCTGGGAAGATGTTCACAAAAAAGCAAGCCACACCACGATGAGAAGGTGTGTACCTGCCTGCGGGTCGGTGATATGAAACATGTCAGAAGCGAGCCGATTACTCTGGGAAGGCCAGTAGTCACTCATACCCACAGCACCTGCTGTGCCTACATGGCCCTTCTGGCAGAGCTGGGACTCAGATGCGGGAAGCCCCTTTCCTCCCGTGTCACTCAAGATGCTCATAGGGGTGAAAACCTTTCAGATCCTGAGGAAAGACATTGTAATGATCTCAGTGTCCAGTATGTCTTAAAATAATTTCAAGACTCATGTAAATAAGAAGTAATTGCTGATTGCCAAGTGAGAAAAGTTTAAAACATTTGTCAGTTACTGTGGTTTTAGCCAAATAACTGAACAGATAATGGAAAAAACATTCACCAGACAACTCCAACCAGTTACCTTAGATTACCTTTCTAAAGTCTAGACTCTTCTTCTGTTTTGTAAAGAAATAAGGCAAATATCACGAAAGTTTAATTTTGAGTTAACTTTTCATTGAAGAACATCAAGCCATCAGAAGGCTTGCTTACTAAGATGTACCAGACTGAGGTGGTGACAATATCTCGGTTGGGACCTTGGATTCATCTTCTGATCCTTTGGAACACGGATTATGTCTGTCTCTACATGATCCACATATGCATAGAAACTTCTGTTTCTCTAAGCCTAAGGACCTAATAACTACTGTCCATGAATTGTGACTAAAATGCTGTTCATTGAGCCAAAGAGAAGTTACATTTGTGGAATAGTATGCATTTATCCCTTTGTCAAGCCAAGATCTTCCTTTTTCTTATAGTGACAATCCATGGATATAGACATTCCTGTAAACATATCAGAGTAGATATGTGTGTGCAGAATCTAGGGAGTCCAGTTATTTCATGGGACTAACCTGTCCTCAGCCTCTTGGGAGGTGCAGCCCTTTCCCATTCTCCTTCACTGGAGTCCTGTCCTCAGCTCACATGCCCCTGAGCCCTGCTATGACACAATGTCACTCACTCCTGTAGGATCATTCCCTATTTATACACCAAATTATTGGGTACTGCCTAATACTAAGTAAGAGACGAAACCCGAGTTCAGCAAGTTATGCTCCAAGCAGGAGTTATTTTCACTATTAGAATACTTATTACCTCAAGATACCCTTGACAAGAAATGCAGAAATCAACTGTAATTGAACATCAAGTCTAGACCACAGACTATCTTGGTGGCAGGACTTTGATGACATACCTCCTACCCATCAGAAGCAGGCAGCTTATCACTGTGAATGTCAAGTCATTAAGCATAAAGACCAGGCTATCGGATAAGGCCAGTCCCCTTACCCACAGGGTTGACTTCTAAGGAAGTGGTGCTTGGCTTGTTTAGGAAGGCTTTGCTGTGTACTCTAGACTAGCTTTGAACTTATGACCTTCCAGTCTCAGCCACCTGAGTTCTGGGATTAAAGGAGTGAGCCCCACGGTCAGTCATGCTTTGTTTGTAACACCAGTGTTAGGTTTGTTGCAATTGGCCCTCAGCATTGTAAAGCACTGAAGATCAACCTTGTCTTTTCCCCTTGTGCTATGTGCAAAAACAAGCAAATATCCCAGCTGTACTTTTACAGATAACTGTTTATACCATATACTCTCACACAGATTACGTTTCAAACTGAGGCTTAAAAAGTGTCAACAACTGTGGAGAAACACGTTATGAAACAGTAATGTTGTATATTATCAATGTCCTCTTTAAAAACAAGTAATTGTGAGCACATCCCTTAGACTGTATACTGAGTATCTGTGATGGGGTCAAAGTGTTAATCTAGCATCGGCTTTTGATTTGAGAAGTCCAAAATACAGGTTTTTCATGTTTAGATTTGTGTGTGCAAGGCATGTTGTCTAATTTGATCACCTTGAACTTGTGTCTCCTTTAAGCATTAAACGTTTTCAGTTCTGTCAAAAAAAAAGGTACATCTGTCCCGATTCAACATGTTCTATTTGAGGAAATACAACATGTTCAACTAGGCTGAAATTCAAAGTGCTTGAGTGAATTTAGAACACTTGGGCCGTTTTTTTTTTTTTTTTTTTTTTTTTTTGTGCACAGAAATGTTTATGAAAGGCTTTGTGTACTGCATAAATTTAGAAAGTTAAGCATGGACACCCTGGTGGCTATGTGTATGATGGTAAATAGATGGGTTATGACTCTGGGAAACCAGGAGTGAGAGCTTGGTGTTATTTTATAGGAAGCAGGCAGTGAAAGCAAACACTAGATCAGAAAAAGAGAGGGAAAAATTGAATCTGATGAACATATTTGCTCTACGAATCATGACATTAACTATGACCTTGGTGAATGGTCTAAGCTAGAGAAGGCTCTTAATGATCCCAGCTTCTTGTTGGGTCTAAGTATAGCCATGTCCAGTGATGTGTTTACATGAAAAGAGGACATGAATCCTGTTGCCTTCACATCATGATCATGATGGATGCAGTCCAGCTCCAAATTTCCTTGAAGAATCATGCAAGTCCTATGCTGAAATTGTACCCAATCCCAGTTCAGTTCCTGTCCAAACACATCCTCCTATGCACCCATGTTGAATGCCAGGACATTTCCAGCAACTACAGATCTTCCTGTGAGAATTTAATCTGGAACTTTGTGGGACAGGAAACAAATAGATTTAGAAACTGATGTAATTGAGAAGGGGAGTTCACAACAATTTCAATCACTGAGATGGAAATACAGTGTGCCCAGAATGGGGGCAGGTTGAGGAGGCAATAAATTGAGGAATAAATTCTTTGACTTTGACTTGCCTGTGGGGAAGCCAGCTTGCACTGCTCACTCACAGCTAATTTTTTCATACAAGATGCAGTGACTATGGATGCAAACTTGAAGGGAAAATGTAACAGGCAGAAAATAATTAAATGAAGTGGTAAATTAAATAGTAGCTTATGAGAGACTTTTAGTTACATGTGGAATTACTGTTGAAGTTTGCCTAGAAAGCAAGAACAAAGCTCATGAAAACATATTTTAAAGGGATCAATTAAATGATACAGAGCCAAGAGACTGAAAATTGAGTGTAGCATTCTTTTGAGAATAAGAATGAGAATGAGAACATACAGAAGACAAAACTGGTTGGGTCCTCCCTTTCTGAACAGCTATAAAACCAGTGGATTCTTTGCTGATGTGATTGAGGCTAATTGGGAAAGATGATAAAGCGCATGCTGATGCTTTTAACCTGATTCTGAGACTCTAGAAGTTCTTGATTAAATACTGTTGTTCCTATTGCTCACTAGCTTCTAGATGAGTGCCTGCTACAGAGGAATCATGGGACTGATCCAGTGACAATACTGAAAGGGGCATCTCCACTCTCTTCTTTATCCCCTAGTAGGCAGACATATTTTGATATTTTTAATTCAGTATATCTAGATAATAACAAGATTGATCTGCTCTAAATTGTTCTTGACACAGCTCACAATGCAGAACCCTAGATGAATAATTATTTTTGTAGATCAGACTCTCTGATATCTTTAACTTCTGAGCTAAGAATAATAATAATTAAACAAATTTAAAGTTAAAACTTAAAATCAAGACAACAGGTTCTTCATATACAGTTAAGTGGGTATAAAGATAAAGGGTGAGGTTGAGCTCAGAGAAACTGGGTCTGAGTAATGGCACACAGATTACAGGAACTGTTAGGAGAGAGTGCAGTGGGAGACTGCAAAAATAGAGGGAAGCAAAAGAAGAAACTGTTAAAAACCACAGTGTATTTGAGCCGATAAGAAATATTCTTGAAAAATCATTAGTTTACTCGGGTCAGAGAAGTAGATCAGTGCCTTACTTAGTCATCATTAGAGAAGCTTCTTCTTAAAGAAGATGGGAAGAAATGCAAAGACCTTCATTCAGACATTATGCACAGAAGGAGAGACCTTGAAAGAGTCAGCCTTGAATAGGATGGCTCCATCCAATCCTTCCTCTTAGGGCTCAGTGAACCTCGTAGAAGAGAATGCAGATATACTGTAAGAGCCAGTGGTGGAAAAGGGACACCAAGAAAACAAAGCTGTCTAAATGAACATAATTTATGCACACATGAACGCACAGAGACTGAGGCTGCATGCACAGAGCCTGAAGAGTTCTATATCAGGTCCTTTGTTAATATATTATGGCTTCCAGTTTAGTGATTTTATAAAATTCCTGTGTGGGCAAATGAGTTGGTCTCTGTTTCATAAGCCTTCTGTTGGGTTCTTTTCCTTCCGTTTTAAGTTTTGTCCAATTCCTTTGTTCATTTTTTAAATCTTATTTTATTTAAAAAAAATCATTAAATGCTGATAAATATTTGAGCTCATTATCCTGAAAGACTGTTGTTAGATCATCTTAGCTTTTCCTGGAAGTGCACTTTGGACCTTATCATCAGACAGAAAGAAAGCATTGGAGTTTCTGAATCACAGCATTATCTACAGACATTGATCCAAAGTCACACTTAGATGTGACTCATTCAAATAGAACATCCAACAATCTAAGTATACCATGCCTCACATTAGGGAAGGCTTCTAAACTCTGAGAAAATTCCTCACTCATCTGCCCATCTTTCTGTGTAGTGAGCAGGTGGCCTAGAGTAGGCATAGGTATAAAGGACTGATTAGGCGTGGCATTCCTTAAAGACAGCAAAATGATTATCTTGCTCCTTCCCAGAGACATTGTACTCATAAGAGATCTCTCTTTTGTTAATGTCATTGGTATAAAAGGAATGGTAGATGGCTGTAGCCTTTGTCCTGGGTCTAGCTGATACCCATGCATTTAGACATAATCCTCATTATGGGAGCATCCCATAATAAGACTCTTTTTTGACCACATGATATTGCTCTGTAGGGTCTGATTAATATCTGAATTCATAGACTCTTTTTAAGAAACAAGACAGTAATAGACAGAGACCTGTGGAAGATCTGCATTATACAATCTCTAGGAAGAAGCTTCATGCTAACCTGAAAAATGCAGAGATTTCTCCATTTATTTTCTACCCTATTGTCTTCAGAAAACAATAGCAACAACAACAGCGACAACACACACACACTATACCACACCACACCAGAAAAACATAGAGCTCATGCTATCGAGAGGCAGGATGAAGGTGTTCCAGGTCTAAATATTTGGGGAGTTGAGACAAGAAAATAGGAAAAGGAAGTTTTCAAACTCAAAGTAGATCCCTTCCTCTTTACTGGGACTGAGAGATGGTTGCAGACAGAACCCTATAGCACGTACCTTTGTACCTGTATATGACTCAGCAGGAAGTAGACATTTTGGCTTTTCTACTATAAATGTTCTTGGTAGGCAGAAGCTACCCACTTCATTCTTTTCTCTTTGCTTTTTATTAACAGTTACCAGACTTGATTTTCTTTATCTTCCAGGGTCTGTATCATTTACTCAAGAGAGCAACATCATCTTGAATGCAGAGTAACAAGAACACCTTACCATCAGAGAAAATGAACTCCCTTTCTCCCAACATCAATCAAATTCTAGGAGCTTCTCAGCTAAGGATGGGCATTTAGGACCACATCCCCTTTTCCATGTTCCACTTTTGTCTTGCCTTACCTTGTCCATTCTGTCAGATTGCTATGAGTTCTCATGTGCTTCGGGTCTACTGTGTCTGGAAAATACTGCTTCCTTGAAGCAATCTACCACTACTGACTCTTACAATCTTACCTACCAGTTTTCTTTTTTTTTTGTAGTTTGATTTTTTTTTATTTTTTTTAATTTACATTCCAAATCATTTCCCTTTTCCCATTTCCTCCCTCCCCGAAAGTCCCATAAGCCCCCTTCCCTCCCTCTTTTCTCCATTCAATCCCCTCTCGTTACTCTGTCCTGGCATTCCCCTACATCCAGTCTTTCCAGGACCAGGGGTCTCTCCTTCCATCTTCTTAGAAATCTATTGATATGCGGATTCTGTCTAGGGTATTCCAAGATTCTGGGTCAATATCCCCTTATCAGTGACTGCATATCATGTGTGTTCTTTTGTGATTGGGTTACCTCACTAAGGATGATATTTTCAAGATCTGACCATTTGCCTAGGAATTTCGTGAATTCATTGTTTTTAATTGCAGAGTAGTATTCCATTGTGTAGATATACCACATCTTCTGAATCCATTCCTCCGTTGAGGGACATCTGGGTTCTTTCCAGCTTCTGGCTATTATAAATAAGGCTGCTATGAACATAGTGGAGCATGTGTCCTTATTGCATGCAGGTAAAGCCTCTGGGTATATGCCCAGGAGTGGTATAGCCGGATCCTCCGGGAGTGTCATGCCCAGTTTTCTGAGGAACCACCAGACTGCTTTCCAGAGTGGTTGTACCAGCTTGCAATTCCACCAGCAGTGGAGGAGTGTTCCTCTTTCTCCACATCCTCACCAACAACTGCTGTCTCCTGTGTTTTTGATCTTAGCCATCCTGACTGGTGTGAGATGGAATCTCAGGGTTGTTTTGATTTGCATTTCCCTAATGACTAAGGATGATGAATATCTCTTTAGGTGCTTCTCAGCCATTAGATATTCTTCAGGTGAGAACTCTTTGTTTAGCTCTGTACCCCATTTTTTAATAGGGTTACTTGCCTCTCTGGAGTTTAACTTCTTGAGTTCTTTGTATATATTGGATATTAGCCCTCTGTCGGATGTAAGGTTGGTAAAGATCATTTCCCAGTTAGTTGGTTGCCGCTTTGTCTTTTTGACAGTGTCTTTTGCCTTGCAAAAACTTTGTAATTTAATGAGCTCCCATTTGTCTATTCTTGATCTTAGAGCATAAGCTATTGGAGTTCTGTTCAGGAAATTCTCCCCTGTGCCCATATGTTCAAGGTTCTTCCCTAGTTTCCCTTCTATTAGTTTCAGTGTGTCTGGTTTTATGTGGAGATCTTTGATCCACTTAGAATTGAGCTTAGTGCAAGGAGATAAGAATGGGTCAATTTGTATTCTTCTGCATGTTGACCTCCAGCTGAGCCAGCACCATTTGTTGAAAAGGCTATCTTTTTTCCACTGGATGGTTTTAGCTCCTTTGTCAAAGATCAAGTGACCATAGGAGTGTGGATTCATTTCTGGGTCTTCAATTCTGTTCCATTGATCTACATGTCTGTCACTGTACCAATACCATGCGGTTTTTAACACTATTGCTCTGTAGTACAGCTTGAGGTCCGGGATACTGATTCCCCCAGAGGTTCTTTTACTCTTGAGAATAGTTTTAGCTATTCTGGGTTTTCTGTTATTTCCTAATGAGCATTGAGGGAAGACATACAACATTCTCAAATAAATAAAAATATTACTTAAAAATTTACCATAAACATGTCTAGCTATGATATATAAATAATGGAAGTTACTGGGGTATTGAGATATATTCATAGTAAAGTCCATGCTCTTCACTGTGGGAAGCAGAGTGCTTTCAAATTGAGGACTGTGATTTCACCATCATATTAAGCGACTGTAGCTTTTCTCTCCAATCTTTTTTAGTAAAGTTATTTGAAATTTTATTTATTTTTCTTTTTTAATAGGTATTTACTTTATTTACATTTCAAATGTTATCCCCTTTCCTTATTTCCCCTCTGAAAGACCCCTATCCCATACCCCTTCCTCCACCTCACCAACCCACCAATTCCTGCTTCCCTATCCTGGCATTTCCCTACAATGGGGTATTGAGTCTTCACAGGATCAAGGGCCTCTCCTCTAAATGATGTCCAGCAAAGCCATCCTATGCTACATATGCAGCTGGAACCACGGGTCCCTCCATGTGTACTCTTTGGTTGGTGGTTTAGTCCGTGGGAGCTCTGGGGGTGCCAGTTGGTTCATACTGTTGTTCTTCCTATGGGGATGTGAACCCTTTCAGCACCTTGGATCTGTTCTCTAGTTCTACCATTGGGCAACCTGTGCTCAATCCACTGGTTGGCTGTTAGCATTCACCTCTATATTTGTCAGGTACTGGCAGAGACTCTCAGGAGACAGCTACATCAGGCTCCAGATAGCAAGCATTTGTTGGCATCTGCATTAGTATATAGGTTAGGTAACTGTATATGGGATGGATCCCCAGGTGGGGCTAGCTCTAAATGGCCTTTCCTTCAGTTTCTCCTCCACACTGTGTCTCTGTATCTCCTCCCATGGGTATTTTGATGCCCCTTCTAAGAAGAATGGAAGTAATCACATTTTAGCCTTCTTTCTTCTTAAGCTTCATATGATCTATGAATAGTATCTTGGGTATTCTGAGCTTCTGGGCTAATATACACTTATCAGTGAGTGCATACCATGTGTTCTTTTGTGATTCAGAGACCTCACTCAGGTTATTTTCTAGTTCCATTTATTTGCCTTAGAATGTCATGAATTTATTGTTTTTAATAGCTGAGTAGTACTCCATTGTGTAAATGCACCACAATTTTCTGTATCTATGCCTCTGTTGAGGGACATCTGGGTTCTTTCCAGTTTCTGGATATTATAAATAAGGCTGTTATGAACATAGTAGAGCATGTGTCTTTATTACATGTTGGAGCATCTAATGGGTATATGCCCAGAAGTGATACAGCTGGGTCCTCAGGTAGTCCAGTTTTCTGCAGAACGACCAAACTGATTTCCAGAGTGATTGTACCAGCTAGCAATCCCCCCAGCAATAGAGGAGTGTTTCTCTTTCTCCACATGCTTGCGAGCACCTGCTGTCACCTGAATTTTTGATATTGGTCATTCTGACTGGTGTGAGTTGGAATCTCAAGGTTGTTTTGATTTGCATTTCCCTAATGACAAGGGATGTTGAACATTTCTTTAGGTGCTTCTCAGTCATCCAGTATTCCTCAGTTGAGAATTCTTTGTTTATCTCTGTACCCCACTTTTTAATAAGGTTTTTTTGGTTCTCTGGAGTCTATCTTCATGAGTTCTTTGGAATTGGATATTAGCCCTCTATTGGATGTAGTATTGGTAAAGATCTTTTCCCAATCAGTTGTTTGCCCTTTTATCCTATTGAGAGTGTCCTTTGTATTACAGAAGCTTTGCACTATTATGAGGTCTCATTTGTCAATTATTAATCTTAGTGTACAAGTTATTGATGTTCTGTTCAGGAAATTTTGCCCTGTGCCCATGTGCTCAAAGCTCTTCCCCACTTAATTTTCTAGTAGTTTCAGTCTATCTGGTTTTATGTGGAGGTCCTTGAACCACTTGGACTTGAGCATTGTACAAGGAGATAAGAATGGATCGATTTGCATTCTTCTACATGCTGACTGCCAATTGATCCAGCACCATTTGGTGAAAATGCTGTCTTTTTTCCACTGGATGGTTTTAGCTCCTTTGTCAAAGATCAAGTGAACATAGGTGTGTGGGTTCATTTCTGGGTCTTCAATTCTATTCCATTGATTTACCGTCCTGTAACTATACCAATAACATGCAGTTTTTATTATGATTGATCTGTAGTAGAGCTTGAGGTCAGGTATGGTAATTCCCCCAGTAGTTCTTTTATTGTTGAGAATAATTTTTTGTTATCTTGGGTTTTTTTCTTATTCCAGATTAGTTTGGAAATTGTTCTTTCTAACTCTATGAAGAATTGAGTTAGAGTTTTGATAGGGATTGCACTGAATCTGTAGATTGTTTTGGCAAGTTGGCCATTTTTACTATATTAATCCTGACTGTCCATGAGCATGGGAGATCTTTCCAGCTTCTGAGAACTTCTTGGATTTCTTTCTTTAAATACTTAAAGTTCTTGTTATACAAATCTTTCATTTGCGTAGAGTCACATCAAGGTATTTTATATTATTTGTGACTATTGTGAAGGGTGTTGTTTCTCTAATTTCTGTCTCAACCTGTTTATCCTTTGAGTAGAGGAAGGCTACTGATTTGGTTGAGGTAATTTTATATCCAGCCACTTTGCTAAAGTTCTTTATCAGGTTTAGGATATCTCTGGTGAAATTTTTGGGTCACTTAAGTATACTATCATATTATCTGCAAATAGTGTGATATTTTGACTTCTTCCTTTCCAACTTTGATCCCTTTGATCTTTTTTCATTGTTTAATTGTTCTCCTAGGAATTTAAGTACTATATCAAACAGGTAGGGAGATATTTGACAGCCTTGCCTATGATCTGAATTTATTGGGATTGCTTCAGGATTCTCTCCAATTAGTTTGATGTTTGCTACTGGTTTTTTGTATATTGCTTTTATTCTGTTTAGGAATGGACCTTGAATTCCTGATCTTTCCAAGGCTATTATCAGGAAGAGGTGTTGGATTTTGTCAAATGTTTTCTCAGCATCTAATGAAATGACCATGTGTGTTGTTTTTTCCTTGAGTTTGGTTATATAGTGGATTACATTAATAGATTTCTGTATATTAGACCATCTCTTCATTCCTGGGATGAAGTCTACTTGATCATGATGGATGATCGTTTTGATGTGTCCTTGGATTCGGTTTGGGAGAATTTTATTGAGTATTTTTGCATCAATATCCATAAGGGAAATTGGTCTCAAGTTGTCTTTCTTTGTTGGGTCTTTGTGTGGTTTAGGTATCAGAGTAATTGGCTTCATAGGACAAATTGGGTAGTGTTCCTCCTGTTTCTAATTTGTGGAATAGTTTGAAGAGTATTAGTATTAGGTGTTCTTTGAAGGTCTGATAGAATTCTGCACTAAACCCATATGATCCTGGGCCTTTTTTGGTTGGGAGACTATTAGTGACTGCTTGTTTCTTTAGTGGTTATGGAACTGTTTAGATCATTTATCTGATCCTGATTTAACTTTAGTACCTGGTATCTGTCTAGAAAATTGTCCAAGTCATCTAGATTTTCCAGTTTTGTTGCATTTGGGCTTTTGTAGTAGGATCTGATGTTTTTTAGATTTCCTCAGTTTCTGTTGTTATGTCTCCTTTTTCATTTCTGATTTTCCTGATTTGGATACTGTGCCCTCTGGTTAGTTTGACTAATGGTTTATCTATCTTGTTGATTTTCTCAAAGAGCCATCTCTTGGTTTGTTTCATTCTTTGTATAGTTCCTTTTGTTTCTACTTGGTTGGTTTTAGCCCTGTGATTATTTCCTGCTTTGTACTCCCCTTGGGTGGATTTTCTTCTTTTGTGTTTCCTCTTTAAGGGCTTCTACATGTTTACCTGTGTTTTCCTGGATTTCTTAAAGGGAATTATTTATGTTCTTCTTGAAGTCCTCTATCAGCATCATGAGATGTGATTTTAAAATCCAAATCTTCCTTTTCTGGTGTGTTAGGGCATTCAGGACTTGCTGTTGGGGAAGAATTGGGTTCTGATGATCCCATGTAACCTTGGTTTCTGTTGGTAAGGTTCTTGTTCTTACCTGTTGCCATTTGGTTATTTCTGGTTGTTAGTTGGTCTTGCTGTCTCTGGCTGGAGCTAATCCCTCCTGTGGGCCTGTAAGCCTGTGTCAGCACTCCTGGGAGACCAGATCTCTGCTGGACAGACCTATTCCCAGAGTGCTGTGGGCCACCCCTAGCTCCTGCTTGCAGATGGAGACTGGAAGTACCCTGTACCAGTTGCTCTGTTGTTCTTGTGCCCTGTACACTCCTGAAAGGACTAGCCTTGGACACCCACCTGAGAGAAAATTTGGTGATCTCACCTCCAAGCCTGGGGGTCAGAGTGCTCCCTGGAGACCAGCTCTCCCCTGGCAAGACCCATGTACAGAGGGTTGTTGGACAGCCCTATCTCCTGAGTGCAGCAACGGGAAGGTGCTTTCCATTTTTAAAAATTGAATCTAACAGTCCAAGGTAAACACTACAAATGGTTCATGTTCTCTAAAATTCAGACTTTCATTTGTTGTAAGGAGAGCATAATGACTGACTGATTGACCATTCCAAATTTCCCTTTTTTGGTTTGACTCCTGCATATTTAGTCAATAGTTTCTGGGTGGAGATAGTTACTGTAAATATTGGCTCATTGAAAGTATTGTTCAGTTTATGTGAGTGTACATTTCTAGGAAATAGTGCATTCATTCATGTTTTCAGGTAATTGAAAATAAGCTCACTAAGGATGATATTTTCAAGTTCTGAACATTTGCCTAGGAATTTCGTGAATTCATTGTTTTTAATTGCAGAGTAGTATTCCATTGTGTAGATATACCACATCTTCTGAATCCATTCCTCCGTTGAGGGACATCTGGGTTCTTTCCAGCTTCTGGCTATTATAAATAAGGCTGCTATGAAAATAGTGGAGCATGTGTCCTTATTGCATGCAGGTAAAGCCTCTGGGTATATGCCCAGGAGTGGTGTAGCCGGATCCTCCGGGAGTGTCATGCCCAGTTTTCTGAGGAACTGCCAGACTGCTTTCCAGAGTGGTTGTGCCAGCTTGCAATTCCACCAGCAGTGGAGGAGTGTTCCTCTTTCTCCACATCCTGGCCAACAACTGCTGTCTCCTGTGTTTTTGATCTTAACCATTCTGACTGGTGTGAACTTAAAAATATCATCCTTAGTGAGGTAACCCAATCACAAAAGAACACACATGGTATGCAGTCACTGATAAGGGGATATTAACCCAGAATCTCGGAATACCCTAGACACAATTCACATATCAATAGATTTCTAAGAAGATGGAAGGAGAGACCCCTGGTTCTGGAAAGCCTGGATGTAGGGGAATACCAGGACAGAGAAGCGAGAGGGGGTTGAATGGGGAAAAGAGAGAGGGAAGGGGGCTTATGGAACTTTTGGGGAGGGAGGAAATTGGAAAGGGGAAATGATTTTGAATGTAAATAAAAAAACTTAGAAAATAAAATTTTAAAAAAAAAAGAAAATAAGCTAATAAAAAAGATGATTTTTATCACAACAAATTATACCTAACTCCAGAGAGAAAATGTTTAGCAATATAATGTGATAAATGGCGAGGACCGCAGTGCTAGTTGTTGTGTGAAACCGTGTATGCTAGAATAATCAATTGGCCCCTTGCTACTTCAGGCCCTATACTTCATCCAACTTTGTCTTAAATGCAGATGTACCCTCATATATATTAGTCTTATTACACACCAATACAATAGCATTATTTTAAGTTTCTACTTATTTATTTATATTTTGAGTGAATTTAATTAATTTTAGCAAATAATCCCCATCCATATTTATGAAGCTCCAGGAAATATCCTGATTCACAAAGACACTGAGTAACACAGGGCAATTACCATATCTTTCAGACGTACTTTTATCATTTGCTAATGGTGAGTACATTCAAAATCTTTATTTTTAATCATAATCATCCTGTTGTGTATAACATACAAGAATATATTCTTCCGAGGAACCGCCAGACTGCTTTCCAGAGTGGTTGGACCAGCTTGCAATCTCACCAGCAGTGGAGGAGTGTTCCTCTTTCTCCACATCCTCGCCAACAACTGCTGTCTCCTGTGTTTTTGATCTTAGCCATTCTGACTGGTGTGAGGTGGAATCTCAGGGTTGTTTTGATTTGCATTTCCCTAATGACTAAGGATGTTGAACATTTCTTTAAGTGCATCTCAGCCATTAGATATTCTTCAGGTGAAAATTCTTTGTTTAGCTCTGTACCCCATTTTTTATAGGGTTATTTTGGTTCTCAAGAAGTTGGAGTCTAACTTCTTGAGTTCTTTGTATATATTGGATATTAGCCCTCTGTCGGATGTAGAAAACTGGGTATGACACTCCCAGATTATCCTATTATACCACTCCTGTACATATACCCAGAGGCTTCCCCTGCATGCAATAAGGACACATGCTCCACTATGTTCATAGCAATCTTATTTATAATAGCCAGAAGCTGGAAAGAACCCAGATGTCCCTCAATGGAGGAATGGATTCAGAAGATGTGGTATATTTACACAATGGAATACTACTCTGCAATTAAAAACAATGAATTCACGAAATTCTTAGGCAAATGGTCAGAAATGGAAAATATCATCCTTAGTGAGGTAACCCAACCACAAAAGAACACACATGGTATGCAGTCACTGATAAGGGGATATTAACCCAGAATCTCAGAATACCCAAGACACAATTCACATGTCAATAGATTTCCAAGAAGATTGAAGGAGAGACCCCTGGTCCTGGAAAGACTGGATGTAGGGTAATACCAGGACAGATAAGCGAGAGGGGGTTGAATGGGAAACAGAGGGAGGGAAGGTGGCTTATGGGACTTTTGAGGAGGGAGGAAACCGGAAAGGGGAAATCATTTGGAATGTAAATAAAAAAATATAGAAAATTAAAAAAAAAAACAGAAAAAAAGAATATATTCTTCCTGTCTAGTTTTACCAATGTGTACATTAACTAATATTTTCTCATTTCCATGTTCTTTTAAAATGGTTTTATCATTTGATAGCTTCATACATTATATGAGTTATAGTCATTTTCATTCTTTAGTCCCCTCCTTTGTCTTCCTTCTGCCATTGATACCCATCTTTCCAACAAGTTCCACTTCTACTTCCATGACTCCTTTCTGTCTCTGAACTACTAAATTTAATTAGGGATTTTTGCCTGAGCACGGTGAGAGCTAGGCAAGGGCAGTATAACAGTAACTAAACTACTGAAGAAAATAACACCCCTCTTCCAATAACTGTTTTCATTGTGTCCCATAAGTTTTGGTATGCTGTGTCTTCATATTCATTAAATTCTAAAAAGTCTTTAGTTTCTTTCTTTATTTCTTCCTTAACCAAGTTATCACTGAGTAATGTGTTGTTCAGCTTCCATGTGTATGTAGGCTTTCTGTTGTTTTTGTTGTTATTGAAGACCAGCCTTAGTCCATGGTACTCTGTTAAAATGCATAGGATTATTTCAATCTACTTATATCTGTTGAGGCCTGTTTTGTGACCAATTCTATAGTCAATATTGGGGAAGGTACTGTGAGGTACGAAGAAGGTATAGTCTTTTTTTTTTTTTAACAAAAAAAAAAGTTCTATAGATACCTGTCAAATCAATTTGTCTTATAACTTTTGTTAATGTCACTGAAATTCTCTGTTTCCAGGATCTGTCCATTGCTGAGAGTGGGGTGTTGAAGACTTCCCTATTATTATGTGAGTTACAACGTGTGGTTTGAGCTTTAGTAAAGATTTTTTTATGAATGTGGCTACCCTTGCATTTGGAGCATAGATGGTCAGAATTGAGAGTTCATCTTGGAAGACTTTTTCTTTGACTAGTATGAAGTGTCCTTTCTCATTTTTTTGATAACTTTTAGTGGAAAGCTGATTTTATTTGATATTAGAATGACTACTCAAGCTTGTTTAATGGGACCATTAGCTTGGAAAATTGTTTTCCAGCCCTTTACTCTGAGGTTGTGTCTATCTTTGTCACTGAAGTGCATTTCCTATATGCAGCAAAATGCTGGTTCCTGTTTTCATATCCATTCTGTTTGTCTATGTCCTTTTACTAGGGAATTGAGTCCACTGATGTTAAGAGATATTAAAGAAAAGTGATTGTTGCTTCCTGTTATTTTTGTTGTTAGAGGTGGAATTATGTTTGTGTGGCTCTCTTCTTTTGGGTTTATTGACAGAAACTTTCTTCCTTTTTCTAGGGTATAGTTTCCCTTCTTGTGTAGATGTTTTCCATCTATTATCCTTTGTAGGGATGAATTTGTGAAAAGATATTGTGCAAATTTGTTTTTGTCTTAGAATATCTTGGTTTCTCCATCTATGGTAATTGAGATTTTTGCTGGGTATAGTAGTCTGGACTGGCATTTATGTTCTCTCAGGGTCTATATGAGATCTTCCCTGGACCTTCTAGCTTTCATGGTCTCTGGTGAGAAGTCTTGTGTAATTGTGATAGGTCTGCCTTAGTGCATTTAGTGTTTTGATTATTATGTGCTGGGAGGACTTTCTGATCTGGTCCAGTCTGTTTGGAGTTCTATAGGCTCCTTGTATGTTCATGGACATCTCTTTCTGTAGGTTAGGAAAGTTTTCTTCTATAATTTTGTTGAAGATATTTACTGGCCCTTTAATTTAAGAATCTTCTCTCTCTTCTATACCTATTATCCTTAGGTTTGGTCTTCTCATTGTGTCCTGGATTTCCTGGACATTTTAGGTTAGGAGCCTTTTGCATGTTGCATTTTCTTTGACTGTTGTGTCAATATTTTCTATGGGATCTTCTGCACCTGACATCCTCTCTTCTTTCTCTTGTTTTCTGCTCCTGATGCTTGCATCTATGACTCCTGATATCTTTCCTAGGTTTTCTATCTCCAGGGTTGTCTCCCTTTCTGATTTCTTTGCTGTTTCTATTTCCATTTTTAGATCCTGGATTGTTTTGTTCAATCCCTTTATCTATTTGGTTGTGTTTTCCTGTAATTCTTTAAGGGATTTTTGTGTTTCCTCTTTAAGGGCATCTATATGTTTGCCTGTGTTCTCCTGTATTTCTTTAATCAAGTTATTTATGTCCTTCTTGAAGTCCTCTATCATTATCAGTAAATGTGATTTTAAACCTGAATCTTGCCTTTCTTGTGTGAAGGGGTATCCACTCCCCTTCCCCCTTCTTCTTTGAGGGTGGTCCCTGACCCACCCACCCACTCCTGGCTCACCACCTTAGCATTCCTCACTCTGTGGCATGAAGCCTTCACAGGACCATCTCCCTTTCATGCCAGAAAGGCCACCCTCTGTTACAAATGCAGCTGGAGCCCTGGAGCCCTCCATTTGTATTTGGTTAATGGTTTAGTTTCTGGGAAGTCTGGGGGGGGGTAAGGGGTCTGGTTAGTAGATACTGTTTTTCTTCCTATGGGGTTGCAAGCCCCTTCTGCTCCTTCAGTCCTTCCCCTGATTCCTCCATGTTTCCCTTCCTTCTATTCCTTTAAGCTCCAATGAACCTTTCCTCTCTCTGACAAGCTCTCCCTCTTTCTTTTCTCTTCACATCTCATTGTGTTCAATACTGTATATCTGGAGGATCATTCAGCTCCTCATGGGAAACCTACTAATACCAAATCCCCAAAGAAAACTAACTATTTGTTTCCTAGCCATCATCACTGCCTATAGCTTCTGAGCCAGAAGAGAAGTCTCTCCAGCCCCTCCCAAATCTGTGCTGGAATTTTAACTTGCTTGTTTTTATTTGGTTTTGTGTTGTGATATGGCTTATCAGGAATGGAATATGGGTTTGTAGTTTTCTTTAAAAAATACTTTTGATAAGTAATTCACTTTCTAGGAAATATGGTTGATATCATTTTTCTTCCTATGGGGTTGCAAACCCCTTCTGCTCCTTCAGTCCTTCCCCTAATTTCTCCATGTTTACCTTCCTTCTATTCCCCTAAGCTTCAATGGACCTTTCCTCTCCCTGACAAGCTCTCCCTCTTTTCTCTTCACATCTTATACATACATACATACTACTTCTCCAATAATGCTTTCATCTATGTATAATTAATTGGCACATGCTTGTTTATGACATTCAATCATTGTTTTAATGTATGTTGCAGTTATAAAGAAATCACATCTTGTCTCTTTGGCAAGATAGTTTGCATCTTTGCTCCCTTGTCTTGACCTCTAGGGTCAACAAATATTATTAGTTGATCAGATTATGAGAATATCATCCTTTCATCCTCTAACTCCTTTGGAAAATAGTTGAATGAAATTTCCAATTTCTGTGCTATTTCATGATTTCTTTCTATTGATTATTTTTGGTTCCTATGTATGGTTATATTTTCCCACTTTTTAGCATATCTAATACTTTTCTTAGTGTCAACATTTTTGAGTTTTGAACTAGACACATTCTCTTGAAACATAAAAACTGAGATGTGATAGACTATAGAGACTATTTTTGACTGACTGCCTTGGACTCTGTACAGAATGATCTCAGCATGCCTTGCTGATGGATCTATTCACTAGTGGCATCTTGAAAAATATGAAGGACCTTATATACCTCAGCCAGATTGTATCATATCCTCAGGAAAAAGTTAGTCTTTAAAAGCATGACCTATTTCCCTTTTCTCTTCCACCTTTATTAGTTCTTCAAAGAAATTTATGTACTGACTTTCATTTTTGTGTCCATGTTTTCTCTCGTAAGATCATTCAGTTTTCAAATCCTATGAGAGTGATTTTTTGATATGGTCAGTTATTGTAAGTCAACTCAAACCTCAAGAATATGTTTCCAGGATTTAGAAGAGACTTAATGTGAGTGAAAGAAAAATACTGTTTATTTTCCACCATTTTTAGTTGTGTTCTGTATTCACAATTCCCCAAGAACAGGGGTTTTTTTTGATGCTTTCCCTATACCTTCACAACATTTTAGATATCAGATTATGCTAATCTCCATGGCATAGATGTTTGGAGAGGCACATGTAGAGAATACAACTAAAGATATTTATATCAACACCTGAAAAATGTGAAATGTTTGAGGTGGGTAGATAAGGTGGGTAGCTAAGTTACTGAAACTCACATATCTGATTATAATCCCCAGATTTGTGGCAATTTGAGGAGGAGATAAACATCCAACTATATTGTAACAATTTCCATATACCATTTTTTTTTTAGTATTTTCATGTGGTCACTAGAATTGTGCTCTGAATCTAACTGAACCCAAACACCAATGAGTGAAATTCTGCTGTCTTCTGAATATGTTATCTCCAGAAACAATGTCAATTTGGATACAGGAATCTCTTTGATATGAAAAATATTGTTTATGAACCAATTGTTCTAGATGATAGAAACAAACACATACAGAGAGAGAGAGAGAGAGAGAGAGAGAGAGAGAGAGAGAGAGAGAGAGAGAGAGAGAGAAACAGAGAGACAGAGAGACAGAGAGAGAGAGAGACAGACAGACAGACAGACAGAGACAGAGAGACAGAGAGAGACAGAGACAGAGACAGAGGACTGATTATCTAGTACATATCAGGAATCCCTGCAAAACATTGGTAAAAATACAGAACCCTTAATAAGAAACAGTCTGAAGATATAAATGAACCATTTGAGAACAGAAATCTACAGAAAGCATCATCATGTGACTAAGTACTAAAAACTAGGTAATGAGAGTAATATAGGTGAAAAGGCAAATAGATATAAATTTCTCTCATTTTCATCATCTCTTCATTCTCCACATCAATTCTTACAAATTTGGAGTTTTTTCTCATTAGATTGTTATTTGCATTGCGATTCCAAACACTAGTGATACATATGGAGAGTGAAAAAGAAAGTAGAGAGATAGAAGGGAGAGTGGAAAGAGAGAGACAGAGAAAACAGCAAAAAGAGAGAAAGGAAGAGAAAAAGAGAATGAAAAGAGAATGAGGAGAGAGGGAGAAAGAAGAGAGAGAGAAAGAGAGAAGAGACATCAATAGAGAGAAAGAAAAATGAGAGGAAAGAAGAAAGAGAGAAGAGAGGGAGATATAAAAGCAAGCAACCTTGACCAAGACAAAACATTTTAAATTAATAACAATAAAAATCTCAGAGAACTCTATGCTAGCTAAGGTGCAAATCTTCACAAATTCCATGCTATGTGAAAATGTTATTACAGAAAACATCACTAGACAAAAAGATTCATTATGAGTAAAAAGTAAATACCACAGTCCTTCACAATAAAAAGAAACAAAATTTAACTTTGTGTGTAAACAGGCTACTTATAGAACTGTTGAAATTACAAGAAAGGAACAGTAATATTCTCCACATTTAATATCTGTTTAATATGTTAAAATATATTCCAAATTGTGGAGTCCAGTGACTTATATTTTTGATGAAGCATGATGCATAACCTCAAGTTTCTTTAGAAAGATTCAGATAAACATAAAATGAAAGATAGCCTTTTTAACAAATGGTGCTGGTTCAACTGGAGGTCAACATGCAGAAGAATGCAAATTGACCCATTCTTTTTTCCTTGCACTAAGCTCAATTCCAAGTGGATCAAGGACCTCCACATAAAACCAGACACACTGAAACTAATAGAAAGGAAACTAGGAAAGAACCTTGAACATATGGGCACAGAGGAGAATTTCCTGAACAGAACTCCAATAGCTTATGCTCTAAGATCAAGAATTGTTACTTCCTTTCAACCCAGAGCATCACCTGGTTCCTGAGACAGAT
Organism: Tokudaia tokunoshimensis; assembly: GCA_036184795.1. NCBI lineage: Eukaryota > Metazoa > Chordata > Mammalia > Rodentia > Muridae > Tokudaia > Tokudaia tokunoshimensis. The sequence goes on along the minus strand of BTHU01000002.1, from coordinate 62,646,957 downwards.
CCATGATGGGTTTATGCACTGGAGGGAATGAACATTACAACACTGTGGACAAACTGCTGGCACAGAGGTATAGTGCTGAGTCTCCTACTTCAGAGAACTGAATTTCTCGGCTGCAAAGTGAGTTTGAAGGACACACAGCAGAGAATTATTTTTTGGTCATGTCTATTTGCTGAAGAACTTTTTTTTTTTTTGCATCATTTTCATGGAGGTCCAGAGGTTTTCTTTTTTCTTTTTAATTGTTTCTTAGATACATTGTTTATTTACATTTCAAATGATTTCCCCTTTCCTGGTTCCTCCCCCGGAAAGTTCCATAAGCCCTCTCCCCTTCCCCTGTTCCCCAATCAATACCCTCCTGCTTCCCTGTCCTGGTATTCCCATACACTGCTGCATCGAGCATTTCCAGGACCAGGGGCCTCTCCTTCCTTCTTCTTGGGCATCATTTGATATGTGAATTGTGTCTTGGGTATTCTAAGCTTTTGGGCTAATATCCACTTATCAGTGAGCACATACCATTTGTGTTCTTTTGTGATTGGCTTACCTCACTTAGGATGATATATTCTAGTTCCACCCATTGCCTAAGAATTTCATGAATTCATTATTTTTAATAGCTGGGTAGTATTTCACTATGCAAATATACCACATTTTCTCTATCCATTCCTCCATTGAGGGACATTTGGGTTCTTTCCAGCTTCTGGCTATTATAAATAGGGATGCTAAGAACATAGAGGAGCATGCGTCTGTATTACATGCTGGGGAATCCTCTGGGTATACGCCCAGGAGTGGTATAACGGGATCCTCTGGTAGTATCATGCTTTCCCTGACTAAATAACTAGATAATTTCATGAGGAGAAATACAGGTAATGGACGTCTATGGTGTATATTAAAGGTTGATTGTACAGTATGCAGTAATTTTCAAAAAAAACCTCTGGTGCTTTGTTAACACATAAAATATTAAAATAGCCCTCTGTTTTGGTAGCATCATGCCCAGTTTTCTGAGGAACCACCAGACTGATTTCCAGAGTGGTTGTACCAGCTTGAAATCCCACCAGCAGTGGAGGAGTGTTCCTCTTTCTCCACATCCTCACCAGCACCTGCTGTCTCCTGAGATTTGATCTTAGTCATTCTGGCTGGTGTGAGGTGAAATCTCAGGGTTGTTTTGATTTGCATTTCCCTGATGACTAAGGATGTTGAACATTTCTTTTGGTGCTTCTCAGCCATTGAATATTCCTCAGGTGAAAATTCTTTGTTTAGCTCTGTACCCCATTTTTAACAGGGTTATTTGGCACTCTGCAGTCTAAGTTCTTAAATTCTTGGATATATTGGATATTAGCCCTCTGTCAAATGTAAGGTTGGTAAAGATCTTTTCCCAATTTGTTGGTTGCTCTTTTGTCCTGTTGACAGTGTACTATGCATTACAGAAACTTTGTAATTTTATGAGGTCCCATTTGTCAGTTCCTGATCTTAGAGCATAAGCTATTGGTGATCTGTTCAGGAAATTTTCCCGTGTCCATGTGCACAAAGCTCTACCCCATTTTCTTTTCTATTAGTTTCAGTGTGTCTGGTTTTATGTGGAGGTCCTTGATCCATTTGGACTTCACCTAAGTACAATGAAATAAGAATGAATCAATTTACATTCTTCTGCATACTAGCTGCCCATTGAACCAGCACCATTTGTTGAAAAGGCTATCTTTTTTTCCAATGGATGATTTTAGCTCCCATGTCACAAATCAAGTGACCATAGGTGTTTGGGTTCATTTATGGGTCTTCAATTCTAGTCCATTGATCTACCTGCCTGTCACTGCATCAATACCATGTAGTTTTAACACTATTGTTCTGTAGTACTGCTTGAGGTCCAAGATAGTGATTTCCCCCAGAAGTTCCTTTACTGTTGAGAATAGTTTTAGCTATTCTGGGTTTTTTGTTATTCCAGAAGAATTTGAAAATTGCTCTTTCTAACTCTATGAAGAATTGAGTTGGAATTTTTATGGGGATTGCATTGAATCTGTAGATTGCTTTTCACAAGATGTCCATTTTTACTATATTAATCCTGCCAATCCACAAGCATGGAAGATTTTTCCATCTTCTGAGGTCTTCGATTTCTTTCTTCAAAGACTTGAAGTTCTTGTCATACAGATCTTTCACTTGTTTGGTTAGAGTCACACCAAGATACTTTATATTGTTTGTGGCTATTGTGAAGTATGTCATTTCCCTAATTTCTTTCTCAGCCTGTTTATCCTTTGAGTATAGGAAGGCTACTGATTTGCTTGAGTTAATTTTATATCCGGTCATTTTGCTGAAGCTGTTTACCAAGCTGTAGGAGTTCTCTGGTGGAGTCTTTCTGAGTCGCTTATGTATACTATCATATCATCTGTAAATAGTGAGTTTGACTTCTTCCTTTCCAATTCTTATCCCTTTGACCTCCTTTTGTTGTCTAATTGCTCTAGCTAGATCTTCAAGTATTATATTTAATAAATATGGAGAGAGAGGGCAACCTTGTCTAGTCCCTGATTTTAGTGGGATTGCTTCAAGTTTCTCTCCATTTAGTTTGATGTTAGCTACTGGTTTGCTGTATATAGCTTTTACTATGTTTAGGTATGGACCTTTAATTTCTGTTCTTTCCAAGACCTTTAACATGAAAGGATGCTGAATTTTGTCAAACGATTTTTCAGCATCTACTGAAATGACCATGTGGTTTTTCCTTTGAGTTTGTTTATGTAGTGGATTACATTGATGGATTTCTGTATATTGAACCATTCCTGCATCACTGGGATGAAGCATACTTGATCATCTTGAATGATCGTTTTGATGTGTTTTTGGATTCAATTTGCAAGTATTTTATTGAGTATTTTTGCCTCAATATTCATAAGGGAAATTGATCTGAAATTTTCTTTGTTGGATCTTTGTGTGCTTTTGTTATCAGCGAAATTGTGGCTTCATAGAATGAATTGGGTAGTGCTCCTTCTGTTTCTATTTTGTGGAATTGTTGGAAGAGTATTGGTGTTCTGTCTTCTTTCAAGGTCTGATAGAATTCTACACTAAAACCATCTGGTCCTGTGCTTTTTTTGGTTGGGAGACTGTCAATGACCACTGCTATTTTTTCAAGGGTTATGGGACTGTTTAGATGGTCTATCTGGTCCTGATTTAACTTTGATATTTAGTATTTGTCTAGAAAGTTGCCCATTTCATCCAGATTTTCCATTTCTGTTGGAGTATAGGCTTTTGTAGTAGGATCTGATGATTTTTTGAATTTCCTCAGTTTCTGTTGTTATACCTCCCTTTTCATTTCTGATTTTGTTAATTTGGATACTGTACCCTCAGGTTTGTTTGGGTAAAGGTTTATCTACCTTGTTCATTTTCTCAAAGAACCAGCTCCTGATTTTGTTGATTCTTTGTATAGTTCTTTTTGATTCTACTTGGTTGATTTTGACCCTGAGTTTGATTATTTCCTGCCATCTACTCCTCTTGGGTGTATTTGCTTCTTTTTGTTCTAGAGCTTTCAGTTATGCTGTCAAGCTGCTAGTGCATGCTCTCAATACAAGGGCAACCTCAATCGTAAAAGAAACTTTACTAAAGGTTAAAGCATACATTGCACCTCACACAATAATTGTGGGTGACTTCAACATGCCATTCTCCTCAATGGACAGATCAGGGAAACACAAACTTAACAGAGACACAGTGAAACTAGCAGAAGTTTTGGACCAAATGGTTTTAATAGATATCTATAGAACATTTCATCCTAAATCAAAAGAATAGACCTTCTCAGCACCTCATTGTACCTTCTCCAAAATTGACTATATAATTGATCACAAAACAGACCTCAACAGATATAAGAAGATCGAACTAATTCCATGCCTCTTATCAGTTCACTATGGAGTAAGAGTGGTCTTCAATAGCAACAAAACCAACAGAAATCCCACATACACATGGAAGCTGAACAATGTTCTACTCAATGATATCTTTGTTAAGGAAGAAATAAAGAAAGATATCAAAGAGTTTTTAGAATTTAATGAAAACGAAGGCACAACATACCCAAATTTATGGTACACAATAAAATCAGAGCTAAGAGGAAAACTCACAGCTCTGAGTACCTCCAAAAAGAAGCTGAAGAGAGCATACACTAGCAGATTAACAGCACACCTGAACGCTTTAGAACAGAAAGAAGCTAATACACCCAAGAGGAGTAGAAGGCAGGAAATCATCGAACTCAGGGCTGAAATCAACCAAGTAGAGACAAAAAGAAGTATACAAAGAATAAACAAAACCAGAGCTGGTTCTTTGCTGAAGAACTTCTTGATTCTGAAAGTTAATTAAAAATTTAAATGCATTGTTCTTATTTTTTTGATACCAGAATACAGCTGCATGTCCCTTTTCAGGAATATACCTCATCTTTGGTTTTTGTCCTTTCTCTTTGGCTAGATTATCTTGGAGTCTGAATGACTTTTATATTCAAATATCCTAGAATAGAAGAAAACAAAAGATGTGAATACAGACAAGAAGGGGCCTTGAAAAGGAAAAATACTTAGATATGGGTTGGCAATCTCAAGGTCAAGGTTTCTCTTTTTGTCCTCAGGACTCACTTGCTCCCAGGAGACAAAGTGCTGGATAGCAGAGGAGCCTTGTAGCCATGGTGGCTTAGAAGTAAGAAAAGAATGAACTGTTCTCATTCTTTATCATCACACTTCCTATGATGTGCCCTGTAGATCCACAGCTCTTGTAGTGCTAATTCATGTTACTTTCCAACGTAGTCCATGAAACAGTAGGAAATCTTGTACCCTGAGACTGAAAGCAGACTGGGTGATATTTCATATATTTAAATTTACTTCATAGGGATAAGGCTGTATGTAGTTTAGTGGTAAAGTGCTTGCCTTGAATATATGAGGCCCTAGGTTTAATATCCAGGATTTCCAAAAATGTTTTGTAACTCTTTCCAATAAAATAAACAGCATTCCATATTTATAAGTTTGTTTATAATGATAACACAAAAAAACATCAAAATACAAACCAAGTTCATTGTTCTCATCCTTAGTCCTCCATAGCCCAGTTGTCAGTAGCTTATATAGCAATTTTGATTACATACCTAGTAATAAATGGAGAGTGGGTGATAGTTTTAACATATTTTATACTGACTTCATAAATCCAAACTGTCAAAAGTTATAAAGAAAGTATCAAAATAAATCCTCATAATATTATTTAATAATGTAATCATAGGTCATTCAGTCATATTCTCTCTATGCCTCCCCCTCCCCCTGTGTGTGTGTGTGTGTGTGTGTGTGTGTGTGTGTGTGTGTGTGTGTGTGTGATTTGCTATGTAGCCTATGCTGGACTTAGATTTCTCATCTTCCATCCTTAGCATTCTTGCTCTCAAAAAATGCAGGCATATGCAACCACACTCAGCTTTTTCTCTTTTATTTCTGTACCTACTTTTCCAACTAGATAATTTATTTTACTTATTATTTCTTAAGTTCTCATCTGAATTCTATGATCAAATGATGTCTTTAGAGAAAGTGAGAGTCTTTCTTGTCCTCTCAAAGTCTTTTTACTGCTTTCATGACAATTATATGTGAGAGAACATTTTTCTGTATATAACTGAAAACATGATCTTTCATATTTTCTTTCTGATCCTGTATAATATTTCCCATAATGATTTCCAGTTTTATATATTTTCATTCTTCTTTGCAACTGAATAAAATTCTACTGCATATATGCAATACACTGATCTATCCCTCTTCTGTTGATGGAGCGCTAGGTGTTTTCTATATGCTACCCTTGTGAACAATGTAGTAAAAAAATAAAGGTGTACAAATATCTCTGTAATATCTAATATAAATCCAATGAACTTACCCACATAGAATAAGGCATAAATGGATAATGATATTTTCATTTTTAATTTTTGGATCTATCTATACTATTTTCTCTCTAGGTGTAATAGTTTGCATTCCCCTCAGCAACATGAAAGGATTTAACTTTCACATCCTTATCAGCAATTATCCCTTGCTGTCTATCCTCTTGGTAATAGCCACTATGAACACAGTTCAACATGGTTTTTATTTGTACTCCCCTGAAGACTATGTATATTGAACACCTTTTCAATTTACATTAACCATCTGTTTCTATTTTTTTGAGAATTCTATATTCAATATATGTATCCATATATTAACTAGATAATTTATGTGAGAGTGTTTAACTTCTGTGACTTTTCATATATTATAAATAAAAAGTTCCTTCAGATACATAGCAAGAGGACTTTATTCCATTATGTAGATTATCTCTTTAGAGATTATTTGCTTTACTGTGAGATTTCCAATTTCATGACATCCACAAAATTATTTCCTACACTGTTTGAATTCTTTTCAGAAAGGCCTTCCCTATATCTATAAGTATTTTAACTCTATTTTCTCCCAGTATTTTAAGAGTTCCAGGCCTTAAATAATCAAAGTCTTTGATTAAGTTTGAATAGATTTTTGTGCAGAAGAAGAGATGTGTCCCTTATTCTAGTATTTTACATGTGGTATTCAGTTCTATGAGCACAATTTATTAAAAGGGATATCACCTTTTCTGTGCATAATTGCTATGTCCTCTTCAAACATTAGGAGACTATAAATGCTATACATGGATGAGTTTATTTTTTAATTCTCCATTCTATACACTGGTCTGCACATCTCTTTTTGTGCACAGCCTGATATTTATCAACAGGGTAGAATAATGTTTGCTTTATTTGTGATCTTGTTGAACATTTCATCATCTCCATAAGTACTGAATTAAACAAAGTTTTATAGGTAGAAAAATAAAACAATAAAGAATATAAAGGAAACCGGGTAGTGGTGGAGCATGCCTTGAATCACAGCACTTGGGGGCAGAGGCAGGTGGATTTCTGAGTTCAAGGCCAGCTTAGTCTACAGAGTGAGTTCCAGGACATTCAGGGCTATACAGAGAAACTCTGTCTTGAAAAAAACAAAACAACAACAAAAAAGGAATGGAAAAGAAAATAACCGTGGTATAAAAAAAATCACTGTCCTAGTCCAGACTCATAGTGGGGGGAAAGAGTTATGTGAGAATTTTCAGCCTATCAGTCCATGATTTCTAGATACCATGAAGCCTTGTGAGAAATAAAGCTCTTTGCAGCTTGTATTAACTACAGTTAATTTCTGTTACTTCCTTCCAATCAAGAGTATCACCGGCTTCCTGAAATGACTACATATAGGGTTCACGCACAAAGTAGAGCACAAATTTCAGAGCTGCTGGCACAGAAATACAACATAGACTCTCCTACTACTAAAGACTATATTTCCAAGTTTAGGAACATTCTTCTCAGTATCACTTCTGGACTTTATTTTTTGAATAACTTCTAGATTCTGTAAATACAGCAAAACCATAAACTCTTTGTTCTGGTCTTGTGACACCAAAAACCAGTAATATGCCACTTAGGAACATAAGCTCATCTTTGCTCCCTGTCCTTTCCTTTTTACCAGATGAGTCTGAATTGGAGTCTGAATAACTCTGTCATCAAAACAAAATGAAAAAAAAAAAAAACCCAGAAGATGGAACGCATACCAAAATGGACATGGGCAAAGAATGGCAAGGATGTATAGCTAGCAATCTCTAGGCAAAATTTCTCCTTTTCCCCTGAGGACTCATCTGCTCCCAGTAAACAGAAAGTTATGGAGCCAAAGACCTTGGCAGCTAAGATGACTTAGACCTAGGAAAAGGATGAGGTTCTCACAAGCAATTAGAGGTTTTTCTGTGAGGTGATTCCTTCAAACTCATAATTTTGATGTTACTGATCATTTATAGTAAGTTAGCAAATTTGGCTGTATATCCCATTCTTTGAAAATATTTTATGTTAAGTGCATTATGTTGTATATTAAAATGTACAATAACACATAGTTTTATTTAGGCAACAAATATCAAAATAGAAACAGTATACCACTAATAATGTAGTCATTGGCAATAGTCTCTATCTCTCATCCTCTCTTTTAGTTCTGCCATATAGACCATGCTAGACTCTAAATTGTGATCCTCTGTCCTCCCCATGCCCTTTGAGGAATTATAGGCATTGAAAACCACACTTCAGGATTTTCTTTTATTTGTGTATTTTTTTTCTATTAAAAACTTCACTTATTATATCTGAAGTTGTAATCTTCATTTTATGATAAAAACCAATGATGTCTTGGGAAAGGGCAAAAGGCTGGTATTTCTTTATTATTATTATTATTATTATTATTATTATTATTATTATTATTATTATTTCTTAGATATATTCTTTATTTACATTTCAAATGATTGCCCCTTTCCTGGTTCCCCCTCCCTGAAAGTCCCATAAGCCCTCTCCCCTCCCCCTGTTCCCCAATCAACTCCCTCCCGCTTCCCTGTCCTAGTGTTCCCCTACACTGCTGCATCGAGCATTTCCAGGATCAGTGGCCTCTCCTTCCTTCTTCTTGGGCATCATTTGATATATGAATTGTGTTTTGGGTATTCTGAGTTTCTGGGTTATTATCCACTTATCAGTGAGTGCATACCATGTGTGTTCTTTTGTGATTGGATTACTTCACTCAGGATGATATTTACCAGTTCCACCCATTTGCCTAAGAATTTATGAATTCATTGTTTTTAATAGCTGAGTAGTATGTCATAGTGTAAATATACCACATTTTCTGTATCCATTCCTCTGTTGAGGGACATCTGGGTTCTTTGCAGCTTCTGGCTATTATAAATAGGGCTTCTACGAACATAGTGGAGCATATGTCCTTATTACATGCTGGGAAATCCTCTAGATACATGCCCAGGAGTGGTATAACAGGGTCCTCCAGTAGTATCATGCCTTCCCTGACTAAATAACTAGATAATTTCATGAGGAGACATACAGATAATGGGAGTGTATGTTAAAGTTAGATTGTAGAGTATACAGTAATTTACAAACACTCTCTGGTGCTTTATCAATGCACAGAATATTAAAATAGATTAAAATAGCCCTCTGTTATGGTTTGTATATGCTCAGCCCAGTAAGTGGTACTATTAGAAGTTGTGGTCCTGTTGGAGTAGGTTTGGACTTGTTAGAGTAGGTGTGTCACTGTGGGTTTGTGCTTTAAGATCCCCATCCTAGCTACCTGGAAGCCAGTATTCTGCTAGCAGCCTTCAGATGAAGATGTAGAACTCTCAGCTACTCCTAGACCAGGCCTACCTGTATGCTGTCATGTTTCCTGCTTTGATGATAATGGACTAAACCTCTGAATCTGTAAGCCAGCTCCACTTAAATGTTGTCTTTACAAGAACTGCCTTGGTCATGGTATCTGTTCACAGCAGTAAAACCCTAACTAAGATACTCTTCATGTGTCAATAATTATTATTCTGGGCCCTTCCATGACCTCTGTTCCGGTAGACTGCACTAAAGAGACAGGTACCCAGGTTCTCCCCAATATAACATCGCTTGGGACACGGCCTGTTGGGGCTTCTGCCTTATCCCAAGAACGGGACAGCGCTGTGGTCTTCTGGGTGCCAGATCTGCAGGCCATCGCCTCTGCAGGGTGACCTGCGCAATGGAGAGAGTGCTGAGTGCACTCCGCCATCTTTGCTCCAGTGGCCGGGAAGTTGGGACTGCCAGGCTCTGAGACAGACAGGCATAATATCTCTAGGGGCTCGGGCAGCTTGTGTGTACGGCTCCCAAGTGCTGGGCAGATCAGCAGTAACCAGCACGCCAGCTCTCCTGTGGGACTTCTGCCTGGCAGAGGGACGCCCCTCCCCCCCACCGCACTCTAGGAGAGATCACACACCCCTGCACAGGGCAGGAGCCTACCAGCCTCCCTTTGGTGACCTCTGCTCCAGGAATTCACTACGCTGAGCCTTTGGATGTGCAAGGACTCCCCAACATAACATCACTTGGGGCAAGCCATATCAGGGCTCCAAAGTCACTCAGGAGCAGGGCAGGCCACAGAAATCTGTGCCAGGGGAATCCTGGTAAACCGGGGGGGGGGGGGCAGAAATAACTTTGCAGGCTCACAGGAGGTCCAACCAACAGCCAGTGACAGCAGGATCAACTAACATCAGAGGTAACCAGATGGCAAAACGCAAACATAAGAACGTTACTAACAGAAATCAAAGTAATATGGCACCATCCGAACCCAACTCTCCAACAGCAGCAAGTCCTGGATACCCCACCACACCCGAAAGACAAGATCTGGATTTAAAATCACTTCTCATGATGCTATTAGAGGATCACAAGAAGGACACAAATAAATCTAATAAAGAATTACAGGAGACCATGAATCAACGGTTAGAAGCCCTTACAAAGGAAACACAAAAATCACTTAGAGAAATGCAGGAGAACATGGATCAAAAGATGGAGGCACACAAGGAGACAACACAAAAATCGCTTAACGAGATGAATCAACGGGTAGATGCACTCACAAAGGAATCACAAAAATTGCATAAAGAAATGCAGAAGAATATGGGTCAACAGACGGATGCCCATAAGGAGGCAACACAAAAATTGCTTAAAGAAATGAGTCAACGGTTAGATGCCCTTACAAAGGAAACACGAGAACTGCTTAAAGAAATGCAGGAGACAATGGATCAACAGATGGAATCCCATGAGGAGGAAACACAAAAATCGCTAGGAGAAATAGAGGAGAACGTGGGTCAAAAGGCAGAAATCCTGAAAGAGGAAATGCAAAAATACCTTAAAGAAATACAGAAAAATACAAACAAACAAGTGAAGGATATCAGCAAATCCATCCAGGATCTAAAGAAGGAAGTAGAAACAAGTAAGAAATCACAAAGGGAGAAAACTTTGGAGATAGAAAACCTTGGGAAGAAATCAGGAGTCATAGATGCAAACATCAACAATAGAATACAAGAGATGGAAGAAAGAATCTCAGGTGCTGAAGATACCATAGAAAGCATCGACTCAACAGTCAAAGAAAATACAAAATGCAAAAAATGTGTAACCCAAAACATCCAGGAAATCCAGGACACAATGAGAAGACCAAACCTAAGGATTATAGGTATAGATGAGAGTGAAGATTTGCAACTTAAAGGGCCAGTAAACATCTTCAACAAAATTATGGAGGAAAACTTCCATAACCTAAAGAGAGAGATGCCGATGAACGTACAAGAAGCCTACAGAACTCCAAACAGACTGGACCAGAACAGAAATACCTCCTGTCACATAATAATCAAAACACCAAATGTTCTAAACAAAGAAAGAATATTAAAAGCAGTAAGAGAAAAGGGCCAAGTAACATACAAAGGAAGACCTATCCGAATCACATCAGACTTCTCACCAGAGACTATGAAAGCCAGAAGATCCTGGGCAGATCTCATGCAGACACTAAGAGAGCACAAATGCCAGCCTAGACTACTATACCCAGCAAAACTCTCAATGACCATAGATGGAGAGACCAAGATATTCCATGATAAAACCAAATTTTCACAATATCTTTCCACAAATCCAGTCCTGCAATGGATAATAGGTGGAAACCTCCAATACAGGGAGAGAAACAACGCCCTGGAAAAAATGAGATAATAACCTTCTTGAATCAAACCTAAAAGTAGATTACCACTCAAACATAAAGATAGCGTCAAGAATGGCAGATGGCAATAATCACTATGCCTTAATCTCTCTTAATATCAATGGTCTCAATTCCCCAATTAAAAGACATAGACTAGCAGACTGGATACATAAACAGGACCCAGCATTTTGCTGCATGCAGGAAACGCAACTCAGTGTCAAAGACAAATACTACCTCAGAGTAAAAGGCTGGAAAACAATTTTACAAGCAAATGGCCCCAAGAAACGAGGTGGAGTAGCCATCCTAATATCAGATAAAATTGATTTTCAACCTAAAGTCATCAAAAAAGACACAGAAGGACACTACATACTGATCAAGGGAAAAATCCACCATCAAGAACTCTCAATTCTGAAAATATATGCTCCAAATGCAAGGGCACCCTCATTCGTAAAAGAAACTTTACTAAAGCTCAAAGCACACATCGCACCACACACAATAATAGTGGGTGACTTCAACACACCGCTCTCTGAAATGGATCATTCAGGAAAGCAGAAACTAAACAGGGACACAGTGAATCTAATTGAAGCCTTGGACCAAATGGAACTAACAGATATATATATATTTCATCCTAGAGCTAAAGAATACACCTTCTTCTCAGCACCTCATGGTACCTTCTCCAAAATTGACCATATAATTGGTCACAAATCAAACCTCAAAAGATATAAGAAGATAGAACTAATCCCATGCCTCCTATCAGATCACTATGGAATAAGGGTGGTCTTCAATGGCAACAAAAACAAAAGAAAACCCACTTACACATGGAGGCTGAACAATGCTCTACTCAATGATAACTTGGTCAAGGTGGAAATAAAGAAAGAAATCAAAGACTTTTTGAAAGTTAATGAAAATGAAGGCACAACATACCCTAATTTATGGGACACAATGAAAGCGGTGCTAAGACGAAAATTCATAGCCCAGAGTGCCTCCAAAAAGAAACGGGAGACAGCATACACTAACAGCTTAATGGCACACCTGAAAGCCCTGGAACAAAAAGAAGCAAATACACCAAAGAGGAGTAGAAGGCAGGAAATCATCAAACTCAGGGCTGAAATCAATCAAGTAGAAACAAATAAAACCATACAAAGAATCAACAAAACGAGGAGTTGGTTCTTTGAGAAAATCAACAAGATAGATAAGCCTTTAGCCAGACTAAGCAGAGGGCACAGAGACAGTATCCAAATTAATAAAATCAGAAGCGAAAAGGGAGAGATAACAGAAACTGAGGAAATTCAAAAAATCATCAGATCCTACTAAAAAACCTGTACTCAACACAACTAGAAAATCTCAAGGAAGTGGACAATTTCCTTGACAGATACCAAGTACCAAAATTAAATCAGGATCAAATAGACCATCTAAACCGTCCTATAACCCCTGAAGAAATAGAAGTTGTCATTGGAAGTCTTCCAACCAAAAAAAGCACAGGTCCAGATGGTTTTAGTGCAGAATTCTATCAGACCTTCAAAGAAGACCTAACACCAATACTCTTCAAACTGTTCCACAAAATAGAAACAGAAGGAACAGTACCCAACTCGTTCTATGAAGCCACAATTACACTAATACCAAAAGCACACAAAGATCCGACAAAGAAAGAGAATCTCAGGCTAATCTCTCTTATGAATATCGATGCAAAAATACTCAATAAAATTCTTGCCAACCGAATACAAGAACACATCAAAATGATCATTCACTACGATTAAGTAGGCTTCATCCCAGGGATGCAGGGATGGTTCAATATAAGGAAATCCATCAATGTAATCCACTATATAAACAATTTCAAAGAAAAAATCCACATGGTCATCTCATTAGATGCTGAGAAAGCATTTGAAAAAATTCAGCATCCTTTCATGCTAAAGGTCTTGGAAAGATCAGGAATTCGAGGCCCATATCTAAACATAGTAAAAGCAATTTACAGCAAATCAGTAGCCAGCATCAATCTAAATGGAGAGAAACTTGAAGCAATCCCACTAAAATCAGGGACTAGACAGGGCTGCCCTCTCTCTCCATATCTTTTCAATATAGTACTTGAAATTCTAGCTAGAGCAATTAGACAACAAAAAGAGGTCAAAGGGATACAAATTGGAAAGGAAGAAGTCAAACTATCACTATTTGCAGACAATATGATAATATACTTAAGCGACCCAAAGAACTCCACCAGAGAACTCCTACAGCTGATAAACGACTTCAGAAAAGTGGCTAGATATAAAATCAACTCAAGCAAGTCAGTAGCCTTCCTATACTCAAAGGATAAGCAGGCTGAGAAAGAAGTAAGAGAAATAATACCCTTCACAATAGCCACAAACCATGTTAAGTATCTTGGCGTGACTCTAACCAAATAAGTGAAAGATCTCTATGACAAGAACTTCAAGTCTCTGAAGAAAGAAATTGAAGAAGACCTCAGAAGATGGAAAAATCTGCCATGCTCATGGATTGGCAGGATTAATATAGCAAAAATGAGCATCTTACCAAAAGTAATATACAGATTCAATGCAATCCCCATCAAAATCCCAACTCAATTCTTCATAGAGTTAGAAAGAGCAATTTAAAAATTCATCTGGAATAACAGAAAACTCAGGATAGCTAAAACTATTCTCAAGAGTAAAAGAACCTCTGGGGGAATCAGTATCCCGGAACTCAAGCTGTACTACAGAGCAATAGTGTTAAAAACCGCATGGTATTGGTATAGTGACAGGCATGTAGATCAATGGAACAGAATTGAAGACCCAGAAATGAATCCACACTCCTATGGTCACTTGATCTTTGACAAAGGAGCTAAAACCATCCAGTGGAAAAAAGATAGCCTTTTCAACAAATGGTGCTGGCTCAGCTGGAGGTCAACATGCAGAAGAATGGAAATTGACCCATCCTTATCTCTTTGCACTAAGCTCAATTCTAAGTGGATCAAGGATCTCCACATAAAACCAGACACACTGAAACTAATAGAAAGGAAACTAGGGAAGAACCTTGAACATATGGGCACAGGGGAGAATTTCCTGAACAGAACTCCAATAGCTTATGCTCTAAGATCAAGAATAGACAAATGGGACCTCATTAAATTACAAAGTTTTTGCAAGGCAAAAGACACTGTCAAAAAGACAAAGTGGCAACCAACTAACTGGGAAATGATCTTTACCAACCTTACATCCGACAGAGGGCTAATATCCAATATATATAAAGAACTCAGAAGTTAAACTCCAGAGAGGCAAGCAACCCTATTAAAAAATGGGGTACAGAGCTAAACAAAGAGTTCTCACCTGAAGAATATCTAATGGTTGAGAAGCACCTAAAGAGATGTTCATCATCCTTAGTCTTTAGGGAAATGCAAATCAAAACAACCCTGACATTCCATCTCACACCAGTCAGAATGGCTAACATTGAAAACACAGGAGACAGCAGTTGTTGGCGAGGATGTGGAGAAAGAGGAACACTCCTCCACTGCTGGTGGAATTGCAAGCTGGTACAACCACTCTGGAAAGCAGTCTGGCGGTTCCTCCGAAAACTGGGCATGACACTCCTGGAGGATCTGGCTATACCACTCCTGGGCCTATACCCAGAGGCTTTACCTGCATGCAATAAGGACACATGCTCCGCTATGTTCATAACAGCCTTATTTATAATAGCCAGAAGCTGGAAAGAACCCAGATGTCCCTCAACGGAGGAATGGATTCAGAAGATGTGGTCTATCTACACAATGGAATACTACTCTGCAATTAAAAACAATGAATTCACGAAATTCCTAGGCAAATGGTCAGAACTTGAAAATATCATCCTTAGTGAGGTAACCCAATCACAAAAGAACACACAAGGTATGCAGTCACTGATAAGGGGATATTAACCCAGAATCTCGGAATACCCTAGACACAATTCGCATATCAATAGATTTCTAAGAAGATGGAAGGAGAGATCCCTGGTCCTGGAAAGACTGGATGTAGTGGAATGCCAGGACAGAGAAACGAGAGGGGGTTGAATGGAGACAAGAGGGAGGGAAGTGGGCTTATGGGACTTTCGGGGAGGGAGGCAACGGGAAAGGGGAAATGATTTGGAATGTAAATAAAAAAAAAACTTAGAAAATAAAAAATAAATTATTATTCTGGGAATATAATACCATAATGTGATTTAAAAGACACATGATAACTGCATAGAATTTTACATATAAGTGTTTTCAATGCTGGTAGAAGACTGGAGGAAAAGTGTTTTCCTTTCCAGAAAAAGGAGATACTGTGTGCCATAGCTCATTAGAAAGAAGAAGCTGCCTGACTCACAGACACATGGTTTTGCTCACTTCAAGCTTAGGAGAGAAACTGAGTGCCAGAACTGCATCCATAAGAAAATGACATTTGCATGATGTCCCACATATACAAATGTGGCTACCGTAGGTTCCCTTCAAGAAGACAATTACTATACCATCAAAATTTGTTTCATTCTCTTAAGAATTAAATACAAAATCAGGAGCCTAGAAAGATGGTCAGAAGTTAAGGGCATCTGGTTCCAGAAATTGACACGAACTCAGAGCCTATCACTTAATGCAGAGGCTCACAACTGCCTGTAACTCAAGCACCAAAAGATATACCCCATGTTCTGAATTCCATGGATATCTGCACACAGATATGCATATGTGTGTATGCTTTCTCTCTCTCTCTCTCTCTCTCTCTCTCACAAACATACACACACACATAAACACACATACATACACACACACACACACACACACACACACACACACACACACTTAAATATTTTTGTAAAACCAAATCTCAAAAACTGATACTAAAGCCGGGCGGTGGTGGCGCACGCCTTTAATCCCAGCACTTGGGAGGCAGAGGCAGGAGGATTTCTGAGTTCGAGGCCAGCCTGGTCTACAAAGTGAGTTCCAGGACAGCCAAGGCTACACAGAGAAACCCTGTCTCGAAAAACCAAAAAAAAAAAAAAAAAAAAAAAAAAAACCTGATACTAATCAACATCAGTAGTATGGAAGGATGCAATCAGAAGTTATGATCTGTAGATCTGTCATGAATTTCTTATCTCAGCTATGTGCACTGTGTGAAGGGAGAGTGATGGAGAATAGGTACAAACAAACATGAGACAAGCAAAAGAGGATAAGAATGTGGTATGAAGAGCTGCTACCTCAGACATGGCCTGTTGCTCGTGTGCTTCTAAATACCCTCCAGCCCTGTGTGAAATCTGCTGTATTTGGTGCCAGAACTAGTAAGTTTCTGTTACTGTCTTCCAGTTTCTGGTCTCACCCACTTCCTGAATTGTATCCACAATGGTTTATGCATAGAGGGTAATGTACATTTCAGTGCTGTGTACAGGCTGCTCGCACAGAGGTACAGTGCTGAGTCTCCTTCATCAGAGGATAGGATTTCCAGGATGCAGTGAGAGCTCGCAGGACACTTAGCTGAGAATCTCCTCTTGACCAAGTCTGTTTGTTCAATAATTTCTTCATTTCGAAAGTTAATCAAAAGTTTAAGTTCTTTTTTCTGGTTCTGTTGATACCAGTAAAATGCAGTATGCCCCTTTTCAGGACTACAAGTCATATGTGCTTTCTGGCTATTCTCTTTGACCAGGTATCTTGGAGTCTGGGTTACTTCAGCCACAAAAGAGCCTAGAAGAGGGTGAAAGAGAAAATGAGAGCAGCTCAGGAGGGACTCTGAAAAGGAAAAACTTTGGGAACTGTAGATTGCAGTATGTGGACAAGTCCTTTCCCTTTTGACTCAGTACTTACCTGCTCCAAGCAGACAAAGTGCTAAACAGTAGAGAAGCCTTGCACACATGATCACACTAGGGCAGCAAAGGACACAATGTTTTTGTATGTTATCTGCAGTCTTCCTGTGACATGATCTTTTGCAGACTCCACTTCTGCTTTACTCCTTCGTGTGACCAGTAAGAATGAGAAAGTTCTACGTATCAGAAAGAAAGCCTTTCCTCACCTTTGTTAGAGATAGCTCAGTGACTCTTTAGTCATTCAAAAACAGTTTATGTGTATTTGACTAACATAACCAATGCATTTACATTTTTGTGAAGTCATGAAATTATAGGAATATCAGATCAAAATATACTACCACTGGACAGTGTTTACAGTATATGGTTTGTATTTTATTCTTTTACAATTGTGTTGTATCCATACTCATTATATATGCATATATTACTTTGATCATATTCTTGCCATTGTCTCCATGAATTTTCTTTCCTTCCCAATGAACCTCCTTTCTCTTCCCAACAAGTCTCCCTTCTATTTTCTTAATATATTAGTGATTCTTTCTCTCAGCCACCCCAGTGTTTTTATTATAGGCTCAAACCACCACAGCAGCTTTCTCTCACTCTCATCTCTGCACATATCATTGACCAAAATTTCTTTCATTATTGTTCCCTAATAAATTATTGATATTATTTATTTATTATTCTTTGTCTGCATCTCTATCATGGAATTGATGATGTCTTGGGACAGATCAACATGAGATTGTGGAATATAGCCAAGCTACTGACTTGATCTGGTCACAGGATAATGTCAGTGGGACAGATGAGGATATAAGAGAAAGGCTTGTGTGCTTCACTATGGAACTGGAACATACATTTATTTTTAATAATCCTTTGGTAATATGAAGATAAGTCAAAATAAAACACACATAGAACACCCCATACTTCAACCCTCACATGCCAGGACATGTAATATTATGAAGTTATTGTAATTATCCATGTAAATAGGTACATGGGTTTCAATTTTGTAAGGAAGCTGTGGACAATTTATTTCCTTTCTGGAAAAGTTAGATTTTGAATATACTTTTTCATCTAGAAGGGACAGATTAGATGAGCACAGAATCATGAAGTGCTTCACTCAAGTTGACCTCAGGGGAGTTACAAGCATCAGTATTGTAATATGTGACTAAGATACTACAGATGTGTACAGACTTTAATGTTCACCAAGAAAACCATGGCTAAATCGCTACAAACCTATTTTCCCTTAAGATATAGGTTCAAAAGTAACCAAACTTATCAGTTTGGCAAAATGATACCAACTAACTTTATGATATTGGTAATCATCAGATTATTACCATGAAGACCACATGAAAGAAAAATCATGGCATGAAGGATCAGAAAAAAAAAAGAGAAAAAGAAGAGAGAAAAGCAGCTTTTTCTGTCTTGGTCTGGATATGCTGTTTTAGAAGTGTCTCTTCCCTAGGAATTCTGGGAGTACTAGGTGACTCATATTGTCGTTCCTCCTATGGCGCTGCAAACCCCTTCAGCTCCTTGGGTCCTTTCTCCAGCTCCCCCATTGGAGACCCTGTGCTCAGTTCAATGGCTGGCTGAGAGTGTCCCCCTCTGCATTTATCATGCACTAGGAGAGCCTTCCAGGTGATATCTATATCCAAAACCATCAGCCAGTGATATCTATATCCAAAACCATCAACCAAAGAGTACACATGGAGCTACCCATGGCTCCAGACACATAGGCAGCAAAGGATGGTCTTGTTGGACACCAAAGAGAGGAGAGGCCCTTGGTCCTGGAAAGACTTGATGCCAAGTGTAGAGGAATACCAGGACAGGGAAGTGGGGGAGTCTTGATTGGGGAAGGGGAGATGACTTATGGGATTTTCGGGGTAGGGGGGAACCAGTAAAAGAGACAGCATTTGAAATGTAAATAGAGAATATATCTAATAAAAAAAAAAGTAGTGTCTCATCTAAACTCTCTCCTGTGTCAAATCTCTTGTGGTTTGCTCTGGCTGCAGTTGATTTCTCTTACTTCCTTCCAACATCACCTATTCCATACATGGCTCCCTGGTGAGTTTGTGCACAGGAAGGAGTGCACATTTCAGCGCTGTGGATTGACTGCTGGAGCACAGGTAGAGTGCTGAGTCTTCTGTTTCAGAAGTTTTGATTCCCAGGCTGCAGAGTGAGCTTGAGGGGCACTCAGCTGAGAATCTCTCCTTCGTCATGTCTATTTGATCAAGAGGCTGTTGATTCAGAAAGTAAATCAGGAACATTAATTCTTTGCTCTGTTTTTGTTGATACCAGAAAACAGCAGTGTGCCCCTTTTCAGGGTTACATTGCATCTCTGCTTTCTGCCCTTTCATTTTGATCAAATGCCTTGGAGTCTGAGTAACGGCAGCATCAAAAGAGCCTGGAAGAAAATTAAAAATAGAACATGAATACCGGTCAGGAGAGATCCCAGCAAGGAAAATTATTTGGGTGTGTTTGAATCTATCTTGCAAGCTTAGGTCTCACCTGCCCCCAGGAGGCAAAGCGCTACACAGCAGAGGAGCCCTGCACCCATGGCCCCCACTGGAGCAGCAAAGGATGTGGTGTCTTCTTGTTTTATCAGTAACCTTCCTGTGACATCATCCCTTGGTAGACTCAGTTCTTTTTTTTTCTTTTTCTACATTTTTTTATTTACATTCTGAATGATTTCCCCTTTCCCAGTTCCTCCCTCCCTGAAAGTCCCATAAGCCCTCTTCCCTCCTCTTGTTCTCCATTCAACCCCCTCTCGCTTCTCTGTCCTGGAATTCCCCTACATCCAGTCTTTCCAGGACGAGGGGTCTCTCCTTCCATCTTCTTGGAAATGTGAATGTGAATTGTGTCTTGGGTATTTCGAGATTCTGATTTAATATCCCCTTATCAGTGACTGCATACCATGTATGTTCTTTGTGATTGGGTTACCTCACTAAGGATGATATTTTCCAGGTAGACTCAGTTCTTACATTATAACTTTGTGTTATTACCAAAGCAGTTCACAGTATTAGAAGAGCTTTACTCTGCCAGAGCCTGACATACACAG
The DNA here is from genome assembly GCA_036184795.1 of Tokudaia tokunoshimensis. Taxonomy (NCBI): domain Eukaryota; kingdom Metazoa; phylum Chordata; class Mammalia; order Rodentia; family Muridae; genus Tokudaia; species Tokudaia tokunoshimensis. The sequence goes on along the minus strand of BTHU01000002.1, from coordinate 62,626,623 downwards.
AGGCAGATGCTCGTAGCCAACCATTGAAATGATCACAGGGTCCCCAATGGAGGAGTCGGAGAAAAGGACTGAAGGAATTGAAGGGGCCTTACACTTGAATCCCTCCTACTTGTGCTTGCTTGGACCCCAGGTGCTATCTACCACTGAAACTTTCTTCTCTTCTTTCTTCCCCTTGTCCTCTTCAACTTAAAACTGGCAGTATCTTGCAGAGCAAAGAAAGGATTGTTTAACTTGTCATCCTAGGTCAGTGGGAAACATCATAGGGAGATATGGGGTTTGGGAGGAAGGCGTTGAACTTCTACATTAAAAATGGATCCAAAGTCCTTTCATAATCTACAGATATAGAAAATAATATAAGCCTTCTTTTCTCCATAATCACATCTCTGAACATATATCACACATTGACAGTAACAGACTATGAGATGCTGTAAGTCTTTATTGCTTACAGAAAACTTGAAATACTTTTCTGGAAGAAGTGTATGTGTGAATAACACACAGAAATATGAAGTGTTTCATTCACCTTGACCTTGGGAGCAGAGTGAAAATCTAGGTAGCATCCATAAAAAATAACACTTATGTAACTTAAAACGCATACACAGATGGCTAGTGTTAGATGTTCCCTGAGAAGGGACTGATAGATCATCACAAATCTATTCTCTTAAGATGATTAAATTCAGCCTCTGAAAGAGTCATCTTGATCTTTATCAGCATGGGAAAATGGTAAAAGGAAGTTTGAGCTCTTTGGTAACTACCTTATTTTCATCATGAGTACCACATGAAAAGAAACAATTAGTAGATACAAACAGAAACACACAAAACACAGAAAGAGGAGAAAAACACCATAGAAAGATCATTTTTCCCAGGTCTGACCCCAAGAATTTTCAGAATTGTCAAGCTGTCACTCCACTTCGGGAAACCTTCTAGTCTCGTGTGAAATCTACTGTGGTTTGCACTGGCTCCCATTAACTTCTCTTACTTCCATCCAACCAGAGTATCACCTGCTTCCTGAGTGGGCTCCATTGAGAGTTTGTGTGTTAAAGACAATACACATTTCAGTGCTGTGGACAGACTACTAGCACAGAGGTATAACGCTGAGTCTCCTCTTTCAGAGGAATGTATTTCCAAGCTGCAGGGTGAGTTTAAGGGACACTCAGCTAAGAATCACTCGTTGAACAAGTCAATTCTGTCACGAACTTCTTGACGTTGAAAGGAAATCAAAAACTTTAACTCTTTGGTTTGCTTCTGCTGGTACCAATAAACAAAAGTGTGTCCCTTTTCGGGAATACAGCTCATTTTTGTTTTCTGTCCTTTCCCTATGAACAGATGTTGTGGAGTCTGGATAACTTGGCAATCAAAGGAGCCTAGAAAATAAGAAAACAGAAAATATTAAAAAGACCAAGTGACCCAAGAAGAAATCCTGACAAGAAAAAGAAGGCTTGGAGCTATTGTCAAGAATCCAAAAACAAGACTCACCTGCTAACAGGAGATAAAGGGCTACACACCAGAGAAGCCTTGTGCTCATGATTGCATTGGCTAGCAAAAAGAGGCTTCAGACATCATATATGACTTTTCCGTGACTAGACTCCTTTTAAGATTCACGGTCGTCATGGGACACACATGTTATTGCTGACATGCTTCATAGTATGGAAGGAAAATTTTAACACAGTAAATAAATTTGTTTTTCTTTTCTCTTTCTTTTTTAACTAATAAAAACAACACATACATATTGTACATAGCTAAAAGAAAAAGGAAGTCACCGCGCAAAGCACCTTACAGCTACTAGACAATGGCCAGACTGTTTGTACATTAAAAATAATCTCTGAAATTTTCCTTCTAAGTCCTTTTTCCATTAGAATATATGTGAGTGTATAAGCATGCTTATTTTCATATATGTGTATATATAGTGTGTCACATTACTTTTTACTAAATAGTCCTTAATTGTTCCATAATGACCCCCTTTAACTAATTATTATCCTTCTCTTTTACCATATTTCATCTTATGGACCATTTAATTTATCTTCAGTGTTTCTCGATTTTCTCCTAAGTATTCTTTCTCATTAATTTATAGGTTTCTATCTGACAGATGTACATTGTTTCAGGTTATTTATCATCTAATTAACTTAGTGTTACTGATCCCTATTACCACTGCTGTTTTATAACTTTGTGACTGACCACAGCTTTGAAAATGTTTAATCCTGTGGCTATTTTCTTCTATCTTTCAGCTTGTTCATTTGCAAGTGTTTGATTTAGCTAACCTCACTTTTTCTTGCCTGTATTTTCAATCACTGTTTTAAATTGTACAGTCTTTTTTGTGAACATTTTCTGTCTTTATTTTATTCTACCTCATTCCAATTCTCATCCTATGGAAATAAGATGACAGCCTGAAGCATGTATTTCCATGAATTTTTCCTTTCTCATTCAACTGAAGGTTCCTTCACTTTCTAAATTGGTATTGAAGTCTATCCCTGACTATATTTTATATATAGCTTGTTCTTAGTCATTCTTGTTTGTATACAGATTCTTGATTTGTATTTTTTCTGAATAATTGTAAATTTTAGTGATGTTGACAGTTTATCTTGTGAGATGCTCATTTGGCATTTTGCTTATTTTTTAACATGTGTTGTATTTCTTTATTGATTTTTAAGGAAATTAATGTGTAGGTACTTTTAGGAGTTCTCTGCACTAGCCTTTCTTGAGTATGTAAATGTTGATAGAAATAGCAAATGTGCTGTGAATAAAATATAGCTATATAATTATACTTTAGCACATAGCCATTTGTGTGCCCTTGATAATTAGCTTTGATAACTATCTCAATTTTGATATGTTCATCTAAATCAATCTCTAATAATGAAGGAGACATTGAATACCTCCTTGTCTTGAGAACCTCAAAACAGTACCAGTATTTTGCATTATGGGAACTTCGTAATTTCATTAGGTGCAATATTTTACAACTTGAATTGATTATGGCTGTAATATGAACTGATGGTCCATTTGCATTTCTGTATATTCATACATTTAATTTTCTAATATCATTTGTTGAAAATTCCACTATTCAACTCCAGCACTTTCACTACTGTTCATGGGTGTACAAGATCTTTCCATTGATCTGTTCACGTCACCATCACTGTGTGGTTCAGTCTCCACTACTGTTACCTTTGTCAAACTCATCTCTCCTATCTGTCTGCTTATTTTACTCCAAGAGTACCTTGGCTGTTTGTAACTCTTTATAGTTCCATGTGTAAGGAAAATTTATTCATATTTTGATTATTTGATTATATTAGATACATAAGTTTAAGAAAACTGGCATTTAAAGTATATTTACTGTATTCAACTCCTAGTGCCGCTACTACGGCAATCGGTACAGAAATTTCTCAAAAGTGTAAGGCTAGAACTGCCACATGGCCCAGCTACACCCTTACTGGATCTATAGTCAAAGGAAACAAAGTTTACATAAAGAAGGAATATCCTACATAACCTTGTTGAATGTGGCCAAGTCAGACAAAAGCAAAATTATAAAATCCATGCAGATGTACATCAGGGAATGGATGAAGAAATGTAGTATGTAGACAATAGAATGCTATACAGATAATTATAAGGGTGAAATCAACATTGTTTGAAAGAAAATTTGTATAGATCCAGAAGTTCCCTATTAAATTATAGTATCCAGATTTAGAAAGATCTAGAATATGTTGTATATTTTCTATTATATATCAATCCTTTCACACCCTGCATAACCATGTTTGATGTGTCCAACTTACACAATAGGAAATATGAAGACATCCAATCAGAAGGGAAGTATAAATAATAAGGGTAAGTATGATCAAAGCACCTCAGATACATATGTCAAAATATCCTAATGAAATTCACGGAGGGCTTTTTACAATTAGTATGCACTAGTAAAGAATAAATACTAATGTACATATTTTCATTTTAAAAACCATTTAAATGAATAAAAACAATGACTTTTCTTTTATTCCATATAAAAAATTCAAACCAGTACATTATGATCATTTTTCCCTGGGATCATATACATTTTTTTTTGTTTTTGTTCGTTTGCATTTTTTTACACATGCTACTACATGCTTTCTACTACATATTAATCACTCGCCTTAGTCAGTGATTTGGTTATTTTTAGAAATTCACTAATTCTTCATATATATTTCCCTGATGGTGGCTCTTGGTGAATTTGAAAAATGGACAAATGGCAGCCTACAGATTGGGAAAAGATCTTCACTAACCCTACATCTGATAGGGGTCTAATATCCAAAAACATACAAAGAACTCAACAAATTAGACTCCCAAAAACCAAATAGCCCAAATTAAAAATGGGGTACAGAGCTAAACAGAGAATTCTTTTTATTTATATATTTATTTATTTATTATTTTCTAAGTTTTTTTTAATTTACATTCCAAGTCATTTCCCCTTTCCAGTTAACTCCCTCCCTGAAAGTCCCATAAGCCCCCTTCCCTCCTTCTTTTCTCCATTCAACCCCCTCTCCTTTCTCTGTCCTGGCATTCCCCTACATCCAGTCTTTCCAGGACCAGGGGTCTCTCCTTCCATCTTCTTAGAAATCTATTGATATGCGAATTGTGTCTAGGGTATTCCTAGATTCTGGGTTAATATCCCCTTATCAGTGACTGCATACCATGTGTGTTCTTTTGTGATTGGGTTACCTCACTAAGGATGATATTTTGGTTTTTTTTTGTTTTTTTTTTGTAGTTCCTCTAAATTTTATTCTACCTACGGTTTATATTTCCTTTTCTATTCCTTTTTTCTTTATTTTTTTTAATTTACATTCCAAATCATTTCCCCTTTCCTGTTGCCTCCCTCCCCGAAAGTCCCATAAGCCCCCTTCCCTCCCTCTTTTCTCCATTCAACCCCCTCTCGATTCTCTGTCCTGGCATTACCCTACATCCAGTCTTTCCAGGACCAGGGGTCTCTTCTTCCATCTTCTTAGAAATCTATTGCTATGCGAATTGTGTCTAGGGTATTCCGAGATTCTGGGTTAATATCCCCTTATCAGTGACTGCATACCATGTGTGTTCTTTTGTGATTGGGTTACCTCACTAAGGATGATATTTTCAAGTTCTAACCATTTGCCTAGGAATTTCGTGAATTCATTGTTTTTAATTGCAGAGTAGTATTCCATTGTGTAGATAGACCACATCTTCTGAATCCATTCCTCCGTTGAGGGACATCTGGGTTCTTTCCAGCTTCTGACTATTATAAATAAGGCTGCTATGAACATAGTGGAGCATGTGTCCTTATTGCATGCAGGTAAAGCCTCTGGGTATACGCCCAGGAGTGGTATAGCCGGATCCTCCGGGAGTGTCATGCCCAGTTTTCTGAGGAACCACCAGAGTGATTGTACCAGCTTGCAATTCCACCAGCAGTGGAGGAGTGTTCCTCTTTCTCCACATCCTGGCCAACAACTGCTGTCTCCTGTGTTTTTGATCTTAGCCATTCTGACTGGTGTGAAATGGAATCTCAGGGTTGTTTTGATTTGCATTTCCCTAATGACTAAGGATGATGAACATCTCTTTAGGTGCTTCTCAGCCATTAGATATTCTTCAGGTGAGAACTCTTTGTTTAGCTCTGTACCCCATTTTTTAATAGGGTTACTTGCCTCTCTGGGGTTTAACTTGTTGAGTTCTTTGTATATATTGGATATTAGCCCTCTGTCGGATATAGGGTTGGTAAAGATCATTTCCCAGTTAGTTGGTTGCCGCTTTGTCTTTTTAACAGTGTCTTTTGCCTTGCAAAAACTTTGTAATTTAATGAGGTCCCATTTGTCTATTCTTGATCTTAGAGCATAAGCTATTGGAGTTCTGTTCAGGAAATTCTCCCCTGTGCCCATATGTTCAAGGTTCTTCCCTAGTTTCCCTTCTATTAGTTTCAGTGTGTCTGGTTTTATGTGGAGATCCTTGATCCACTTGGAACTGAGCTTATTGCAAGGAGATAAGAATGGGTCAATTTGCATTCTTCTGCATGTTGACCTCCAGCTGAGCCAGCACCATTTGTTGAAAAGGCTATTTTTTTTCCACTGGATGGTTTTAGCTCCTTTGTCAAAGATCAAGTGACCATAGGAGTGTGGATTCATTTCTGGGTCTTCATTTTAAATCTTCTTTTCTTCGAAAGAAGGAAATTCACTTTTCTAAAGATTTTTCTGATTAAAATATGTTCAATTTTTAAAAACCTAAAATGTGTATACCTGCATCCTGTGAAGTTACTAGTTAGGAAAGGTGTGTGTTTCTAATCACATCCTCTTCACATGCCTCTCAGCATGTCCATACCCTCAAGTTCACATTCAAGTTCTATCTCTGATCTGTCTGTAGAAACTGATTCATGTTCATTCATTGAGTTTTACTCTCTATCTCTGTCTCTGTCTCTGTCTCTCTCTCTCTCTCTCTCTCTCTCTCTCTCTCTCTCTCTCTCTCTCTCTCTCTAATTCTGGGAACCCTCTAGTTTTTTTTCTCACTTTCTTAAACATATCAAACATTTGTTTGTCCTTCTTTGACTTTTTATTTTATAATATAATTACTCCCAGCCCTTGGGTCACTTTAATTGCCCCAAATTAACCAAAAAACTATAGTTTGTATTTACAGCGAATTTTTTCTCTGCTGCCTATATTTTTATTTTTGAAGGGTTCTCAGGACCCAGAAAAGTGATCTTTTATAAACTGTGTTCTTCTGAATGTAAACAACATGCCGGCTATACTGCATCTTTATTTCACATTGAGATACATCTCAGCCTAGTTCAGGTTTTTACCCAGTGTCCTATAAACTTCACTGAGCTTTTATCCCAAATGAGAATCACTATTGTTGATATGATCCTATTTCATTTTAAATTGTGGTCTTTGTAGAGAACCAGTAACACAGAAAGAAAATCTGAAATAATTGTGTTGATAGCCTGTCTCTATTGAAGGAACCCGATAGCAAAATATGCATTCATATCCACAGGATCAAAAACAGAACTTAAAAAGAAATAATCAGTTTACTTTCCCAAACTTGTCCTGTTGAACATACCATGCCAGATTCCTCTTTAAAAATTGCTCCCCAAATGTTGCTTTCTTCGATAACTTTTGCAGAAGTTTTTTCTCTTGTCATTCATATTCTGCTTGAGACCAGCTTAATCTGATGTGGCCTCCTTTTAGCATCTTCTGATCCACCAGAAAAAAAAATGGGAATGTATCCTGACCTCCCAAGCAAGTCCAATTAGAATCTTATTTACTACCATAATACATTCAGTCCTGCTAAATTCCTTTATAGTTAAGTATTCATTGGATTACTAGCTCTGTGGATTAATGTGTTTACTATTCAGCTAACCCTCAGTATTTGAAAAAGTATCATGACAGAGAAAAATCTCAAGAGCAAAAGCATATCTTGTGAAACTGCTCTCATGAGTGTTCTAGGAGAATTCATAAGGGAGAGAAGGAAATAATAGCTAGTGGAAGAAATAAGGTAAATGAGGATATGTTAGGAGAGCAGGCATGGAGAATTTGATGCACAAAGGGGATTGACCTGTGCTACTGAGGAACACTATCAGAACAGAGGTCCAAAGCATTTGACTAGTGCAGATCAACTTCATGGTGAGGGAAAGTGGCTCCTCTCTTTGAGAAAGAAACTTTATCCTCACACCTCCCCACTGAGCATCCTTTTCAACTGTTGAACAGTAAGTCAGTTTCAGCCCTTTCTCTAGGCCCTGTTGGCACCAGTACATGGCATTATGTACCAGTTCAGCTGGCACCCTAGAGTTAGTCCTTTCAAGTTCCACTGAATAGAAATTGTATCTGAAATATTGTACTATGCATGGATCCTGTGGACAAAAGAGACAAGGACTGAGGGTTGTGCTCAGAAAAGAACCTGATGCTATTGACAGAAGAAGGTGTGGAGTAGGGATCTAGCAAGCCTGGGAAAGGAATTTAATGTGTGTTGAACACAGACTCACCTAGTACAAAGAAACAGAATATCACAAGGCAAATCATATAATTCTCAGCTTCAGTGAAAAAATAAATTTCTCTGTAGTTTCATCATAGGTTCTCAGAAATTGGAAGGCAAGTGTTCCACACAGCCAAATGTGTAGAATTCATCATTGACACATGACAACTCTCAATCGATTCTTTCTGATGGTAAGACAAAGGTTGAGGAAGTTCCAGTCTCTTACACTTTTTTTCTGCTTCTGGAAGCCGTGTATATCCATTTTAAATGGAAAAAAAAAAGGCTAACCAAATGGAATGATTTTATGGCCAAAGTCACATTCAGAATGGTGTATATTTGTTGGGGGGAGGGTTGTTGCTTGTAGTTAGAGCTTGGGTAGGTAAACTCCCGCAATTTTCATACTCTATTGACACCTCTCATTCCCACTATGTTGCTACAATGAAAAAGCATCCACACTTAAGAGTTAGCTCAGATGATCTGTTGTTTCTTTTGAAAAACTATTTTTATCCATTACCTATGTTTACCATAAGCAAGTAGTGTGGTGAGCATAGAGAGACTGCTCCTAGAAGCTTGCCAACCCCAGAAGACATGAAGCTTTACTCAATAGTTTAGAGCAGAAGACTGGGAGTTAAGGGAGGGTCAAATACTAGTACTGCCATTTTCAGCTAAGCATCATTGCTAACATTGACCTCTTTTTGATTTAATTTTCTCTTCTGTAATAAGCAATAATGAGTATCTATCTCAGAATAACAGAGAATTTAGAGAAGTTCTTAGCCCAAAACAAACACTATATGTATGTCTACTATCATTAATTTTAGGATCTAACAGTCTAATCAAAAAAAGCATTAATAATTTAATAGCATGTCAAGAGAAATCAGACATATACTGGCATGGAATTTCACCTGCTAATGAAAATTATTTCCCATTACTGAATTTGAATTAGAATTTACACAAGGGTAAATGTATTCTGTAAAATAGGTTCTTCTCAAGAGTCTTAGGTAAATAGAAAGGACATTAGTTGTTTCTTAAAGATGCTGCTCATCTGCTAAACAAATGTTATTTTGTATTTCATCCAAGGTCATCTGTAATACTTTTAGGTATAATGCTTTCACAATAATCGTTTGGGTGAAATGCAATGGTTTTGAAGTTGTTTAAGACCACTGATGGAAGCAGGGTGAAGTCAGAGACATAATGGTAACAAGGAAAAGGAAAGAGGTTGGAAGTTTGGGTAGGAAGAGAATGAGAGAAGAACAGATGTGAGTACTACTCCCTAAGAGGAGCTATGTGGTTGATTTCAGTGTCTACATCTTGGCTTTTGCATTTCAGTCACACCACAGAGATGGGGGCCTCATCCCTTATAAGGGCCTCTTCATTTTTGACAGGCTGACAAACCTCTAAGGCCCCTTTTGAGTATATCTAAAGGTATAAAATGAAAATCATAATATTACAGATGAAACTGTATTTTCTTTTTTTTTAATTTTTTTTTATTTTATTTTAATTTTCCCTCTTTTCCCCATTCAACCACCTCTCACTTCTCTGTCTTGGCATTCCCCTACATCCAGTCTTTCCAGGACCAGGAGTCTCTCCTTCCATCTTCTTGGAAATCTATTGATATGCGAATTGTGTCTAGGGTATTCCGAGATTCTGGGTTAATATCCCCTTATCAGTGACTGCATACCATGTGTGTTCTTTTGTGATTGGGTTACCTCACTAAGGATGATATTTTTAAGTTCTGACCATTTGCCTAGGAATTTCGTGAATTCATTGTTTTTAATTGCAGAGTAGTATTCCATTGTGTAAATATACCACAACTTCTGAGTCCATTCCTCCATTGAGGGACATCTGGGTTCTTTCCAGCTTCTGGCTATTATAAATAAGGCTGCTATGAACATAGTGGAGCATGTGTCCTTATTGCATGCAGGTAAAGCCTCTGGGTATATGCCCAGGAGTAGTATAGCCGGATCCTCCGGGAGTGTCATGCCCAGTTTTCTGAGAACCGCTAGACTGCTTTCCAGAGTGGTTGTACCAGCTTGCAATCCCACCAGCAGTGGAGGAGTGTTCCTCTTTCTCCACATCCTGGCCAACAACTGCTGTCTCCTGTGTTTTTGATCTTAGCCATTCTGACTGGTGTGAAATGGAATCTCAGGGTTGTTTTGATTTGTATTTCCTTAATGACTAAGGATGGTCAATATTTCTTTAGGTGCTTCTCAGCCATTAGATATTCTTCAGGTGAGAACTTTTTATTTAGCTCTGTACCATATTTTTTAATAGGGCTATTTGCCTCTCTGTAATTTAACTTCCTGAGTTCTTTGTATATATTGGATATTAGCCCTCTGTCGGATGTAGGGTTGGTAAAGATCACTTCCCAGTTAGTTGGTTGACGCTTTGTCTTTTTGACAGTGTCTTTGCCTTGCAAAAACTGTAATTTAATGAGGTCCCATTTGTCAATTCTTGATCTTAGAGCATAAGCTATTGGAGTTCTATTCAGGAAATTCACCCCTGTGCCTATATGTTCAAGTTTCGTCCCTAGTTTCCTTTCTATTATTTTCAGTGTGTCTGGTTTTATGTGGAGGTCCTTGATCCACTTGGAATTGAGCTTAGTGCAAGGAGATAAGGATGGGTCAATTTGCATTCGTCTGCATGTTGACCTCCAGCTGAGCCAGCACCATTTGTTGAAAAGGCTATCTTTTTTCCACTGGATGGTTTTAGCTCCTTTGTCAAAGATCAAGTGACCATAGAAGTGTAGATTCATTTCTGGGTCTTCAATTCTGTTCCATTGATCTACGTGCCTGTCAGTGTACCAATACCATGCAGTTTTTAACACTATTGCTCTGTAGTACAGCTTGAGGTCCGGGATATTGATTCCCCCAGAAGTTCTTTTACTCTTGAGAATAGTTTTAGCTATCCTGGGTTTTCTGTTATTCCAGATGAATTTTTGAATTGCTCTTTTTAACTCTATGAAGATTGAGTTGGGATTTTGATTGGGATCGAATTGATTCTGTATATTGCTTTTGGCCAGATGGTCATTTTTACTATATTAATCCTGCCAATCCATGAGCATGGCAGATTTTTCCATCTTCTGAGGTCTTCTTCAATTTCTTTCTTCAGAGACTTGAAGTTCTTGTCATACAGATCTTTCACTTGTTTGGTTAGAGTCACGCCAAGATACTTAATATGGTTTGGGCTATCGTGAAGGGTATTATTTCTCTTACTTCTTTCTCAGCCTGCTTATCCTTTGAGTATAGGAAGGCTACTAATTTGCTTGAGTTGATTTTATATCCGGCCACTTTGCTGAAGTTGTTTATCAGCTGTAGGATTTCTCTTGTGGAGTTCTTTGGGTCGCTTAAGTATACAATCATATCGTCTGCAAATAGTGATAGTTTGACTTCTTCCTTTCCAATTTGTATCCCTTTGACCGCCTTTTGTTGTCTAATTGCTCTAGCTAGAACTTCAAGTACTATATTGAAAAGCTATGGAGAGAGAGGGCAGCCTTGTCTAGTCCCTGATTTTAGTGGGATTGCTTCAAGTTTCTCTCCATTTAGATTGATGTTGGCTACCAGTTTCCTGTAAATTGCTTTTACTATGTTTAGATATGGGCCTCGAATTCCTGATCGTTCCAAGACCTTTAGCATGAAAGGATGCTGAATTTTTTCAAATGCTTTCTCAGCATCTAATGAAATGACCATGTGGTTTTTTTCTTTGAGATTGTTTATGTAGTGGATTTCATTGATAGACTTCCTTATATTGAACCATCCCTGCATCCCTGGGATGAAGCCTACTTGATCATGGTGAATGATTGTTCTGATGTGTTCTTGGTTTCAGTTGGCAAGAATTTTATTAAGTATTTTTACACGATATTCATAAGAGAGATTGGCCTGAGATTCTCTTTCTTTGTCGGATCTTTGTGTACTTTTGGTATTAGCGTAATTGTGGCTTCATAGAACAAGTTGGGTAGTGTTCTTTCAGTTTCTATTTTGTGAATAGTTTGAAGAGTATTGGTGTTAGGTCTTTTTTGAAGGTCTGATAGAATTCTGCACTAAAACCATCTGGACCTGTGCTTTTTTTGATTGGAAGATTTCCAATGACGACTTCTATTTCTTCAGGGGTTATAGGACGGTTTTGATGGTCTATTTGATCCTGATTTAATTTTGGTATTTGGTATCTGTCAAGGAAATTGTCCTTTTCCTCAAGATTTTCTAGTTGTTTTGAATACAGGCTTTTGTAGTAGGAATTGAATTTCCTCAGTTTCTGTTGTTATCTCTCCCTTTTCGTTTCTGATTTTGTTAATTTGAATACTATCTCTGTGCCCTCTGGCTAGTCTGGCTAAGAGCTTATCTATCTTGTTGATTTTCTTAAAGAATCAACTCTTCGTTTTGTTGATTCTTTGTATGGTTTTATTTTATTTGTTTCTACTTGATTGATTTCAGCCCTGAGTTTGATGATTTCCTGCCTTCTACTCCTCTTTGGTGTATTTGCTTCTTTTTGTTCCAGGGCTTTCAGGTGTGCCATTAAGCTGCTAGTGTATGCTGTCTCCAGTTTCTTTTTGGTGGCACTCAGGGCTATGAATTTTCCTCTTAGCACTGCTTTCCTTGTGTCCCATAAATTAGGGTATGTTTTGCCTTCATTTTCATTAACTTTCAAAAAGTCTTTGATTTATTTCTTTATTTCCTCCTTGACCAAGTTATCATTGAGTAGAGCATTGTTCAGCCTCCATGTGTATGTAGGTTTTCTGTTGATTTTGTTGCCATTGAAGACCACCCTTATTCCATAGTGATCTGATAGGAGGCAGGGGATTAGTTCAATCTTCTTATATCTGTTGATTTGTGACCAAATATATGGTCGATTTTGGAGAAGGTACCATGAGGTGCTGAGAAGAAGGTGTATTCATTTGCTCTAGGATGAAATACTATTAAGTTAATAAACTATTTTTAAAAAATGTTAAGTTTACAGCAAAAACAGTGAGTAAGTGGAGGCTATTGCTGAGAACTACAGCCTAGGCTCTTTACTGCTGCCTTCTATGATATAAGACTGCAGGCACCATGAATGTGGTTCATGGGGATGTGTAGACTGGACTACCCAAGGTACAACACCCAAATTCTCCATACCTCATCATATGCTTACCCATATTGGTTCCCTTTATTCTTGAAGTTGATTTTTTGTGGAAAAAATATAATTCTTAGTGAGTACATTGTATATGTTTTTCAAGTTCTCTGACAGGTTAAAAAGAGCATTGTCTATCTTAAAACAAAATAGATAATAATAGATTCAGTGAAAATAGATGATATAAGGAATTCACCTAGGTTTGCTTGCAGTCACTGACATTGTAGAACATGCCTTCTTTATGTGCATCAATTATCTGAAACTATAGGTTTTATTTTAATAGTTACATAGATGTATTAAATATATTTTGGTCATATTCTTAACTCCATAACTTGGAAGAATTTTATGTAATGTGCTGTGGGTATAAATTGAGACATAGAGAGACTATAGTGATTTAACCTGATAACAGTTTTGTACAAAAATGATTTAATATGTAAGTTTCTGATGGATATTATAAAATAATACATAAGTTTATCAAAATAAGTTTAGAAGGTGTATGTAGTACCCGATGTTGGTAACCCCAGAACTCAGGAAGTTTAGGCAGGATGATTGAGAATTCAAACCAGAATAAGCTAAATAATGAGATTCTGTATCAATAAAGTAAAATATATTGAGAAAAAATTAACAAAATGTATGGAATACCTACATAGTAAAAATGGCAAATCAATATTCAGGTGTTACTATTAATATGAAAGATCTCAACAAAGAAATGCTCAGGAATATCTATATTTATAATCTATCTTCTGTCTATCATCTACCTACCTATATGACCTGTATAAATAGACAGACAGACAGAATCAAATCAGTGAACCTTGGTTAATCTTGCCTATATGCAGCACATTCAAGAAACTGGGCTTCTTTACCCTCTCCCCATCATCCTCTAGTCCCTTTCTTTTCTTCCTTCCTTCCTTCCTTCCTTCCTTCCTTCCTTTCTTTCTTTCTTTCTTTCTTTTTTCTTTCTTTCCTTCTTTCTTTCTTTCTTTCTTTCTTTCTTTCTTTCTTTCCTTCTTTCTTCACCTAAACTCTCAAATCCAACAACTGTGTAGTCCATGAGGAGTGATTATGTCATGAAAAGATAGTCTAAGAATGATAGGGAAACCTTCAGAGAAGGCCACTGATTTACACTCTCTTGCTTCTCATACACTTTCACATCGTGCTTATGTTAGCTTTCAATAAGTTAATGTACCACTTATTTCCTGAGCAGGGTCTATAATGAGTTTGTGTTCTAAGAAAAGCCACTAGTCAGCACTGTGGATTGACTGCTAGCACAGAAGTACACAGCTGAATCTGTTAGCTTGCTGGACTGGATCTCTATGGTACATGGTTTGTTAGTAGGGCATTTTGCTGAAATGTTTTTATCAATCATATCTGTTTTATCGATGATGTCTTTATTCTGAAAGTAAACCAAAAATTTGAGTTCTTCTCCCAGCTTCTTGTAGTACCAATAAACATAACTATGTCCTTTTATGGGGGTGCAATCCATTCTGGCTTTCTGTTCTTTTCCTTTGACCAGATGTCTAGGACTCTGGATGACCCCAGAGTCCATGGAGCCTGTAGAGGAAGGAAATAGAAGCTGAAGATAAGTCCAGAAGGGAATGTATTGTCAGAGATATAAAAGAACATACTAGAACTGGAATTCAACCCACTCAAAACAGGAACTTACTTGCTGTCCAGAATAAAAGGGCCACACAGTAGAAAAGTTTGCAACACATGATTGATTCATAGAGAGTGCTGATCACCTTCCTTCTCTGAAGGTTTCCTCATCACTCTTAGGCTATCTTCTCATGACATAATTATTCCCCACAGACTACACAGTTGTTAGATTCAAGAGACAGACAGGATGTGGGAGGGGATGCTGAAGGTGAGTCTTAGTTGATGTGAGTTTTGGCCTGCTTTTATTTTTCTTCTCCTTGAATTACCATTTTCCTTGTTTACAATAAAATTTTTCATAATTTATTTATGTATTATTTATGTCATTTTTAACTTAATATGATTTCTACATTTTACTGTAGGAAATGATACTGAATATTTCCTGGATAAGCCTTATAGTTTTGCCACACAAACAACTCCACATAGCCACTGCTTTAGAGATGTAAATTTTGAATATTGAAATTTACAAAATGATTTAGACAAATATGCAGTGTAGTTAGAGGACTAATAAAACAAATGTCCTTGACTTAAGCAATGAGTTGAAGAGAAAGATTATAACAGAAGTTTTGAGTCTCTAATGGTCTTAGATTTCACCTCACGCAGTTATGTGCAGAAAATAAACTTGTCATTTTTTTATTATAGTGTTTAATATTTATATATAAATATTGAATGATGTCATGCAATCTTGTATGCCACTTAAACTTGTCTCAAAAGAGTTATCCTATTTATATATTGCATATTCTAGGATGTTATTCTCCATTCAGATTCATTTTGGTAGGAACAACTGTAAACAAACTCATTTGCTGAAGGTCATTAGCCATTCTTGATAATTTTATCAAAGTAAGTTTTTTACTCCTATAAAAAATACATGTCTTGTACATGTGTCTGGACTGTAAATATGGCAAGATTTTCTCTGACTTTAGAAATATACACACAGTCACATTAACTTTACACAACATGACAAAATCCTTGCTGAAATAATTGAGTCAAATAATTTTACCAGTACTTAATGAGTGTGTTCAATGAGCCACAACCCTGAACAAACTGATGTTCAGTAGTTCTCTAATTTTGTCTGTTAAACAAAAGTTTTGCCTCATGGTAAAGGATAATTTACATTTGTGACAGTCTGACAAAGAGATTGGATATCTTTTATATTCATAGGCTACTTGTATGTCCTAGAAATGGTACTTTGCCCACTAGTTTTTGGCTGATCAGCTTTTTTACTCATAGTATTTTTGTATCTCCTGGGTATTACTCTTTTTGGTGATCTTGCTGTTCTTTCCAACTTATGATTTGTATTTATACTTTCTTTGAAATGATTTTGTTACATTTTTAATTCATGAGAATCATTACTTTTTGAATTATACACATGCTTGTATTATTTACAAGAGATTCTCCAAATTCAACTTCATGATTATCTACCAAGGTACTTAACATTTTGAGTTTACATTTAAGCACTTAATCCATTTGTAACTTATTTTGTTTTATGCCCATGAAGTACGTTTAAATTCATTATTTCTTGTAGGGTAAACCACTTAGTCTAGATTAATTCATAGTATACTACAACACCCTCTTCTTTAACTGCAGTGACATTTCTATCATTTATTAAATTCATCTACAAATGCCTATTTTGTTATTTGACTATTATTTCCATTTGTTATATTTTGAAAATAATTTTAAAAGCACTGGCAAGTTACTTTGCTTTATAGTTTTTCAGTATTACCTTACCTATACTCCTCTTTTATCCACTTAAATTTTAGTTTTTCCAATTTTTACAAAAAAGTAGTTCCTTTTGTGATTGTACTTAGTGTTGTCCTAAATACTTAAATGATAATGCTAAGGGTGGGTAATCGCATTATCAGGTTCATTTTTTTTTGTGAGTATAGTATATATTTTCACTTATTTTGGACTTCGGAAATGTATTCACCTGTAATCCAAGTAATTACCTGCATTAAAATCTTGCTTATCTTCTAGTGTATTTGTTCCCAGCTCTTTGGAACTTTATATTGTCTTATTATTTTAAAAACTTTCTTATTTTTGAAATTATAACATAGTTATACAATTTCTTCACACTTTTTTTATCCCAACATACTTTCCCATATACCCTTCCTTGCCTCTTTTTTTTTTGTACTAATTCTTGTATATTTCTAAGGTGTCTTAATATATACTTACAAAATGTTTCAATTTAAACTGTTTGTTATTGTGTACTAAGAATGTTGTGTGTATAAATAAAACAGACCCTTTATGTCTGCGTTGTGTCCAGTAAATCTACTGAAGTTAACTGTTAGTGGTGCAATGTTTCTCTGGGTGTTTGTGGTGTGTGTGTGTGTGTGTGTGTGTGTGTGTGTGTGTGTGTGTGTGTGTAAATGTCACCTTTCACTAATTCTTTCCTTTATCTCCCTTTTAATGGTCAACTTTCTTCTTTTTCCACTAAATGTATAATCAGCACAATATTTAATAAAATGTTTGGATGGTGTTGATCAATTAATTATTGACCAACTATCATATACAACTAGAACAGTAATTTCAGGTTTTGCATTTGTGGTAGATGTTCTGGGGATAGCATAATCTAATATTTTATTCAATTAACTTCTCAGATATCTCAGCTTTTAATCAACCTTACCTGGAGGCTTTATGTCAGTTCCATAAGCCAAACCACACTATTTTACAGATATTCCTACATCACCCCCTAGTGTTCAGAAGGGAAAATTCATCTATGTCTGCTCATTTTATTGACCCTTTGTGAGGGACAGTACCCTCAAGCTGTACTACAGAGCAATAGTGTTAAAAACTGCATGGTATTGGTACAGTAACAGACATGTAGATCAATGGAACAGAATTGAAGACCCAGAAATGAATCCACACTCCTATGGTCACTTGATCTTTGACAAAGGAGCTAAAACCATCCAGTGGAAAAAAGATAGCCTTTTCAACAAATGGTGCTGGCTCAGCTGGAGGTCAACATGCAGAAGAATGCAAATTGACCCATCCTTATCTCCTTGCACTAAGCTCAATTCTAAGTGGATCAAAGATCTCCACATAAAACCAGACACACTGAAACTAATAGAAGGGAAACTAGGGAAGAACCTTGAACATATGGGCACAGGGGAGAATTTCCTGAACAGAACTCCAATAGCTTATGCTCTAAGATCAAGAATAGACAAATGGGACCTCATTAAATTACAAAGTTTTTGCAAGGCAAAAGACACTGTCAAAAAGACAAAGCGGCAACCAACTAACTGGGAAATGATCTTTACCAACCTTACATCCGACAGAGGGCTAATATCCAAGATATACAAAGAACTCAAGAAGTTAAACTCCAGAGAGGCAAGTAACCCTATTAAAAAATGGGGTGCAGAGCTACACAAAGAGTTCTCACCTGAAGAATATCTAATGGCTGAGAAGCACCTAAAGAGATGTTCATCATCCTTAGTCATTAGGGAAATGCAAATCAAAACAACCCTGAGATTCCATCTCACACCAGTCAGGATGGCTAAGATCAAAAACACAGGAGACAGCAGTTGTTGGCGAGGATGTGGAGAAAGAGGAACACTCCTCCACTGCTGGTGGAATTGCAAGCTGGTACAACCACTCTGGAAAGCAGTCTGGTGGTTCCTCAGAAAACTGGGCATGACACTCCCGGAGGATCCGGCTATACCACTCCTGGGCATATAACCAGAGGCTTTACCTGCATGCAATAAGGACACATGCTCCACTATGTTCATAGCAGCCTTATTTATAATAGCCAGAAGCTGGAAAGAACCCAGATGTCCCTCAACGGAGGAATGGATTCAGAAGATGTGGTATATCTACACAATGGAATACTACTCTGCAATTAAAAACAATGAATTCACGAAATTCCTAGGCAAATGGTCAGATCTTGAAAATATCATCCTTAGTGAGGTAACCCAATCACAAAAGAACACACATGGTATACAGTCACTGATAAGGGGATATTGACCCAGAATCTCGGAATACCCTAGACACAATCCGCATATCAATAGATTTCTAAAAAGATGGT
This sequence comes from Tokudaia tokunoshimensis, assembly GCA_036184795.1. Lineage (NCBI taxonomy): Eukaryota > Metazoa > Chordata > Mammalia > Rodentia > Muridae > Tokudaia > Tokudaia tokunoshimensis. The sequence goes on along the minus strand of BTHU01000002.1, from coordinate 62,607,914 downwards.
AGGAGAGACCCCTGGTCCTGGAAAGACTGGATGTAGGGGAACGCCAGGACAGAGTAACGAGAGGGGGTTGAATGGAGAAAAGAGGGAGGGAAGGGGGCTTATGGGACTTTCGGGGAGGGAGGAAACGGGAAAGGGGAAGTGATTTGGAATGTAAATTAAAAAAATAAAATAAAATAAATAATAAAAAAAAAGAAAGTTCTATAGCAATTGAGTGAAAATTCTATAAACCAGTGCCAGAGAGTGCTTTTATTGCCAGTTAACCTATGTGCATAAGTGAGGTGTTGAATAAGAAATAGAACCTTGGAATAAGGCTATGTTATTCATGTCCAAGAGAATTGCTCTGGTTAGTTTTTGTGAACTTGACACAAACTGTAGTTACCTAAGAAGAAACCTCAACTGAGGAATTGTCTCCATCAGACTGGCCTATGGAGGTGGGCACATATGTTGGACATTTTAAACCAGATATTGGTGTGTGCTGCTATTCATGAGCAGGTAGTCCTGGATCCTTTAAGAAAACAAATTAACAAGCCAACAGGCAGCATTCCTCCCTGGTTTCTATTTTTGCCTCTGCCTCTAGGTTCCTACATGAATTCTTGTCCTGATTTCCTTTATGGTTGGACTCTGTGTCCATCAAATAAGCCATCTCCTCCCCAAGTTGGTTTTGGTCAGTATTTCAGCACAGCAACGGAAAGCAAATCAGGACAGAAACAAAGGTCCTAAAGCACATAGCATCTTTTGAAATTCCCCTGTAGCATCTCCATTATAAGATAGCCCAGTACATGCTGTTCTCTCTCTCTCTCTCTCTCTCTCTCTCTCTCTCTCTCTCTCTCTCTCTCTCTCTCTCTCTTTTCCTGTTTGTGTATGTGTACATATACGTCTTTTCTAGAGGGTAGTTTAGAGTGTGTCTCCAAAGTAAACTTTGTTTTAAATGCAACATAGCCCATAGCCCAGAACATAGAATCAAAGTATGAAAAGTATTGCACTTTAAAAACTCTTGTTTACCCCCTGGCAATGGGCAAAGAGACACCTTGGTGGTAGTGGTGTTGTTACATCAGTCAGGGCAAAGCAGATGTCAGTCTTTTGTTCATCCTAGCTTAATGCCTGGTTTGGTGGCTAAAGGTATCTTATGCCTAGGGCTCACCAAAATCAAATCAAATCAAACTCCAGCAGTGCAGCACAGGAAGAGGAAAACAGAGACCTGAGGACTGCCATTCCACCCACAGACCTACCCTCCAGTGCTTAGCACAGGCAGGCTGTAGACACTCATTTGCTGCCTTGTGACACAGCATGGATGGGGGAATGTCATCCAGAGGCCCACTAGCTTCATACCCAACCTGCAGCAGGAACCATCAAGGTGCGCAAATATGTGGTCATCAGATGGGAGCGAAAGAGAAGCTGAGCAGCTCCAGCATTATGAAGAGAGACAGGACTGAAGATTTATGCTTGGAGAGGAGTAGCCTGTTGTGAGTGGCCAGCCTTACCACCTGTGGCCATGGTGATGTCCCAGCCTAAGCTGGGTCTGTGAGCCATGTTTGGGTCCATGACTATGTGCATAGCCACAGAGGTCAGTATGATTTTCTGGCCCCTCACCACCTGTGGTCATGAGTTCAGAAGCGCTATCCCTGCTCCTCACCAGTGCAGCACTTGGAAGAGCAGGCTCTTCACCTTGCCTCGCCTTCACAGCATAGCAGAGCTAACTTTGAAGATGGGAGTGCAGACGAGCAGCCTGGAGGGTGAGAGCATGGGAGAGCTGTCCCTGCCACTTGTCTGTTGTGAGGTGATGTGGGTTGCAAGGGAGTCTCCTGATTCTAAGCACTTGCTGCAGTCAAGAGAACTAGCCCTGCGGTTATGAGAGCTGGTGCTCTGGCTGGCAATGACCCTCTCCAGCTGTAACACTCAGAAGAGAAAGCCCTGAACCTACTCTGAGCAGCACAGTAGATCTGGCCCTGGTAGAAGGGGCCCAAGAGAGCTGACTCAGAGGAGGAGAGCCTGGGAGAGCTGGCCCCACCACTCATCTGGCATGAGGAGGTGAGGGTGACAGGGTGATGCCCTCCTCCTTCTCCCCTTGCTACCTGCAGCAGCAGTGAGAGTTGGTCCTAGAGTCATGAGAAGGGGAGAGCTAACTCTGCCCCCTCACGGGCTCTAGCACTTGGGAGAGTAGACTCTGCATCTCACCTGGTCAACACAATGGAGCTGGTCCTGATGGTGAAGGCACAGGAAAGTCAGCCAGGAGGGTGTGAGAGCAGGAGAGTTGATCCTGCCTCCTGCAGATGGTGGCATTGCATGACCTACCCAGAGTAGTGCTGGAGAACTTGCCCTGATACTGAAGATAAGGGAAAACCTACATGTTTACAAGCTCAGCTGACACCCAGGCCCATATTCAGGGCTCTGAGTTGGACCACCTCTAAATCTATATCATCTGCAAATGGTTGAGATATGTGAAGGGGCCAGTCTTGCTGATCCAGGGCTGTAGGATCTCTATGATACAGGGCAGCAACAGGATGATCAAAGGAGTCTTGGGGAGGATAAATTATTAATGGTGTCACAGAAGTCAGAGATCTTGGTCCAGAGCAACAACTCATTGAAATGAACATTTGCAAGCAACGAAGAATGGGCAAAAGGATGTACTGTGGGACACACTGTGACACAGTACAGCAACCTCTATGAGATGTTTTTAATGCTTTGTGGTGTTGCTCTCTCTCTCTCTCTCTCTCTCTCTCTCTCTCTCTCTGTGTGTGTGTGTGTGTGTGTGTGTGTGTGTGTGTGTTATTTTGCAGGGGAAGTTTCAAAGGTGAAAGGGGGATATGAGGAGATGGGATAATGAGTGGGACTGAGGTTCATGATGTGAAATTCACAAGAAATCGATAAAAAAAATTAAAAAAAACACTTGCTTATTAATGGAATATATTATTAAGATAGTTTCCATGAGTCTCTTTCAATAAATTCAAGAACACACAATTGAACTGTTTTATATTCAATGGTATTGCCATACACCCTACAAGCAATGCATAGAAGTAGCAGACTGTGTCTCTAATAGCCAGTTGGAGTCGGCAGCAGATCTGAACACAGTGGCTCTCTGTGGTGATAGACTTAAATATCCTTCAGCTCATTATGTGGAAGGGAAATAAATGATTCTAGGCAATAACCCTGTTACCATGTTCTCACCATATTTCAGCCGTATTTTCTAAAGATCCATGTCATTAGTGATGTTTGTAGTGGAATATTGAGAAGTACTACACTAGTCCTTTTCTCTAGGCAGAAGCAACTGAGTGCTTTGTTTCAGCGTCAATAAGCACAATCCAAATAGACTGAACCTTGGTGGGTTATCTAAGCAGCAAGAGCAAAACAGAGTCACTGTGTAAATGTCACATGCCTCCATTTTCATTGCATATTTTCCCATTCACATGAATTGAAAAGTCATCAGATATTATTGAATTGAACACTGAATTCTTAAGAGAAATTAATCCAAACACAGATCAGTGTGATTCAACATAGACCAAAACAAAACAAAACAAAGACAATAATTTAGTAGGTGTTTAACAAGTAAGAAACTGACAAATATACCTATATCACTAATCTTTTTGTCTTTGTTGGGAGAATCACTTATAATATTTTCCCACAGTACACTTCACCTAGTACATGATACACTCTTGGTAGTACCTAAACCATGTGCAGTTGGACTTACATTATTTATGAATTGTTTTCTATTCCAATAAGCTATTTTAAAATGTAACCTGAGCAAATGTATCATTGGCCAGTTCTCATCCATGTTAGTTACTCTTCTCTTATTGCTGCGACAGAAACTCTGACAAAGTGACTTAAGGAAAGAAGGGTTTATCTTGGTTCACAGTTAAAAACATTGCCTAACATCTGAAAAGAGGCAATAATCTTTGGCCTTTGGTTGGTGTTTGAGCACGTAAGATTTAGGGGGCTCCTAAGATAGATTAAGTTGATTTTGCTTTGTAAGATGAAAATAAGATTTTGTGAGTTAAGGGTGGAATGTTATGGTTTAATGTGATGTCTTTGGGTATCGAGGTGATAATTTTCATTATTGCTTTATTTAGAACCATTGTGGATACATATTCCTGGGATTGTCTGTGACGCAGTTTCCTGGAAGGATTGACTAAGGTAAGATAACCCACCCCTAACATGAGTGGCACTATGATGTGAACTGAGGTCATTCAACTCCATAAAGATGAGGCAGTTATCTAGGCATTAACATTTACCAAACTCTTGCCTGCATTTTTTTCACAGACAGGACAGATTATATTCAGCAATCATGAGTGAAAATAAGGCCTTTGTTTTTTAAGTTACCTTTGTCAGGTATTTAGCTACAGCAATGGCAAAAGTAGCTAGCACTCCATTCTATTTTGTTAAGTCTCACTTTGGGAAAGGTCAAAAATATGGTTAGTTTAGCTCTCAACTGTTGTATAACAGTTTCCTCCTAGATTATAGCAATCTTTCCTGCAGGATGCTCCTTAAGAAAGAATAGCTTCAGAAGTTCTTGAAACGGACCAGATTCTCTAGCACCCTCCCTACGTGAGTAAGCAATCAAAGCTGAGAGTCCTCTCAGATGGAAAACAGCTGAGTTACAAAGAAGATTCTCAGAAGAGAAAAGCTGAAAAGAAGACTCGAGACCAGACTATCTGCCTGGAAGAAGTAGAAAGTACCCAAGCTGCCTAAAAGGTCTAGACCAGAGTCACTCAGAAAAGATACTCTCCAATCTGCCTAGCTGCCTGCAGGCTGTACAGTATGCTCCAAGTTTCTCAGGTGGGATTTGTGATGAATCTGGCTGAGTCTTTCTGCTCCTGTAAGTAACCCCTTACCTATAATCCTATAAGTAAGCCCTTACCTATAATCCTATAAGTAACCCCACTAAAACTCACTGGTGCACCAATTTGGAATTTGGTGGTATCCATACTTCAGTCTCTCATGGAATCCCTAGCTGGAGTGAATAGACGTGTGTTGTCTATTTCCCCAGGAAACGTTTTGTCACACAACATCAATTTACTACCATCAAGAATCATTTGGGAAGCCGGGTGGTGGTGGCGCACGTCTTTAATCCCAGCACTTGGGAGGCAGAGGCAGGAGGATTTCTGAGTTCGAGGCCAGCCTGGTCTACAAAGTGAGTTCCAGGACAGCCAAGCCTACACAGAGAAACCCTGTCTCGAAAAACCAAAAAACAAACAAACAAAAAAAAAACAAAAAACAAAAAAAAGAATCATTTTGGAAAGAGAGCCTTTTGATGGAGAGCCTAGATCAGCTTGGCTTGCTGACCTGGCTGTGAGCCACCTTTTTACCTTTTAAGAAATCACACCCTGAGTGTGAGTCAAAGATAATCCCAGAAAATTTGAGTTCACTTCATCTTTCTTTAAGCTCTTGGAAAATCTTCATTGTATTTATGCAAGTATCATTTCAAAGGTTCTTCCTCCTCTGCCCCTCCCATTTCTTCCTTCTCTCTCACTCTTGCTCTCTCTCAAGTGCACCCAGATGTCTTAACCAGAGAAGCTGTGGTTTTTACTCGCTTACACCTATTACAGTTTCTGTGTGGCGAGGAAGGAAAGCTGTTGCAAAGGTTCTTGCTGAAGTGTCTTGTTCTTGTCCAGCGCTGTGTCCCTAGCACCACAGAGATATGAGCCTCTGTCTTCAGGATGTGCGTTTAAAACTGTCAGAGATGAAAAGGTTAAGTTTGGATGACTGATGGGAAACTTGTCCTCTGTAAAATTTTGTTCATATTTGATTGCAGAGTTCACAGTAGAAAGTGCTATCAATTCAAATGCTTTTTGAGGAGATTGATGATACCAAGCTAGAGAAGTTGCCTGAACATCCACAGTGTGACACTCCATCCTTATGGAAGTTCCACTCTTACAGATGGTCCTTCTGGGATATTGATAGACGAGAGCTCCAAGTCCAAAGCCTGCCAAAGCAGAGGTCAGGATTATTAAAGACTTTAGAAGCCTGAGAAGCAGATTGAGCCTGAGTCAAAGATAATCCCAGAAAATTTGGGTTCACTTCATCTTTCTTTAGGCTCTTGGAAAATCTTCATTGTACTTATGCAAGCATCTTCTGAGACACTACAGAATCACAGTCCTTCACTTTCCATGGACGGTGTCAATTATTACACCTTAGGTGCCCAGATGTGTCTTTCCATCTGATTAGCACAAATGATCCACAAAGAATCTTCACTATTTCACTCAGGATAATGCATACACTTACACAGACATACAGGCTCATACACATACACACTCACACAGACAAGCTCAAAGGTACAACATGGCTCATACCAGGCCCCAGAAGTAATAGAAGCAGTAACATCTTCAGTGTTGACTTCACACCACCTCCTTTGAAGAGAGGTCTGACCAAGTCCTTTCCCCAGCTCTAAGAGAAAGGATGCTTGACAGCTTAATCCTAAGAATGCTTCAGTTTGCCCCTGGTGGTAGTCCTTGCCAGTGACAGAACACATCAATCTTCCTAATAATTAAAGAAACATTTATGCCTCAAGAAGCCTCAGAAACATCCTGATTGACTTCTAAATGCAGAAAACACACTGATGTCTACACCACTGAAGTGATTAAGCATGTTTCTTAAGTGGAAGTGATGTGTGCTTAGGTGGTAAAAGCATTAGAATCAGTTCTTGGCTTCCATTGGCATATCCACAAAGAACTCATACCAAGACTTTAATGGATCATAGTTAACCACGAGAAATGCAGGTTGACACTGTCGCATGTGCCCACCATGCCTAGGCTGGAAGTTCAGGGTTTCTTCACAATATTGATGAAAACAATTCCCTAGTTTCTAAATACATCATTATTAAAGCATAACATTATAACATGATATTCTCTTAATATCGATGGACTTAATTATAACAATATTTATTTATAATCTATGTTTTTATGTAAACAGGGTACTGATAATAATTTATTTATAAATAGTTTACTGTAATGGAGGTCATACTAGTTGCTAGCCAATCACTGGTTTATGGTGCTTGGGAAATTTTGTTTGGTGTGTGCTGGGTTAATATTTAGGGGGTAATCTTTTTAATGGATAAGTATTGAAAAGACATAGAAATCACTATGAGCTGGAGGGTTTTCTGTTAGGGTGCTTTACCTAAAGCACTCTGCTTTCACCTACATAACAATCTGACTGTGCTTTCATTACATTTGAACATCTGTGTTCTTGGGACTGAGTAACTAGGAAGGTGTACTTAAGAACTGACCTGTCAGATTTTTGTTTGTGTTTATGGAAAAGCTTTTATTATTATAAACATAATTAGTCTCACATTTGCATTAATGTGGCTGTTGAGTAGTTGCCTGCTGCTATGGCCATACTCCTTTTCCTCTCTGATTTGGGTCTCATCAGTATGCGTCTACCATACAGAAACTGCTCGTTTTCTGCAACAGACAAGAATGGCCTGTTTAAGATGCCTTCTGGGTAAAAGTGGCTGGAAGCCTTTGGAATCAGAAGGAAAAAAAATCTTCCTCATTCTTTGGAATAAATATTACCATCAAAAGCAGGGAATAGGTTTTTGGGAAGTTCTGTCTTGATACAATTCTTGATTGGAGTTGTTTACTAGGGCAGAGCGGGTTGTTGTAAGGGAAAACGGCTGTCGTCCTTTTCCTGAATGCCATTACTAGTTTGAAGTCATGACAAACAAGGTTCAAAGTGCTAGGCTGTGATTATAGCTTAGTTGTAAAACATTGGCCAAGTTCAATCTCCAGCAATGATAGAGACAAAAGTTATCATTAAATTCCAAATCGCTCAGGGTTTTCTCTGTTCAATATCCAGCTCTGCATACTAACCTCCTCTCATGTTGATCCATAGGGACCTGCAGCCCACATCCAGATGCTTTCCTGAGACCATATGGGGCAGTCAGAACTCATAACCAGAAACCTTACATATCCATCCACCTTAACCAGAATCAGATAGGAGGACTTTAACTCATTGTTTGTTTGTTGTTGTGTTTTGTTTTGGTTTTAAACTAATTTCACCTTCACTTGTATCAGACCTGATTTATATAATTAGTTATCTATTCCTGAGTACTGGCAGTTTCTATCTTTTATTTAAATATTATTTGAGACTGGGATAATATCTGTGTCATTATTCTGCCATACAATTCTGAATTAGCCATGGCCCAAGCCATGTATTTTGTCAACAATCAATGTATTCTGTAGTTCCTTATTTTTCCTAGAATATCTCAGTGTCATTGTCTTTGTCTATGTCTTTTGGTATTCCAGAGACTCAATATCTTAATACCTCTGAGAATCACTGATGAAGAGCCAGAGTGGAAGTCTGAATTGAAGAACAAATAGCAAAACGTCCCTGGCATTGTGTTCGGATATTCCCTGAAGGGGCTCTGCATCTTTGCTCAGAATATTTTTGCCATCAGTTTTAAAGACAAGCAGCAAAGCACTGTGCTTAAAGGAGAAGAGGCAAAGCATAGTGAACTTTCTGCCCTGAGTTGGTTTATACAGAAAAAAATCTATAAAGTGGAAAAACTGACTATAGTATGTTTACCCAGGAAGGTGACTCTAAGTACTAGAAAAAGATAATATGTCTAACCATTAAAGTCAAACAGACCTAAAATTATAATCATCCAGAGTATTAGGAACCAAGAAGGGAATAAAAGTGTTACTCTAAAGTTTGTATATGCTCCAGGAGAAACATAAAAATAAGATTAATTTCAGGTTTTGTTACTGTGATAAAAATTTTATGTTTAACTATCAAAAAATAGAACAGAGCATGTATTTTTAGCATGGAACTATGAAATAAGATAATCTTACTCAAATGAAGTCAAAAATGAGGGGAGAAATGTGGGAAAATAAATATGCAAAAAATGAAAATAAATCCAAGTGTATTAGCATTATGTATTATGGCATTCTAGAACATTAAAAAGCAATAGGAATTTTAAAAATAATAAAACTTAAGACTAAAATGACATTACATAATGCTTATGAAATATTCTCCTAAAGACTAAGAACACACTAATCAAATAAATATAAATGAAAACATCACCAGATACTACCTTATTCTAATGAGAATTGCCAAAATCAAAAACTGTATGAAGTGCTGGAGAGATAACTTGGAGGTTGTAAGCACTGACTGTGCTTCCAAAGAATCCTCGTTTGATCTTGGCACCTATATGGAACCTCACAGCTCTCTATATCTCCCGACCCACAGGACTCCATACCACCTTCTGACCTTTATAAGCTCTGCATGAAATGGTGCATAGACATAAGATGCCGGCAAAAGAATCATACACTTAAAATAATTTTTAAAATATTTATGATAAATTCTGAGATATGTGTGGAGAAATCAAACCTTAATGCACTCTATTATTTGGGATCTAAGTTGATAGAACCATTACAGAAGAGTATGGAATTTCCTCAAAAACTTAAAAATAGAATTGCATATGATCCATCAATCCTTCAAAGGAAATGAAATAAGAATGTCAGAGACATCTGTATTTACACACATTTACTGTGGTATCATTCACAGGAGACTCCCAAGGGAATCAGTCTAAAATTATACAGTAATAATTATTCAAATGGGACAGTATTCATCCGTAAGATGGTATTCTGTCACTGCAACAGTACAATGGAAACTGGAGTAGTTTTACTGTGATGGATAAACCAAATATACAAAATGTATATACTTTGTGACCTCACCCATATAAAGAATTAAATGGTTCACCACATAGGACCTTAGTAAAGGATACTAGTTACAACAGGGTGAGAAAAGGTTTTAGTTAGACAGCAGTGAGAAGTTGTGGTATCTTATTGCCCAGTATGGGGAATATTTTTAAAAACTGCAAGAATAGGTTTTGAATATTTTCACCATAAGCAATGATAAATGTTTGACGATCTAGATATATTTAATCTGATTAAAGCACCACTATCGTGTGTGTGTGTGTGTGTGTGTGTGTGTGTGCGTGCGTGTGTGTGTGTGTTGAAATACCACACAGAATCCCATTAAGATGTATGGTTTTTACATGAAGCACAAGAAGAAGGAAGACCAAAGTATGGATACTTTGATTCTTCTTAGAAGGTGGATCAAAACACCCATGGCAGCCAACCAATAGACTGAGCATAGGGTCCCCAATGGAGGAGCAAGGAGCTGAAGAGACGTGCAGCCCACAGTAGGAACAATAATATGTACCAACCAGTACCCCTAGAGCTCCCAGGAACCACCAACCAAAGAGTACACATGGAGGGACCCATGGCTCCAGCTTCATATGTAGTAGAAGATGGCCTTTTCAGACATCAGTGGTAGGAGAGGCCATTGGTCCTGTGAAAGCTCGATGCCCCAGTGTAGGGGAATGCCAGGTCAGGAACGTGGGAGGGGAAGGTTGGTAAGCAGGGGGAGGGAGGATGGGATAAGGGATTTTCAGAGGGGTAATGAAGAAAGGGGATACCGTTTGAAATGTAAATAAAGCAAATATTTAATAAAATAAAAAATAAAAAAGAGGCACAGTTTTTACATTTTATGTATATGAAAATAAATTATATTGAGAAATAATAAAGACAGAGAAGGTAAATATAGCAAATAATTACTAAATAAGCATTATATTTAAAGAAAATAGTATTAATAGAAATTTACAAAGTAATAACAATTTTTCAAATAATTGTGACATCTAACTTTTAAGGGTGCAGCCTGTCTCCTTTTAGCACTCACACTCATATCAAAAGTTCTCCTTTTGAAAATCACATTTTTATTAATTCTTTGAGAATGAGCATCTTATAAATTCATACAATATATTTAGACCATTTACTGCTTCCCCTAACTCTTCCCTGTTCACCAAAGATCTGCTTCTACCCACCACATCCAATTTTGTGTCCTCTTTACTTTTATTTCTTAATAATACATGAATTTATTTTGCACTGACCAAAAATATGGTATGAAGTCATTACTCAAGCATGGTGAAGCCACCAGGGGCCATATCATCACTTATGAGGCTCCCCACTCCAAGCTGTGATGTTGATTCATATTATCTTGTACAATTCTGGCATAAGCAACCACGGCTGCTGTGAGTTCATGAGTGTTGGATACTCTCATGTCCAGAAGACCCTGTATCTGTCTGGTTCTCCACAAGCTCTGTATCTTACAACTTTTCTGCCCCATTTTCCAAGATAGTCCCTGAGCCTTTAGACCTTCTGAACTTTCCTATGAGGTATAAAATACATATCACACACCATATAGCTCTTAGATGATAAGCAAAGCTCATCCAAATCAATACATTCAAGTAGCCACCACTTATATCAAGATATAAAACAGTTCTAGAGTTCCAAGGCTTTCTTATCCCTTCCAAGACAAACAAGTGATATAACCAAGGGAAATCATGGTCCAGACTTCAGTAGAACACATTTATTTACCTATAATCTTTTCTTCCACATCACCCATCTTGTTTCCAATCATAGCAAGTTTTTAAATGAATCTCCTTATGTACTGAGTATAACTCAATCTACTTATACATTCCATTGTTGCTGGCTACTTGTATATTTTTCAAGTTTAGGGCCATTATGACTAAAAGGTACGACTTTATCATGTCAGGCTACCAAAGCCCACTGTATCACAGGTTACTGTTCCTGTCTGTCCTTTTCTTGCTATCCTCCACTTCTTTTGTGAATACAAGAATTTATTCATATGTTTGTGAATGGGAATCTTTATTCTATGCCACTGTACAACAAATGTGTGTGTAACTTGTTTTGGTTTGGTTTGAGAGTGGGGCATGGGTAAAAGAATGCCTTGAATCTTAGAGGACACATTGGAATTTAGATCTTTGGACAGTGTTGAAATTTTGAAAACTACATGGATTACAGAAGTTGCACTTAATGTATTCTGATTTATAGGAAAAATATTAGCCTATTAAGGCCAAGAGTGGTATGTTATAGTTTAAATGTCAATTGTTCCATACAGTAGACTAATGTGTTTAAATATTTGATTGCCTTGTGGGAGTTCTGTTTGGGAAGATTGTGAAACCTTTGGGAGTGTGGCCTAGCTAATAGAACTTAAATTGTTTGAGCAAGCATCAAAGACAATATGTTTGTAGTTCTTGTCTAAACTCTTTACTTGCTATTTGGTGCCATAAGAAAAGGTAATACTAAAACCCCTACTTCCACAGACCAATATTCTCCATCTGTCAGACCTTCTCCACCTAAACAGAAATGCATCGTATGAACCTTTAAGCTGGAATCAACCTCTCTTCCTTAATTTTTTTCTTGGTGGCATGCTATTAGAGCAACAAGAATGGAAACTGTGGTGGTTTGAATGAAAATGGCCCTCATAAACTCATAGGGAGTGACACTATTAGGATGTGTGGCCTTTTTAGAGTATGTGTGGCTTTGTTGGAGGAAGTATGGTTCTGTGTGGGCTTTGATGGTTCAGATATTCAAGCCAGGCCCAGAGTCACTCTCCCTTCCTGTTATCTGCTGATCCAGATGTAGAACTCTCAGCTACCACTCCAACACCATGTCTGCCTGCATGCTGCAATGCTTCCCACTATGATTATAATGGATTAAACCAGCCCCACTAAATGCTTTCCTTTATAAAAGTTGCCTTGGTCATCTTTATTCTATGCCACTGTACAACAAATGTGTGTGTAACTTGTTTTGGTTTGGTTTGAGAGTGGGGCATGGGTAAAAGAATGCCTTGAATCATCATGTCTCTTCATAGCAAAACTCTAAGACAGTGACATACCACATCCTTGAAACTTTGGTCTTTGTGTGACTGCCTGAGTTATAGTTGGAAGGAAAATGCAAAGATAAATCCAGTATTGAAGAAGGAATTAAAATGAATGTATAGGATCAAGGCTGTATACTTTGTAAAAGTACTCCAGAAAAGTTCTCAGATTAATATATCTGGTGTGGCTATATTAGAAATCTCTGAACTAGCTACTTCTGATATTAAAAGACACAGCAGAAACATTTGACATTACTACTCAACATTTTAAAAGCCCATTTCAATAAGCAATCACAGTTGTATGCTGTAGATAACAGAGACTTTACAAATTTTGAGAAAGAAAGCTATGTGATCATATAAATATTTATAAGCAAACATAGTCCTAAAATTTAACATTAGTTTCCTAATCCAATGAGAAGATGGCAATATGTAAAGGACGGACACTTATATCAAGGTCATTGCCATAGTTTTGTCTACCACCTGCCTGCTCAGCAGTGACTCAGAAATTCCTTTCTAGTACAAATCACTTCTATAAGTGCCAGACATAGATTTGCATATTCCTCCTACACAGATGCCAAATGAAGACTCCACTTATATATGTATATATTGTTAAGTAACACACTTTATTCTTCCAAATGCCCCCCCCTTTCTTACAACATCTGGAGTAGTGTAGACATGTCCACCTTCCTTCCCGATTTGATCGCATCACTGTTCTTTCATACATCCTATTGCCTGGTTTACTCTTGCCTTGTTTGTGCATCATTTCTTTTCCCTTGATCTTAATTATTCTGAATCCCTTCTAGATGTTACCAGACCAAACCGGCTGCAAGACTTCCTGAACTCCAATTACTTCAATTGAAGCACACACATAATAATATGACTCTGTATTTCTCTGTCTTTGTCTCTGTCTCTGACTCTCTCTGTCTCTCTCTGTCTCTTTGTCTGTCTGTCTGTCTGTTTGTCTGTCTGTCTCCTTCCCTGCCCCACCTGAGTTTTATTGGTTTTTCAAAGGAAGGTATAATTTTTTTCTTTCTAGTGTTCAGTAAAAAAAAAAATCAAAAAACAAAACAAAAAAAAAACCCAAACAAACCTTAAAACTTTATAGCTTTATGTAATAAAAATCAACCCCTGTCTTCTCTTTTCTCTTTCTGACTCCTTCTCTCATGTATATTTAATAGAGGTATATTTGTGTGTTATGAATATGTATGCAATCTTAAATGCTACTTTAATGAATGGATTGAATTTTACCCCATTTCACAAAAAGTTCATAAGGCTGTAGCTACTTTGTTTCAAGTCCTGGCTGAAGTGAAAGGACAAAGGATAGGGGAGGACCTAAGAGACACCTGGTGGGGGAAGCAGGACTTGGGCACATTTATGCATGGGGAGGGGGTAGGTGTGCTCCACTGTGCTATGCTGCTGGCACAGAGATAAACAGCCATCTGGTTCTTCTGGGCAGAAGTCACAGTGAGAGAAAAAGATGGCTTCTTCTTTCTAAAGGCACTATAGCCTTCAGGTAGGTCGCCTTTTTGAAGATCATTTTCAGTTATTGAATAGTAGATCAGTCTTAGTCCTTTCCCTGGATCCTGTCGGTACCAGTACATCGTATCATGATTGAAATTCTGTTCACATTCCAAGGTCAATTTCTGCCCTTCCTGACCAATCAGGAATTTGGGTGTCTGAGTAATAATGTCACCATGTGTGGTTCCTAGGGAAAAAAAAAGAGTGAGTCTGGAAATAGGGAGAGACTTGACATTGCTACCCAGGGCAGGGGGTTTAAGATGTGCACTGTGGGACAGGAACCCAGGGAATCCAGACTCACCTACTGCAAGGAGACAAAGGGCTACCCAGCAGACAACCTGCTTGCTCATAGTGCAGAGGGATTTTCTTTGACTCTGATCATTGGTTAGAAGAGAGACATGGAGAGCTGCTTTGCAGGGGGCTCCACCTGGCTAAATATGAGGACTAGATGGTAGGAAGATTCTTGAGACATTCAAAATAAGTTTCCTGGTGTGTCAGAAGGGGAGGATGACCAGGGAGCAAGCCACTGGCTCCAGGCACCTGTACCCGTTCTGAAAGGAGGGGCTGTCCTTACTCAGTTCAGCCCTCTGGTTTGCATCTTTGAGATTATATTGTTTTGACTACTATAAAAGGATTATAGACCCTTGTCTATAAATGGCTGTAGGCTTAGCTTTCAATGCCTTCAGCTTTCCCAGGGTGTATGCAGAGTATCTGTAGTGGAATTGTGGGACAGTGTGGCCCAGGGGCCAGCCCTATCTGACCACCACCAGTGCTGTTCTGAACACATCTCATTTCCATGCTCCCTTTTGCCTACCCTTCAGCCTCTTCCCTTTGGTTGGTTTTACCTCTTTAAGTCCTTTCCAGCCCCACGTGCATTTTGTAGTCTTTCTCAAATGCTTTTTACTAAATTTTCATTTGTGTTGGTTCTTTCTTTTACATGTATTTATTTATTTTGATGTTTTTCCTTTCATTTATTTCTTGAGTCTCTTCAGTCACTCTTTTCTTTCATTTCTTTTGGTTTTGCTGCTTTTCTTCTTAATTTTTATTAATAGGCCCCTCTCCTGCCTACTTGTGTTGTTGAAACACTCTTTTTTTTATTAATTATATTCTTCATTTACATTTAAAGTGGTAAAACCTTTCCCGGTTTCCCCCCTCCCCAGTACCCTCCAACCCCTCCTCCCACTCCCTGCCTCCAAGTATGTGCCCCTCCACCTGACCCACTCTTTAAAAGTGTTCTTACCTAACTCTAATTTTTTGTGTATGGAATCTTTTGTTTTTGTTTGTTTGTTTATTATGAGATCTCTTAATTTGTGTTTTGGGAAGTGTGATTTTTCCCCATTTTCTTCTTCTTTAAATGGTTGTCAGAGGACACTCTAGCTTCCATGGATGGAGGATTATATTCTTATTATTATTATTCTTGTTGTTGCTGTTATTATAATAATCATCATTATTTTAGATGCTTTGACTCTGAATATTAGTTAGAAGAGAGACAACAAAAGCAGCTTGTCAAGGGGCCCCACCGGGCTAAGTATGAGGACTAAAGCAGGAAGAAGATTCTTAAGATTTTCAAAATTAGCTTTGAATACTTAGAATCAATACTTTTGGAAAAGTGTCATTTTAAGTCACAAGCCCTAGGTGGGTATGATGACTCAGCTGGTAAAAACATGATCTGTGCAAGTTTGACTCCCTGAGTTCAAGCCTAGTTCCTAGGAGTGAGCCAACACCCACAAGTATCCTTTGATCTTCATGGGTGTGTCCACTCAGCAGGTGTGCACAGACTTTCTTTTTTTTTTTAAAGAATTATTTATTTATTATTATATGTAAGTACACTGTAGTTGTCTTCAGACACTCCAGAAGAGGGCGTCAGATCTTGTTAGGAATGATTGTGAGCCACCATGTGGTTGCTGGGGTTTGAACTCAGGACCTCTGGAAGAGCAGTCAGTGCTCTTAACCACTGAGCCATCTCTCCAGCTCCCATGCACAGACTTTCATACACATTCATTTTATATAAATATATATATGTATACTAATAATCTATAAAATCAAAATATAAAATAAATAGACCACATGCCTTGTGCTGTAAAGAGATGACTTTTACCTCCCCTTTCACTAAACCTGTTCCTCTTGGGTCATAAGGGGGTATGTTTTTCAAGTATTATCTCCAGCCACCGTTTCTCTTCTGTCTTATGGATGTTTTTCTGCTTTATTCTTTATTTTCTTTCTTCTTTCTTCCTTTCTTTCTTTCTTTCTTTCTTTCTTTCTTTCTTTCTTTCTTTCTTGCTTGCTTGCTTGCTTGCTTGCTTGCTTGCTTGCTTGCTTGCTTGCTTGCTTGCTTGCTTTCTTTCTGAGTGAGACAAAACCAGAACCACTTGAAGTTTTTTGAGAAAATCAAGATGTAGAATGGCATAATGATTTATCGTCCCGCCTGGAGATGCTGGACTTGTCACATGTCCAATCATATGAAATGTCTCTGTACTTGTCTGTCTTTTGAGTTTCACAAATTGTTTTATACAAGTAGATTGGGGAAAAGTCCCGGTACCCAATAATGGACAAATGAAATAAACAAACAAACCAACAAAGAAACACGAATTCACTAAGATAGAAAAAAGTGGAGGTGTCACACTTCAACGAGCAAGATCTGTTGGCTGGAGCCTTCCCTTGTATTCTAGGATATATACAGTTCAACTTCCAGTATCTCTCAAATACTCCAGTTTTGTGGTTTATTTTATTTTTGAGACAGGATCTCATTTAGCTCAGATTGGAATTAAATTTATTATATGGCTAAGGATGACCTAGAATTTCTTTTTTTTTTTGTTTTGTTTTGTTTTTCGAGACAGGGTTTCTCTGTGTATCCCTGGCAGTCCTGGAACTCACTTTGTAGACCAGGCTGGCCTCGAACTCAGAAATCCTCCTGCCTCTGCCTCCCAAGTGCTGGGATTAAAGGCGTGAGCCACCACCGCCCGGACCTAGAATTTCTAACGCTTCTGTTTCTACCTCTCAAGTGCTGAGATTAATAGACTGTGCTTATACTGGCATGAGCTACCACCAGGTTTACAGATCTGGGAATGCAAGCCAGGATTCCGTATATGCTAGGTAAGCAGTCTACCCACTGAGCTACTTATCTGCCCCATCTCTTAGACATTTTAATCTTGTAGCAGAAGTTATGTATCCTGGCTTCTATCCAACCCTCTGCGGGAACTACTTGAAGAACAAAGCAAGAATTGTGCAATGAAGAATACCAGACAGCATGTTATAGTCTAAAGCACATAACTTTTACTTGACATACTTGGATTTCAATCCTGTCCTTGTCATCTATTAGTCATTGTTTTCCTTTCTTTCATTTACTCTTATTTTAGAGGAAGAAAAACTAACTGGTAGAAACCAATTTACTTGTGCTGAAATTAATAAACTACTTTCCTTTACTAACGCTCCTTCGGATCATGTAAAATTATATGTGTAAAATATGATATTTGACTTCATATACAGTGTGGAGAGAGGAGAGCTGTGTTGGTCAATGTGTGTTTGTCCTAACTATTACTCTCATTTTAAAACTTCATGCTTTATAAGTGGAATTTTCCTCCCAAGAACGGTGGGCTGAGATGTTCCAGCCCCTGTAATATTCCCCTGCTTTCATCCACAACCTGCAATGTGTGTTCAGGTTGGTGTGTTGTTAACACAGATGTATTTTCCTCAGCCATACTGCTGTAAGGTGAGGAAACATTTCAAAGTATTGATGTGAGTGAGGAGCTGGCACAGAAGTATATCACTGCATCTTCCAGATCTGCTCGCCCCATCTTTAGGATGTTGGGTTCCTCTTTGGGAAATTTATCCAAGAACCATTTCTCCAGCATTTCTGGCCTCTCTAATACTCTTTCTGAACAGAAGTCACAAATTTCGCATCTTCCTCCAGGAGCTGTCTATACCACATAACATGACTGTGTCCTTTCACATCTAAGGGTTGCATCCTATCATTTCTTCCTCACAGTGTATCTTAGGTTCTTGGTGACACCAGTATTCCTGAGAAATTGAAAAAGAAGAGCGTTCGCAGGACAGAGCTATAATGTGTGTCTTCTAATGAAGAAGACAACTAATTTACCTCTAATGTGAGGTCAAATAACTTTGAGTTCCTTATATCTCCCTCAATACTCACATGAACTTTGATTTTTACTACACAGTGAAATTAGTTTAGGCCAGAAAAATCACTGGATACCTTACAGGTCCAGGATATACTTTTTGAGACAAAATACATAGAGTGCTACAGAACCCAGTAATGTTGATTCTTTGGTTCAGAATTTATCTACTCCAAGAAGACAAATGGGAACATAGGAGAGGAGTCTAGTGTCACTGCAGACCTGGACATAAGAGTGAGCTGTACACAAAGCCTGGCCAGGCACTTTCAGTCACAGGTCAGGGAGCTAGACCGCATAGCTACTTCCTGTGAGGTGAGTTTGCTGTGAAGTGTCCATTGCTCTGTGAATAGTGTTCTAGAACTAATCTTGTATTTCAGTTTAAATGATGAATATTTTATTCTTAACTACATACAATGTGGCCCAGCAAATTTATGGGGGAGGAGGAGTTCAGGATGCTTTCATTTTTAGTTCATTGTTCATTTAGTTCATTGTTATAAAACATTGAAATGCTTAAGCATGCTTTTGGTTAAATTTGTTTCATCATCTCAAGGCATGTTTTCATTTTCTGGCTGCTGTGAGACAGAGGTCACATCTAGATGCACATGTTAAGAGACAGGGAAGTGTGAACAAACATCACTGGGGATGAAATGGTTTCACTCTCTCCTTCTCTCCCACCCCAGCTCAGTAATGGCTGCAATAGTTTTGAGGCAAATTTATTTTACAGTTTGTTATTCACATATACACCTACTTTAGATTACTCTCAGTAATTACGGATACATGCCTAGGTTCAAGAGACCCTTCTTTTATGAATAAAAATGATTCTAATATTTACTTTCTTTTCTAGGTACTATAAAAAGATTATTTTTTAAGTCACCTGTATGGAATCCCTAGACCTTGGACATACTGACATCATGGACATCATCTTTGCTCTTGAAATTTATCTAGTCCAACCTTTAAATTCTAATCCTCCATCTCTGATGGAAAGCACAGATCCTCTCTTCATCCTAAGCATGCAAAGGAGTGAGATTTTTCTTCTGGTGGCAAAATTTTCAAAGTATAGAGCTCTCACCTACAGACAATTAAAGGAGTCTCAGATGACTCACCATCAGAGAAATGCAAGTCAAACTTATTATGAGCTATTACCTCATATCCATTAAGAAAACTATTATCAAACAAGACATGACAAGTGTTGCTTAGCGAAGGTGTGGGCAAGGAAAGCCTGCTCTTCTGTCTGTGGAATGCAGACTTATGTAGCCACTACCCAAAACGTTATGACTATCCCCAAAGAAATTAAAAATGTGACTACCAATAGACCTTATAGATATTCACCTGAACATGTACATAAAAAATTTAAGCTGAGTCTCTCATAAAAATACCTGAGCACTGTGCTTATCATGCTATTAGTCACAATAGGTGGGATAGTAAATAACTTAAGTGTCCGTGGATGTGTGGATAGAAAAGGAACTGTGGTAAATATATATAATAGCAGGTAGCTATTTGCCATTAAAAGGACATCCTGAAATTTTCCACAAAATAATTTAATGTGGAGGATATTATATCAAGGGAGATTAGCCAGACATCTAAAAAATATATAGGGCATGATTTTACCTATATTTAGAAAGATAATGTCAATTTAAAATCAGTGTTTTTGAACAGTAGGAAAACATACTTCAAACCTTATAAAATAGCAGGTTTCTATGAAGAATGAGTCTAGAGTCCTTCATACTGCAGTTAATATCACATCCCAAGATTCTTACTTAATAAACCTTTAGCTGTCATTGTCACAAAAATAAAGTAACTATGTGAAGTGACAAGTAGTTTTGCTTTTATTAACCATTTCACTATCTCCATGCATCTTCTTCAGTTTATACAATAAATTTTATTTAAATAAAGTTAAAATAAAATGAAAATGTAATGAAAAGAACAGATTGCTTTGTGAGTCATATACTGCCATCTGCTGGGAGAGACAGATGTGAGGAAGAAAGAAGATTAATGTAGACCTTTATGTCTCCTTATGTTGATGTCTGATTGTGTGTGTGTGTGTGTGTGTGTGCACGCGTGCGTGCACGTGCGTGTGTGTACATGTGTGCACTTGTTCTAGAAATTGGTGATGACCCCAGCCATGCAACAAGGAAACGTTTGATCTTTAGAAAAGATGTATAGATGAACCTTGGATATAGATCAATTTGAATACCCCTATTCTTGGAATCTTAGGGCCATTTTTATCTATTTAACTTTTGCCACTTCTAACATCAAGAAAGTAATAAACTCTACTAATTCTATACCTAAACAAAAAAAATATTTCTCTCTTTTAAATTCTCCTCAATAACTCTTTTTTTTTTTTTTTTTTTTTTAATTTAATTTTATTTTATTTTTTTAATTTACATTCCAAATCACTTCCCCTTTCCCGTTTCCTCCCTCCCCGAAGGTCCCATAAGCCCCCTTCCCTCCCTCTTTTCTCCGTTCAACCCCCTCTCATTACTCTGTCCTGGCGTTCCCCTACATCCAGTCTTTCCAGGACCAGGGGTCTCTCCTTCCATCTTTTTAGAAATCTATTGATATGCTGATTGTGTCTAGGGTATTCTGAGATTCTGGGTCAATATCCCCTTATCAGTGACTTCATACCATGTGTGATCTTTTGTGATTGGGTTACCTCACTAAGGATGATATTTTCAAGTTCTGACCATTTGCCTAGGAATTTCGTGAATTCATTGTTTTTAATTGCAGAGTAGTATTCCATTGTGTAAATATACCACATCTTCTGAATCCATTCCTCCGTTGAGGGACATCTGGGTTCTTTCCAGCTTCTGGCTATTATAAATAAGGCTGCTATGAATATAGTGGAGCATGTGTCCTTATTGCATGCAGGTAAAGTCTCTGGGTATATGCCCAGGAGTGGTATAGCCGGATCCTCCGGAAGTGTCATGCCCAGTTTTCTGAGGAGCCGCCAGACTGCTTTCCAGAGTGGTTGTACCAGCCTGCAATTCCACCAGCAGTGGAGGAGTGTTCCTCTTTCTCCACATCCTCGCCAACAACTGCTGTCTCCTGTGTTTTTGATCTTAGCCATCCTGACTGGTGTGAGATGGAATCTCAGGGTTGTTTTGATTTGCATTTCCCTAATGACTAAGGATGATGAACATCTCTTTAGGTGCTTCTCAGCCATTAGATATTCTTCAGGTGAGAACTCTTTGTGGAGCTCTGTACCCCATTTTTTAATAGGGTTACTTGCCACATTTATCTGCCTCTGCTTTCTGATTGTGGATGCAATATGACCAGAAACTTCAAACTCCTGACACCAGGAATTTTCAACCATAATGTTCTTGAAATGTACACCAAAATAAACTTGCCTTCTCTCTTAATCTCTCTCTCTCTGTGTCTTTCTCTCTCTCCCTTCTGTCTCTGTCTCTGTCTCTGTCTCTCTCTCTCTCTCTCTCTCTCTCTCTCTCTCTCTCTCTCTCTCTCTCTCTCTCCTCAAAGACAGGGAAAGTAACTAAGACAGAATAGACTTATTAAGGATGGCTTAACATTTCATTCTGCTACAAGAAGAAAAACCATGTCTATCCCTAGACACAAGTACTAGAATATGAGATATTCCTTAGGCTCTTTCTTAACATGTCAAAATCTGTGCATCTTACTAAATATAATCATCTCTGAATACTGAAGGGCCAAGAAGTATCACCTGGTATGTGGTCCAAAGAGGGTATATACTAATGAAACCACCAAGGAGCCATTTAGAGATAGAGACCTGGAGAAAAACAGGACAAATAATCTATATACCAGGACAGGGGCAACAGAGCATGCAGAGTCTAGCTCTCTCTCTTCGTTTCTCAGAAACACAATGCTTGACAGAGAGCTCACATCGGTCTCTCTGCAGCTCCATTGCTCAAATTTCAATGCCCTGGTCTGGGGCACCAAGGAATTTGCTAATGTAGAACTTGATCAGTAGACTTTCTATCTTTTACAGAAACTGAGGCAGAGGTCAAAGTAATAACTACAGCATCTCCTGCACTCAAACACTGGGAACAACAGGGTTGGAAAACTTATGAACTCACACAGCAGCATACACAAGGCAAGCACGGGTTTGTACAAGATGGGATCCTAGAACTGAAAAAAGAAGAAGATGCATACCTTATCCTTAACCCAGTGGTTGTAGCCAACTGGCAACCACTTGCAAAGAAAAAAAAGTTTTCTCTAAAGGAAAACAGACTACTCATAAGGGCAGGCCCTATACCCAGCCATAGATAAAAAACACAAAATTAGCTCAATGGCATCTTTGGGGGTTCTCTGTCTAATAATGTGAAGTCAGGACATTGTTTTTTATTGGTGGTGGTATTTTTTTCTTTTTAATTTTACCTTGCAGTTTTTTGTGCATATATTTTGTCTTCTAGTTTTGTGTTTTTATGAGATTGTATATGTAAATATTTGTGTCTCTGTATTCAGATGTATTATGCATTTCTTGTGCCTTTTCTTTGTTTGTTGTGACTTTGTCATATTCTAATATGTTTCATTTTAACTAACCTTTCTTATTTTATTATTATTATTTAGATATCTGTTTGTTTTCATTTTATTTATTTATTTATTTATTTATTTATTTCACTCCAGATTTTATTCCAACCCCCCCAGTCCACCCTCAGACTGTTCCACATCCCATAGCTCCTCCTCACCATTTGTCTCTTCGAGACTGTCCCACCCACCATCCCCTACCCAACCAGATCTCCCCATTCCCTGTGGCCTCCAGTCTCTTGAAGATTAGGTGCATCTTCCATGATTGAATCCCAGGCCCAGCAGTCCTCTGCTGTATACGTGTTGGGGGCCTCATATCAGTTGGTGTATGCTGCCTAGTTGGTGGTCCAATGTTTGAGAGATCTCTGGGGTCCAGGTTAATTGAGACTGCTGGTACTCCTACAGGGTCACCCTCCTCCTCAGCTTCTTCCAGATTTTCCTAATTCAACCACAGAGATCAGCAGCTTATGTCTATTGGTTGGGTGCAAATATTTGTATCTGACTCTTTCAGCTGCTTCTTGGGTCTTTCGGAGGGCAGTCATGGTAGGCGCCTTTTTGTAAGCACTCCATACCCTCAGTAATAGTGCCAGGCCTTAGGACCTCCCCTTGAACTTCAACAAAGTGGCTAGATATAAAATTAACTCGAATAAATCAGTAGCCTTCCTTTATACAAATGATACGCAGGCTGAGAAAGAAATTAGGGGAACAACTCTCTTCACAATAGCCAAAAAAAATATAAAATATCTTGGGTAACTCTGGCCAAACAAGTGAAAGACCTGTATCACAATAACTTCAAGTCTCTGAAGAAAGAAATCAAAGATCTCAGAAAATGGTATGATCTCCCATGCTCATGGATTGGCAGAATCAATATAGTAAAAATGGTCATCCCACCAAAGGCAATCCCCAGATTCAATGCAATCCCTATCAAAATCCCAACACAATTATTCAAAGACATGGAAAGAGCAATTATCAAATTCATCTGGAAAGGCAAAAAATTGAGAATAACAAAAACAGTTCTCAACAATAAAATAACATCTGGGAAAATCACCATCCCTGACCTCAAACTTTACTACAGAACAATAGGGATAAAAAAAATGCATGGTTTTGGTACCAAAGACAGACACATTCATTGATCGATGGAATAAAACTGAAGACCCAGATAATAAAACCACACACTTATGGACACTTGATCTTTGACAAAGAAGCCAAAACTATGCAATGGAAAAAAGAAAGCATCTTCAATAAATGGTGCTCATCTAACAGGCTGACTCTATGTAGATAAATGAAAATAGACCCATATTTGTCACTTTGCACAAAACTCAAGTCAATGTGGATCAAGGGCCTCAACATAAAACCAGATAAACTGAATACATAAAATCTGATATTATACTGAATGTAATAGAAGAGAAATTGGGAAAGAGTCTTGAACTCATTGGCACAGTGGGAAATTTCCTAAACAGAACTCCAATGGCTCATGTTCTAAGACCTGTTCATTTTCTAACAAGAGATAGATGTGGGTCCAAACAGGAGGAGGGGTGGAGAAAGCCTGAGAAACATAGGGAGAAAGAAAACTGTGATCAGAATATATTGGATGAAATATATAATTTTTAGCAAAATAAAATAGAATGAAAAGACAAAAGGAAACAAAGAAAAACTTATTTAAAAAACTGTTAAACTGATAGCTACTCAATCCCATGCCAACCTTCTCACTGGTCAAGATTTCTGACTTCCTAAAACAATGTGCATTAATTACTTCTGCATAACTCTGACCAAGTTACCTGTTGTAAACAATGTAAGGGAGGAATTATTTATTTATCTCAAAGTTGCAAAATCCATCCATGTCTTAACCTAGTCACTGAGTCAGAGTCTTTATACCAAATCATACATGGAAACACCACTGTCACACCCAGATATTTCTTAATCACTTAGATGTTTCTTAATCCAATTGTGGTAATGATAAAGATGACAATACCAGAATTTTCCAAAACTATTCACAAGTTCACAGCACAGGAAGAAGCATAGGATCTTGGAGCTGTGTCCAAAACTCAGAAAAGTACTTGGTCTTATCTTTCTTCAGAGAACTTGCTTCCCTTTATTTTCCTGGACACGTCTATGCCATATGGCTTCCTATTTTTCTGATAGTCATCTGTTGGCTGTCTGTATCCCTAGTTTTTTTTTTCTATCTGCTTGTTCTAATGCCTGTCACTTTTAATTGAACATGATGATAACAACAGTGAATTGAATCCAATGAAAACACTATTTCAAACGTCAGACAAGCAATCAACTTACTGTGCATCTTACTGACTCTCCCTGTACTTCAATTAGTAAAATGGGAAGACATTACAGGTCCTTTTTTGGTATGGGAGAAAACTAGGCAGAGAACTATATGTGAACTATCTACTATAGTACTTCTTATATTTTGATGCCACTGCCTAGTTGACCCTTCTTACACCAAAGTTCTGCTCCTCATATTGTATCACATGTTCCTCTAGGACAAAATTCCTTTAGCTATGAGTTGAAAACACATGAAGTAATAGCATGTAAGGAATCACTCCAGAAATTGGTAATATTACAATGTTTCAGAAGGTTCAGTGAACATTTATATGTATTTCTGTTTGGCATTTTTTGGTGGTTTGTGGTTGTGGGAGAAACAAATGCATTGTGGGAAGTGTTAATCCTGAGATTCACCACAGAAAAACAAGTTTCACAATTTTGAGCCAACTTTTAATTAAATACAGACCAGGATGCCCTTTGGTCAGGACAATTCCCCAGAATTCCCAGTTGAATGGCCACAAGACATATTTTTCAGGGGCTATTTAAAGACAAATCCAAACAGCCACTGTATTTTCCCATGTGGCATTATTATTTTCCAAGCACTACAACTCCCAGCATTCCAGAAATTTACTTGGTCCTTGGGTGAGTGGTGCTTACAGGTTAACTTCAGGTGTTATAAAGTATCACCCCTGAGCAGGTGATCCTGGGAAGTATTAAAAAAAATTGAACTTGAACCTGGAAGCAAGCCAGTAAGCAGATTCCTCCATGATTTCTCCCTCTGATCTCTCCTTCTTGAGTTTCTGGTCTGACCCCATACTGTAGGGATATGAACCTATGGAGCTAAGCCTCCAGTCGGACAGGACAGGACAGGACAGGACAGGACATGATACACAGTCTCAATTTAGAGGAGGCTACAAAGGCACCTTGTCTATTTCTTTTAAGGTAATAGCAGTTGACCAGCATCTTTAAACCACATTTGAATTCTGTTTGAACCAGGACAGGTTATTAATATCACTTAAAGGATTACAAACCAACATAATGAATGTTTAATTTTGTGCCCATGAACAGTAGCCCAAGGTTGTGTGATCTGGCACCTTGGGCATGACAGGAGCAGAAGTTGCTGTCACAGCAGGTTGGTGAGCTCAATATGTGGGAACTGCAAGACAAGGAAGGATGTTCCATCGTGATAAGAATTCATCAGCTCCTGGAAGGCAAAAGTCCCAGAACATAAGAACATATGGTCATGACCATGGCAGGATCAGGGTCAAGATAATCTATCTTCTAGGTCTAGAGTTGTTCTCTCTATAACAGGGAAAAAACCATATTTCCGACATTGATATGCCTCAAACAAACCATCTAAGATGACTATGACCATTCTTAGATACACTGACATCTGTCATTTCTGAATAGCTTGTTATTGGAATACTTATGACTAGGAACCCAAGAACCATATCCCTCAGGTTAACTCTAATCCTAATCTTAAACCAAGAAACAAGATTCACAGCCTGATCCAATATGAGCTGTTTTTGTTCATGAATGTATATATTTGAAAAGACTTCAAGTAAAAAAAAATAAGTTTATTTACTAACTCCATATAAAACATATATTTGTAAATGTGCATTTGAAGTTTTTAAGATAAATTAGGAGGAGGGCATTGTGTTTATTTTTGAGGGAACTATTTTTACCTAAAAATTATCATAGCTGCTGTATATAGAATCTAAATCTTAGCGTCCATGAATTTTAAAATCCTATGCCATGTCTATTTTGATTTTAACTCTGAATTCTGTAGACACATGATTAGGACTTGCACATTCTCTGATTGCCTCTGTCATGCCTGGAGCACAGGAAAGTTACCCTAGACTGCACACTGGACCCCTCCTGACCTGTGCCTCTAATGTCAACAGCAGAGGTGACCAAGGAGTAAGTGTTTTAAGATTACCCTATTCCTTTATATTTTCTCTTTTTTTCAGAACACTGTTATCACCAGGGATGTTAATTTCAAGATAAGGTATAAATATATACTCTCATGTAACCTTAATAAGGTTTGAGTATTTTCTCAGAGCTTGGACGAAGGATACAGTATCTCTCATCTGTAGTTGTCTTTACTTTGCAATTTTGCTTGGGGACATTCCCTTGAGTTTTCATCTCCTTTGTGTCAGGATTATTTACTTATATACAGATGACTATATGATCTTTATTCTCAAACTTATTTTCCTTCTCCCTTCAATATAATTTATTAATCTACTAATGGTTTCCATTTAGTTATGTCAATAGCTCCTCCTACCCAGATATGGATAGATCAATGTATGGATATTTTCTTGCAATATGACTTTTTTAACAATATTTTTGTCTTGAGGAATTCTTAATTTTCCTTTCCCATTAGACAGATAGTTCTTTGGTGAGTGAGATGAAGATGTATAGATTCTTATAGCCTACAAAATACATCAAGAGTTCTCCAAAGGCCAGAGACTTGCCTGTTTATAACATTAAGTTTTTGTCAACCTTCATATAACAGGGCTTGTGTTTAGAAGAATCCTACCTAGATGAAAAGAACTGGGTGTGTTATTTTCTATTTTTCCACAGAAGAGGAAAGAATTGGAGATAAAAATGACAATATCACAAACTGGATGCTGGGCACATGTAACCACTATTCTACTCTTGGCATAACTGCCAAATGGTTTTAGTGGTTTATGGTCAACTTTTATCTGTGGATGAGAAATGACAACCACAAACCCATTTCCTACTGTTGTAAGAAAAGAGGGGTGATTCTAGAGAAAACACTTGGGTCTGTGAAAGGAAAATGTTTATGAGCAGAGGGGAGGTGACATTGTAGCCCTGTGTCTCTACTGCTAGCACAGAGGTACGTTGCAGAATCCCCTAGGCCTGCAGAGTCAATGTCGAGAGAGCAGAAAGAAGTGTTAAGCCGACTGGATTGGAAGTTCTCAGAAGTGTCAGTCTCCCTGTTCAAATTCTCATCATAGTAGTAAAGAAGAAGCTTTGGTGCTTCTTTTGGCTTCTGTTGGTACCAGAACATGGAATCATGATTCATAGTCTGAGAACAGATCAAATTCACTGGTTTTCCAACTCTTGCAACCTTGTATCTTGGGTTCTGCATAACCATCATATCCACAAGAGCTGCAAAGAAAAGCATTAAGGGAGTTAAAGCAGAGGTCAGTTTGACACCAAAAATATAGGACACAGAACTAAGAACATGACAGTCTTATTCAATGATTTCCTTTTTGTTCAGAACTCACGGGCTGCAAGAAGACAGAAGATCACACAGCAAAGAAGTCTAGGATCCATGGAATGGTCAGAATAGGAAAAGAATATTTATCTTTTCAAGGCTTTACCCTACTTCTGGTCCTTGAGAGGTGGAAGTTCTGAGAGGCCCTGGCCCCTTATAGAAAGACCTGCCTCTGACTTCACTGCTGGAGAGTCACTGCTCATCGCAATACTGTACTCAACTTCCTCATGGCAGAGAAGTCTGGGCTCAAGCTACACCAGGTGTAAAGCAGAAACTTGCCTCAGTAGTACTGCTTCTCGGAGACATGTTTCACCTGTTTCGTTGCTCTTGCATCTGTCTCATGTCCATCTAGAACTTTCCATCCTGTTCCTAATTTCTCACATGGCAGCTCAGAGTTCATCTAGTCATGTGTCCTATATTCCTGATTGTAGGGTCTTTTGTCCAGATACCCATAGACTTTCTAAGAATTATAACACAAACAGGTGAATAATTTTTTAATTTGCTCTAGATGTGTCAGTGAATGTTGGGGATTCCTAGGAAATGCCTTCATAGTTATCATAGGTCACATCTGCAAGGTATTAAGATGTGTTCCACACCATGAAGTTATTACTGCGGAGGGGAATTTATTGATCAAAAGCAAGACACAAAATCCAATGACAGTATGAGAAAATAAGACACTGCTCCCTCATCTTCTTCATCCCACAGATAACTCTGCTTTACTCATAGTTCTTCTGGCCTCCAGTACCCAGCTACATTCCAGGACTATATTATTTTAAGATTCACATGGAATTATAAATCCATGGTTATGTGGTTAAACATAAATTCTATACATCATAGTTAAGATATGGCCAGTTGTTTAAAGGAGACTTATTTATATCAAATTCAAATTGTAGCTCTTTTAAATCATGGAGAATGAAAGGACCAGAAAACTCTCATCTCTACTAGCTTCAAGAAGCAGTCTTTTGTCCTAGCCCTCTCTGCCATTTAACTGTCTAATAACATCTATTATTTGTAATATTGAGACATCTTTTAAATTTAATCAAAATGGAAACTGGTAAATGGAGCGTGCTTGAAAGTTCTTGAAATTTGTTGTATACCATGCTGACTGTGGTGAATCATACTATATTGTATGCTTGAAAACTGGCAAGAACACAGGTCTTAAATATTTTCACATAAAAATGAAAGGAAGAAATGTTAACTAAATGATGAGTATGTTATTTAGCTTTAAGTAGTAACCATATCAGAAATGCACATTCATCAAAGCATTTTCTGGAAATTTTATAAACATTTCGTTGTTATCTGTCAATCGAAACTCAAAATGTTTAGACAATTGAATAAATTAAATAAGAAAAACAAGATGTCTGAGTTTTCAGGACCGTAAAGGAAACAGTGTTCTGTCCATGATAAAAGGTAATATCGAGTGTTCATATTCTCAAATGTCAAAGTACTTCATTAAACTCTCACTGACTATGCTTTGGAGTCAAACAATTCATTCATTGAAAACCTAGTTTTCTTGCTAGCTGCTATTTTCACTTGTACTTGTGAGACTAAAATGTTGAAGAATAAATGGATAGCTTGCTATGTGTTATGGTCATGAATTACATAGTAAAACACAAGAAAGAACATTCTACATGTGTCCCCACCTGTAATTTTAAGTGAAAACTTATGTACATTATATGACTATTTGAAAAATCAATCTTTTTGTGCTTATTATTCTAAAGAAGGTAATGGGCAAGTTAGAGGTAAGAAATGTATTCATAGTATTGTGACAAAATTAAATATTCTTGTTTACACATAAGAAATAGATACAGACTGTCTAAAATTTCAAACCTTTACAGTTAGAATAAGAAAAAAAGATTTGAAATGTTTAAGAAAATTGAAATTTGAGATCACTATCCATTTATCTAAAGAAATAGGAAATGAATTTGATGGTTATTTGAAGTACTAAAACCAATAAGACTAAGACAAATAAAAATTATTTTAATGCAGTTCAGGGCTGTTTACACAACATGGCTAACAGAAAGAAGGAATATCTGAATCTAAACACTTACAAAGAACAACTGCATCTGTATTAATGTCTCCTTATTTATAGGCCTCACAACAGTCAAATTTCTGCAACTAAAAATGCTTTGGGTTGATATATATTCTATAAGTA
Source organism: Tokudaia tokunoshimensis (assembly GCA_036184795.1). NCBI lineage: Eukaryota > Metazoa > Chordata > Mammalia > Rodentia > Muridae > Tokudaia > Tokudaia tokunoshimensis. The sequence continues at coordinate 62,577,415 of BTHU01000002.1, read as the reverse complement.
TTATTAATCATATTTCAAATATTAAAAAAATCAGATCTTATCTATGTAGGAAATTAGTTTTAATCTATGAGAAAGGATGTGTCTAATCCACTCAACCATGGGACTTTTTTAAAGGTGTTTGGCAACTTACAAAACTAGACAAATATAACTGTTTCATGTGCCCTGCTGACTCTGTCTTTGTCCTCATCACCAATAAGCCTACAAACCAGGAGTGAATGAACTAAGATTCCATGTTTTTACTTCCATCAGGGAGTGTTCTCAATTCTACTATGAGAAAGGACATGAAGATGTAGGCTGACACTTGAGTCACAAACCTTCCAGACCAGAAAAGTGGGCTAGAATTCTGCAGTTACCCCAAGATAGGATATACTTGAAAACTGAAAATAATATAACAAATGCAAATTTCAACTCTGGCATGAGCAAACAGAAGATATCTCTCAAAAGTCAAATATTACAATCTATATTCTCTTGAATACTTATGTATTCCAAGAATGAATTCAAGTTTTTTCCCCCTTCTGACTGGAGGGAGCATGGAGACAGGGTTCTATGAGTATTCCTGGAGTTGAGAAGACTGAAGGATATTGACAGCATCTGAAGGACTTTACTGGGCATGACACCATAGCCACTAAAACAGAAATAAGCACCAGTGTCCTCCAAGTACTCTGACTGGTCATCAGGGAGGGTAGCTGTTTTATAGGCTCTCATTCCAAGAGTTAATTGTATCTATACTTCCCTCTGGTTACAATACTCTTTTTCTTGATATCTGCAAGTCTCTCTGTGTCATCTTCTTGCTATCTTGGTTTCAAAGGCCAAGTCATTGTTGAATTCTTCTCTGAGCAACTTATTTATAGTTTCAAGACTGTACTCAAGCAACCCTGGTCCTGCCTTACCTATGGTCTGTTTCCCTTTTCTCTGAGCATGTGTCATCTTTAATCATGCTGTTTACTTCATTCATTCCAGCTAATTCTCTTTTCTGTATTTCCCACCTGATACAATATTCTCATTAGTAAGACATGAGACCTTGCCTTCATTTTCATTTTACTGACGTACACTAATTAAAAACAATGACTAGGAATTTTTGGAGAGGAAGTGGTGCTACAATTAAATTTCTATTTATTCACTTTACATCCTGCTCACTGCCCCACTTCCCAGTCACCCTCTTCCCTAATTCACTCCCTATTCCCTCTCTTCTTCTACTGTGGGAGAGTGGAGCAAAACCACCTCTCCAGGAATCCCTCAGTCGTGGCACATCAAGTCTCTGTAGGACTAGGCACTTCCTCTTCCACTGAGGTAAGACAAGGCAGCCCAGATAGAAGAACATAGCCCACAGATAAGCAACAGTTTTGCAGGCAACCCAAGTTCTAATTTTTCAGGACCAATTTGCACATCTGCTACATATGTGCAGGGTAGGAGGAGTTAAGTCCATTCTGTGTATGCTCTTTGGTTGGTGGTTCAGTCTCTGAAAGTACCAAGGGCCCAAGGTTAATTGACACTGTTGGTCTCCCTGTGGAGTTCGTATCTCCTTCAAGGCCACAATCCATTCCCCACCTCTTCCATAAGAGTCCCCAAGCTCCCTCCACTGTTTGACTGTGGTTCTCTACATCTTCTCAGAAGAAAGTCATGCTAGACTCCTATTTGAAAGCATAACAGAGTATCATTAATAGTGTCAGGAATGGGTGCCTGTTCACAAGATGGGTCTCAAGTAAGACTGATTATTGGTTGGCCATTCCCTCAGTCTCTGATGCATCCCCTTTCCCTGAATGTCTTGTAGACAGTATAAATTTTGGGTTGAAAGTTTGGTGGGTGAGTTGGTGTGCCTATTGTTCCACTGGGGTACCTATCTGGAGGTGAACTCTACAGGTTCTATATTGCCAATGATGTGAATCACAGTTAAGGTCACCCCCATTGATTGGCCTGCCTCCTCTAACCTAGGTCTCTATCAACCTCTCTCAGGTCATTCAGATTCCCCCTACCTTCCCAGCCCAGTCAGTTATGTCTTGCCACTCATTAGCATGTCCATCTGGCCATCTCTCCTGTACCTCCCCATATGTGATCTCGAACCTCCCCCACACAATTTCTTCCACATCTCCTCTCCCACCCAGTTACTTCCTTCCATTTGCTTCCTATGACTATTTTATTCCCCCTTCTAAGTGATATTCAGGCATAATCATCTGTGCCTTCCTTCTTCTTTAGCTTCTTTGGGTCTGTGGAGTATAGCATGGGTGGTATCCTATATTTTCTGGCTAATATCCACTTATAGGTGAGTATATACCATGCATGTACTTTTAGGTCTCGGTTACTTCACTCAGGATGATATTCTCAAGTTCCATCCACTTGGCCAAAAAATACATGATGTCTGGTTTTAATAGTTGAATAGTATTCCATTGCATAGATGTACCACATTTTTTTAATCCATTCTTCAGTTTAGAAACATCTAGGTTGTTTTCAATTTCTTGATATTGCAAATAAAGCTGCTATGAACATAGTTGATCAAGTGTCTTCATGGAATGGTGAAGTATCTTTTGGATATATGTCCAAGAGTGGTATATCTGGGTCTTATGGTAGAACTATTGCCAGTTTTCTAAGAAAACACCAGATTGATTTCCAAAGTGGTTGTACAAGTTTGCAATCCCACCAGCACTGGAGAAATATTTCTTTATTCCACATCTATCTCTTGAATGTGCTATCTCTTGAGCTTTGTTTTGTTTTCTTTATTCTAGTCATTCTGACCAGTATAAGATTTGGAATCTCAAAGTTGTTTTGATTTGCATTTCCCTGACAACTAAGAACTTTGAACACTACTTTAAGTGATTCTTGAGCACTTGAGATTCCTTTGTTAAGAATTCTGTTTAACTCCGTACACCATTTTAATTGGGTTATTTGGTTTGTTGGTGTCTAACTTCTTGAGTTCTTTATAAACTTTGGATGCTATCTTTCTGTCAGAAGTAGGGTTAGTGAAGATCTTTTCCCAATCTGTAGACTGCCATTTTGTTCTATTAACAGTGTTCTCTGCCTTATAGTTACTTTTTTAGTTTTATGATTTCTCATTTATCAATTTTTGATTTTAGAGCCTGAGCCATTGATGTTCTGTTCATGACTTTGTCTACTATACCAATGAGTTCAAGGCTATTTCCTACTTTTTGTTCTATTCAAATTAGTGTATACAGTTTTATGTTGAGGTCTTTGATCCACTTGAACTTGAGTTTTGTGCCAGGTGATAGATATGGATTTGTATTTTTCTACATTTAGACATTCAGTTAGACTAGCATCATTCATTGTAGATGCTTTCTTTTTTCCATTTTAAATAAATACAGTTGAATCTTTACAGATGATTTGAGCTTTTGGGGGCCCCATGGAATGAATGTAGTAGATGAGACCAAAGAGCCTCACACCCATTTTAGCTTGTTACAGTTTGAGAAGGATGTTAGATAAAAAAGATGAAGATTAGATTTGCCACCTAGAATTTGAATTTAGTCTTGTCTTAGTTGATAGGGTATATTAGATTTCCTCTAGCTGCTTTCTCCTTTGGATTGAATGGTTCTTTACCTAACCTCCTTACTTGTGATGATAATAGCACATCTCCTTGTGTATTTCTAGAACTGAACACAAGAAGATCATCCAGATCAGCACCAGGTCCCACACAGCCAACAGACTTCCAAGTATTCAAATATTAGAGTGGGATGGCCGCAGTACCTCCTCTAGTATACTCCGTATTTCATAGACCTCTGTCTTTTGTTCTCCGGTTTACAGTAAAAGTATTAGCAACTCTTCTTTTATAAATCCTTCGTTTTGTTTTGTTTTTACAAAAGCTACTTTAAGGGAGAGATTAACTCTAATCTCCCTGTTAATCTATGTTGGTAAGAAGTAAAAGTACCTGCCAGAGCAATATTGAGTTTCTTGTTTGATTTCCCCAAGGATTTCAATGATTACAGATTCCTTTTGATGAGCTTCTGAGCATGTAAATTTCTTTGTTTTTTCTTCAAAGATTTATTTTTCAGTGTGTGTGTGTGTGTGTGTGTGTGTGTGTGCGCGCGCGCGCGTGTACTTTCAAGTGTGTGCCAAATGTATGAGTACCTGCAGAGACTGTAAAATGGCCTCAGGATCACTGGAGTTGAAATTACAAGTGGTCATGAGCTGCGGGACAAGATGTTTGGAACAAAACTCAGGTCCTCTGTATGAGTAATACATGTCCTCACTGATGAGCCAGTTTCTCAGTCCCATGAGAGTGTGATTTTCCTTCTACACAGTAACATAAAATTTCATTTCACAAACATGTGAGGCACAGCAGGAAGTTTCATTTTCTCTCTGCTAATTTATCTTTTTTATCTTTCACCCAAAGGCCTGATCAAACATTTAATCTTCTAACTTCATTTCTGGATTTTCAGCTGTAACACTTTTTGTTCACAAAGAATGGGACCATTTTGTGGCTCTGAGATTAATGTGAGAGATGTAATTCTAGAGCTTTTTTTGTGGCATCTCTTTAAATGGTCCTTAAACTTTCAATTCCCACTGTGATGCTCACATCTGGAGTGAATGCATGTAGGTTATTAGGATTTTAGCTTTTCCGATATTTCTTTTCCTATATATCTGCTTACCAATTACCTCCTTTTAAAAAATATATTTGTTTTTCTTTTTAGATTGCATGTATACAGTATTACCTTTACATTTAAATTTGGTGGTAATAGTGCTTCAAGCTTAGACAGAAAAACAAATAGACTAAGATAAGAATGATCATTTCTCTGCTCTTCTCTGTTTCCTTTCATTTTCCAACTATTTGGAAATGTATTAAATACTTTTTGCCTTCATAGCTACAAATTTCAACAAAGATCTTTATTGATGTATTGATTTGTTCTTTTCTTTTCTTTTAAATTATTTTTAAAAGTTTTTTACATCCAGTTGTTATCTCCCTCCCAGTCTCACCCCCTGCCACAGTTCCTCATCCATCCCTTCTATTTGATCTCCAAAAGGATGTCCCCACCAGCCTCCACCCTGCCAGGCCTCCCTACTCCCTGGGGTCCAAGTCTCTTGAGGGTTAGGTGCATCTTCTTTGACTAAATGCTGTGCTGTACATGTGTTGGGGACCTCATATCAGCTGGTGTATGCTGCCTAGTTGGTGGCTCAGTGTCTGAGAGATCTTGGGGATCTAGGTTAGTTGAGACTGCTGATCCTTCTACAGGGTTGCCCTCCTCCTCAACTTCTTCCAGATTTTCCCTAATTCAACCATAGGTGTCCCAGGCTTCTGTTCATTGGTTGGGTGTAAGTATCTGCATTTGTCTCTTTCAACTGCTTATTGGGCCTCTTGGAGGACAGCCAGGCTAGGCTCCTGTCTGTATGCATACCATAGCATCAGTAATAATGTCAGGCCTTGGAGCCTCCCCTTGAGATGGATCCCAATTTGGGCTAGTCACTGATCCTTTAAATAAACTAATATCCCTTGTATTATTTTGCAAAGTATTTTACAAAGTATTCTTTCTTTACAGTTTATTTTGCTTATCTCTTCTAGTAAATAAGTTATTATGCTTACCATCCTGGTTTTGACTTCTTTATGCAATTTAAAAAGAAATACATATATTATAAAATATAACTTATTCTCCTGGGTGATTTTCATCTCCAAAGACTCTGTCCAATCTAATCTAAACCTAGAATGTTTTCAGCCTCTGAAGCTGGTTGCCAAATAAGCTCACCCTTTCTTGTTCTTTTTGAACACTAGCTGCTGGTTCAACTCCACTGTTCTGGATCAAACTCCTCTCCCAGATGACTTATTCAATGTGGCTTTTCTCTTGACCTCTGAATTGCTCTGCCTGGCCTCAAACTAACTCTAGCAATCTTTTCTAATCTTGGCTCATTCTCCTTCTCTTGCTTGTTCTGTCTTTACCTGTGTCTAGCTTGTTCTCTCATCAGTTTGTCTCTGTAAAACTCTCCTGGTAAAACTGTCTCCTTCTCCCTCTGTGTTGTTCTACTGTTCCTCTCAACTCGACTGTACAGCTCTCCAGGAACTCTACCATATTCCACTATTGTCTGTCTCTTCTCTAAATAGCTTTCCTTCCCCTTCTCTTTTTGTGAAGAGTTGGGCACATCCTATTCTGCCAAATCTTTCTCTGATTTGTCACCTTTTCTACCACTCAATTAGACATCACTTTCAAGCATGGGTGCTTCTTTCTGCAAACTAACTTTACCTTCATTTTTTGGGATTAAAGGAGAGTACTAAGGCTGTGTCTGTATTCCAGACAGACAGATTAAAGATGTGTGCTAAGGGCTGAACCACACCCTAACAAGAAACAGGTTCAAATATCATGCAAATATATGTATAGATATAAAATATTTTTAATATTATATTTAATATAAAATTTGAAATATTTTTATAATTTTCAAAGGCTTATGATATACCTATATAGCCAACAAACTCAAAAGAATATAAAATATTTTGACAAAAGTAATGTCTGTTGCTATGTATTGTAATGCTAAATTCTGTCTAAGTCTACAAGTGAATTCTCAGTTACTGGTTTTGTTGTGCAAACCTTGTTAATTAATTTATAAATATTAGTTAAATAAAATGGCTAGAGCCAATTACTAGAGCATTAGAAGTAGGTGGATTTTTTTTGTTGTTATCTGGTTGAGCATGGGAGAAGGGAAAGAACAAGGAGGAGAGAGGGGAAGATGCCATAAGAGGATATGGACCATGAGCATATGACCAGGAAAAAGAGCAAGTATTTGGGAAACACCTGTGAGGAGGTAGCCAGGCCAGCAGTTAGACAAGTAAGCTAGGGGTTACCCCCCAGTAATTCTAAAAACCAAATAAAATAACCATAGTCTGGATCTTATTGTTTTGTAAGCTACTCAGGCATATGTTTAAAATATTTGTACTACATATGCCTGAATCTGTTCTGATCAGATGTGGGAGGAAGCCTCTCTGATGACAATTGGGCCAGGCACCGATATATGAGTATAGCAGGATACCATTAGGGATCATTTCACTGAGTTCTGTTTTGCCAATCATGTTTGGTGTATCGTAGGTCTCTGGGATATCTAGCTTCTGGTTCCTGCTGGACATCCAGACAGTGTCAGGCATGAGCTACCTCTTGTGGCATGAAATCTGACCTTTTTTTAAGGGGAGGAGAAGAAAACTGGTGTCTAAGCTGTAATGAAAAGCAACTGGGGATAATCATTCTTCCGTACTTGTCTGACTACTTAGTCTTCAGCTCACACAATTGTATGAAAGGCCCACTGAATGACATGTGCACTTAATCATAGACTCACTTACCCTTTTGAAAAACATGAGAAATCCCATGAACCAGTTTTGTCTGCTCACCACCCACCACATACCTTTCTCTACATACCTTCCTACCTGAAGACTTCTTAATGTGATACTCATTACCATCTGTTCTTGCCTTGTCTAAGATAGAGAAGACACTAAACCCATATACTTCCTGTTGTGAGAAAACCTCAGGATCACAGTTGAGAACAGCTTCTGGGAAGTGGACAGGGAAGGGGAAGCATATGGTTTCTGCCTCATCAGGATATGATTCTGTAGCTCTGTGTCTAAGCTGCTGGCACAAAGATACACAGCGGAGTCCTGGGGTTGTGTGGTCTGGATCTTGAGAATTGAGAGCGACTGATTAGGCATCTGAGCTGAGAATCGTTCCTTTGGCATCCCTGAATCATCTATAGGAGCTTGATTGTGAAAGTAAGTCAAGAACTCCAGGCCTTGCACAATGGTCTGTCTGTACCAGAAAATAGCACTATGTCCTGAAATTGGCTCACACCTCAAAGTTGCTTCTTGTCCCTTCCCTGTCACCTTGTGCCTAGGTGTTTGGGTGACATCAGCATTTGTTGGCTCTAAAATGAAGCAGAATAGAGAATAAAGAAGGTAATTGTAACCATGACAAGCAATGATCAAAAGCTGCAGATTCTTTATTTCTGGAAACTCACCTGCTCTCAAGAAAAAAAGGACCAGGCAGTAAAGGAGCCTGGTGGCCATGGCAAGATGAGGCAGTGGCTTCACTCATATAAACTCCACATATGCGTGAGAAGCCCAGGCTGAAGTCTCTGGGAGCTCTGCCTCCCCAAGGTGGAGCATGGGCGTGTGATGACACCACTGTTTCTGTCACTGCTCAAAGGATCACCTTTCAAAAGTGAACACTGATCCTCTAAAAAAAAAAATACTCCTCTTGGGTGTATTTGCTTCTTTTTTGTTCTAGAGCTTTCAGGTGTGCTGACAAGCTGCTAGTATATGCTCTCTCCAGTTTCTTTTGGAGGAACTCAGAGCTGAGTTTTCTTCTTAGCACTGCTTTCACTGTGTCCCATAAGTTTTAGTATGTTGTGCCTTCATTTTCATTAGATTCTAAGAAGTCTTCAATTTCTTTCTTTATTCTTTCCTCAACCAAGTTATCATGGAGTAGAGCATTGTTCAGCTTACATGTGTATGTGTGTTTTCTGGTTTTGCTGTTGTTGTTGTTGTTGATGTTGTTGCTGGAATAGACCAGCCATAGTCCATGGTGATCTGATAGGGTGCATGGGATTATTTCAATCTTTTTGTATCTGTTGAGGCCTGTTTTGTAACTAATTATATGGTTAATTTGGAGAAGGTACCATAACGTGCTGAGAAGAAGGTATATACTTTTGCTTTAGAATGAAATGTTCTATAAATATCTATTAGATTAATTTGGTTCATAAATTCTGTTAGTTTCACTGTGTCTCTGTTTAGTTTCTGTTTCCATGATCTGTCCATTGCTGGGAGTGGGGTGTTGAAGTCTCTCACTATTATTGTGTGGGGTGCAATGTATGCTTTGAGCTTTAGTAAAGTTTCTTTTATGAATGTGGGTGCCCTTGCATTTAGTACTACTTGGCTATTAAAAACAATATATTCATGAAATTCTTAGGCAAATGGATGGAACTAGAAAATATCATCCCGAGTGAGGTAACTCAATCACAAAAGAACACACATGATATGCACTCGCTGATAAGTGAATTTTAGCCCAAAAGCTCGAAATACCCAAGATACAATTCACAGACCACATGAAGCTCAAGAAGAAGGAAGACGAAAGGGTGTGTACTTCAGTCCTTCTTAGAAGATGAACAAAACACTCAACAGGAGCAAATATGGAAACAAATGTAGAGCAGAGACTGAAGGAAAGGCCATCTAAGACTGTCCCACCTGGGGATCCACCCCATATTCAGTTACCAAATCCAGACAGTGTCTTGGACGCGAAGAAATGCTTGCTGTCTCCTGAGAGGCCCTCCCAGAGCCTTACAAATACAGAGGCAGATGTTCAAAGCCAATCATTGTACTGCGCGTGGAGTCCCCAGTGGAGGAATTAGAGAAAGGACTGGAGGAGCTGAAGAGGTTTGAAACCCCATAGGAAGAACAATAACATCAACTAACTAAAAAAACTAAACTAACTAAAAAAACTAACTAACTAAAACTAAAACTAACTAAAAACTAACTAAAAAAAGACTGAAATAAGTAATTTTTCTGGTACATGCATGGGTGGTTCATCCAAAGCACCCCTACAGATATTTAATTACCAAAACCTTTGTGCTTCAGTGATTATTCCATCTGACAGCCCACCTCCATAGTCTACTTTTCCTGAAATAATGCATATCAAATTACCTATTGGACACTTCTTTAATACTAATTTTTACTTGTTCTTTGAATTTTTATATATGTGTTCAATGTATTTTGGTCTTATCCACACTCACCAATAACTTCAATGTTAGATCATCTACTCACTCTTCTTCCTACTAAAACCGTATCCTCTTTTACTGTTACTACTACTACTACTACTACTAGTAGTGTTGTTATTGTTGGTATCACCATGAGTTAATTAAAACTTACCATCTGCAGGGATTGGGGCTCATCTATTGGAGCATGAGAGAATAACATGATTTCTGTTGTGTCAAGACAACAGAAAGAAACAAATACAGAGATTGGAGGAAGGGCCATCCTGGGACTGCCCTATCTGGGGATCCATCCTATCTGCAGGCACCAAACCCCAACTCTGGTGCTATTGCCAAGAGGCACTTGCTGACAGGAACCTGGTGTGGCTGCTTCTTGGGAGGTCCGGCCAGCAACTGACCAATGCAGATATGGATGCTTGGAGCCAGCCATCAGACTGAGCTCAGGGACCCTATGGGGTAGCTAGTGGAAGAACTGGAGGAGCAGAGGGAGATTGCAGCCCCATAAGAAGAACCATAGGAAAATCTGGCCAGACCACCCAGTGATCCAGGGACTAGATCATAAATCAAGGAGTGAACAGGGAGGGATTCACAGTTTCAGATACACATGTTGCAGAGGATGGCCTTGACTGACAGCAATGGGGGGTGGGGAGCATTGGTACTATGGAGGTTTGATGCCCCAGTGTAGGAGGATGCTGGAGAAGTGGGGCAGGATGGGGTGGGTGGTTGGAGAAGCACCCTCATGGAGGCAAAGGGGAGAGAGGGTGGATGTGGGTTGGGGGTTTGTGGAGGACTAACCAGGAAGTGATATATCATTTGAGATGTAAATGAATGGAATGATTAATTAAAAAAAAGAAAAAAACAAATACAGGTGGGCATGGAAGTGTAGTACACAGATATTCTTAGTGGTAGAAGTTCAGAAACATCCACTCCTCCCTCTCTAGTATTAGTGTCAGTGTGCATTTGTATGTATGGAAGTGTGTGCGTGTGTAGGTGTGTGTGTGTGTGTATTTGTGTATCTTTCTGTATGTGTGTCTGTCTCTCTGTGTATGTGTATGTGTGACTGTGGGGGATATGGGGGTGTAAGCATGCATATGTGTGTGTATGGTATACGCTTTTAATACTAATTTCTAATGATGTATCTTGATGGGCTGAAGCATTGTGAGATGCACACACAAAGAAGGCAGAAGCTGGCATAGAACTTAGGAGGGAAGATGAAATACAAGCACCAAGAAAACATTCAGAATCAGACCACAGTATCCTTGGATGTGCCTTAGACCTAACCTGGTGTATAAAGATTTATAAAATAAACTATGAACACAAAGAAAAAGGAGAAAGAAGGAATAAATAACACTAAGAATATTTGAAAAGCTCTAGGGAGTCATCTTATTTTATATTTACTTAAAATTTCTTGAGTGTGTGTGTGTGTGTGTGTGTGTGTGTGTACGTGTGTGTGTGTGTGTGTGTGTGTGTGTGTGTGTGTTTAAAATGAATTTATATCACTTGTGATAATAATGCTCCCCTCAATGGCAATAGCCTATCTAATAAAAACTCCCATACCAGGCACGAGAAATCTTCTTTCAAGTAGTTAATCAGGGGATTCTAAGAGACTCCTAATAAAATATAAGCTATTGTGCTTGACCTTAGTTTTCTGTCAGAAGATGAAATCAAATCCTTTTTGCTGAAGAAACCACACACTTTGGATAGAGGACACAGAAGAATCTAACTATGTCTTACCCAAAAGCATCCTCCCTGAGAACTAGCTTTCATAGTAGCAGAAGGTGCCAAGTAAGCTACCAAGGGAGGAAAGCAATTAATAATCCTACCTGGTTGTAAAATCCAAGAACCACAACAATGACCAGCTTGATAAGATAACCCTAATGGTGTAATATGGCACTTCCACCTTGGCAATAGCTGTACAATTAAACTTAATTAAACTCAGCAGGCGAGAAATTACACATATACTGGTGTGGAAAGTTGTGGTAATGTGTTCTGCTCTAAGATTCATGGTCTTACCAGTCCCTGGTAGTAAGGGGTGTTTCTAGTACTAAGTGTAATTCCCACCTGCATTCTAAACTATGATCCTAATATATGAATAAATGTATATCTCATCCCTCACCAAAGAAGCTTCTTTTGCAGCACAAAGGGAACATTGCAGAAGGCCAGAGCTTGTCAAAATTCAGAGAACAACCTGCAACAGATCTACGACCTAATCTGTATACCTAAGGCTGAGGGAATATCATGGCAGAGGGAGCAGAAAGATTTTAAAACCAGGAAAACAGGTGCAAGATTGAGATTTCTAGATAAGACGGGAGCTACACCCAGGAAATATCAAAAATATGACTGTATAACATTATCTGAACAATGAAAATACTAGTTGACACTTCAACACTAATGAAGAAATCTTTCTCTAGCATTCCTATCCCCAAATAAAGAACTATGGGCTATTAATAACTGTGGAGAGAGGGATAATTAGTCTTCCCTGGTAATGAACCCCTAATTGTTTCTCCAGTATCATATGGCCAGACCTAATGACAAATATATAAACAACAGTAAGGGGATTCAGCAGGTAGTGTTTGCATATTTATATGTAACAAGAAGAAGAAGCCACAAACATGGAAAGTAGTGGGGGTATGGCATGAGAGGAGTTGAAAGGAGGGCCTGGAACACAAAATAGTATAATTATATTTTCCTTAAAATAAATGTAACAGCTGGAGAGGTGTCTCAGTGGGTTAAGAGCACTGACTCTTCTTCCAGGGGACCTAAATTTGAGTCCTAGTTCCTACATGGCAGGTCACAACTGATGGTAACAGCAGTCCAAGGGCATCTAACACACTTTTCTGGTCTCTGCAAGCACTTGACATGCATGTGTTGAATAGACAAATAGGTGAAACATTCATACACATAAAATAAATAATTAAAAATAGATGATAGATAGATGATAGATAGATAGATAATAGATAGATGATAGATAGATAGATAGATAGATAGATAGATAGATAGATAGATAGATAGAGAGAGAGAGAGAGAGAGAGAGAGAGAGAGAGATAGATAGATAGATACATAGATACATAGATACATAGATACATAGATACATAGATAGATAGAGGATAGATAGATAGATAGATAGATAGATAGATAGATAGATAGATGATGGATAGATAGATAGATAGATAGATAGATAGATAGATAGATAGATAGATAGATAGATGATACATAGTATTTTTAGAAGGAAATTTAACACATGATTGGGCAACTCTTTCTAAATTTTTTGTTTGTTCCTTCACATTTTTATGTTTACTATAGGCCGCCATAAGACCTTATATATTCTTCTGTTGATACTGTTCTTGTGGAATTTTGAAAGTAGAGGCCCCTCTGCTTGGAGCAGTGTCACTGTGCTTCTCAGAGCCCTGCTCTGAATCTTCCATCACAGAGGTAGCAGAAGCCTGGACTAGGTTACAGAAAGCGTTTCCAGCAGCTGTCCTGATACCCATGACATGGCTCCTTTACTTTTCTTGCATCAGGGTACATAGCTGCCCAACAAACTCAGAGGTAGAGGCTTAGAGGTGTTTCACAGTGCAGAGGCAAGTAGCCTGGAAAGTGCCTGACTCATTTCTTTTTGTCCCCAGGTCATCACTGATTTACTGAATTTTTTTTTTTGACTTGCTGGAAGTTTCTTTTGTTTGTTTGTGATTGGTTGTGTTTTGATATGTTTTTAAATCAAGAACATTCTTCAGCAAGAACAGCTTTACTGTCATAGAGATGAATCTTACTGCCCAGTCTGAGTGCCCAATGGACCACAATCTTTGCAGTCAATCTCAATGCCACTTCCTCAATGTTCTCTGTGGAAAGGAACCTTGTGTGGGAGCAACCAAGCGAACTTCTTTGTTTTTGGTTTGTTTTTTTTTCTCACTGAACCTCTTTATAACACATTATTTAAATTTGGACATGGTTGGAACTGGAAAATATCATCCTAAGTGTAGTAACCCAATCACAAAAGAACACATATGGTATGCAGTCACTGATAAGTGGATATTAGCCCAGAAGCGTGGAATACCCAAGACACAATTCACATAAAAATTGATTTCCAAGAAGGAAGGAGAGGCCCCTGGTCCTGGAAAGACTGAATGCAGCAGTGTAGGGGAATGCCAGGACAGAGAAGCGGGACGGGGTTGACTGGGGAACTGTTCCAGGGAAATCCAACAATCTAACATCCTCTGACTTCCAGGGGCACCTATGTGCATGTGGTACACATAAAGTGTTGCAGTTACAAACACACACACACACACACACACACACAGATATACACACACAAACATGCACACACACACGCACATGCACACACACACACGCACATGCACACACAAAAAAAATTAAAAAGAAAAAATTCTTGTAGTATACTAGGGAAAACTAATCTTTTTTATTATCAATTCAATGACTTTTCTCAGTTATGTTATACTCCAATGTTTAATGGTTTTTCTATTACAATTTTAATTTCCTCTACTCTAACATGCATTTTATCATTTTTCTCCCAATGTGCTATTGCTCAATCCTTTAAGAAAGATTAAATTGAGTTTCTCAATATTTAAAATGGCCTCTTCTGAATTTTTAAAATAATTCTCATCCAACAAGTAGTATTCATTGGCATAGACTACCTTCATTAACTTTATGCCTGAATATGAGCCCACAGTATTCAAATTAGTATTTCAAATCTATTCAGCAAGACTTTATCTCTATGATCTTCTCTGGTCATATGAAATTTATAAACTCTGAAATCTCTTTTTTTAATGTTTTATTTTTTTCTAAGTTTTTTTTATTTACATTCCAAATCATCTCCCCTTTCCCGTTTCCTCCCTCCCCGAAAGTCCCATAAGCCCCCTTCCCTCCCTCTTTTCCCCATTCAACCCCCTCTCGCTTCTCTGTCCTGGAATTCCCCTAACAAGAGCTATTAAGATAAATATTTAATACCTCCTTTTTCTTCTGTCACATGATCTTCTAGCTAAATTTCTCTCCTTATATTTTACTTGCTTCCCCTTTCATCTGTACCACACTTTCCTAAGAGCTGTAATTTTAACAATTAATCCAGCAGGTTCCTGAAGATCATATAACTTAAATACATTCCTTAATCTCCTGAGGCATCTCTGTCAAATATTTGTGATTTTCAGAGCCATTTCTCTTTTTACTTTTTATTTTTTATTTTTATTAAATATTTCCTTCATTTAAATTTCTAATGTTATCCCCTTTTCTGGTTTCCCCTCCTAAAACCCCTATCCAATTCCCCCTCCCCTTGCTCACCAACCTACCCACTTCTGCTTCCCTATCCTGGAATTCCCTTATACTGGGGCATCAAACCTTCTCAGGATCAAGGGCCTTTCCTCCCCTTGATGTTCAATAAGGCCATCCTCTGCTGCCTATGCATCTGGTGCTATGGGTTCCTCCATGTGTACTCTTTGGTTGGTGGTTTACTCCCTGGGAGCTCTGTGGGTACTGGTTGGCTCATATTGTTGTTCCTCCTATGGGACTGCAAGTTACTTCAGCTCCTTGGGTCCTTTCTCTAGCGCCTCCATTGGGGACCTTGTGCTCACTCCAATGGTTGTCTAAAAGCATCCACCTCTGTATTTGTCAGGCACTGGCAGAACCTTTCATGAGACAGCTATATCAGTTTCCTGTCAACAAGTACTTCCTGGCATCCACAATAGTGTCAGGGTTTGGTGACTATATATAGGATGGATGCCCAAGTGTGTCAATCTCTAGATGGTGTTTCCTCAATCTCTGCTCCACACTTTGTCTCTGTATCTCCTCCCATGTATATTTTGTTTCCCCTTCTAAGAAGGACCACAATATGCAGAATTTGGTCTTCCTTCTTCTTGAGTTTCATTTGGTCTGTGAATTGTATCTTGGGTATTCGGAGGCTTCTGGATTCTGTCTCTTCCTTGGGGGAGCCATTCCAGTTTGCTTCTTCTAAGATCCTGAATTTTCCCTCTAAAAATCTATGGGATTTTCTGATTACCTTGTCTGTATTAGTAAAACCTAAAATAATTGTCTCACTTGTCTCCCCAGAGAGCCATGAGACCTAAGTCTTTTCCCTCTTCCCTTTAAGAATCCAACCCTCCTGATTCCATACCCGACTTTCTTCCACATGATGGTGCATGTTCTCTAAGATGCTGCTTTTCCTCACACAGAAATCATTTACTGCACCAATCCACATTTTTATTTTTTGTAAAGATTTGTAGACTTTTTTTAAATTTAAGTCTTTAATATTCTAATGTATGTGGGTTTGGTTAGCCTGAATTTATCAGGTGCAACATCAAGAAAAACAAAAAAAAATACATTCTCTTTTAGTTTCATCCTTCCCATTGTGTGCATTGGTTCAGTGTTTCCTCTGAGGTATTCAAGATGTAGTAGGAACCTATGGCATCTTTCTATTTTAAACATCCTTTTGCTGCCTTGTAGGAAGGAAGAAACAAATTTGAGACACTGCTATCGCATCCCTTTTTGAAAGAAACATGAATTCCCTTTGGCATAGTTCATCAACCACAGGTGTTCCTTTAATTATGCTTTAAGCTTTTGCAATAATTGTGTTGATTGATTTTGGATTTTCCTGTATACACAGTCTAATTTCCTTTTCCTTGAGAGTCCTTGCAAGCACATTTTCTTCATCAGAAAGAGCCTGACCAGTTGTGCTATCACAGACTCTAAATTATTCCTGTCTGGGAGCTCACTGATATGAATAGTTTATCTCCTTGACTTTGTAGAGACTTTTAGAAATAGTAGTTCTCCAGTGATAATCCAGCTGATGAGTCCATTTCAAAGAGAGATTTTTCACTGTCAAAAAAATCTGAATATCAAATAGGAACACAGAAGTATTTTTTTAAAATCTCTTACCATTGAACAAAGAATTTATAATCATCTATCATTTCAATAAATATTCAAACAACATTAGTGACCATTTTGGATAGTTTCGTGTGTTGTAGAGAACCCAAAAGCTGTCAACAAGAACATTCAAATTATATATTCTTCATTTGAAATGAGCAAGTGGAGCTGTTAATAACACTATTATTAATCTCAGTACATTTTCTGTTTTATTAACACAGAGAGTAACCTAGCACAACATGTCCTTTCTGTAGGTGAAGCAATTGGACTTTTTTCTCTAAAATATTTTTTAAGATTTTTTCTTTTTTTAAATTCTTCTCTCAACTGGAGGTTTTAAGTTGTGTGTGTGTGTGTGTGTGTGTGTGTGTGCGTGTGTGTGTGTACATATGCACCAAGTATGTGCAGGTTCCTGAGAAGGACAGAGGCATCAGATCTCCTAGAACTGGAGTTACAGGAAATTGTGAGGAGTTCTACTTGGATGCAAAGAATTGATTTCAGGTTTTTCTTAGAGGGTAGCAAATATTAAGTGGTGAATCACTTCTTCACCAACCATCTATTATATTTTTTAGAAAAAAATATTGAATTTCTATTTATATATAAATGAAAAACAAAGATTGGAGAATCAGCCTCAATAAATGCTTGTGACCCACTCTTGGGTCTCTTAGAGACAGCAGTGATGCTTCCTAAAGCATGACACACAGTCAGGGTAATGCTGTGGAACAAAGCTCTCCACAAATTCAATAGTCAAGAACAACAACCATGTATTTACATTCTTGAATCTATAGAGTAGAGGGCTGCTCCTGTGACTCTCAACTCAGTATTTTAAATGTTAAATTTTTTTGAAGGGGTGATATGAAAACACTCAATTTTGCAGCTTTTGTTTTAGTTCAAAGCAGGTTCTTTCAAAGAACAATGTTTTTTTCTTTTCAATGAAGGAATGATTCTAGAAGGTAAACACCGTACATTTAAATAGAAGCACACAGAGCTGAGCAGCATTTTCAAGTTCTCAAAGTACCATTTTTTAACTAGTAAAAATGATCAGTACTGACCTACATGCTGCTTCTTCAGAAAACAGATTTTGTTACACCCTACTGTAAAAAAAGGAGTTGAGAGCAGTTGTTTTCTGCTTCACAAAGAAGCATCCAACAGCATGGCTAGTGATTAGAAAGCTGGAAAGTGTGGAGATGGGAGTAGAGTCTAGAGAAGCAGATGCACAGGGACATGTTAAATTGTGTAAGACCATTTTGCAAAGGCATAAAGTATGTTTGACTACTTAGACACATAAACAGTGTGAAGCATCAGCTGTCATCCTCAATAGGGCTGTGATCCTGGTCTCAATAGACAACCACTGAAAGAAGCAGAGTTAGAAAGTGTGTTTTATCATCATTGTGTTACATGAGTAGGACATTGAGGCATTTTAAAGTATTCACAAAGGTGAAATAGCCTGTGTGGTTGCTAGGACACAAAAAAGAAGTTGGGACATCTGCAAATGTGTTTTCTAAAAAGACTGGCATGCCATTAAGTAGACTGGTTATGGGAATACTATTTTGTTTGCTGCAGAACAGCAGTAGGTCTAAACAACTTTGCCTGACATATTTTTTTTCAGTCAAAACTCAGTATTCAAAATACATGTATTTCTAACCTCCTTTAGTGTTATAGTTTGTGGAGATGTTAGAACAAGTCTCTGCTCTCTGGATACTTAAGGCTGAAAAAAAGCATTCATTTGTTCAATATGTATATACTATAGTCATAAAACTAAATTTGAAAACATTTGGAGGAAAACAGAATCCTCCAGAATAATGAGGTTAAAAAAAAAAAAGGAAACAAAAGCAAAGTATAAATTTTTCCATCAGGGTGAGTACAGGGCAGGAGGATTAACTAGAAGAGGTATCCTGTGTGAACGAGCTGAGCTTAAAGTATAGGAGGAGGAAATAATCAGGAAGACGCAAGAAGGAGCCTGGAGAAGCTACATAATAAGATATAGTGTATGTCTCTTGCTGCATGCGAAAACATCTGCATGACATTCTGGATTATTTTCATCTCAAATATTAGGACTTGAGTGACACAACTAACTCAAAGAGAGAAGGAATTTCACTATAAGGCAGAACTTAGTTGGGTCAACCTAATTGCCTTGGTGACTCAAATATAAGCACCTTTTGCATGAGTTCATTTGATAGGAATTCATCAGTGTGAAATAAAATAGTAGAAGAGCTCAGTAAAACTACTGAGACCCATTTCCAGTGCTGAGGACATACATATATAATCAGATGGAACATATAGACATGAGTCTTAAGGAGATGAGATCATTAAGGAAAGGACAAATAAGACAGGAGAAACTTGAATGGTTTATGATATTCCCATACTGGGACTTGCCAGGCCTAAACTCATCATCATAACCAAAAGCATTCTGAGACTACAAGAGATTGGTGCTGATATGAGACTCTACACATACATGTGGGGAAAAAAAAGAAAAATCCTATGGAAACACTAAGTTGAAGTTTACATTGAAATAATGTCTT
Source organism: Tokudaia tokunoshimensis (assembly GCA_036184795.1). Taxonomy (NCBI): domain Eukaryota; kingdom Metazoa; phylum Chordata; class Mammalia; order Rodentia; family Muridae; genus Tokudaia; species Tokudaia tokunoshimensis. The sequence continues at coordinate 62,558,348 of BTHU01000002.1, read as the reverse complement.
CACAACTTAGAGTGAAAAAAGAATGAACAGAAAGAATAATTCACAAGACATTGCTTTTATCAGGACTGACACATTCAGATGGGAAGGATGAAAAACATAGACACACCACCATGGGTGATTAAAGTTATGTGACGTATGAGCTTTAAGCCCACAACCATATGTGAGAAATCTCTGAACTTCCTCAAGATCATTTTCCACCCAAGCTTTCTTAATATTGTATTATCCTCTGTCTTTGTCACGACTCTATCCCTTGTCATTTTGTTTGTTTTGTTTTAGTGAAGGAGCACGGAAAACTTCAGAACTGGTAGGGGCTGGAGGGAGAGGAGGGTACAACTCTTTTTGTATTGGCAGGGCATCTTTGTGTAGCTCTGTGGCTAAACTGCTGGCACAAAGATACACAGCTGAGTCCTGGGCTTCTGTAGGTTGAATCTTCAGAGTGGAGAAGGATGAATCTGGCATCTCAGCTGTGAATCGATCCTTGAATGCCCCTCCATCCTCCATAAGAGACTTGCTGCGGAAGTAACTCAGCAATTCTAGTCCCTGTATCTTGGTCTGTCTGTACCAGAAAAGGTCATTGTGGCCTGAAACTGGCTCACATTTCAAAGTTGCTGTTTGTCCTTTCTTTATCACCTCATAACTGGGTGACTGGGTGACTCCAGCATCTGTGTGATCTATATTTAAAAAGACAAAGTAGGAGACAGAATAAGAACTCTGTAGAGTCATGAACACAGTAAGCCAGTGTGATGATGTTAAGTATCCTCTGGACTTACTTGCTACCAGAACACAAAAGATCACACAACAGAGTGTCTGGATGCCCATAGTGGGATAAGCGCAGGTGTAAATTATACAGACCAGGGCTTTACATGAGCAGAAAATAGACTTTGAGAACACTTTATTCTCATACAAGATGTCTATTGGGTAGTGACATCATCAGATAACTCATGAAAACCTCCAACCCCAGCCACAATGTAAAGGAAGTTCTGAGAGGAGACTGAAGCTCTGGAAATTAATCAAGTGGGGCCGGATGCAACTGCAACTGAAGTAATGTAAAGGTTTGTGCATTTGAGGCTCCTGGTAGCTTGGTTTGGCTTTTTCAGTTCTTGATGCCTTCTCTAGAGCCTTTGTCTTGTAAGGACCTGTTATTTCCATTTACACTTCAAATTCTAAGTAGTTAAAAATGGATTCATTGTCTTCTCACAACCCATCTTCTCTGAAAACTTCCATATTCTATCATTGGTGGCATCCCACTATCATATACTCAAATAACTCATTGAAAGACTTCCATGGCATACTATTGCTGCATTTTGTCAAATACTTCACCTCTACAATACAAGTTCCCCTCAGTCTCTACAATAAAACAATCAGGTGTTGTCTTGTTCCTAAAGATTCGCAAATAAAATACTGCAGAATTTACTTACCATGTGTTCTTACCTCCTGAAAAATCACCATGCTTGTTCATCAATAATGCCTGGTCTTTCACCTTACCTGTAGCCTACCTACATCCCATCAGTTGAGCAACTATGGAGAAATAAGAGAAGGTTCTGATTCCTTCATAAAACTAATGAGTTAGTTATTAATAAGGATGAAATAGTTTGAAATTTTTATTTTTGACACAGAAACACACTCCCAGGTTCTATAAATTTGAGGATACTTATATTTAAATAGCAACTTTTAAATAGCTTGTAAGTTCACTGGTGTTATCTACAGTGCTTCTTTCTCTTGGAGGCACTATCTTGCAACATGTTGGGCCCATGATATAAACCATATAAACCAGATAAGCAGAATGAAGATTCTGCTTTCAAAAAAAATATTGTTCCTCCCTGTTAACTGGTGTCTACATGCAGGAAAAGGAATTGTGTTCAAAAACAAGCCTGTCTAATTATTCTGTGAGTATGATAAAAGGCATGGCAAACGAGAATTAAGGTCCCAGTGAAAGTAGGTGGTTAACCAGTTGACCTCACCTTGACAAGGAGGTGATCTTCAAATTCCAAGTAGATGTGATGACAATAACAGGGGTCTTACAATGTGAAAGACAAGAAAAAGAAGTCAGAGAAGAGCGACAAAGGAAACTATCAGCCTGTTATTGTTTGTTTTGATAATTGAAGGGACCATCTAACAAGTTGCTTGTGGCCATCTGGTTGACAAGAGAGAGAGAGAAAGAGAGAGAGAGAGAGAGAGAGAGAGAGAGAGAGAGAGAGAGAGAGAGAGAGAGAGAGAGAGAGAGAGAGAGAGAGAAAATAAGAAAAAAAAATAAGAAACTAGACTCTCCTCTAGAGCCTCTAAAGGGAATGTACTACCACCAATGCATTCATGTAAAACTGTGAGACAATAAATTTGCATTGCTTTAATATAGCAAGTTAGTCAGAATTTGTAATAGCAACTATTGGAAAGTAATTCACTATAGCATCCATGAGACTCATGTCTGAAACCCTGAAATCAGGGATGGAGAGATAGTTCAGTCAGCAAAGTGTTTTCTTTACAATCATAAACACCTGAGTTCACACTGAGCATGGAGAAAGCAAGCCAGTGCGTACACAGAACCTTCACCCCTACAATCTAGCATCTTTGGTATGAAGGTACTCTGCAGACTACCAAAAGATGAAATTAAACACCAACCTAGCCAGAAAATCTTTGATCTTCATTCTGTCCTATCTGAAAGATGTGCTAGGGCAGTGGTCAGACAAAACATGTGGGAGTAACCAATCAATGTTTCATTTGACTTAAGGCCTACTCTACAAGATAAAACCCATACTCACCTGATGCTGGTTAGGTGTTAGAACAAGACACTAGATTGCCCAGAGACCTAGGCTAAAAGCAAATACTACTGGTCTAAAAAAAATGTATCAATAAAATGGCCCCTAATGACATTTTGCTATACTCATAGATAGATCAGTGCCTTATTCAGCCATCATCACAGAAGTAAGGCATTATGCAGAGAAGAAGAAGAAGAAGAAGAAGAAGAAGAAGAAGAAGAAGAAGAAGAAGAAGAAGGAGGAGGAGGAGGAGGAGGAGGAGGAGGAGGAGGAGGAGGAGGAGGAGGAGGAGGAGAGAGAGAGATTTGAAAATGTGCATCTAAATGGGATGCTTCTATATCACATTCATCCCCTCATAGCTCAGTGGATCCCATGGGAGACAGAGAAAGTGTAAGAGCCAGGCAGGATGGAGGAAACCAGGAGAACAAGCTTTTCTAAGTCACTTAAGCAAGGTTCATATGAGCTCACAGAGACTGAAGCAGCAAGCACAGGGCCTACAAGGATTTGCACCCTGTCCTCTGTGTATATATTACAGACTTTAGCTTAGTATTTTCCATGAATTCCTGAGTATTCGAACAAGTGAGTCTCTGATTCTTGTACCTGCTTTGGGGGCTCTTTTTCTTCTTTTGGCTTGCCTTGTCCAGCCTTCATGAGATGACTTTTGTCTTACCTCACTATATTTTATTTTGTCATTTTTGGTTGTTATCTCTTAGAAGCCTGTTCTTTTCCAATGAGTGACAGAAAGAGAGTGAATCTAAAGGGGAGGGAAGGTAGCATGGAATTGAGAGGAGTAGAGGGAAAGACATCTGTAATCAGAATATATTGTATGAGAAAAAAAATCTATTTTTACTAAAAGGAGGAAATGCTAAAAGAAAGAGAGAAAGAAAGAGAGGAAGGAAGGAGGAAGAAAGGAAGGAAAGAAGGAAGGAAGGAAGGAAGGAAGGAAGGAAGGAAGGAAGGAAGGAAGGAAAAGAAGAAAAGACTTGAGTTCAGTTCTTAGAAACTACATTTTAAAAGTTGGCTACGATGTTGTGAGATTGCTATCCCATACTGGAGAGACACAACAAGCAGACCACGAGAGCTTACTGAGTGGCCTGCTTAGCCTGCTGGCCAGACTCTAGGCCAGTGATAAATCCTGTCACAAAAGCAAACAAAAACAAAAACCAAACAACAAAACAAGACAAAACAAAAAAATCCCAGGGTGGATGTCATCTAACTATCTTTTCCTAAGCCTTTACACAGATTCTAGCTAACAGTGAAGTCACAGTGCATTCTAGTGGCCAATGACAAACAGCAACACAAATTGGAGCTGTGATTCCCTTCACTTCATATAAGAGATGTGAGATTTTATAATGTGTCAGTGTTAGAGAGTAGTGAATCAGTATTAATCTTACTCTGGTCTAATTTTTAAATTTGGACAAAGAAACAATGGGTGACCATTATCTACCATACAACTAGATCTTCTGCACAAATAGATGGGATGATAGTGAAGGAAAATGAACAAACATTGTGAACTGCAGTTAGACTCAGTAAGGAAGAAGAGAATGCTGGGAGAGCCTGAGAGTGCAGGTGCATGCAGAACCCCTCCCCCTAACCCTGCTGTTTTCCAAGAACTCCCAACAGTTCAGACCAATTTCTCTTACTATCTTAGAATATCAGGAAGGAGTTAGTAAAGGTATAGAGACAGACATAATAAGGTATCATCAGGGGTTACATGGGAGCCCTGGGTTGCTTTAGAAGTGCTTAACAAGGGAAAGAACTTGGCATTTTAACATGCCAAGGAAGCATTGTAACAGACAAAGGCAGACAGATGAAATGTGTCCAACAGTCTCTGAGCTACCTGGATCAAACCTGAAATAGTTTTGTGCTGTGCCAGAGACATTAGAAAGTTTCAGCACTCTGTGAAAAGCAGTATTCTGTTTGAGTGGAAATTTGAACTGAGTGTGGTGTTGCATATCCCAAAGTTTGGAAGGTACGGACTGGAGAACCAGGACTTCATGGGAACTCAAATGTATTCTTTAAAAAAGTCTGTAACTCCCCCTAGGTTGTCCATTTTGTGTATTTCTTTGAATACAAAGTATTGTTAAAACTGGATTAATAATAATAATAATAATAATAATAATAATAATAATAATAATAATAAATTTAATTATTATTGATGCATTTTCATACAAGCAAGAACAGAAATAATTACTCCAAACAAACAAATATATACTGTAAAGAATGTGTTCCTTAGAAAGTTCTAGTACAAAGGCATTGAAGCACAATATAAAGATGTCACCAAGGATAGCATTCTAAACATTCAGATGCTCCAGCTCCAGCAGAAAAACCTGTTGCCTGTTACTCACAAATAACCTCCATCTGTACCACTGGCTTTTAGATGGATTTTCTGATTACATATTTCACAGAACAAGTATCTCCAGATTCTGATGACTCAGTCTGTGAAAAGTCACTTTCAGTTTGGGGTTCTTGAATTGTGACTGAAAAAAACACTGGGAGTCCCTGGGATATTATTTTCAACCACTTGCAGTCCTTGTGTTTCAAGAAAGAATTTGTGTTCTCTGCTTATATGCAGTGTGGCCTATGTCTAAAGACCAACTCTGTCCATGAGGGATAAGAAGGTCTCTACTGAAAGCTGGCTTGAAGAAAACCGTCAACTTTGAGCACAGCAGGGATGTCTGTGCACTGCTGTGGATAAGCTGCCGGCACAGAGAAAGGTGGCTGAGTCGGCCTGCTCGGCACACTGGATCTTGAGAGTGGAGTCAATTGCTTCAGGCCTCACAGCAGAAAAACGATGCATGGGCAACTGTGAATTATCTATAACAGTCTCATCCCTAAAGTAGACTAGAAGCTGGGGCCCTTGGTCTCTGAGTTGCTGATACCAGTAAAGGGTATCATGTCCAGAAATAGGGTCACACCAAAAGGAAACAGTCTGTCTTTCCTGTATGATTGCATATCTGGGAGACTGGGTGACTCCAGCTTCAGACAGTACTGTGGGAAAAGAAGATAGTATTTCAAAATGTGAACAATTGAAACAATCCCCAGAGAAATGCAAAATGGAGACTGTTTTTCTAAAAACTTACCTGTGTCAAGGAGACAGAACAGTGCCCAAACAAGAAGCCTGGTGCCCATGGCAGGTTGAGGACAGAGGGAGGCTTACCACATCGAGGTCTTAACAGCTGTATTATTTGTTACCACACAACACTTCCCATGATGACTTTACTGTCCCTATCCCTTCAGAGAATCAGTCTTAGCACAGTGCCTCAGAGTGTAAATGGTTTAGCATATGCACAGACCGCATGTGAATTCATCCAGTGTCCTCACATACAACTCGGGCTTTAGAAGACAAAATCTTCTACAGTTTGAGGCTCTTCTTCTGAAGATCTGATTGGTGTTTCCTGAATATCACAAAGGCAGCTGGAAGGCAACATTATTGGGTAGTGACCTCTTTTTCCTTATTGTCATTTTCCTCCACTTTGGGCATATCTCTATCATCAGGTTCTAGCACCATGTATTCCAGGCATCACATTAAACTAGCTGATATATTCCAGAGGGGTAAAGCGAGGCCTGCACTTCTAGGACACAGATGCTAGAATAGTCCCTAACAAAAGCAAAGCTCTTTCTTGGCCTATAAATCACCATTGTATTATAATAATAAATGTAATTTTAAATAGGTTTTTACCATTCTTAACCCTTTAAAAATGGAGACCTCAGATACAACTTAGTAATCAACTACACTGGTTAGTATCTGACTGTTGCTGTTCCCTGATGGGGGAAACACAGGGTACAAAAACACAGTTCTAATTGCCTGAGTGATATGGTGGGAAAGGAGAGGGAGTTGAGAATCTCAAGACATGCGTTCATAGACATGAAATGGTATAGGTAGGTGACATAGATCATTTACCACGTCTCCCAAATTTAGGAAACACATGCCTGTACCACAAGGTGAAGGTCTGAGGTATACAATTAATTAACACACTCACTGGTTTTGTTAATTTGGTCTCCGTCAACAGTATAGAAATGCTGGGGATACAAGGTAAACTTTAGACATATCGGCTAATAACTCAGTGAAACAGGTCTCTATATAGCAAGAGAATGGTGTATGTTTTATTCTTATGACCAGTGTGTCAGGTGGTAGCAATATGTAGGGGTGTTAGACACCGTGCTCTTCAGATAATGTTAGAAACTGTGCTCCTCAGACAATGTCAGAGACTGTGTTTCTCAGACAATGTTAGAGACAGTGCTTCTTAGACAATGTTAGAGACTGCCCACCAGACAATGTTAAAGACTGTGCTCCTCAGACAATCTTAGAGACTGTGCTCCCTAGACAATGTTAGAGACTGTGCTCCCTAGACAATATTATATTGCTTCTCAGACAATCTGTAAAAATGCCAGAAATTGAAGTATTTAAGGATATTGAGGAAAATTCATTTGTGTTTAACTTCATCCCCTAGTTCCTGAGTTCCTGATGACAGAATTCATGTTGGGCTCAGAGTAAGATAACCTTATATTCTGAGAAATTTAATTCATACTAAGTTTACTTACTGTGTTATTGCCTGGAATTTCATAAAAGTCCATCTAGAAATATCAAGAAATATTTGTTTTCATTTATCCTTCTGGAAAACATATGACCCATGCCATTCCTCACTTTGGCCAATGGGGTTAAATGAATAGTACAGATGCATAGCTAATGTTACTCTGATGTGTTCCTGAGTATTCCTTCTCCTTGTAGATGGATTTCCAGGTGCTCAGCCTGACTTATCCACCATCCATGTACTGGGTAAGATGAAAACATTCTTCACCTAATCATTTGTTACAGCTCCATCTTTCCATAAGCAAAGGCCACCTATATCGTTGAAAGAAAAATGTCTCTCTGTGGTATTTCATGTGTTACTGCCTGTACATAGCATCCCCAAACCAGTAGACATTGGAATGGAGCCACACTTCACACTCATTCTTAGTGGCAGACCATGTGGGCCTTCACCCAACTCCAGTGCCTCTTGATAGGCTGCAGGTTCAGAATCAGTAAGTAGAGATGCTCTTCCCATGTTACAAGGACAACTGTGGCACAACTTGTATTCTGCAGACATTAAAGTCAGAGCTAGCATGGGAGAAGTCATCCTCTAGACCTGCCTCTACTACCCATTTTGTCAGACCATAATTTGGATTAACACCACTCTTCTCCTGTTTATACTTATTCAGCTTCTCCGAGATAGAGTTTATAACCAACCATGGAGATAATACAGTTAACATCTTCCCAACTCATAAAGCTCCAAGATGACAAAGAGTAGCTTGTTAAAGTTCACAGTAATGAATAAAAAGAGTTTTGTGGCATTCCATAGGGAGTGGTAAGCTTTAGCTGCATTTTTAATATCTATTATTTTGAGAATTTCTTATGTGAGTTTCTTTTTCCACACCTGCATTATTTCCTCACTTCCTATATCCCCTGCCGTGTTTCCTGCAAATCCTTCTTGAATTCATAGCATCTTCTTTAATTATTATGGTAACATAAATAAAACTATTATTCTTCTGTTATTATTTTACACACAGACACCCACACACAGACACACACACACACACACACACACACACAAGCTATAGGCCGAAGAGAGATAAACCTCTCAATAGGTTACTGAATCCCATCTTGTCAGTGCTAGACATATATACATAGAAGAGTTGTGTGCTTTAACATACCAGCTCCCTCTCCACCAAGGTATTTTTATGGCTCTAAATATAAAGCAGAATTACTACAATTCTGTGCTTGGAGCACTACCCAGTGTTGGTTTCATTTAAATTTTTAACAATTTATTTAACTTTATTTTCTATACATTAGTGATTTGACTCCATGTATGTCTGTGTGTGAATGTTGGTTGCCCCTGGAACAGGAGTTACAGATAGTTTTTAGCTGCCATGTGGGTGCAGAGAATTAAACCAAGGTCCTCTGGAAGAGCACCCAATCTTATCAACTGCTGAGCCATCTCTCCAGCCACTATGCACTAAAATAAGTAGATTTATGATAGACCCACAACATGTAAGATGAATATAGTGTCAGGCTCTGGGAAAGTCACCGGTATATGTGCATATGATCCCTTCCCATAAGAAAGTCTTCTGGTCTCAGCCAACAAAATGGAGTGATGTTGTCTAAAATCTGAAGGAGTATATTTTTCTTCTACCTACCTTCATCATAGTAAAACTGTTAATAATCTAAGAACCACAATAATCTCTAAGACACATCTGACAATAAACAATATTCCCTCAAAGGAAACAGACAAGTCTGCCCTGAACCCATAAGTAGATGCTTGACCTTGTTGGTTCACAAGTAGTTCAAAGGGGCACACAGACAGTCACAACAATAGTGATAAATGGATATGTGAAAATATTGGAAAGAGTGTGAAAATGTGGAACTTTCATACATTGATGCTTGGGAAATTGATGTAAAATGGTAGAGCTCCATCCAAACTTAACAAAACTTTGATATTTACTGAAAATATCAAACAGAATTATTGCATGACTCCACAATCTCCTGTACACTCCAAAATCTAAAGAATAGGAGGACCAGAGAATTAAAGTTCAATGTCAGTTGAATACTATTAATGATAACTGAGAGATGGAAGCAACTTAAAAATCCATAAAGTAATGAGAGTTAGAAAGCATACAATTTTAATACAGTGAAGTATCAAAATAAGTCAAGTTGTGATACTTATGCTAAGTGAGAGAAGTCAGACTTAAAGACAAAGAAATATATTTCCACACATACACTTTCTATAATAAGATCATGGGTCAGATGAAAGAATAGCTACTGCTTAAAGGGTTATAGATTAAAAACTTTTGGGGAAACATGTCAGTGATTGACCTACAACACAAAGTATATGTGTAAAATGACTAAGTAACAGATATAAACACAGCGAGGTATTTCAGAAAAGTTGGTCCACTGTGTTACTTTGGTTTCTGCTTCTTCTGAACTTAGAGATGAGCTAGAGCAGGAAAAAAAATTTTTTCTCAGCTTTCCCTGGTAGACTAAATGCAAATTCTCCAAAAGAAACATGTGAGGCCCTCTCTGAGAGTCCCTCCCAACCAGGGAAGATTAAGCTGTACCACAACAGGAGGAGACACTGGAAAAGTCCACACAGTGCTCACAGAGCCATCCTCCCAAGGACATGTTCAGCTTTACCCAAAATAATTTATTCTTCCCCAGCTCGTCTGCATCTACCTCAGCCAGTGAAGAGGGGATAGAACTTTCCAGATACGAGTAAGTGTTAGATTTGATTTTCTTTTCATTTGATGTCCTCCAGCGTGCAACTAGCTTGCATGGCTTTTTAACCTGTTAATCTATGAATTTATTTCATGGATTCAAATCAGAGAGTAAACAAATATACCTTCCATACAACCATAGAAGTAAAATTTTTATGTTACCATGTTTTAATTATGATGATTATAAAGTAAAAAAGAAATAAAGACTATGTCAAGATGACAAAAATATGAAAGTAAATATCAATAACTGAGTCCTCCGTGGAGGTACTTAAAGGGACAGAATGCAAGTAAGCCAGATTCATGGGAACTAGCAGAAGTGGTGTTTATCAGAAAGCATCCTGTGAAGGGTTTCCGGCCATGGCTGTAATTTTCTTCTATGGTATAAGACAGTTCTGGCAGTCCACAGCTCCATGAACATTCTGTATTGTAACTCTTTAGAAAATGTTCCTATCTGGTAAGCTTGAAATCAAGTCTCATCACTTCAGCTGCTGTTTTATTTTTAAGTAGCATTAAAAAAAAAAAAGTCAAGATTCTCTGGTAATTTCAATTTACTCTTCTGTGACTTGAAAACTTAGGTGGAACATTGTTGTGTCTCCTTGGTTACCTTTTTTGTTAATAGAAGTATTTATCTTTGGGGTAAGACTTGTATTTAGGCACGCTGTGCTACATTATAATGCAAAATATTACTTATTTGGTTTAAATGTTAGGTGTCCCCTAAACATTCACATATTAAAGGCTTGAGTGTTCATTCAGAGTAAGCGCTTCCAGATATATTAGATAATGAAGGCTTGAATATCACCAATGGCTAATCCATGGGGAGGATTATATTAGAATGGGCATTGAGTGATGAAGACAACTTCAGAAAGCAGGGCCTTATGGGAAGAAAATAATAGGTTCAATTAATCATAAACCAAAACCTTTGAAACACTGAGACAAAATCCAAAAAATACATTTTTCCTTTATTTTCTCAGACCTGTTACAATATTAGAAAGGTGACCATCACGCATATCTCCACACTCAGCGTTGACTCAGTTTTATTATCCATTCTGTAGAATGTCAAGTGCCACCCACGGACCCAAAGTTCTTACATGTTTTAACAAGAAAACCAGCTACATTTATTTCTAAATTCCTCAAAAAAGAGTAATACATCATGGAATCTGCATGACAATCCCTCCAGTGTTTTTTTGTTTTGTTTCTTTGTTTTTGTTTGTTTGTTTGTTTGTTTTTAGGAAATTAAAGACTGCAGAGAGTGGGGGAATTAGGCTTCACCTAGATGAGTTCTTTACGTGGTTATCCAATCTTACGTGCTAAAACGTAAAAAAATATACATGGAAGTAACACTAACCATACTGAGCAGGTTGCACTTACATATTTATTCACAGAAATAACACACACTCACAATTTGAAATTAATTTGAAAGAAGAGAAGAGCATGTTAGGGTGGGAGGCAAAGGAGGAGCAATAGAAAGAAGATAACAAAATTAAATTTTAAAAGAGAAAAAAATAATACTATATAATATACATTTTAAAGGGAAGAATAGAAACAGAAACCAAAGGGAAATGCATATCTACAGTACAAAAGAAATGTGCAGGGAAAAATATATCAAGAATGGAAAACAGCACACTACAAATGAGGAAGTAACTAAATGTAGACAAGTTTAGCTAGAAAGGAAAAAACCAGGAAATTCTGGGTAAAAGCTGATGATTCAGATGGGTGAAGAAAAAGGGTAAAGGAACTTATAGACTATTGTCCTGAAGAACAAAGGGGATACTGACTTATAGAGTAAAAGCATCCAGAGAAGAGATTGTATAAGTTTTTCAGTTGGGTAGTAAAGTGATTGAAGTGGTCACTGAAGACCACAGGGTGGGAGATGGTAACTATGAGATTATCAAAAGAGTGATCATGACCTTCAACTAATGGTTCATTTCACTCTCGGAAAACAGAAGCAAGTTCTGGATATATAACGGATATCCATAAAAATCTGTCAGAATGACCTTCAGTAAGGCTGAGACTCATGCTCTGAGGTTCCTAGTTTGTCAGAGCTCAGTGGCTCTTGCAGAGGCAGAGACTTCCTGGGGTACACAGGCAACTAGTTTTCCCTATTTGCTTTGTGTGCAGAGGGAAGGAAGCCACACATCGTTGTGTATCACTGCTGGCACAGAAATATACAGCTGTCTGAGAGAGGGAAACCGATTCCAGAATGAGAGAGAAGTCTTCTTGGCTTGGTCTGAAGACCTTGTACCCATCGGGAACATCTCCTTTCACAGTGTTGTCAGCACTATATGAGTAATAGAGAAGCCTCAGCTCATGCCCCATGTCCTGTCCATACCAGTACATATAGTCATGGTTATTAGTCTGGTTACAGCTCAATGTCACCTTTCCTCCTGATACTGCCACCTTGTTCCTTGGGCTTTGGATGACTGCAGCTTCCATGTGTTCTGTAATAAAGAAAGACAAAACCTGATGATGTCATCTTAGCAAAGAGACTTAGGAATTCTAAGAAACAAGCACACCAGTGGCCTGACTAGCACTCACTTGAACACAGGAGACTCAAGACCACAAAGAACAGCCTGGAGCCCATCTCAGGACCAAGGCAGGCTCTCGTTGTGTTTCAGCCCTGCTTGGGAAACTAGAGCTGGGGCTTTCAGTGACTTAGTGATGTCACTGTCTATAGCAAACGCTAGAGCTGCACAGTTAAGACACTCCACCACTTCTCGACATAAGCAAGCCGATTTTTTTTGTTTGTTTGTTTGTTTTTAGTAAATTTTTTTTTGGGTTTTTTTGTTTTTTTTTTTTATTTTCTAAGATTTTTTTATTTACATTCAAAATCATTTCCCCTTTCCCATTTCCTCCCTCCCCGAAAGTCCCATAAGCCCCCTTCCCTCCCTCTTTTCCCTATTCAACCCCCTCTCGCTTACAATTTTAAAGCGAATATACAATAATTACCAACTCAGATAGGAAAGGGTTTGTGCTTTTTTTTTTAAATTTCTAGATGCATTTGTTCTTTCTCTGATTTTAGCCAGCATATGATTTTATTCCTACTATGATTCTACTGCTTATTTTATATGGTTTCAATCTTTACTATTACTGTAGTCTCAGCTGCACCCTCACAACATGTTGAGTTCTATGAGGTTTCTTCTAATTCTTTACTTTGGCTGAATATTTGATGAAAAATTTCAGTGCTATTTGTGGCTTCAAAGACTGCTTGACACACAGAAAGCTTATAAAGCACCATAGTTGTGGTCAGTATAATTTGAACAGTTGTTTTAAGATCTCTCCAACCTCTTCCAGGATACAAGATCTAACTTCTAGGCTCAGCTCCCCATGTTTCTTTATTGATCGAAATTCTCTATTTGTTTCAGGAGAGGTTTAAATAGTAGACATACATTTTTGTCATTGTGCTTTCTGTCAAGAAGAAACCCCTGCAGCAATATGAGACGGCTGTTTTCCAGGCAGTATGCTGGTCTGGTGCCTCTAGGGTCCAAGGGAATTGTACCAAAATCAGCCAAAGCTCTTGTATCACCTATCTCATAACTTAACCTCTACTCAATGGCAGTAAAGGTTCCATCCGAGGTGAAGCATAGCTCAGTTACTCCCTACAGAGATAATATCTCAGTATGAAGTCACCTTTCTATGTCTATACATCCTGGTGGTAACTTTCTATAACTGTACCCTGGTGAGAAAGGACTCTAAAGCAGAGGCAGAGACAGAGGGGGTCAGCAGAGTTCACATATGAAGAAGATAGCAGTAGGGGCTGGTTGTATGTAAAAAAAACCATTGTGCTCCATACTTTAAGCTTGGCCGATCTCCAGAGACCATGAGCCACCAACAAAGGAAGTCATTGCCCCATGGTTGAATCAGGCCAAGAAAGAAGCACTTAGATATTTGGAGTAGGAAACAAAATTTCATGTCTCTTCCACTCATTTTAAACCAAAGCATGTTCTACCAGTTATGTTAGTCTTCTGAACAATACTTGCATTTCATTGGAGAGAGTATGATTTGTATAACTACTTTTTTAAATCTCTGTTTAGTTGATTTTTAATTGTTGAGTAGCAAATTTTCTGTTGTTAACAGCATCTTCAAACTGTGACAAGGCAAGCATGATCTGACTCAATATTATATATCTATAATTTGTATATGTTACCCTCTCCCATTCAGACAAACACACACACACACACACACTAAGCTCAGCTGGTAAAGAGGCAGTGAGCAGCTACATTTTTGACCAAAAGTAAAGAACACTATAGGAAGCCATACTTTGATTTAGAAGGGAAAGAGATGTATGTTTCAATCCTAGTGTTGATATTATTAAACATGAAATGTTGCAAAATTTCATGAGCTACTAATGCCTAGCTATAAAGCAACACATAGACATCTTCATCTGCAAATAGATACACTAATTTCTACCCTTGTTTTATAACATGTAGTTTTGATGCCTACACCCCAGCACAGAATAAAATTCCTACCACTGGTTAAAAGCTGCAAAGTATTGGCAGAGATTTGAGAACATTTGGAGAGCTTGGGGCCAACCCCAGTGTTTAGGAGCACTACTGTGGGTTTATCTAGGCGATGGGGGAATTGTGATAGAACTAGGAGCATTTCTGTGCCTTGGATAAGACTATGTGGTATCTCTCAACCCCTCTCTTATATATCATCAGCTAGGACAGGAGGATGGAGGCACAGAAAGCCAGTAGCTCTGTAGGCTGCAGTGAGCTGGCACAGAAGTACACAGCAGAGCCCCCCAGCTCCATGGCACTCAGGTTAATCTCAGAGTGATAGTCATTGAACTGTTGGACTAAAAATCGATCAGGCATTCCTTTCTCCCCCCTTGCCTTTTTCAGAATGCTGAATGAGGAACCTAAGTCTGTTGGTACTAGACCACATTGCTATGTTCAGAGGTGGGAATACATTTCGGAATGAACCTTTCTCCCTTTTCTTTGATTATGTGTCTTGGAGACTGGACAATTGCAGAATTTGCTGAACCTGTGGGAGAAGGAGACAGGGGTGAGCATCTAGAGAAAGAGTAGGTCTATGCACTAGCAGCAGCAGCAGCAAAGGATCTCAGGAGTAGTCTCACCTTCCTTCAGGACTTACTTGTTCCCAGGAGAAAGACAGTAACCCAAGAAAGCAGGGTGGTGCCCCAGGCAGAATCAGGGAGTTCAGCATTACACATGCTTCTTCTCAGGATTCTGGTCCCCTGGGTGAGAGATCAGGAGTCAGCTCCTCCTTTCTCTCTCCTCATTTCATCTTGTTGCCTGTGATGTCAGGTTCTGAGGTCAGTGATCTTGTTCACTCCCATGGGCTCTCTGTACACTTGAGCATACTTTGCTGTACCCTTCCTGCTTTAGGTCCAGCCTGCTTAGTGGAAAGGGATATGGCTGTGCTGAATCAATAGGGTTGGGTATGGGGAAGTCCATTTCATGCTTGTCTCTGATCCAGTTGCTTTCTTTTCTCTACCTAGCTTCAGAGGCTCTGGATTGCCAATACTACAGTTCAAATCTACAGTTCATGCTGCCTGTGCTGAAGCACAGTTAATATCCACACATGACTAACCACCCCTGCTCTGCTCTGAGCCTCCTGAGCCAGCAGAGTTTCTGGTTCTGCAGCCAATACCCTACTGTGGCTCCAAACCAGAACTCTGTCTACATCCATCTGAAGAGATACTAGAAACTTACTAGACGGTTGGTTCCTCAGTGCCCCCTAGTGACCACTGTGGACTTACTGGGCTATACCCCTGCAAGTTATGGTTGAGACTGGAAGCTCTCAAAATCAGGCATCTGTGGTGAGCCAGAGCACACCACAGAGTCATTGCTAGATACAGTTTGCCCACCAAAATCTCAAATATTATCTGTCCCAATGAGAGAGACCTAAAGGAAACTCATTTAAAAAAGAATAATCTCGAATTCCTATCAGTGTTTCAGGGAGACATAGATTAGTCACTAGGTATCAACTTGGGCAAAACACTCTTTAGTCTAAGTGAATTTTTATGATACATGGACTGTGAATTATATCAATAGAGAAGTCTTCTAAACATTTTGAAAAATAAACTACTCTAAGGAAGAAAAAGCCTAGAAAGGTAGAATGTGGGAATTATTGTTTTAGATACCTAGCAAGAATTAAAGAAGTTTATATATTAAAATTTTAAGTGAATTAGGATTGCATTTTTGACTCTGCAGTTATACTCAGTTCACCTATGCATTTTTCTCATTTTTTCCATGTTTTCTTATGAATACCATTTTCAAATTAATTTATCCTTCCTTCTGGAGCCTCCAGTATACTGTTACCTACATTTAGGGCATTTCCAGCAGAAACACTACAATTTCACTTCTAGGACTTATATTTGGATTTATACAGTCTCTCTCATTTCTACAAACTGTTCAATGTGCTGCAATTACACCGTTCAATAGCACTGCCAGCCAATTTATTAGAAATAGGTTGGTTTCTAGTGATTGATTTTTCTCCTAGTGACAAGTCCTATTTTCATGCTTCTTAGAAAAGCTGTAAATTTTTATTAGATGCTGAACAGTATATTTTATGTTTTGGTCTTCTATATTCCATAGTTTTCTTACTAATACACCTATAGGTTTATTCTGCAATGTGCTCAAGTCATTGAAAAATAGAAATCAGAGATATTCATTGCAGATAGTTGTTGCTCTTTTAGGCTTTGACAAAGACAGATATAAAACTCAGAAGACTGGAAATGTAAAATATATAATTACAAAAATGCAAGATATATATATAACTTAGAGATGAACACAATATTAAGTTGTAAAGGTAAAAAATATAATATTTAAATACATTAAATTTTAAAATAAGTAAAGTTCTTATACACATAAAAATGTAACCATATCAATGCTAACTGAAAAATAAAACACAAAGAGAAAAATATTATAATTCTTAATATAGACTTGCTAAAATAGGCAAGATCAGAGTTCTTTTTTTTTAAACTGGGAATTCTTATTTTTTAAATTTTATTTTCTAAGTTTTTTTATTTACATTCAAAATCATTTCCCCTTTCCCATTTCCTCCCTCCCTGAAAGTCCCATAAGCCCCCTTCCCTCCCTCTTTTCCCCATTCAACACCCTCTCACTTCTCTGTCTTGGCATTCCCCTACATCCAGTCTTTCAAGGACCAGGGGTCTCTCCTTCCATCTTCTTAGAAATCTATTGATATGCGAATTGTGTCTAGGGTATTCCGAGATTCTGGGTTAATATCCCCTTATCAGTGACTGCATACCATGTGTGTTCTTTTGTGATTGGGTTACCTCACTAAGGATGATATTTTCAAGTTCTGAACATTTGCCTAGGAATTTCGTGAATTCATAGTTTTTAATTGCAGAGTAGTATTCCATTGTGTAAATATACCACATCTTCTGAATCCATTCCTCCGTTGAGGGACATCTGGGTTCTTTCCAGCTAGTGGCTATTATAAATAAGGCTGCTAGGAACATAGTGGAGCATGTGTCCTTATTGCATGCAGGTAAAGCCTCTGGGTATATGCCCAGGAGTGGTATAGCTGGATTGTCCGGGAGTGTCATGCCCAGTTTTCTGAGGAACCGCCAGACTGCTTTCCAGAGTGGTTGTACCAGCTTGCAATTCCACCAGCAGTGGAGGAGTGTTCCTCTTTCTCCACATCCTTGCCAACAACTGCTGTCTCCTGTGTTTTTGATCTTAGCCATTCTGACTGGTGTGAGATGGAATCTCAGGGTTGTTTTGATTTGCATTTCCCTAATGACTAAGGATGATGAACATCTCTTTAGGTGCTTCTCAGGCATTAGATATTCTTCAGGTGAGAACTCTTTGTTTAGCTCTGTACCCCATTTTTTAATAGGGTTACTTGCCTCTCTGGAGTTTAACTTCTTGAGTTCTTTGTATATATTGGATATTAGCCCTCTGTCGGATGTAGGGTTGGTAAAGATAATTTCCCAGTTAGTTGGTTGCCTCTTTGTCTTTTTGACAGTGTCTTTTGCCTTGCAAAAACTTTGTAATTTAATGAGGTCACATTTGTCAATTCTTGATCTTAGAGCATAAGCTATTGGAGTTCTATTCAGGAAATTCTCCCCTGTGCCCATATGTTCAAGGTTCTTCCTTAGTTTCGTTTCTATTAGTTTCAGTGTGTCTGGTTTTATGTGGAGGTCCTTGATCCACCTGGAATTGAGCTTAGTGCAAGGAGATAAGAATGGGTTAATTTGCATTCTTCTGCACGTTGACCTCCAGTTGAGCCAGCACCATTTGTTGAAAAGGCTATCTTTTTTCCACTGGATGGTTTTAGCTCCTTTGTCAAAGATCAAGTGACCATAGGAGTGTGGATTCATTTCTGGGTCTTCAATTCTGTTCCATTGATCTACATGCCTGTCACTGTACCAATACCATGCAGTTTTTAACACTATTGCTCTGTAGTACAGCTTGAGGTCTGGGATACTGATTCCCCCAGAGGTTCTTTTACTCTTGAGAATAGTTTTAGCTATCCTGGGTTTTCTGTTATTCCAGATGAATTTTTGAATTGCTCTTTCTAACTCTATGAAGAATTGAGTTGGGATTTTGATGGGATCTGCATTGATTCTGTATATTGCTTTTGGCAAGATGGTCATTTTTACTATATTAATCCTGCCAATCCATGAGCATGGCAAATTTTTCCATCTTCTGAGGTCTTCTTCAATTTCTTTCTTCAGAGACTTGAAGTTCTTGTCATATAGATCTTTCACTTGTTTGGTTAGAGTCACGCCAAGATACTTTATATGGTTTGTAGCTATCGTGAAGGGTATCATTTCTCTTACTTCTTTCTCAGCCTGCTTATCCTTTGAATATAGGAAGGCTACTGACTTGCTTGAGTTGACTTTATATCCGGCCACTTTGCTGAAGTTGCTTATCAGCTGTAGGAGTTCTCTGGTGGAGTTCTTTGGGTCGCTTAAGTATACTATCATACTGTCTGCAAATAGTGATAGTTTGACTTCTTCCTTTCCAATTTGTATCCCTTTGACTTCTTTTTGTTGTCTAATTGCTCTACCTAGAACTTCAAGTACTATATTGAAAAGATATGGAGAAAGAGGGCAGCCTTGTCTAGTCCCTGATTTTAGTGGGATTGCTTCAAGTTTCTCTCCATTCAGATTGATGCTGGCTACCAGTTTGCTGTAAATTGCTTTTACTATGTTTAGATATGGTCCTCGAATTCCTTATCTTTCCAAGACCTTTAGCATGAAAGGATGCTGAATTTTGTCAAATGCTTTCTCAGCATCTAATGAGATAACCATGTGGTTTTTTTTTCTTTGAGATTGTTTATATAGTGGATTACATTGATGGATTTCCTTATATTGAACCATCCCTGCGTCCCTGGGATGAAGCCTACTTGGTCATAGTGAACGATCATTTTGATGTGCTCTTGGATTCAGTTGGCAAGAATCTTTTTTTTATTTATTTTATTTTATTTTTTTAATTTACATTCCAAATCACTTCCCCTTTCCCGTTTCCTCCCTCCCCGAAAGTCCCATAAGCCCCCTTCCCTCCCTCTTTTCTCCATTCAACCCCCTCTCGTTTCTCTGTCCTGGCGTTCCCCTACATCCAGTCTTTCCAGGACCAGGGGTCTCTCCTTCCATCTTCTTAGAAATCTATTGATATGCGGATTGTGTCTAGGGTATTCCGAGATTCTGGGTCAATATCCCCTTATCAGTGACTGCATACCATGTGTGTTCTTTTGTGATTGGGTTACCTCACTAAGGATGATATTTTCAAGATCTGACCATTTGCCTAGGAATTTCGTGAATTCATAGTTTTTAATTGCAGAGTAGTATTCCATTGTGTAGATATACTACATCGTCTGAATCCATTCCTCCGTTGAGGGACATCTGGGTTCTTTCCAGCTTCTGGCTATTATAAATAAGGCTGCTATGAACATAGTGGAGCATGTGTCCTTATTGCATGCAGGTAAAGTCTCTGGGTATATGCCCAGGAGTGGTATAGCCGGATCCTCCGGGAGTGTCATGCCCAGTTTTCTGAGGAACCGCCAGACTGCTTTCCAGAGTGGTTGTACCAGCCTGCAATTCCACCAGCAGTGGAGGAGTGTTCCTCTTTCTCCGCATCCTCGCCAACAACTGCTGTCTCCTGTGTTTTTGATCTTAGCCATCCTGACTGGTGTGAGATGGAATCTCAGGGTTGTTTTGATTTGCATTTCCCTAATGACTAAGGATGATGAACATCTCTTTAGGTGCTTCTCAGCCATTAGATATTCTTCAGGTGAGAACTCTTTGTTTAGCTCTGTACCCCATTTTTTAATAGGATTACTTGCCTCTCTGGAGTTTAACTTCTACATCAAAATGATCATTCACCACGATCAAGTAGGCTTCATCCCAGTGATGCAGGGATGGTTCAATATAAGGAAATCCATCAATGTAATCCACTACATAAACAATCTCAAAAAAAAAAAACACATGGTCATCTCATTAGATGCTGAGAAAGCATTTGACAAAATTCAGCATCCTTTCATGCTAAAGGTCTTGGAAAGATCAGGAATTCAAGGCCCATATCTAAACATAGTAAAAGCAATTTACTGCAAACCGGTAGCCAGCATCAATCTAAATGGAGAGAAACTTGAAGCAATCCCACTAAAATCAGGGACTAGACAAGGCTGCCCTCTCTCTCCATATCTTTTCAATATAGTACTTGAAGTTCTAGCTAGAGCAATTAGAAAACGAAAAGAGGTCAAAGGGATACAAATTGGAAAGGAAGAAGTCAAACTATCACTATTTGCAGACGATGTGATAGTATACATAAGCAACCCAAAGAACTCCACCAGAGAACTCCGACAGCTGATAAACGACTTCAGCAAAGTGGCCGGATATAAAATCAACTCAAGCAAGTCAGAAGCCTTCCTATACTCAAAAGATAAGCAGGCTGAGAAAGAAGTAAGAGAAATAATACCCTTCACGATAGCCACAAACCATATTAAGTATCTTGGCGTGACTCTAACCAAACAAGAGAAAGATCTGTATGACAAGAACTTCAAGTCTCTGAAGAAAGAAATTGAAGAAGACCTCAGAAGATGGAAAAATCTGCCATGCTCATGGATTGGCAGGATTAATATAGTAAAAATGAGCATCTTGCCAAAAGTAATACACAGATTCAATGCAATCCCCATCAAAATCCCAACTCAATTCTTCATAGAGTTAGAAAGAGCAATTCAAAAATTCATCTGGTTGGCAAGAATTTTATTGAGTATTTTTGCATCAATATTCATAAGAGAGATTGGCCAGAGATTCTCTTTCTTTGTCGGATCTTTGTGTGCTTTTGGTATTAGTGTAATTGTGGCTTCATAGAACGAGTTGGGTAGTGTTCCTTCTGTTTCTATTTTGTGGAACAATTTGAAGAGTATTGGTGTTAGGTCTTCTTTGGAGGTCTGATAGAATTCTGCACTAAAATCATCTGGACCTGTGCTTTTTTGATTGGAAGACTTCCAATGACGACTTCTATTTCTTCAGGGGTTATAGGATGGTTTAGATGGTCTATTTGATCCTGATTTAATTTTGGTATTTGATATCTGTCAAGGAAATTGTCCATTTCCTCGAGATTTTCTAGTTGTGTTGAATACAGGTTTTTGTAGTAGGATCTGATGATTTTTTGAATTTCCTCATTTTCTGTTGTTATCTCTCCCTTTTCGTTTCTGATTTTATTAATTTGGATACTGTCTCTGTGCCCTCTGGTTAGTCTGGCTAAGGGCTTATCTATCTTGTTGATTTTCTCGAAGAACCAACTCTCATTTTGTTGATTCTTTGTATGCTTTTATTTGTTTCTACTTGATTGATTTCAGCCCTGAGTTTGATGATTTCCTGCCTTCTACTCCTCTTTGGTGTATTTGCTTCTTTTTGTTCCAGGGCTTTCAGGTGTGCCATTAAGCTGTTAGTGTATGCTGTCTCCCGTTTCTTTTTGGCGGCACTCAGGGCTATGAATTTTCCTCTTAGCACCGCTTTCATTGTGTCCCATAAATTAGGGTATGTTGTGCCTTCATTTTCATTAACTTTCAAAAAGTCTTTGATTTCTTTCTTTATTTCCACCTTGACCAAGTTATCATTGAGTAGAGCATTGTTCAGCCTCCATGTGTATGTGGGTTTTCTTTTGTTTTTGTTGCCATTGAAGACCACCCTTATTCCATAGTGATCTGATAGGAGGCATGGGATTAGTTCTATCTTCTTATATCTGTTGAGGTCTGATTTGTGACCAATTATATGGTCAATTTTGGAGAAGGTACCATGAGGTGCTGAGAAGAAGGCGTATTCTTTAGCTCTAAGATGAAATGTTCTATATATATATATATATATATATATATATATATATATATATATATATCTGTTAGTTCCATTTGGTCCAAGGCTTCAATTAGATTCACTGTGTCCCTGATTAGTTTCTGCTTTCCTGAACAATCCATTTCAGAGAGCAGGGTGTTGAAGTCACCCACTATTATTGTGTGAGGTGCGATGTGTGCTTTGAGCTTTAGTAAAGTTTCTTTTACGAATGAGGGTGCCCTTGCATTTGGAGCATAGATATTCAGAATTGAAAGTTCTTCTTGGTGGATTTTTCTTGTGATCAGTATGTAGTGTCCTTCTGTGTCTTTTTTGATGACTTTAGGTTGAAAATCAATTTTATCTGATATTAGGATGGCTACACCAGCTCTTTTCTTGGGGCCATTTCCTTTTAAAATTGTTTCCAGCCTTTTACTCTGAGGTAGTGTTTGTCTTTGACACTGAGGTGCGTTTCCTGCACGCAGCAAAATGCTGGGTCCTGTTTACGTATCCAGTCTGCTAGTCTATGTCTTTTTATTGGGGAATTGAGACCATTGATATTAAGAGAGATTAAGGCATAGTGATTATTGCCACCTGCCATTCTTCATGCTATCTTTATGTTTGAGTGGTTATCTACTTTGGGTTTGAAGCAAGAAGTTTACTATCTCATTTTTTCCAGGGTGTTGTTTCTCTCCCTGTATTGGCGGTTTCCACCTATTATCCTTTGCAGGACTGGGTTTGTGGACAGATATTGTGAAAATTTGGTTTTATCATGGAATATCTTGGTCTCTCCATCTATGGTGATTGAGAGTTTTGCTGGGTAGAGTAGTCTAGGGTGGCAATTGTGCTCTCTTAGTGTCTGCATGAGATCTGCCCAGGATCTTCTGGCTTTCATATTCTCTGGTGAGAAGTCTGATGTGATTCAGATAGGTCTTCCTTTGTATGTTACTTGGCCCTTTTCTCTTACGGCTTTTAATAGTCTTTCTTTGTTTAGTACATTTGGTGTTTTGATTATTACGTGACGGGAGGTATTTCTGTTCTGGTCCAGTCTGTTTGGAGTTCTGTAGGCTTCTTTTACATTCATCAGCATCTCTCTCTTTAGGTTAGGGAAGTTTTCCTCCATAATTTTGTTGAAGATGTTTACTGGCCCTTTAAGTTGCAAATCTTCACTCTCATCTATACCTATAATCCTTAGGTTTGGTCTTCTCATTGTGTCCTGGATTTCCTGGATGTTTTGGGTTACATGTTTTTTGCATTTTGCATTTTCTTTGACTGTTGAGTCAATGCTTTCTATGGTATCTTCAGCACCTGAGATTCTTTCTTCCATCTCTTGTATTCTATTGTTGATGTTTGCATCTATGACTCCTGATTTCTTCCCAAGGTTTTCTATCTCCAAAGTTGTCTCCCTTTGTGATTTCTTAGTTGTTTCTACTTCCTTTTTTAGTTCCTGGATGGATTTGCTGAGATCCTTCACTTGTTTGTTTGTATTTTCCTGTATTTCTTTAAGGTATTTTTGCATTACCTCTTTCAAGATTTCTGCCTGTTGACCCAAGTTCTCCTGCATTTCTCTGAGCGATTTTTGTGTATCCTCCTCATGGGATTCCATCTGTTGATCCATCGTCTCCTGCATTTCTTTAAGCAGTTCTCGTGTTTCCTTTGTAAGAGCATCTATCCATTGATTCATTTCTTTAAGCAACTTTTGTGTTGCCTCCCTATGGGCATCTGTCTGTTGACCTATATTCTTCTGCATTTCTTTATGCAATTTTTGTGATTCCTTTGAAAGTGCATCTACCCGTTGATTCATTTCTTTAAGAGATTTTTGTGTTGTCTCCTTGTGGGCCTCCATCTTTTGATCCATGTTCTCCTGCATTTCTCTAAGCGATTTTTGTGTTTCCTTTGTAAGGGCTTCTAACCGTTGATTCATGGTCTCCTGTAATTCTTTATTAGATTTATTTGTGTCCTTCTTGTGATCCTCTAATAGCATCATGAGAAGTGATTTTAAATCCAGATCTTGTCTTTCTGGTGTGGTGGGGTATCCAGGACTTGCTGCTGTTGGAGAGTTGGGTTCGGATGGTGCCATATTACTTTGATTTCTGTTAGTAACGTTCCTATATTTGCCTTTTGCCATCCGGTTACCTCTGATGTTAGTTGATCCTGCTGTCACTGGCTGTTGGTTGGACCTCCTGTGAGCCTGCAAAGCTATTTCTGGCCCCCCTGGATTACCAGGATTCCCCTGGCACCGATTTCTGGGGCCTGCCCTGCTCCTGAGTGACTTTGGAGCTCTGCTGTGCCTTGCCCCAAGTGATGTTATATTGGGGAGTCCCTGCACATCCAAAGGCTCAGCGTAGTGAATTCCCAGAGCAGAGGTCGCCAAAGGGAGGCTGGTAGGCTCCTGCCCTGTGCAGGGGTGTGTGATCTCTCCCAGAGTGGGGGGGAGCGGGAGTCCCTCTGCAAGGCAGAAGAAGTCCCACAGCAGAGCTGGCGTGCTGGTTACTGCATATCTGCCCAGCTCTTGGGAGCTGGGTACACACAAGCCACCTGAGACCCAAGTGATATTATGCCTGTCTGTCTCTGAGCCTGGCAGTCCCATCTACCTGGCCACTGGAGCAAAGATGGTGGAGTGCACTCTGCACTCTCTTGGTGCCACAGGTCACCCTGCAGAGGGGATGGCCTACAGCAGATCTGGCGCCCAGAGGACCACAGCGCTGTCCTGTTCTTGGGAGCAGACTGAAGCCCCAACAGGCCGTGTCCCAAGCGATGTTATATTGGGGTGAACCTGGATACCTGTCTCTTCAGTGCAGTCTACCGGAACAGAGGTCGCCAAAGGGCAAGATCAGAGTTCTAACAAAGAAATAGTTACTGCTTAATGGGCTACAGATGAAAACTGTTTGGGAAATAAAATGATGGTTGAACAATACAATGAATATGTGGAAAATACCACAAAGTTATAAATATTAAACTGTGATGTAGTTTAGAAAATGGCAGTTCAATATGCTAATTTGCTAATTTTTATTTCTTTTGAACTAAAGGTGCAAAAGCAAGTATAGAAATTTTTTTCCATGGAAGCATAAAACTCTTCCCTGGTAGAAAACACACAGATACTACAAAAGATATATGTGAGGCCCTCCCTGGGAGTCCTACCTACCAGAGAGGATTAAGTTGTACCACAGGTAGAGACACTGGATATCCATACTATGTCTAGTCTATCACCAGTCTCTTAAGGACATACTCAGCTTTCCACCAAATATTTTATTCTTCCTCAGTTTACTCATATTACCCTGCACTCAGCCTGTGATGAGGGAATACAAATTTCAGCATACATGTAGGTGTTTAAACTTTTTTCTTTCCTTTTGATATCTCCATAAATGCAGTTACCTTGAAAAGCTTTTTGTCTGTTAATTGGTGAATTTATTTCAGAAACACAAGGTATAGAATAAACAAGTATACCTCATGCACAAGCATCAAAATACATATTTTGTTATCATTTATTTCATTACAATCATACGCATTTAAAAAGAGACAAAGACTATATTCAAAATGACAAAAGAAACTGAATCCTCCAGCAAGACACTTAAAGAAAAATAACACAATTAAATCAGATGTGTTGGTAATGTACAGAAGTGGTATTTGTCACAAAGCATCCTGTGAAGGGACTTTTGTTGTGGCTGTAATTTTCTTCTGTGGTATAAGACAATTCCTGGCTGTCCAGAGTTCAACACACATTCTGTATTGTAATTCTTTAGAAAACATTCCTATCTGGTAATCTTGAATTCAGGTTTCATCACTTCAGCTGCTGAGGCTTTATTTCTAAATGGCAACTAAAAATTAATGTTAGGTGGCAATTTCTTTTTTTTTTTAATTTTATTTTATTTTATTTTTTTAATTTACATTCCAAATCACTTCCCCTTTCCCGTTTCCTCCCTCCCCGAAAGTCCCATAAGCCCCCTTCCCTCCCTCTTTTCTCCGTTCAACCCCCTCTCATTACTCTGTCCTGGCGTTCCCCTACATCCAGTCTTTCCAGGACCAGGGGTCTCTCCTTCCATCTTTTTAGAAATCTATTGATATGCTGATTGTGTCTAGGGTATTCTGAGATTCTGGGTCAATATCCCCTTATCAGTGACTTCATACCATGTGTGATCTTTTGTGATTGGGTTACCTCACTAAGGATGATATTTTCAAGTTCTGACCATTTGCCTAGGAATTTCGTGAATTCATTGTTTTTAATTGCAGAGTAGTATTCCATTGTGTAAATATACCACATCTTCTGAATCCATTCCTCCGTTGAGGGACATCTGGGTTCTTTCCAGCTTCTGGCTATTATAAATAAGGCTGCTATGAATATAGTGGAGCATGTGTCCTTATTGCATGCAGGTAAAGTCTCTGGGTATATGCCCAGGAGTGGTATAGCCGGTGGCAATTTCTATTTACTCTTCTGTGACTTGACAATTTGTTGTATTTCCTGAGTTACCTTTTGTGTTAATAAAAATATTCTTTATCTTTTTTATAAGAAGTATATTTAGGGACATTGTGCCATATTATGATGCAAAATAGTGCTTATTTATTTTATATATTATGTATTCCCTAACATCCACATATGAAAGGTTTAGTTTCTACACAGTGTTCAGACAAAGAGCTTCAAGAAAGATTAGATAATTAAATCTTGATATCACCAATAGATAATCTATGGGTAGTTTATATTAGAAAGGGCATTGAATCATCCTCCCTCCTTCCTTACTGACTCTCATGAGATATGCAGCTCAGCTCTGCCATGTTCTTCCTGCTAGACTGTTTTTGCCACATCACAGGCCCAGCAACATGTAGTCCAAATAATAATAGTCCAAAGTTTTGAAACACTGAGGAAAACACACCTTTTTATTTTCTCAGTCCTGTCATGATTCCACTGTAAAATCCAGTGTGAATGAGAAGCTTCCTGCTACTGTCTACCCAATTACTACCTACTGAGTCAAGTTACTGACACATTTTAACAAGAGTATATGATGCTTAAATTTGTAAATTCAGCAAGTTGTGGAAAAGGAGTTAAATACCTTGATATCTGGAATGGTAAGCACTCCAAAATTTTTTTTTCTGAGCATAGGGAATTAGTCCTCCACAGGATGTGTCCCTTAAAAGGCTTTCCAAACACAAGTGATCAAAATATATATATATATATATATATATATATATATATATATATATATATATATAGCAACACTAAACAGACACAGGAGGCTGAATTCATATACTTATTCATATTCACACCACAAACAAAAAATTAAAATAATAACTAAAGAATAAGAGACCATGAATTTTAATGTGGGAGGGGGCAGGTAAAGAGGGGGAGAAGTTGGGGAGGAAACGATGTAACTAAACTAACATCTTAAAAAGGATAAAGAAAAATAATTCTTTCTGAAATATATTTTCAAGGGAAAAAGAATTCCAGAAATAAGAGGGCAAGGTATATCTTTAGTATACAAGAATTGTCCTAGGAAAAATATCTCAAGGTCAAAAACAGCACAACACATATGAATAAGTACTGACTGCAGATAAATTTAGGTGGAATGAACCAGGGAAGGGTAAAGGCTGCTAAAACAGATGACTGATGACAAAGGACCTCAAGGCCATTGTTCTATTTTTTTAAAAAAGGAGCTACTGACCTATAGATTTAATATAGCCAGAAAAGAGATCACATAATTGACCCCCTAGCAAGGGTTGAAGAGATCACAAGTATAGACATGGAGGTTAGGATTTCACTCTCTGAAACAAAAAAATCCAGAGAGGAGAAAAACACCTATGAAAAAGTGTTAGAGTGACCTCCAGTCAGAATGAGATCTATGTTGTAAGGCTCCTAGCTTGTCAGAACTCAGTAACTCTTAGAGAAGCAGGGACTACCTAGGGCACACAGGTACTTTGTTTTCCTAATTTCCTTTCTGTGCAGAGGGGAGGAAGCCACGAATCACTGTGCATCACTGCTGGCACAGAAGTATACTGATGTCTGAGAGGGGGAAGCCAATTCCAGCATGAGGGAGAAGTCTTCTTGGCTTGGTCTGGAGGCCTTGTACCCATCGGGGACATCTCCTTTCTCAGTGTTGTCAGCACCATACGAATAATGGATCAGCCTCAGTCCTTGCCCCATGTCCTGCCTGTACCAGTACATGTTGTCGTGGTTATTAGTCTGATGACAGCTCAATGTCACCTTTCCTCCTGTTACTGTCACCTTGTTTCTTGGGCTTTGGGTAACTGCAGCCTCCATGTGTTCTGCAATAAAGAAAGACGAAACCTGATGATGTCATCTTAGCAAAAAGACTTGGGAATTCTGGAGAGAGAAGTATACCTGTGGCCTGACCAGCACTCACTTGAACACAGGAGACTAGAGACCATGAAGAAGAGCCTGAAGCACATCTCAGGACCAAGGCAGGCTCTCGTATGTTCCAGCCCTGCTTGGGAAACCAGAGCTGGGGCTTTCAGTGACTTAGTGATGTCACTGTCACCAACAAATGCTTGAGCTGCACAGTTAACATGTCATACCCTTCTTTACACAAACAAGTCTACTATTGATTATAATCTCATAGTTGGACTATACAGCAATATTTGTAGCATATACACACAAAGCATCAGCTCAGAACAGAAAAAAATTTACGGCTTGTTTTATATTTATACTTGCATGTACTATTTCTCTGATTTTAGTCAATATATTAGACTTACTTCTAATAGGATACAAATCCTTATATTTTCATGTTCCTTATATTTTCAATTTTGTTACCTCTGTGATCTCAGGTGCACCCTCACAACATGCTTCATGCATTCTATGAGGTTTCAACTAATTCTTCACATTGCCTAATTACCCAAAGAAAACTTTCATTGCTGTCTGCGGCTACAAAGACTGCTTGACACCCAGTAAGCTTACGGAGCACCAAGGCTGAGGTCATTACAATTTGAACAATTGTTTTAAAAGCTCTCCACCCTATTAAAGAATACAAGCTGTACATTGTAGGCTAAACATTCAGTCTATCCTCGGTGATAGAAATTCTCCCTTTGTTTCAGGTGACTCTGTAGCTGTTGAACTTCAGACTTTGCCACTATATTTTCTGTCAAGCAGAAACCCCTTCATCAACATGAGTGAGTGTCTTCCAGGTAATGTCTGGTGCCTATAGGGTCTAAGAGAGTTGTACGAAAGTCATTCAAAAGTTCTCATCTCAACTTTGTCATAACTTTGATAACATGAAACACTTACTTCTACTCAATGACTCTAAAGGTTCCTTCCTAGATAAAACATACCTCAGCTACTCCCTACACAGATAATAACTCAGTATGAGCCTCATTTCTGTGGCCACACTTCCTCGTGGGATTTTGCTGGAAACTTTCTATAACCTTGCCCTGGTGGGGAAGGACTGAAAAGAAGAAACAAAGACAAAGGGGAAAAGGGTGTTCAGAACAGAATCCATATGAAGGTGGGAAAAGGATCTGACCTTCCCAGAAATAACATTGTTTTCCATGCCCAAAATTTGGCTAGTTCCTAGAGACCAAGACCCACCAAAAAGGAGGCCATTGCCCATGGTAGAGTAGGGCTAAGAAAACAGCACTTTCTATTTAATACTTAGATGTTTAGAGTAGGGAACATTAACTTTCATAACTTGAAGGATCATTTCAAAATAAGGTATGATCTACCAGCAATGCTAATCTCCTGAGCAATACAGATTTCATTGGAGATAATGGACTTTGTATAAATATATCCTTTTTTTTCCTTTTCAATTGATTGTTTACTAGCAAATTTTCTTCATTGAAAATGTAAATCTCACCTTGAAACTATGAAAAAAACAAACATTATCTGACTTAACATTATATGTCTATAATCTATCACCCCCCAAACACACACAGACACACACAGACACACAGACACACACACACACACACACACACACACACACACACACTGAGTTAAACTGACCTTAATACAAGAAAACCATGAGCCATTATATATATTTTTACACAAACTGAGTAACACCAAGAAAATTCAGAACTTTGACTTAGAAGGCACAGAGATGTACCTTTCAATCCTAGTGTTTATTGTCTTAAACAAAAAATGTTGGAAAATTTCATAGGCTACTGATTCCTATTAATGTGGTATATGTAAATCCTCACTGAGAAAATAGATATGATAAAATCTACACTTGTCTTAAAACATGTTGCCTATGGCCATAACCCATGACAGAGCAGTTTCTTACCATTGCCTATGAGCTGGAAGGTATTAGCAGAGATCTGAGAATAACTGGAGGGCCTTGGCCCAGCCCAGTGTTTAGAAAGGGTTTGTGTGTACTCAGCTAGGCAATCAGAGGATTCATAACAAGCTAGAAGCATTTTGGGTCCTTGGCTATGGTTTTGTGGCCTCAGCCAACCTCTCTCTAG